>CM062296.1:258244278-258844278 GCA_031216915.1 Pictodentalium vernedei
TATTTTTGTGTGACTCACATGTTGCCTAAAGAATTGAACATTGTTGCTTCTGGCTGAATTGACAGAGAAATGCACAAGCAATTATTCACTTGACAATTATTGGATTCTAAAAGAGTCTCCCATTGTTCAATACAGCTTTACCCACAAGGTGTGATGTGTTGCATTCCCGTCCAAACAGGAACTTAAAACAATTCCCTGGATCTCTGAATATCTCTTGGTAAAGAGGTAAGTGTCCGAAAATAATGAGGGAAAAAAAGAGAAATAAAAAGGTGCGGGTGCGTGCCAAAAAAAAAAAACGCCTGCGTTCCTGAAACTTTTTTCCCGAACATCGCTGGTTGAATGAAACAAATGGATACTCGGATTGAATGGAAAGAAAAGCAATGTAGTGAAAAAGAGTCCAATCGCATGGGGAAAGTGGGGGAGTTCTCTATCAGGGAAGGTAACAATAGATTATTTATTTATTTATTTATTTATTTATTTATTTATTTATTTATTTATTTATTTATTTTGTTCAGGTTTTCAGCAGCCCGGGTAATATCGTTTCAGACAGTATTATACTGGTGGGGGAAGCCGGAGTACCCAGAGAGAACCACAGAGGGCCGACTATTAACTATCGGGCTCACCAACTTACTAACTCCGCACAATCAGGGTTAGCATCGATTGAAAGCGTGTATGCCATCAACGTGTGGTACGCATCGACACACTGCTCCACTGTGCTCACACTTGGTGCAATTAGGATTAAGTTACTAGATCTATGACACAACACAGCATGATGCCGCGGGCCAGGATCGAACCCACGACCTTTCGACTTGAAGTGCAATATTTTCGTCTCCCCAATCCAATGTTTCACAACTGGAAAACAGAGGGTTTCATATTGAACTAATAGGTGATTTTAATGGGTACTTTGGGGACGAAGGAGAGTGCACAGTTGGCATGTACAAGAAAAGCAAAATTAAAGGAACGAAACTCCTGAAATTTACAAAAGGGGGGGGGGGGTAAAAATAGAAGGGGCGGGGGGGGGGGGGTCAAGTTCCGATGTGTTCTGGAATTCGGTAAATAAAAATTAGCAAAAGAAATTCGCACAGAGTATAGGGTGGATGCATTTGGCAGCGTTCCAGGGAGGCCTCACTTCAGAATGGAAAAAATGCATAAATTGTGCCTGACTTAGTATGCGGGGAAGGTGAGGTGGGGAAGTACGAAATCCAGACAACAAGGCGAAGAATGGCAAAGCAGTCCTGAAAGAGTAGTGGTGTTTGGAGGGTAACATTCATACATAAAATTGGAGCCTGAGAGGTCTTAGATAATCACGGAGGGATATCCGTGGTGGCAATACAGGGGAATTGTGTTCTCTTTAGAAAGCTTGCGGGGAAAGAAAGGAGATTCTTTGGGAAAATCCAGAAAGGGTGCTGGAAAAGAAGAAGAATCACCGACCACCTACTTACTCTCTCTCTCTCTCTCTCTCTCTCTCTCCCCCCCCACCCCCCCCCCCCCCCCCCCCCCCCCCCCCCCCCACAGAATGAACAATTATCTATAAGAAAAAAGATGCTTATGACCTTCTAAAATGTGAAAAAAAGCATTTATGACATTATAGATGATCGACATGTGGCGGAATCTTGAGATATAGGATTTGGAAAAAAGTTTTGTCGGAGTGACGTAACCCATGTACAGTGATGTTCATAGTGAACTATACCTGAGACACGTCAAAACAGAAATGGTTCAATGGATATAGGTCTCGAGAGGGTACATCCTGCCATACATTGTGTTTGCATTGTTCATCAAAGTTTTATAAGTGCTGATGGTAAGTGAGCGGGGGGAGACAGAACATACCGTGCCGTTCGAGGAACAAACATCCCAGGGTTATTCTTTGCTGATGACAATGGTGTTATTAGCCGAGCTGAGAGTGAAAGGGGACTACACAAACTGGTTAACAGTTATAGGCGATGAATAGCGACTAAAACTGAGCGAAAACAACATTAAGGTTATACCCGTGACTCGTAGGATTGATAATTCTCGGAAATGGAGGGTGAGTAAGTGTTCTATCAGTGAAGAGGAGAGCAAGCATCTAACAGAGAGAGAAATGGGGGAATGTGAATACTTAGGGATGCATTTATGTGTAACAGGTAGGGGCATATGCAAAAACCACACCAATAGACTTATTACAAAGGGGAGACGAATACTCAACAAGTTAAAACTTATAGCAAGGAATAGCTTCAACAAGGTATTCGTCGGAAAAACTATACATTATAGAGGTGGGATTTCCAAGTTTAACTTGTGGATTTTGATCCCTTTAAACCAAATGCAGCGAAGAACGCGGTGATTCTGAAAACTGATGCTGGTCGGTGAATCTCCGGTCAAGTAACGCAGTCGCACTTTTTGGGAACTTGGGCGGATGCCGCCGATCAAAGATAGAACAGTTATGAGTGTGCTATATGTATATGAGTACATTATTCCAATTAGATTCCTTGGTAACTTTTCACATCGCACTAAAGTGTTTGCTTTACCAGCTCATACATCAGAGACCTATCTCTGCGAACGTTTCTCCATCTTTTTCGCTGATAAAATTGATCGTATAAGAACTGGAATAGCCAGCAAAAGCAAAGATCAGTCAGCAGTTCACAGTCAGTCTCCTGAAATGGCAATCGATCCTTGCTTTCATTCCTTCGCGCCACTCTCAGCGGACGAGGTTATTCGCCTTGTTCATAAATCCCTATCTAAACAATGCAGTTTGGACACTATTCCTACATGGCTGCTGAAAGCATGCATGCCCATGGATTGCTTTCATTGTTAACACATCTCTTCAGTCGGGGGTTTTCCCATCAAAAATGAAACATGCACTCGTAACACCCCTACTGAAAAAGCCTGGTTTGGACTCTGAAATATTGATGAGCTACCGCCCAGTCTCCAACCTTTCATTCATTTCTAAGGTTGTGGAACGATCTGTAGCTCTTCAGTTAAATCAACATCTAGCTCAGAATGGTCTCTCCGAGGTTTTCCAGTCTGCATACAGACCTTACTGCAGCACAGAAACAGCTCTCCTCAGAGTACAAAATGACATTTTGATGTCGATGGACAGACATCAGGTCTCTTGCCTAGTTCTGCTGGATCTGGGTGCTGCCTTCGACACCATAGATCACGACATGCTTATCAACAGATTGAAACGTAGAATTGGCATATCAGGCATTGCTCTCAAGTGGTTCGCATCATATCTCACTGAACGAACACAAAGTGTTAACATAAATACCTCATCCTCTCCTAAATTCACATTACAATTTGGCGTTCCTCAGGGCTCTGTACTAGGGCCCTTGCTTTACGTAAGATATGTCCTCCCTCTGGGTGATATAATTCACAGACATGGTTTAGAGTATCACTTCTACGCTGATGATACTCATCTATACATTCACTTTAAATATAACGAAGAAGACATATCACGTTGTAAGTTTGAAAGGTGTGTTGCTGATATTAGCCAGTGGGTGAACAACAACTATCTGAAGCTAAATGCTGAAAAACCGAGGTCATATATATCGGCCTACCTCATCAACTCTCTACATCAAGGAAAGCATCCTTAATAATATAAGACAAAGCAATCACCCCCAATAAAGTAGTTCGGACCTTGGTCTATTTCAGACATGTCAATCATATCTGCCGCACGTCTTTTTTTCCACCTGCGAAATATCAGTAAGATAAGGGCAACTATTGATAGGAAAACTGCAGAACAACTCATCCATGCATTCGTCACCAGTCATCTTGACTACTGTAATTCTTTGCTGTATAGGTGCAAGAATTCAATTATTGACAAACTCCAATATATTCAGAATTGTGCTGCCAGGATCTTCACTCAAAATCGCAAGTTCTGCCCAATCAGTCCGGTCCTCAAAACCCTCCATTGGCTCCCCGTCCAGCAAAGGATAAAATATAAAATACTACTTATTACATTCAAATGTATTAACGGCCTGGCTCCGGAATATTTATCTACACTTGTTAAGCCCTGTACCCCAGTCAGGAATCTCCGCTCCTCTGAATCCTATAATCTGGTGGTACCAAAGTCTAAACTTGCAAGAGCAGGTGACAGAGCTTTCAAATGTGCCGCATCGGCTCTCTGGAACTCCATCCCAGTGCATCTAATATCTGTATTGACCATAAATCAATTTAAGTCCGGTCTCAAAACCCATTTATACGAACAGGCCTTTATCTGTTGATTTTGTAATTCCTGATCATTACATATTGTCTTATGAGCACGCATGCATGCACGTGTGCGCGCGTGTGTGGTGTGTGTGTGTGTGTGTATGTGTCAGTTACTTTTGTAAAGCCATAGAGCACAATGTGGATTTTAGGCTTAAACATTATTATTATTATTATTATTTATTATTATTATTATTATTATTATTATTATTATTATTATTATTATTATTATTATTATTAACCCTCAGAAACAGAGCATTGTGTAAAACGACGTTTAAGTACGTATGGGTTTCCAACATTCAGATAGATTGTACAAGGCAGATGAGGGAGCTGAGGAGTACGTTCATGGATCATTTAGGAGTGACTGTTGTTCAAAGTGAGATCAAAATCACCAGAACTGAGGAGGAAGTCAGGAAATTTGAGGAAAGAGGGTGCCAAATGTGCAGTGTAGGTGTAAGAGAGTCCCTGGAAGATTTCCTTTTAGTATACCCCAAATTTCTGCCTATATATATTATAAGCCTCCTTAAAAACTAATGTAAGAATTGGATTAAAACAAGAGAGGTATGAGTGGATGGGGACTGTACGGGGGAGGGGGGCACGATGGCTTAGTAGGTAGAGGCTGCAAGCCGAGAGGTCCTCGGTTCGAATCTCACATGCTTCAACCGCGTTGTGTCCTTGGGCCAGACACTTTACCCCCATTGTCCACGTGGGGGCACGGTGGCGTTGTGTACTAAGGCGCTCTGCACGTCGATGGTGCACTTGTCTTCAACCAATGCTAACCCTGCTTGTGTGGAGTTAGTATGTTGGAGAGCTGGCAGTTGATCGCCGTTGCTCGGTGTTTCTCTTCGGATACTCCGGCTTCCTCCACCGTAAAACTGCCGTGGTCATAAGCCATTGTGCAGAAATATGTGACCTTAAACACCAATAAAAAAAATAAATAAATAAGTACGGGGGGGGGGGGGGGGGTGTCAATATTTTAGTTGGGAGATTGGGAAGGTCCCAAAGAGGGATATTATAAAATAGTTTGTGTCTGAATGCCGTAAGTTTAATGCTGTGAGTTTAGGAGTGGGAATACGGAGGAATGACCCTCATCTGGAGCGTCGGGGTTGATATTAGGGGACCACGGCAATGCAATGGATGGCCAAAACATTATTAATATTATGCTCTAGCCAATGAGCCCCGTTACTCTCAGTAAACTGATTATTACAAGGGAGGCTGGTGAAATATTACACATATTTAGCCTCAAAGTGAACATCGTGGAAGGGGGGTATCTGCATTAGACACACAAATAAAATGAGTATAAAGTGGGAGCGAACTCTTAACCAACTAAACTTTTGGGAAGAATAGCTTCAATAGGGTTTTTGCGAGAAAACACTTTGGGGGTGGTGACAATGAGCCTTGATTTTTAGGAAAAGTGAATGTAGATTTTAAGGTTGTTACATAAACAACACATGAACATACAATCAGAAAAACTGAACACAAAAAAGTCGAGATATCAAAGCCCCTCTTCGATTTCGATTACAATCCTCGCTTTCTCTCCAGAAAACTGGGGACTATCCAGACAGAATGGAAGGGACAAACGAGGGATTGATTAGTAATTCCTCGGTGGAGATCTCAGATCTGGAAGTGGGTGCGACTAAAGGAAAATCAAATTGAGAAGGTCGAGATCTGTGGAACTTTGACTTGTTGAAAGAAAATAGGGAAAGACGGTTACAAGGCTTGAAAATGTTATGTGTAAATTGGATGCGATGGAGAGACTTTTTCTGCCTTATAATGTCCAAAACATCAGCCCAACACATATCCCGAAGGTCTGAGCTCGAAAAGTACATGGAAAGGGCTCTCCTTTCAATATGTGTCGCCCCCCCCCCCCCACCCCGTAACTTCATTCAATTTAATTTAAGCTCTGTCCGGAACGACCCTCGTTGTGCCCTTGGGCAAGGCACTTTATCCCGGTTGCCTACATGGGGGCACGATGACGCCGTGTACTAAGGCGTACTGCACGTCGATGGTGCACATGTCTTCAACCGCTGTAACCCTGCTTGAGCGGAGGTTGAACAGAGTTAGAATGTTGAGGAGATGACAGCTGCTCGTCGATGCTCGGTGGTTCTCTCCGGGTTCTCCGGCTTCCTCCACCCGTAAAACTGTCACGGTCACTATTAGCCATTGTACATAAGTATGTGACTTTAAACACCAATAAATAAATAAATAAATTTAAGCTCTGTGGGCGAATCGGCAGCCTCATTGATGCCATATTTTGAGTACCGACATGTCAAGGGCGGTGTGAGTGCCGTGGTGGAAATAATAAGCAACAGTTTGAGGGGGGAGGGTGTAATAATAGTGGGGGTCTTCTTGTCTTAAAAGCGAGAGCTCAGGGCTGGTCGGGGTCTTGTTATAGTTAGTAGCTATACTGTTACTGTATCTGTCATTAATCGGCTATACTTGAGCCTCTGGGCTCTAAACCAGTGGTAGCATTTTTGCCTGACGTCGCTCGACTGGTTGTCGACGAAACTTGGGTGGAGTAGAACTTGAGCAGCGTAAATTGTCCGTAAACCCCAGTAATCTAGAATAATTGCAGACTATCTCGGCTTTACTTTCGAAAGTGTTGTGGTGTCCAAAATCAAACCCAAGGAAATTCAAAGAGATAGACGTTTCAATGGAATGTTTTCGTTCAGTTGCAATAGCGCCGTGTGTGTGTGTGTGTGGGGGGGGGGGGGGGGGGGGGGGGGGGGTAAAGGGGCCAACTTCCCCGGGCCAGGGATTTTTGCTGCTTTTTAAAAAGCTGAAAGTTGAAGTTGTGGGAAGGCTTTTGGTACCGGTACGGGCCTCCGAATCTGGTGGAGGTGGCAAGAGTACATACATGTAGTTGCATTACTGGCCAGGTTCCATTCGACTCATCTATATAAAACATTTGTTCCAGTTTGTTGGTTGTTCCATCGGTCTTTTTCCTGCATCGTAGTGGTCGCGATTATCTTTGGAACAAAAAGTGCAACGCACACACAGAAATAGACGGTAATAAATTACCCAAGTTGTGCAGGGGAGGGGGGGGGGGGGCGAAAAAAAATGCGTGAACATAGATGGAAGTTTTTATTTTGAAGATTTTTTGACCCACCCACCCTTTCCTGCATATTGTTTTCCATTACATTTTGTGGGACCCAAGTTATATACAAAACTTCGGAACTTGAACACTAACTCGAAAAGCGTAATGCACACTGATTCAATGCATATTTTCAAACATGTTTCCATTTACTTTATGCATTTTTAAAGACTTACCAGATTCACATCAGTTCACAATGATACATTACTGTATAGCTTGAACCCCCATGTGGACCCGGTGTGACAGGAATGACAGTTCGTAGGAAAATTAGTCCCTCTGGACTAATATTCCGCGGAATTATAGTCCTAGGTCTAACATTTCTAGGAATAGTAGTCCGGCGGACTACAGTTCCTAGGAATGTTAGACCTAGGACTATAATTCCGCGGAATAATAGTCCAGAGGGACTAACGTTCCTACGGACAATCATTCCTGTCACACCAGTTATAATAGGACCATATTTGGTAGCCAGGTTGATAACGCACAGCAGCGATGGCCTGACTGTTCATACAGGCATGTTGATACCACATTGATGTAGCAAATTCTAAGGAATGTTTTATCCTTATATTGAGGTGTCTGTGTTGGTGAAATTGTTAGTTCCTTCAGTGGTTGTTAGATTTCTTAGGCCATCCAGTGGATCTGTTTAAATAATTCTACTTTCATCTTGGCAACTGACAACGTTGTGATATAGGCATCATATAGCCATAGTTGTTGAAAGCGATGTAAAGCCCCAATCAAACCAGATCAGACAATTGAGACAAACTAAATGTGCAGCTTAATATTCTTACAAATGTAGTTTCTCGGCGTTTATCTTTTCTTTTTTCCAGAAACCTTTGATTTTAAACCAAATTTTAGTAAGCTTTTCCTAATTTTATCTCTGATATGCATTTCGAACAGTATAGTTTCTGCAAATCATGGCATATGTGCTCACTGTGCCAGTTGTGACCATAATTACTTTACTACTGCTTATACTGTAACCGCGTATCTATGTTGCAAATATTGGTTGAGTAAATGGAAACTTGTTTTTGTTCTGGCTCAAGAAGGGCAAACCTTGTGTTTTTGTTATCGCATCTGCACCAGCATAGCGACCAAAAAGATTTCTTTTGTTTTTGTTGTATCAGACTTTTTTGTATTTGTTGAAATAAAAATTAATATTTTCAATTTTTTCATTTTGAAAAATCAGTCCCACATGGCTATTAAGACTCATCAGACAATATTATATGTGCTATGCTTTATTTTTAAAGAATGTTCCATTAAAGAAAACTTGATATGAATAGAATAAATCATGTTGTTAATCACACTGAATGGATATTTTTGTTGACTTTAGTCTAAGAAAATTGTCGGGCAATTCTTTTCCGCTCAATATTGGGCACCCACTCCCATCCATAAGTCAGTTTTGGATGAAATTCTCCAATATTTTTATATTAAGGGGGTTAGTTTTGTTAATAAAGCTTCTAAATCAGTAAATGGGCTTTTATGATGATCAATTGGTGACATTTTGTTACAGTTTGGGACACAAAAGATGCCATAACAGTGAAAAGGGAGAAAAATATGAATTAACTGTTTTCGCACATTTGTTTTTTTTGGCACTTGACCACCCACCACCCCCACTTATGTTCATGCATTTTCTTCCCTCCCTCCCCTTCCCCCCACGAGTTGTGAGGAAATTTATAATTGAGTTGAATGATAATTGATATTGTCAAGAAAATGCAGGACAATGATTCTCCGTGTCCGAGCACAAGCCACAACCTAATGAAATGAATGTTTCCGGTAGATGCCCCCCCCCCCTCCGCTCACTGGGACCGTAATCCCTATTCTACACATTGCCCCGGGGGCCGTTCTCGCTCTCGGTGGCCCTGTTCAGTTGACCTGAATTTAGGAAATTTAAATGCATTTTTCGATATCCCAACACACGTGGCTGTGCATACTGTTGTAGCAACAAACCTCTTCACAATACCTGTATACATACACCTGAAACCACAATCCGGAACTGTTTGCATGCTTATCTTCTTGAAAATCTTTAAAACCTTATTCTGAGAGATAGAATATTATGTACTGGGTGGCATTAAGTCTTTGAATATGTGCATGCGTTAATTAAGCTTTAAGTATGATAATAACGGTGAAGGAATAGGAGAACTATTTTTTTAGTTGACAGCGCAATATTATGTCACAAAAGTCGTTACTCGTTACTGTTATGGCAAATTCTCCTGGGATGGAATTTTCTCATCAAACCGTCATTGATACAAGAGATTAAAAGAGGAGCAAAGGGTAATTTCCGATGTTATATAATATATCGCCTTGAATGCGTATTTGAGTACGGGTCTATGCCTCGCCCTCGTGGTGTAAATAAAGCATTACAACTTTAAACATATTATCCACTCGACGGAGGCAGGATCCAGTTTTAAATTTATGTCCCACAGTTATTTTGACCAAAAACACTGATCGGCTCGGACTCGAGAACGTTAGCTTCAATTTACTGTGTTTGATATTTCAAGATAAATTAAACTCCTCTTGTAAAATTTTTAAGGATTATTTTAACCATTTCTTTCTACAATTTTCAAAGTGAGTGCAATCCATGTGGACTTGCTAGTTAAAAAGTTCTGAACGGCAGTGGACGCTTCTCCTAAAGGTCCCGGGTCGTTTCGCCCCAATTCCAGTTGGCCCCTCGGGTCATTTCGCCCCAATCTTGGTTCGCCCCACAGACGGAGGTGTGTGGTTTCGCCCCCAAAAGTTTATTTTGGTAATGCAATTTAGCGGTTTCCTTTAGTTCTTTGGGTCATACTAAATACGGAGAGATACCGAGGTGAAGGAAAATAAGTAAGTAAGAGTTGTTCAAATATATGTGCAGACATATAATTTAGTCCTTTGAAGTAAAATATGTGATATGACCATTGATTTATTCCAGTAAATGTAAGATATACAGACTGAGCTGTTGCCGAAAACTGTCCCTCGGTATTTAGTAGGTAGCTTTGTAATTAATAGGCTATCACGGTGTCTGGATGAAGTGCGTAAGTGCTGATTGGTTATCACAAGACAGATCACTGTAATATTTGATAAAAGTAAAACTCCCATCGACTTTTATCTCGGTTTTGGATAGGCAGAACTTTTGGCAATTGCCACTGTTGGCTTTCTCCCGTTATTAGGGTTTTGTTGCATACTGTGATAAGTATTGTTCGGCTATGCCTGATACACTGAGAGCTGCAGCATGTATTTAGGATATGTGTATATACAGTATATTTTTTAACACTTTTTTTTCGAGGTATTCACCCTCTTTACCTGACCAATATACAACAGGGTCCTCAGTCGTGAGAAGCCATGTGTATCTGAATTGGAGATAATGCTGATCATGTTATTTATGGTTTCTTTGTTATATATCTTATGAAGATTGTGGAGCGCATTCTCCTTCAAATGCCAAGCACATAATATGTGTTTTGAGTTTGGGAAGCATGCTTTGATTGCAATTGCTGACAATGAGAACTAATTAACAAGCCTCAATGTGATTAAGAATTCACACTGTCGTTTACCGCTGTAAATACTAGTTACCAGGCTACCTACTAAAATAGTAAATAACGAGAGGACGATTTTTAAGCGAACGCTATTACATTAACTCCCATAATACTCAAATATGGCATTAAAACCATGTACATACTGCTTAAATCTTTTTATATACCGTACTCATAATACACAACCCCATACCCTTTTCAGAGTTTTTAACCCCATTCCCACCCCTATTTTTCCTTCGCCTCGGCATCCCTCGGTATTTAATATGACCGCTTTTTCTTCCTGAGCGATTTTCTGAATTAATAAAAAGTATTTTAACCTAAGGAATCGCATCGTTTAAAATCGTCTATGCTACCAATAAGAAATTTCTTTTGCACTTTTGTAATAATACCAATTATACATTCATCCAATGCAACAGGTACATGTAGTGGAATTTTATTGTCTGCTGTTAAATTGTTTTTCAAGATGGTGTGTTGTGTCCATTTTAGTTATATGCATTATAATGTTAATTGATGGTGGAAAAGTACTTTAAAACCTATTAAAACAATTAAATAAAATCATTGCTGTTTCGCCCCAAATACCCGAGTCATTTCGCCCCAATATAGGGGGCGAAACGACCCGACACCCTCCTAAATGTTTTTGAGTCGGTCCGGCCTGATTATTCAAAGTAACAGTAGATACCTTATTGTTAGTCATTAATAATATTATTAGAAATAGAAAATAGTGTATTGAGTAGAGTGCAGAGGCTCAGTTTTATACCACGCATTTGCTGAAAAGAATTACAGTATTAACCACATTAGTGTAAACATTTTGACGTAATGTCACACATACAGTGACATACTAATGATTTATACTTCTTATACTATCCACTTGTCTGGTTGGAAAAATGAAATGGAAACATGAAATTAATTTTAACGACTTTGTTACTTAATACCTATCGCTAGGCTATTCATAACCCTTATATAAACATAATTTCTGAACTGTGTTATAAAACAGCAACGTCAAATTAACATACATGTAAACAATGATAACAATTCTTGATTTCTATATAAACAAACACTGATTAATCGTCATAGAGTGCAATTCTTGTTCCCGATGGCAGCAATGCATATGTGGGAGAGATATTTCTAATCAGGAATGATGATTATCGTGCTATTATGCGAGGGAAATTAGACATTAACTTCTTGTGCAGTGACTGTAAGAGCAAGCCCAATGAGACTGCAGATGAACCAGACCGTGATATACCAAGGAGGGTGAATTTGGTGATGTTACCCTGCACAGCAGGGTAGCATCATAAAATAAAATTTACCCTCTGTGAACCTGAGTCTGAATCAAGGTCTCAAGCCAAAACGGAAAGATGTACCTAGAGGATAAATTGGCCCACTGTATGGGATAGCATCAGCAAATTCACCCTCTGGGGACCCCATTTTGCAAATGACAGGTTGCTTATATTCAGACTTGTTTAGGCATCATTAAGGCCAGTACCAGGGCCAATATCACCATGTTTGTGAACTTCAAACAATGAGTGATTCGCTTGACTAACTTGAGGCTTCATTATGAACAGTATAACCGACAGTACTTTCAGTGATCAGCAACCAATTCGTTCAGTTGTTCCCCATCCACATATTCATTCTGTTTTTTTTTATTTATTTTTTAAACCCAGACCCAATACATGTCACAACTAATGAATTGTGCATGGGTCTGGAGTGCAGAAACGGCTGAGTTTGCATCGTCTTTGGGGTCGGATCGATCTGTTACCCTCCTAAATTCCAGAACCCCCTCTAAATTACACTTCTGTGGTACTTTTAGAGAAAATATTCCATTTCCAGGTTGTATTAGCATTCATCAGAAAACAAAAACTTGATTTATTTGCAAATTCGCTCTCATCTCAGCTCAACAATGAAATTTGAACTTTATTCAGGGAGTTACCTTGGAAGTCAGAATTTTGCATTCATTAAATGATTTGGTTTATCAAACACGAGCCTCCATCATTGCTTGAACTAAACTCACAGAAAGATGTCATAAAATAATAGCATTTGAATTACTGAGTTGAATTATTTTACAGACAATACGTTTTTTAGTTGAAATAGTATATACACTACAATCAGTATTTTAAGAACATAACCCAGTCGGGATTCGTATTATCTCTTTCTTTGAAGTAAGTGTTCTCTGCCGATTTGTACTTTATTTGTCACTTGATTCAAATCTAATTGAAATATTGAATGCCAGTGCCCTATTCACGCAAACACACGCTAAAGACAATTACAGTTTGTTTTATATAGATGAGAGCTGGATCTCTGACAGAGTTAATTGTAATGTTCATGTTGATAAATGTATCAATGATGACAGCACACCAAACACACAAGACAATGATGTATCTAACCTGTTCCACATTATGGCAGTAGTCACAGTCCTGGCAATGAAATGAATGACTAAATTGTGTGTGTGTGGGGGGGGGGGGCTGTTATTACGATTCATTAGCCACCCATCAACAGCCAAAAGTCTTTATGACAGAGGGCTGTTGGTGGTTTGTGCTGAGCCACCAATGCAGCGCAATGTCAAACAAAGTCAGGTTATTGCGATTATATCCACTTCCAACTTTATACAGTATATTTAATTAATATCAAAATATTTGAATGAATATAATATTCACTATTCTCGCTAGTCCCCAAGACTTCCCCCTGGAGCCCAAGGGGTCTCACTACTTCTAATTCCAATTGTGCCCCCCCCCCCCCCCCCCAGCAATGCTTACCACACCTATATAATACCACTCATACCATGTTGATCATATAATAGCCCGATTGTGACCAGCCAAGCAAATGCCGACACAGAGACAAATTTGTGAATAAACTCAATTTCATTTTCCTTTTGAATCCCAAAAGAAAGAATCTGGGAATTAAATATTTTTCCCCCAAAACAGCATGCAGATGTCATTTAGAGGGTGATTCTGGTGGGTTCTGGTGTTCAGGTGAATAATACTAAACACCAGAACCACCCAGGCAAAGGCGACTGTGAGAATGAATGTACTTACATTCTTGTTTCCTGTAAGGATTATTACAGGAAATAAAAATATTTCGTCACAAAACACTGTGCAAGTGTAATTTAGAGGGGGGTGTTCTGGTATTCAGGAGAACCAGCAGTGGAGGCACAGCGTAACCTGTTTTAGATTTACAACAAGATCACTTGCACACCTTGGGACCTCTTTTTTTTCTACTGCCCTGGGTAAACAGTTTACTTATCAGTTTGAAATTGGACCTGCAGAAGTTAAGGTGCTATATAAGTACATGTAAGAGAAATTTGTTTACTTTGAAATTCCCACCTCTGATGCCCCCATAAATACAAAATAAAAACATGCAAATTTTGCATCAAAGTGAAGGTTGTGATGTATTAGAACGCAATAAATATATGCAGTCAACTCACAGAGTTGACAGCAGGCACCATTGGTTTCTGGGAATCTGCTTGCGTATTCATTCCGGAGCTTATAAAGTAATATTTCAGGATAACAACTCATGTCCAAATGTGCTTCATATATACAAGAACAAAGCTAGGAAATCAAAATTCTTCTAAATGCAGTGCCAATGCTGCATGAGGGTAAATTCCCAAACTCTCGACTTTGTTTTCATTGTCTGTTTGTTTACACTTTGGTCAAAGTCATCATATACAATGCTGTCTAAGATCAAATAATGAGAAAGATCGCCTTCATACTACGCACTATTATTGTATGGATCCTGCACAGTTGCCATATTACTTGCAAGGATTCATGACACCTGTTTAAATTTAATTATAATTACGTGATTGTTTTTCGATGAAAATTTGTGGTATCGAGTGTAGTGGTGCAGTTTGAACCGGTTTATACTCCTGTCCAGTATTTCCCGGTCTGCTCCACTATTTTACACAGAGTCAACTATAGCGAATTTATTGCGTTTTTTTCCCAACATACAATTAGCAACAGTGTATTAATTGGTTCAGGGATGTAGCTAGAGGGTGAGTCCCCCCCTCCCCCCCCCCCCCCCCCCCCCCCTTATTTGTCCAAACATCAAGATAGTTGGAAATTTTTCAGGAAAAAAAATCCAACATTTGGAAATTTAAAGCATTGTTGTAACCAAGGTCCAAGGTCTTTTTCCAAATGTGGCAGAATGTGGTATTACATTTCCATGAAAATTCCAACCGCTGACTCTCACAGACAGAATTCTGATCGAACAATGCAAGATTTTCCAACTACTCAACAACTCCAAGGTTTATTCTACAACCATGGTCATGTTATGCATTTTGTTCTCTGTACGGCAATGCACTCACAGACTGCAGTTTGTATTAGGACTCAAATTTGTCCCATGTGATGCTGTGTCCTAGATAGGGCTGTCACGATTTTGAAATTTAGGAACCAATTAATCGTCGCAAATAATCGATGATAATCGATTAATCGTACCTAAATGCCCCCCTCCCTCTCTTTGAAGTCGATAAAAATAAAGTTCAAGTCAGTTGACCTACCTCAAGGAAACAACAAAGACGATCCTTTTTTAGGTACATTCAAAGCTTTGATGTTCTGAACTTTTGAACCGTCAGTGTAACAATCAAGACCAGTCGACAGTTGCGAACTTCGCAACTGCCGACCGGTCTTGATTATTACACTGACGGTTCAAAAATTCAGAACATCAAAGCTTTGATGAATGTACCTGAAAGACAATTGCTTCCAACAGCTTCTTGAGGGTTTAACATCGATGTTCTTAACTCTTTACCGTTAGAAACAATAGTTTTTCATCAAATTTTCTTTTAATTATTAAACGTCTAAAACGGGATACAATTTACTGATTATTCGACAATGAAAAATACTAATCGATTTTGCTGTGATCAATCAACAGTTGATTAATCGTGACACCCCTAGTCCTAGAATGTTTTAAGTTTCTACCAAAATGGTGCAAGGTTTTCTTTGGCTCTGTACTCTCATGAAAGACAGATATAGGCAGATTGAACATTTTGCTTTGTCTTTGGTGTTGTTGAATTAATATCTCACACATATTGTGATATATAGGCTGAGTTAGTTAGCTAACTCATTACTCATACTTTGTAAGCATTATAAATGGTTGTTAGTCATTGAGTTCATTTCAAGATTAGTGTGCTCACTCCTCAGCATGACCTCATATTTGAGATGATTAATTAATAAATTGTTGGTTGAATACTGATTTTTTTACCATTCTCCATACATGTACATTCATGTAATTGGCACGACACGATGCCTAATGAAGGCAGATATGGCCTAATTACAGACTACCATACCACAAGAAATTGGTGTTGTGTGCTGTCTTAAAACCTCAAATTATGTACCGGGTCATGTCTAGATGTTTAGTTGCAGTCATTTAAACTGCTTGGAAATATTCTCAGAATGCCCTAAAACCTTCCAGTACATTCACTATGAGTCAACATTTTAAAAAAATTTCCCCTTTTGTGGGAGGTAGGAGGGGGGGGGGTGAGGGAGGGGAAACCCCTTCAAGTATCCATCCCCAGTTGGAATTTTCATAGATGTACACCCTCCCCCCTATTGAAAACCTCTGATGCCATGAAAACATCGCAATCACATACATGTAATATATCGATGTCACCAGGATGTGGCGACGGGGGGAGAGGGGGGGTCATTCCCCCCACCCCCCCACCCCCCAATCCTGATCAAAATTTCCTATAGTTGGAAATTCTGAGGGCAAGTCATGAGTAGTTGGAAATTCCATCTATCTGAATTGAGCTTCTTTGGTGATGCTGATATCTCCTTTTCTTTGGTGATGCTGATGTCTCCAAAAATTCCAACTGTTACTATTTACAACTACAGTGTTCGGATATATCGAGCTTGATAATTATGCATGATATCAATCGGTAGTAGATTTTTATCATAATAAAAAAAATCCCCGAAATGCACTTCAAGAAAATCACATGATTGAGCTTGAACATTTGTTTAGCACATATACAAAATAATAATAACCTGATAAGTCTTTCATAAATGTGTTGGCATTTCAGTTACTAGGATCAATTTTATGCCCCCTTTCATGGCTTCATTTTCAAAAGTTTTCTCGATAGTGAATTTCCAACTAGGAGGAGGGGGCCAGGATGGGGGCTTCCCCTCCTGGTCCCGGTCCCTCCCTATAGTTGGAAATTCACTACCCTACCCCCCCCCCCCCCCCCCCCCCCCAATCGGAAACCCCATGCCACGTTCCTGGATGTCACGATCCTCATGTTGCACGTGTCTGCAATTCCATTGAACATGGCTTTGTGGGCATTCACATACTTTTGATGTCGCCGACTTGCATCTGCATACTTTGATATTGCTCACTTCTCATCACTTGCAACATTGTTGCAATTCCAGATGTCTGCCAAAACAGATACCTGGTTGACTGTATGTGTCACACAAGCCTTTTCAAAGATCAAAGAGTAGAAATGATGATTGAAAGATTTTTTTTATCTGTCAGTTTTAAATCGTTCCATCTTTTATTCAACATGTGAAATACATGAATTTTATTCAACGTTTTTTCTCTGTTCAATAATGTGTATTGCCTACAATGGACATGAAATGAATGTAATAGTGTATATTTGCGTCACTGCCTGGGCTATTGCAGTGTGCCCTTGCAACTTCTGCCACCAGAGAAAGACATTACTAAACACAATCATCAAACTTTGTAAATGCACTCTTTGCAGAGCAGTCAATTTTATTTTTCAATATATGGGTTAACAACTTCGAGAAAATGGGCAATTCATTAACATATGAGTGGACCGGACCACTTTGAACTGTCCTGGCATGACCTGGACAGTGGAGTGGGCCATCTTGGGTGGTCCTGTCCACATCACTAATCGAATGATATGCACATGTCCATTGGTCATGGAATCCATCTTCAATAAAAAATGCAGTCCTGTCGTTGCATCATAAAGTGTTTTGAATGCCCAGCTTTGTTCTTGGATATCTGAAGCACATTTGACCAGCAGAAATATTATTTTTTTTATCAGTTCTGGTGCGAATATGGTGCCAGACTCCCAGGAAACATGGTGCCTGTTGTCAACTCTGTTAGTGGATTGCATATGGAATTGGGTGGGAAACCATTGGTTCATCGGAAAACAAAACTCTTTGACCTGGTAATTGATAAGGAGGGAGCCCGTACTGTAATGTCAGTGGATCACAATCACCACGTTATACCTTATTAGCTTATACATAATACCTTGAACTCCTGATATAAAATGGTGAAGAGACACTGATTGCAGACCTGTCTTTTTGAAAAAGTTAGGCAAGCCATCAGTAGCTCTCCATCAATTTTTCCCAGATGGGCAGTGCTCTCCTTGATCAAAAACTACTCATTAATTTAATAGATGATATTCAATTGTAAACTTAGTATCTGAGCCAAAGGAACAATGCGAGTAAACACAGCAAAGTTACTAATAAAAGGGTTAACAGTCCCAGAATGCCTGTGGTAAACTATCTGAAAAAAAAGGAAAGAGTGACAATGGTCAAACACGCAGCCACTATTAATTTTTTATGGTTCTTGCAAAGTCACAATCGTGGCAAAATGGAACAGGACGATGACAAAAAGTTAAGAAATCATTAACTATTAACCCACTGAGTATTTTCAAAATATTTTTCATTGAATCTAGTCATGGCTGCTGTGCAGCAGCAGCCATGACTAGATTTGTTGAAAAATTCATCTATATTTAATTTAAGAAATCATTGGTCAAAAAGTACAGTCAATTTGCAGAGAAAAATTTGCCCAAATTATACTTATTTCAGTGACATGAGACTTTGTGTCCTGGGCACAGGAATACCCGCCAGCAGAATGCAAGGAGTTAACACTCTGTTTTGTTACTGTGTAAAGGGAGGTAATAATAATTCACTGTGTTCAGTTTCAATCACCTGTGTGCTGCTTTCAAAGTATGTTTTTAGTAAGGTAACAAAGAGCAGGCATTTCCTATTAGAACACAATACACAGGTTGTGGTCAAGAGAATTTGGGGGCAAAGTTTGGTTTTGCATTATTTCTGTTTGAAAAATACTTTTACTTATTAAATGACAATTCACACCTTTGAACACCGCTGGCATTTGCAATTACATCACATACAGTTATGTTGTCTTTTATAAGAATGCTTAATCGATCGAACCTAGCATGCTGCTTTTGTGCTGAGGACTTTCTTATTAAGAGAAAAATGTTGGTTAGCTTTCTAACTTGTAGGAATGCATGCTCTGCATTGGGATAAGGTTACAGTGACTTAAACGTTCCCCTGGAGAGCTTAAAACTTTTAATTTTTTATTACCCTAAATCTGAGTGAACGCAATCATAATTAAACATCACCAATGTCGCTAATACAGTATACTGTACGACCATGACTTGATGACTGTTATGCTAGTTAGAATTAAGTGCCTTTTTAGCGACGATAGTCGCTTGCTGGGGCAAGTGATCAAATGTGCGCTTGGATGGAAAATCAGGTGTGCGATAGCACTCGGACAGACCAAAATTGCGAGCGTGATTTGTGTGCCTCTGTACTATAGCACTGATGTCATGTAGTACATGTACTGGTCACTTTCCATGGGTGGGCAAAATTTCAACGGATGCAGTAATATTAGATTCCAAATTGCAAACACTAAATATAGGAATAATCATCAAAAATTAGTTAATGAAGTACATGTACCAGGTTCAACCCGGTGATTCATTAATTAAAATTTTGCTGATGATGAGTTTTATTACCTTGTAAATGCATGCATGGACATCACTGCCCATTCGTGGATTACGACCAGCCCATGCAGATGTACTGTACTGTGATAAAAATTGGTTATCCGAATGTTTGATGATGAGTAAAAAATGAGAGAGTTGGCAAGAGACATACATGCACAGGAGTGGATATATAAATTTTACAACCTTGTGCTTCATTAATCAAAATTTTGCTGATGATGATTGTTATTATCTGATAAACGCATGAATGGATATCTCTGCCCACTCTGACCAATCCACATCCACTGTTCTGTAAATTATCCAAGTGGAACATTCTGAACCTCTCCTGTTTCCCTCACCCCTCCAAGATGACTTGGCCTCCAGTCCTTCCAACCGGCCAACAAGGCATACAACAAGGCTCTCCTCTGATAATGACTTAACCAGATCCATATTCATGTTTAAACTGATCCAAGTTCACCAAAAATACCCCTAATAATTAACACATGTGAATGCAGAAATTTTTGGATATTTGTTCTGGGATTAAAATTTGCGTCAGATAATGTTCCCCAAAGAAAAAAATAACCCTGGATTTATGTCTTGTAAAGAACCCTTAAGGTAGGCTTAAAACAAGTGAGTTTGCTTCTATAGCATCTTTAATTGATGCATTGATATGAAATTTATCAAGGACAATTCTAACAATGTTAGACTATAAAGGAGGGTGGGGAGGGGGTTGACATAATTATCCTAAGGAAATACATGTTGTCCCTATTTGGATGCAAAAGTGATGCTTTTCTGTCAAAACCAAGGCCGAACAGAACTGAAAATAGTACTGGAACTGGAACTGAATAGCACACATCAATGGGGTCATCTCATCTCTGTATTATCTGTGTCCTTGCAGAAGAATATGAACTGCAGGTTTTCTCACATACAGTCCAGCATTGTGGTATCAGTTCCTGATTGTTTGTGTCGATAAGGTTGCATCAGTTGCATTGTCGATGTTGATTTGCAGACCTGTGTCATTGATGGTGCATTACATGCATGCTGTGGTAACAGTGTAAATGTTTTAATGAGCTGTTGTGACCCTTTGATGACCCACACCATATTCTTTCTCATGTCCACCAGAAAGTCTGAACTGATTCTAAACCTTAAGACATCACAATTAAGCTGGCACCACAGCAGCCTGTCTCTTTGAAACTGAAAATGACATCTGGGAGGCTTTCATGTAAGTCAGAAACACTGATTTTCCCATCTAGACTGTCAAAGTAATGTTTGAAATCCAAAATGATAAAGTTAAAGACTTAAATACTAATCTGAAAAAACTTATAAGATTCATCATCCTCAGAAAGGGGGAGGGGGCGGTCCACTTTTACAGCCCATGATTGACCATGGAGGATTACACACATGCAATGACAGATTAAAAGGCCAGGGGAGAGCTCAAAGCCTTCACAGCCTGATGCACAGAAATTTTTCAGTTGAAGTTTCATTCTTTTTCAGTTTTTGCATTAGAGCTATTGATATATGGCTTTTGACCACTCATTGGCATGAGCTCTTTAGTTTCATTCCAAAAAGTGATCATAACTTCATAAGGTATGTTTTAAAAGCAAAAATTAGGAGCGTGGTGGCTCAGTGGTTACAGCATTGAACTTCAAACCGAAAGGTCTACTGTTCGATCCCTAACAGTGGTGACAGCATTGTGTCCTTGGACGAGGTGCTTAATCCTGTTTGCTCACGTGGGGGCACAGTGGTGCTGTGTACTAAGGCATTCTGCACGTCGATGGTGCACTTGTCTTCAACCATTCTATTGTGGAGTTAGTATGTTGGGGAGTCTGGCAGTTACTTGCCATTGCTCAGTGGTTCTCCTCAGGTGCCCTGGCTTCCGCCATCCGTAATACTGTCTGACATGAGGTGACCCTGGCTGTCGAAAGAGTCATTAAACCCCAATAAATAAATAAAAGCAAAAATTAAATTTGTCATCTTCACCTTCAATTACATGTACATACAGGTTAACCTTCTGCACACTGATGTCAAAAGAACCAAAATTTTAACCTGCAATTTTTTCCCACATTGCAATGAGAAATTTAACAAATTCACTCTTGTTTGACAGAGCTCATTGTGTTCTGTCAAACAAGACTGAATTGGTTTAATTCCTAGTTGTATGATGGGAAAAATTTGCTACTTGACATTTCAATATTTTAACATCAGTGTGAAGAGAGTTGAAGGTTAAGGTCTTACCTAACATGACAACCAAATGACACCTGTACATGTACATAATATGATTTCTTGAATAATCAGCTTCAATAATTAGAAGTTTTCATTAGTTGCCAACTGCCTATCAGAAGTGTATTGACTAATTTTATGACTCCTCATGCTCCTTTCTTTCTTGTGGATTGTGGGCTTGTCGTGGGAAATCCTAACCCCTGTTGACTGGGAAATCCTGGTGCCACAACTAAGTACATTCCCATAGAAGAAAGGTTTTGATTCATTCATGTGAACCTAGAAATATTTTTCCAATGTCAGTCTGTCACCAGGAGAGGTGAAGACTTGTTTAACCCTTTACCTAACATGAAAAGCAGACAACACTTGCAAAGAAAATTCTTGAATAACTAATTTTTTTCATTTTTTGTCTCAAAAACATAGGGTATGAGGCCTCATTGGAATGAGCTTGACGAGCTCATTCCAATGAGGGGTCATAACATACATGTATGTTTTCGAGACAAATAATGAAAATTAAATGGCGATTTTTTTAGAATAGTCCTGGCCCGTTTTGGATGTTACGTTGGGTGAAGGGTTAAGAGTGGCAAATTCAGCCTATCACTTTCTCTTCCTAAATTTGTGAATTCTATGGCATGTTACATGTAGGTTTATCATAGTGCTGGATGATAAGCCAGTATTTTGATACGGTTCGATATCATTTTCGTAACTGGTAAAATATCGTTTGTCTTGAAAAATTACTGGTACATGTATATCAAAACTTTCAGTTTTAGGAACAAAGGGGCCGATATTTATATTCCTGGACTGTGAAATATTCAACTGAATATTTCACATTTCAATCTTTGTTGTATGTTTAAAGCATTATTGCACCACAATACATATATATTGTATAATGGAAATATAATTAATAAAACAACTCTATTTGCACACTTGTTCTTTATTTATTGATGGGTAACAGGGTAAGTATTGTTTTCGTCATCAAAATGACATGTCTAACAAACTGACCAATCAAATTTTGATTTTTCGAACCATGTGCTTTCAACTCCTACAGGATTTGGGAGGAGAAAAGCCACAAATATTATGTTGACTGACCTCACTGAATTGCACTGACAATTGACATGACAAGCAACAAAATTACCGATGACAAGGTCACCCCACACTTATGGCTGTTGAAGGGTTTCATAAAAATGAACACATGGATATATACACTATCAAAGCATATCAGTATCGGACATGTTATTTTTTAATTCCCCCCCCCCCCCCCCCCCCCCCCCCCCCCCCCCCCCTCCTGACATCAGCATTGTATGTGCGGAGGAGGGAGTTCAGAAAATGAAAATAGTAAGTACAGGAGAAATTCAGGAGCAAATACTTGCCATTATTTCAGTTTTACTCGGTACCTGCTTTGTATGTTGGGAGGGGGGGGGGTGTGCTGAATAATCAAAGACTTATTAAAGCATATTCATCTTTATGAAAATTAAAAAAAAAGTAGCAGTTATGTACCACATGTGGGGAGAGGGTCGGGGGATAAAATATTGTGTATTCATCTTTTGAAATAATAACTGCTTCCCACATCTGTGAAGGGGGATGCTGTATAAAATAAACCTTTGTGCTGTTTTCCACATTGGGTGGGGGGGGGTGGGGCTGAATAAAATAATTTGTATTCATCTTGCGTCGGGCAATAATCTTGACTTATCATTTAGTGGAAAGCTCTCTTTGAGAGTGCTTTCCAATAAATAATATTCAGTCAAAAGTTTGTACATCTTCAGAAGTTAGAAGCTTGTACAGTTAAACCTCGAAGTCCTGTCATGAACTGTGAGCTTATCTAGGCTTAATTGTGTGTAGGAATTGCATGCAATTGCCATATCAAATTGCATCCAAAGCACGGCAGGTTCTCCTGGTTACTCATAGCAAACACAGGCAATGTTTCTGTCAATGGACCTCCGGGTTACCATTGCATGTGCACAGGCCATATGTACAGAATTTGATAGCCTTACTATGGTCATAACATGTAGATTAATGTGCAGATCGACGTGCTATTTGTGCGCATTTCATGACAGGACTTCTAGTTTTAACTGTAGTTTGCACTGATCATTTTGACAAGCACAAAGTGAATTAGTGCCTGTCAAAAGTTAGATCTTATAGAAACTTCTTAATTGTGCATATATTTGTTTCTCTTCAGTCATCATGTCTTCCGAGCCACTAACCACAGGTGATCTTGAAGTCACTACTCCAGTCACTACTCCACATGAGTCTCACAGAGAAACAGAGTCTGATGGTGAGTCAAAGATAAAAAATGATGAGAAATCAAGTGAAAAATCTACAGAAGATCGAGCAACAAGTCCAGCATCAAATACATGTACTGGTACAGAAGCAGAAAGTAGGAAAAGTCCTGATGCCTTACATTCAACCTCTGTACCAACTGAATCTGGAAGAAAGAGTCCTGGATCAGAAAGTTCAAGACCAAAGAGTAGTACAAGTGATATGATATTTGATTCCAAGAAGAAAAAGAAGAAGCAGGTTTTGCCACCAGATGCCCACCCTGTCACATTTACTGTGATGCTAGCAATGGCTATACCAACAAGTGAGTAACTGGACAGAATATAAATTATATTGTTATTATAAGAATAAGTAAATGTTTAGACATAAAAAAAGATAAAAATATGTTGATCAGGCCCTCCCATATTGTCATTTTGGCTACGACATGCTCTCTTTTGTTACTAATGGAAACTGATATTTTCTAGTTTATGTCAGATAAATTACCCATGTTAATAAAATGGAGAAAATACATTACTGTCCATCTCATTGTGTAGATTAGGAATCCTAGAACATAAAACAAGCCAAAAATATGGACCTCTGGGGGTAAAGAAATAATACTTGAAAAATAATATAGAAAACGGCCCACCCACATGCATTTTTAAAAAAAAATGGCCCAAGAACAGAAGAAATACTTTTTGTGGCCTCATCGGTTTGAAATTGGTTGCACTGAAAAATTGCAAGTGCATGTACATGTAATTTGTATAACAGTGAGTTGAAATGAAAAAGCATGTAGTTGTGAATTTGAGAAATTTACTTTTCCATGCCAGGTTCATGATACAGTGGAACCCTGTTAATTGAATAGCCACTTTTCCAATGAAAAATATTCAATTAACAGGGGTTGTGTCACATTCCTGTATTCGAGAGATAAACTTACCATTTATTCTATTATTATCCCCACATTTTCAAAAATGCGGGGAAATTGTCGTGATCTCCGTCCGTCCATCCGTCCGTCACACCCTGTAAGGCTCCTAGGGTATTCAATTCGAAACGTTTAAACTATGCTAATGTGTTCAGGTAACATCTCTAGATGTGCATGAAAGTTTCGGAATTTTGATTTTGCCCCCGGTTGTTCCAGTGGAACCAGTTTTATCGTTAGAAAATCAGTTTTCATCGAAAGGCTCTTAGGGTATTTAATTCGAAATGCTTAAACTATGCTAATGTGTTCAGGTAGCAACTCTAGATGTGCATGAAGGGTTCGGAATTTTGATTCGGCCCCCGGTGGTTCCAGTGGAACCAGTTTTATAGTTAGAAAATCAGTTTTCATCGAAAGGCTCCTATGGTATTCAATTTGAAACGTTTAAACTATGCTAATGTGTTCAGGTAACATCTCTAGATGTGCATGAAGGTTTCGGAATTTTGATTTTGCCCCTGGTGGTTCCAGTGAAACCACTTTTATTGTTAGAAAATCAGTTTTCATCGAAAGGCTCCTAGGGTATTCAATTCGAAACGTTTAAACTATGCTAATGTGTTCAGGTAACATCTCTAGATGTGCATGAAGATTTCGGAATTTTGATTTTGCCCCCGGTGGTTCCAGTGGAACCACTTTTATTATTAGAAAATCAGTTTTCATCGAAAGGCTCCTAGAGTATTTAATTCGAAATGCTTAAACTATGCTAATGTGTTCAGGTAGCAACTCGAGATGTGCATGAAGGTTTCGGAATTCTGATCCGGCCCCCGGTGGTTCCACTGGAACCACTTTTATCGTTAGAAAATCAGTTTTCATCGAAAGGCTCCTAGGGTATTCAATTCGAAATGTTTAAACTATGCTAATGTGTTCAGGTAACATCTCTAGATGTGCATGAAGGTTTCAGAATTTTGTTTTTGCCCCCGGTGGTTCCAGTGGAACCACTTTTATCATTAGAAAATCAGTTTTCATCGAAAGGCTCCTAGGGTATTTAATTCGAAATGCTTAAACTATGGTAATGTGTTCAGGTAGCAACTCTAGATGTGCATGAAGGTTTTGGAATTTTGATTCGGCCCCCGGGTTCCAGTGGAACCACTTTTATTGTTAGAAAATCAGTTTTCATTGAAAGGCTCCTAGGGTATTTAATTTGAAATGCTTAAACTATGCTAATATGATCAGGTAACATCTCTAGATGTGCCTAAAGGTTTCGGAATTTTGATTTTGCCCCCGGTGGTTCCAGTGGAACCACTTTTATCGTTAGAAAATCAGTTTTCATCGAAAGGCTCCTAGGGTATTTATTTCGAAACACTTAAACTACGCTAATGTGTTCAGGTAGCAACTCTAGATGTGCATGAAGGTTCGGAATTTTGATTTGGCCCCCGGTGGTTCCAGTGGAACCACTTTTATCGTTAGAAAATCAGTTTTCATCGAAAGGCTTCTAGGGTATTTAATTCGAACTGTTAAAACTATCAAAAGTCTTCTAGGATATTTAATTTGAATCATATAAAGTATGCTAATGTGTTCATGTAGCATCACTAGATGTGTATGAAGGTTTCGGAATTTTGATTTTGCCCCAGGTGGTTCCAGTGGAACCACTTTTATCGTTAGAAAAACAGTTTTCATCGAAAGGCTGCTTGGGTATTAATTCGAAACGTTAAGACTATGCTAAGGTGTTGCTAAGGAAATGCGGGGATACACCATTGTGTGCTTTGCACACAAATAACTCGATCTAGTATTTTGTTTGCCAGAACTCCTTGTTTCACTCAAGGGACATATTTATAAATTTTTTGTTAACTTGGGTAAAATATCAGACACAAACCATTCAATTTTTATTAAACTGTCCTTAGTTTTGCTACACTTTGCCAGTTATTGGCTTTGCAGTTGTTCCTAGCTATAGCCAAGTCTTGAATGCCTATTTTGACAGACCATACATGCCAGGAAGCAACTGTCAAGGTTCTTAGAATGTAACTTGCATGAGTATTTGGAGACAATTCAGAGAACCTGTTTTATTCCAGTAAAAAGTTATCAAAGTTTTTAAGGCTTAAAAAGAACCTGGTGTTTACCCTTGAAGTCAATTGCTTTCTACACTAAATAACTTGGTAATTATTGGCTTTCCTATGGCCTATTTCTGCCCAGTTCAGGACACCAAATATAAATTAAGTTTTTGTTTTGAGTGGGGGATCAAGATTGCAGGGCTCAATTTAACTGGATTCGCATAGCATTTTGCTTTGTCAATCTCCAAATTTTGCTATTCAATAAATATCAGTCCAAAGTTAATTTTCCTCAGCTGCTAATCAATTTTCCCACAGGAATAGCAAATCGCTATTCAAAGTTTCCAGATTAAGTCGAGTCCTGGATTGGGAAATGTTTGATTGGAATTGGCTCATTTGGGGTAATTTATACCCAAATGCCTTTGGGAAATGGTCCTATATTTGGCCCATGTAGACATGCAAAAGAAGCCCTGACATGCTTAAAATATTACTTCATACAGCAGAGCTTAAAACTCAGCAAGAACCTAGAGTCTTATTCTTGTAAAGATTCATGCAAACTGCCGGACATCCCATAATGATATACAGCAGAATTCTCACAAAATTGAACAGAATTTAGGTCCTGTTCAGTGCTATGATCACCAAAATTAACTTCTTCTCAATCAAATTGTGAACAGATTGCGACTCATGACCAATGGGTAAGTGAGATTCCACCAACAAAATGATGTGAAACCAAAACCGAATCAAGAAAAACAAATGAAAATAGCATCTCAGATTCAACGTTCTCACATTTTTTTCCAAAAGGTGAAATTCTACAATGATGTAGGAAAAAATGTAGAAAAATAATTACACCCAGATTGGGACTGAGTACCCACCTGGTCGAAATTATCTGTCTGCTTTGTTGATTACAGTGCTATATTTACAAAAAAATGTATTCAAATTTTATTGTTTCAATTTTTGCCTCCAAAAGGAGCTTTTGACTTCATTGCAACAAAAAAAATGTTCTTATTCTAGAATTTTCTTCGCTAGTGCTCCATCTTCAAGTAATGTTAAGAGTTAAATGATTTCTAACTGTGCTACAGTACAGTCACCATGTACTGGTCGTAATCCATGTATGGACAGTGATGTCCACGCATTTCAGGCACTAAAAGTCATGAGCAGCAAAATTTTAATTAATGAAGCACCACGTTGTACACGGTGCTTCATTAATTAAATTTTTGATGATTATTCCTATAATTAGTGTTTGGAATCAGATATTATTGCGTTCGTGGAAATATACATGTAGCCCACACATGGAAAGTGACCAATCCATATCAGCTGTATGTGTATAAACTAATTTCATCCTTGTCATTAAAATGTTGGAAATACATTTAATACAATATTAGCATGTACACAAAGAGACTCCTGTCTGCTTTAATACCAAGGCTTGTAAGATTATAGTTCAGAAAATTCCAATACAGTAGAACCTGTCTTGAAAGACCACCCTTTTTGCCAGGCTAAAGTGGTCTCTCAAAACAGGTGGTCTCTCATGACAGGTCCATTATAGAGTAAAACAACCAAATGGTACAAGGTCATAGTGGTCTCTCAAGACAGTTGTCTCTCACGACACTGGTCTCTCAAAACAGGTTTTACTGTATGTCTTTTTTTCATTAAGTGTATAAGTCTTTGCCTGTGGCAGGCCTTTAGATTGGCCTAATTAGGACACCATGGAAATTAGAAAACTATTTGCGTTGTTTTTGAAGTCCAAAGATAGAAAAAAGAAAAGCGTCATCCCATGGGAAAAAAACGTCTTGTGTTCTAGAATCCACCGCACAGTTCTTCCGTTTGATTGTCCACTGGAACTGGAATCACCGCAGGATACATGTATTTTCTCCCGAAATCCTCCCTCGTGTGACGTAAAATTGGTCCTGACTCAATGTACTTCCCCCAAATTAGGCATACATGTACAGTCAGGTCCAGAATTTTTTGAGGATCTGAGAATCTGTTTCTAGTAGGTTCTCACAGATTTCTTTTTGAACTACAGAATAGAATAGGAATGTTATTTTTGATCCTCGCAAAGTTATTCAAAATTCTGTCCCTGGCAGTTCTAAAGGTGGTGCCACAGATATAAGTACATGACATCTAAAAATTAGCGATTCCTAAGGTAAAGGGTTAATGGAAGAGATACATTGTATTTCAAGCTTTTTGGGGCGGTGTGGTGGTGGCTCATTGGTCAGAATAGTGAACTTGAGATTGAAAGGTCCAAAGTTTGATCCCTGCCTGTGTCATCTGCTTTGTGGCCTTGTGAAAGACCCTTAATACCAAATGATAAAGTGGAGCATGGAGGCACTGTGTGCTGAGGCGTATTGCACATCATTGCAACACATGCCTTCATATGATGTTATCCCCACTTGTATGTGGTAGATAAGTTGGAGAGTCTTATAGTTATTCACTACTTTTTCTCCCTGAGTATTCCAACTTCCTCCACATGTAAAACTGTCTGACATGATGTGACCCCAGCTTTTGTGTTGCCTAAGCCCTAAAATAAATAAATAATATTTCATGCTTCTGGATGCAGTTGGTTCAAACTTTATGCTCACGTGTACTGTCACTAATCTATGTGCCGTGTGCCATATTCTGGTGACTCATACCATCCATCATGATCCATGCCTTCTCTCTTTTGGATATATGAAAGAGTAACATTTCAGTAAGTTCTGAGGAAGAGTATAATTTTATACAGGTGTGTGAAATGCATCTCCCCATCTCAAAATTGGGCATTGCAAGAAGCTTTCATAGTGCTGTATCGCAGGAGAGAATGAATTTTTTAAATTTAGGAAAGTATGATTTCTGTTCTGATATTGGGAAATGATGTTTTGAGGAAAGGGGTACCACAGTTTTTCAACATTGAAAGTCTTCTTACTCTCACCTCAACTGTTTATCTATCCACCTGCATATCCATTTGTCTCCGTCTAACCACTATCTATGTGTGTGTCTACCTAATGAGCTGTCCCAGATTTTCAATATTGATGTCACATTTGAATCACACCTTTTCCAATCATTCATCTATCTTCTCATACATTCATCCATTTATATATCCATTCCTGTGCGTGTCTGTCTCATTCCAACTCTCTCAGTTTTTTTATTCAATATTAGACATTCGGGTAAGGCCTAAAAAGTTAAAAATCTGTTTCTCAGGCCCTCTCCATGGTCCTTTTTGCTGCTGCATTCTCTGTTTTTATAACCAATGCAAACTTAAAAAAATAAAAAATTAGATGGTTTTTGTCTGATATTTTACCCAAGTTAAAAAAAAATGATAAATTTGTCCCTTGAGTGCAAGAAGGCTTTGTAATGCTAATTGCAAAGCCTTGTTGCACTCAGAGGATGAAATACACCACTACCCATGATGTTCTGTAGATTATGAGACCTAAAACATAAAACAAACCAAGAACATGAACATTTGATGGCAAAGAAAATGCCCACCCACATGCAATTTTACAAAGAATGGCTCGAGAAACAGAAGATCTACTTTGTGGGGCCTAAAACCTTTTTATCACAGTAGAATGTTTTGTCCAGGGCAGTTATTCACTTTTTTTTTATTGAATTTTTGTATATTTTATATTGCATTGTAAAGTATTCTATCCACTTTACATGCAGTTCTGTGATCACAAAAGTTATATTTTTTCTCGATCAGATCACAATCATGTTGTGATACACCACATACTAGTACACACCAGTCACCCAGGATTTCATAAATAAAATGATGCAAAACAAAAACTGAATAAAAAAAAACAAATGAAAATGGAATCTCACTTTCAATGTTCCAGCAATGTTTTCCAATGGGTGAATTTCCACATCAATTGGGGTAGAAGAAAAGCAGAAAGATAATGTTGACCATATCAGAATCCATTCAAGATCCGATCAAAATTATCTCTCCTTTTGTGATCACAGACAGTACTGCTCATGTTTATGCTCTATATTTTTAGAATAATCTTCATCCCAACTTCTTCAACATGATTTGCCAAATGTATTAATTCAGCTCATTGACTTCATTAAGCACAGAATTTCTTTTTAAATTTTGAGTGAAATGATATTCCAGATTAATGAATGCAAGCTATTTCATAGACATATATGTAATGATTGTGAGAAAGTATAGAAAGTTTTTCTTAAATGGAGTTTGAAAAATGGCTTGTCCTGAATGTCCTCCTTGTTTTCTTTAAAACTATTCAAGCACTTGTAATTATGTTCAAAATAAATTTTTGAACTTGTTTAACATTTTCAGTCACAGTTAACCCTTTACCCAATGTAACAGCCCATATATATGGCCAGCACTGTTCACACACATCCCCATACAGATTTTAATATTTTTTCAATTTTTGCCTAAAAATATGTAGGTCCATGAAGAGCAATTTGTTGACTCCATCAGCTGCATTGTTTTTATGCTTACCTTTCTGTACACTAATCATTCATTGCACATGTACATATTGCTAACTTGGTTGAGCATGTAGCAAAGAGGTGCCATAAGCTATTTTTGTGGCAAAAAATGACAATTTTAGATCTAATGAATTGACCCCAACAACCTGCATATTTTACATTTTATAAATTTAGCAGTTGAAATAAATTATTTACGAAAAATTACTTAACACATATCATGTGATCACCTCATTGGAAAGAGCTCTTTGATATAATTTTGTTGAGATTTTTTGAAAATTTGAAAAAACAATAATTGAAACTTGATTATAAGAAAATATCCAGAAGTCAATGAACAAAGCATAGCCAATGCCAGGTTGCCCTACATCGAAGAGAAGATGTATGGATTTTGAGTATCAATTTTGTGGTGGTTGAGATTCATGCAGGCATTTCACAAAATGAAAGAGAGTGGGATACCCCGGAGGGTAATGACTAGGGCTGATATGGTTACAGGGTTTTCTTGATTGATTAATCACATGGATAAACCTTGGTTAACCGATTAATCACTTGCCCTTATAGGTAGCTGAATAATTGCCGTACCGTTGATGATTTATAGCATCCACAGTTCTACATACAGAAATCTGTTCAGATTTTATTATGTTTTCAATTTTTGTCTCAAAAACATAGCTTATGATCCCTCATTGGAATGAGCTTGTTGAGGTCGTTCCAATAAGGGATCATAAGCTATGTTTTTGAGACAAAAATTGAAAATTTTTAGTAATTCAACAATCTATTTTGCAAGTGTCGTCTGCTACCCGCATTTGGTTAACTTGAGAATGACCAGTTCCAGTATGTCATCACGAAACTTGTATGCTTTTCTCTGTCTCATATAATTGATGTGTGTCAGTGTGACAACGTTTGCCTGTTTTGGAGAAAGTTTGTTCCTTTGTTAACCCAGAAAATACAGCAGTTCAAAAGTAACGGTTAATCGATCAATTATTTTTTTGATAGATCAAGATGTTGATCATTGATTAATCGATATTAAAAGTGATGTAAAAACATAAAAAACGTTAAATTAAAAAAAACTTTTTTTTTAGCTCAGATTCAAGTTTGTTCAAATCAAGTCCCTGGGCTAATATTTGGGCTCCCTATTGGAGCCTGAATTTTAACTTATTGCAAAAAATCTTCTTCAGATCCAGTGGTTAGAATCTTTTCATATTTGGTATCTGAAAAGTACTCTAAACTGTTGTTGAGTAAAACAAAAAAGGCTGAAAATTACTATAAGTCATTTCAAGATCATTGAATGGCGTAATAACAAATTTTGATGTTGTGTGCAATCCTGGAAATAAGTAATCTTTCATTTGCAGAATGAGTTCCGCAGGGTGGAGAATTTGCTGATGCTATCCCATACATTGCTAGAATCCCCCAGTTTATCCTCTGGGTACCCTTTTCTGTTTAGGCATGATACCTTGATTCTGATTGAGGTCCAGAGAGGGTAAATTTAGTAATGCTACCCCGCTGTGCAGGGTAGCATCACCAAATTCACACTCTGGGGACCTCATTCTGAAGATGACAGTCTGCTCTTTCAGGGCTTGTGTGTGCATTGGATGAAGGGTGAAGCTGAGTCACTGTATCTTTGTAATTATTATTCTGCATCTATTGTATTTTGAGAAGGATTCTTTTTGATTGAACAGGGATATTCCTCAATTCTCACACATTATCTGGAATTATGTATATTTCTTTACTCACAGACACGAAGAACATTGGTTCTGAAACATACGGGAAAAAATACGCTCATACAGGTAGAGGTTACCTTACAGTGGTCATGTACTTCAAGTTATTAATTTGTTTTATGTGAAAATAATATCAAAAACTGTTTTGATTGATTTAATGTGATAAAAAGCTCAGTCATCACTAAATATTGCTCAGATTTTAGACTTGACAGTCATCATATTCTGAGTGGTAATGAATCATTTGGGTTTCAGGACTTTTCAACCTCAAGATGTTGTGGCCTCTTGATTAGTTAAGTAAAATTTTGAAAATATGCATTTTCAGTATTACTGAATAAGATCTTCACTTTATTTAAGAATAATTTAACTCCCAAGCATATTAACATCAACACTTTTCATTCCTATGTTTGTGATTAAGCTGTAGAGATGCATATTCATTTTCACCATTTTTTTGTATAGTGAATAAATTGTAAGGGTTCCGTGTCACTCTGACACCCTAACAGAGCAAAGACATTTTGAACTTTTAAACTTCTTTCATCCAAATATACTTAATTAAATATGTGTAGAATAAGCCACAGACAAGTTATTAAATACCTCACAGGCCAGGTATCAGATTTAGTGATCATATGTTTTAAATGTTGACAAATAACATTTTGTACTGCACTGAATTGTATTTACAACCACTTCAAGGTCCTTTTCATTGTATTTTCCTAAATGTTTGGTGTTCAGGTGCATTGCCGAGTTAACTCTTAACCAGCTGAGTATTTTCTTGAACTTGTCGTAAAATCACATCATGGCTGCTTTAAAGCAGCCATGACATGATTAGATTAAAAATTCAATGGAATCTGACATCAGTAAACTGTTGAAAAGAGGGGTACTTATATTTGTTAGGACACAAGACAGGCTTGGCAATTTCAGGAGAGCGATTTTTTAGCTCTCCTTACTGCCCTCCTGAAAGAATTAAGGAGAGCGAAAAATTGCCCTCCTAAATATTTTGGTCTGGGATGATTGAGATTACATGTATTATGCTCACATTAAATTTTTGTTGTAAAGCAAAAATGTAATTCAACTTCGAAGTCACATAACATCACGTAATTTCATTTTGAAAGTGGTTTAGTGGTAAAAGGTAATGGCTGCAACCATACCCAAACACAGTTGCAATCATTTGAAGCAAAATGGGTCACAGCAATATTTTTTTTCTGTCAGTTTCAAGTTCAACAACTGACGTCACAGTTTGAGGGGTAATTATTCAAGGAATATTGACACTATAATATACTACCATTACTACTATCCTGTCACTTGAAGCACTTGCACCAGGATGTGACTGTAGATTCAAGCAGACCTGTTGTCCAAGAAAGTCATACGCTTACCACTACCACCTTCAACCCCCCCCCCCCTCCCCCCCTTGCGGGGTTGATGGTGGTAGTGGTAGGCGTATGACTTTCTTGGACAACAGGTCTGGGTACACACACAGGTCTTGTCAAGTGTGTGTTCGGTTGTTGAGTGAGACATCTAGATGTCTAAGAGATTCCGCTTTACCTTAGTAAAGTTAATAAAATCACTGATGTAGTCTGTTTGTTTCAGTTTCAATGAGTTCGTTCAACTGGATACTTAAAATGCTGTGTAAAGCTAATTGCTCTCCTAAGCTAATTGAGGAGAGCGATTTTTTGCCCTCCTGCATTTTTGAGAATGCCAGGCCTGACAAGAGTCTGAACGTACAGATACCTCTACAAAGTAGATGTAACAGTATTTTTATGCTGTGCAAGAAAATCCATCTCCAGCAGGCAAAGAGTTAATAGAGTGTATGATCTGGACAAATGTTTATCGGGAGATACAATAAAATGATCAGTCTAGAATTTTCTGCTGAATGGGTTTTGATTCGGTCTCTGAAAGAACTATATGAAAACTGCCTGATCTCAGATCTTATGGTCTCAAGCCTTGTGATACAATTGCACCATTTAATGCTGCATTCAGGAAACCACTATAGGACCTTTAAGACATATCTTTTCTCATGTGTTTTCTATTTTTGGTTTGGTATACATGTATGTAGTTTCTCTCTACTTTGAGTTTTGTTTTAGAACAATATTTTTGTGAATTTTAGAACAAATGTGAGTAGAATGTGCACTCATACCTGTAAAAGGTTAGTCAAAACATAACTTGATGATTTTCAGGGTTATGGTTTAGTTTTTCGTGGCTTTCTGGATGACATCTGGTTTTTCTGAATGGGTTATCTCAGATATCCTATGATGTAAAATAGGGCTGCACCGTATATCGATAAACCGATATATACCAGTATTCAAACCAATATCGATTGAATACCAGTGTAATTACACAAATATTGGTTTATCATCATTATTTATTTACCCACAATTAAATTTTCAAGATGTCTTGAGTTTTTTAATTGTAGCACCGAATGAATAATATTATCCCTTAATCCAAGGAATCGTCTGCTTGTGCCCTCGTAATATACAAATTCAGCAGTTGAAAAAATAATTTTAAAAAATTTCAGCAAAACTATATCCTGTGATCCCTCATTGGAACGAGCTCGTTCCAATGAGGGGTCACATGATATAGTTTTGTTGAAATCTTTGGGGAAAATCTGATAAACTAATTTTGAAAATAATAAATTTTGATATCGTCTGGGCTGGGTAAGAGTTTTTCGAACCGCATCATCAAGACATGCAAATTTGTTCCGACTGTGATGCCTCAAGTCTCGATTGTGGTACTTATGTTCATATATCTGAACAGTTTTTGATATACCAGTATACCGCTGTATTTTTTTGAATACCGATACCGGTATTCCATTTTGAATATCGTGCAGCCCTAATGTAAAAAACTTGTAATACTTCAGAAAAGGGAAATAGAGGACAGTCATTGCAAAATCAAAAACTGGTCACAATACAGTTTTACCAGTGGAGTTGAAATTTCATAAATAAAATTTGTGAAATCTAGATTGAATCAAGAAAAACAAATAGCATTTCTTTTCAGCGGGCAACATTCTAGAGAGTTGCTGGGAGGAAGGTGGGCAAAATATTTCAGCTGAATCGTTACCCAATCACGGTCCAGATGAAATTCTCTGTCTCCTTTTGGAATTCTTATATAAGAGGAAGAGGCATCAGGTAAACCTAGATTTGTTTTGAGCCATCACATTGAACTCAACTTGTGAACAAAACAGAAAATTACTTTGCAGAATAGCCAATAGCCAAAGACATGACCACTGGAAGTGTTAACTAAAGTTTTAGAGATGCATGTAACAACTTTAATTTTATTTTCATTTCTTAGCCTTACTATATTTTAATTTTTTTTTTATTTTTAGAATTTATCCTTAGTTTTAATGTAGTGCAGTGGAACCCTATTAATTGAATAGTCACTTTTCCAATGAAAAGTATGCAATTAACAGGAGAATTCAGTCAACAGGGATTTGGTCAGTTTCCTGTATTCCAGAGATAAACTTAGCATTTATTCTATTTTATGTTGTTTAACAGAGTTCATTGCACTCTGTCAAACAAGATAGAATAGATTAATTGCCTGTGTTTGATGGGCTTATTCCAAATGAGCATATAAACAAGGGAAATTCTGTGATTGTCATAGCAATTTCTCAACATATTACACAATTATCAGGAGTTTGCTCTGTAATATAAAATTTGTATTGAAGGTATGGTAAATGTTTGTGTTTGGAAGTTGTGTTCAGTTAACAGGGTTATTATTTTCAGAAGTATCCAATTAAGTGGACTCCACTGTTATTACCATCCTTAGTTGTGCATGTTGAAATGAATGTGATGAGGTTAGTGCAGCTCTCACCTATACTAAAGCCGCACATTGAATATGTTTGAGAGGATCTGCAAGTACATGTACTACAGTCTTGACAGATTTAATGCATTTTCTTTGAGGTCATTATTTGAATTTCAGATATAATTTCCTGATTTTCTATAGTATTTTTAGCTCACCTGACTCAAATTCATTACCTGAAAAACAATGCTCATTAATCACTGATGTGATCACAGTAATGCAGATTTGGAAGAGAAAATTTAGAGTGAAGTGAACACTCAGGGCAAATTGTAAGATGCCGTGTGATCATTTGTTAGGTTATTTAACCTTTATACCTGAAATAGGCCAGATCTACTCACAAAGATCACTGTTCAAATTTTATTTTTCCTTCTTTGTCTCGCCTGCTTTAGCAGTGGTGAGACATAGCCATTACTAATTCTGACAGCCTACAACCATCAACAATGGGTTATAACTTATGAACCATTCAAGATATTTTTGTGAAACTTGACAGGTTTATCCCCCACCATGAACTGATATGTCACAATTAAAACCACATCTCTTGGTTCAAGGTCAAGGTCACTTACTAAAAATAGTTTCATGTCTGGGTTAAGTTTTCGGGTTGAGTTTTTCAGTCGACTATAACATTTTAACCATTGAAGATATTTCCCAGAAACTTTATAGGGATATGCTCTATCACAACAGTGTGACAATCAAAATCATTCCACTGGGATCAAGATCAAGGTTAATGTTATTAAAAATACAATTTCACTTCAAAGTTAAGTTTCAGGTCAAGTTTTTTTAAATGGCTATAACTGAAGATAATTCCATGAAACTTAATGGTGTTATTCAACACCATGAGGCGATTTGTCCCAATCACAACCATGCCTCTAGGTTCAATGTCAAGGCCACTTATTATGCCCCCAACTTGAAAAGTCAAAGGGGTATCTAGTGGAGATCTCCATCCATCCATCCATCCATCCATCCATCCCATCCATCCATCCATCCGTACCAACATTTTCACTTGTATCTCAGCGAATGCTACTCGAATGATATTTGGTGTTGTGATAGAGCATCATGTGGAATGATACCTGTTAAGCATGAGTTTCTTCTACACATTTGTTCCAGAGTTATGCACTGTTTTGACTTAGAAAATGCTTTGCACAAGGGGGAGGGGGAAGGGGGGGGAGGCATTGGCAAGCGCTTTGTGTTGCCCCTTCTTGGTAGAAATAGAATTTCGAGTCAAGGTTTAGTGTTTCAGCCGGTTGAACTGTTTAACCATTGAAGATAATTGTGTGAAGCTTTATGGGGTTATTTAACACCATGAGATAAGATTACTTTTATTTTGGCTGGAGGGAGTGACAAGGGTGGAAAGGGGTTGTGTGGGTGGGTGTTGAGGGTTGAAAGTTGGTGATAGTTTTTTAGCTGCGACTAGCAGCTCTATAAGTGGCAATGTCGGTCTGTCTGTGACCAACGAGTTTCAAAACTCAATAACTTTTGAAATACTTGATGGAATGACTTTATATTTGGCATGTAAGTGTATCTTATTGATGTCTAGCCACTGTTCAATGCATGTGTTGTTCCAAATATTTTTCTTGGAGTTATGGCCCTTGATGGACTTAGAATTTTGTGAGATTGCACCACCCGTCGCAGCTGCAGCGTTGATGTCGCGATTTTTTTCAAATTAGTTTTGAAGTGTCTCAATTGATTTCATACCAAAGTAATGCTTCCATCCAATTTCCCCTCACTGAAGAGGTGTGGAAGGCTGGGGCGATCAGGTTTTTTTTATGCTCCCGAGAACCTCTCGCAAGCATTATGTTTTCCCCATATCCATCCTGTGTTTGTCGTCTGTCATCTGTCATCTGTCTTCCATCCGCTAGCTTTTGGTTTCCATCAAAGAACTAAAGAACTGCTTATTTGATCACATCATAATTTTAGGGGTAACTTGTGAATGACTAAACAATGCTTCCTTTCGATTTTGGTCCAGCTAGCCAATTCAGTATGGCTGCCATGGCAGCCATATTGAATTTGGTTTCCGTCCAGTAACAAGTGAATGCTGACTCCAATCATTTTTAGCTCAACTTTGGCGAAGCCAAAATATGAGATATTGCCATGGCCCGTCATTCATCTGTCTGTCTGTCCATCCGCTGTGCTGTACACACGGCTCGGGATAGAGGCCGTATTTATGAATCGATCTTTATGAAACCCCTTGGGTACCTTTGTTATCACCGTGAGACGAGAATGAGTGTTTTTGGGTCCGGTCCCAAATTTAAGATGCCCGCTGGCAGCCATTTTGTACCAAAATTAGGTGCAATCAGATTTTTGCGCAGAACTTCCATATGAAAGCTCCGATTTGAATAATTTTTTTGTATGAACATTTAGAACCATGGGATACACCACATATAATACAGGTTTTTTTCTCGTGCATAAATTATGCAAATTAGACTAACTTTGATTTATTTAGTGTTACCTTCAGCACTGTAAGTGCAAATGCCAATACGGCTCAGGCTAGAGGCCGTATTTATGAACCGATCTTTACGAAACTGGTACCTTTGTTATCACCGTGGGATGAGAACGAGTATTTTTGGGTCTGGTCTGAAATTCAAGATGGCCATTGGTGGGCATTTTGTACAAAATTAGGTGCAATCAGATTTTTGCGCAGAACTTCCATATGAAAGTGCTGATTTGAATAATTTTTCTGTCTGAATGTTTAGTACCATGGGATACATCACATATAACACGTGTTTTTTTCTTGTGCATAAATTATGCCAATTAGACTAACTTTGATCTATTTAATGTTACTTTCAGCACTGTAACTGCAAATGCCAATACGGCTCAGGCTAGCGGCCATATTTATGACCCGATCTTTATGAAACTTTTTGGGTACCTTTGTTATCACCTTGGGACGAGAACGAGTGTTTTTGTGTGCAGGCTGAAATTCAAGATGGCTGCCAGTGCCATTTTGTACCAAAATTGGTGCAACCAGTTTTTTGTACAGAACTTTTGTATGAAAGTTCTGATTTGAATAAATTTCTGTATGAATGTTTAGTAACATGGAATACATCACATATAATACAGGTTTTTTTCTCGTGCAAAAATTATGCAAATTAGATGAACTTTGATTTATTCAGTGCTACTTATACACAGTAAGTGCACATGTCAATACGGCTCAGGCTAGAGTCTGTATTTATGAACCGATCTTCACCAAAATTCTTGGGTACCTTTGTTATCACCTTGGGATGAGAAGAAGTGTTTCTGGGTGCAGTCCAAAATTCAAGATGGCTGCCAGTGGCCATTTTGTACCGAAATTAGGTCCAATCAGTTTTTTGTACACAACTTCTATATGGCTCAGGCTAGAGGCCGTATTTATGAACCGATCTTTACAAAACTTTTTGGGTACCTTTGTTATCACCGTGGGACAAGAACAAGTGTTTTTGGGTGCGGTCCAAAATTCAAGATGGCCACCAGCAACTTTTTTTGTACCAAAATTTGTGCAATCAGTTTTTTGTACAGAACTTCTGTATGAAAGTTCTGATTTGAATAAATTTTTGTATGAATGTTTAGTAACATGGAATACATCACATATAATACAGGTTTTTTTCTCGTGCAGAAATTATGCAAATTAGATGAACTTTGATTTGTTCAGTGCTACTTATACACAGTAAGTGCACATGTCAATACGGATCGGGCTAGAGTCTGTATTTATGAACTGATCTTCACAAAACTTCTTGAGGTACCTTTGTTATCACCTTGTGACAGGAACGAGTGTTTTGGGGTGCCTTTGTTTTCACTGTGCTATGAGAACAAATATTTTTGTGTTCAGTCAGACCCACTCTGGGACTCAAAGATTTCTTTTCTAGTTTAGCATCTAACTATCGCCCACCTTTACAATACTTTACCTACACATTTGTTACAGGCTATGGTCAGCATTTATGTACAGACCTTTACAATATTTTACATGTACCTTTGTTATCAAGTCATTACCTAGATGTTTGTAATTGCTGTATCACATACTATACATGTACAGGTCTTAAACAAGTTGAGCTACAGTGTCATTGACACTTTCATTATTTTTTAATTATGCATTGTTGGTGTCTAGAGGAAGCTTCCTTTCGATTTTGGACCAGTCAGCTGATCCAAGATGGCTGCCAGTGGCCAATTCATTATTTTTTTCATGGTGGCCATCTTGAAATTGGTTTCTGTCCAGTAACCAACGAATACTGACTCAAATCTATTTCAGTTTTTGTTTATGCATTTGGTGTCTAGAAGAAGATTCCTTTTGATTTTGGTCCAGCTAGCTAATGAATGTGGTTTCCATTCAATGACTGATGAATGCTGACTTGAAACATTTTTATTTTTTAATTATGCATTGTTGGTGTCTGGAGGAAGCTTACTTTCAATTTTGTACCAGTCAGCTGATCCCAGATGGCTGCCAGTGGCCAATTTATTATGGCTTCCATGGTGGCCATCTTGAAATTGGTTTCCGTCCAGTAACCAACAAATACTGACTCGAATCTATTTCAGTTTTTAGTTGTGCATTATTAGTGTCTAGAGGAAGCTTCCTTTCGATTTTGGTCCAGTTAGCCAATTCAATATGGCCAACATGGTGGCCATATTGAATTTGGTTTCTGTCCAGTAACTAACAAATGCTGACTCAAATCATTTTTATTTTTTAATTATGTATTTTTTGTGTCTAGAGGAAGCTTCCTTTCGATTTTGGCCCAGTCAGCTGAACCAAGATGGCTTCCATGGTGGCCATCTTGAATTTGGTTTCCGTCCAATAACTAATAAATACTGACTCAAATCAATTTCAGTTTTTGGATATGCATTATTGGTGTCTAGAGGAAGCTTCCTTTCGATTTTGGTCCAGCTAGCCAATTCAGTATGGCCACCATGGTGGCCATATTGAATTTGGTTTCTGTCCAATAACTAATGAATGCTGACTCAAATCATTTTTGATTTCTTGATTTTGCATTTTTGGTGTCCAGAGGATGCTCCCTTTCGATTTTGGAACAGTCAGATGATTGAAGATAGCCACCAGTGGCCAATTCATTATGGCTTCCATGGTGGCCATCTTAAATTTGGTTTCCATCCAATAACTAATGAATACTGACTCAAATCAATTTCAGTTTTGGGTTTTGCATTATTGGTCTCTAGAGGAAGCTTCCTTTCGATTTTGGTCCAGTTAGCAAATTCAATATGGCCACCATGGTGGCCATATTGAATTTGGTTTCCATGCAATAACTAATGAATGCTGACTCAAATCATTTGTAGTTTTTAATTATGCTTTGTTGGTGTCTATAGGAAGCTTCCATTCAATTTTGGACCAGTCAGCTGAACCAAGATGACCACCAGCGGCCAATTCATTATGGCTTCCATGGCAGCCAACTTGAATTTGGTTTCCATCAAATAACTAATGAACACTGACTCAAATCAATTTCAATTTTTTTTTATGCATTATTGGTGTCAATAGGAAGCTTCCTTTTGATTTTGGATCAGCTAGCCAATTCAGTATGGCCACCATGGTGACCATATTGAATTTGGTTTCCGTCCAATAACTAATGAATGCTGAATCAAATCAGTTTTTTTTTTTTGATGCATTATTGGTGTCGAGAGGAAGCTTACTTTTGATTTTGGTTATGCCCCCGAGAGACTTACCTTCCCATTTATGACACCGTCTGGGTTATATGCCACACTTTGCGTTGCTCTTGTTTTTTAAGTTTTTGTAATTTTTGCTTTAAAATGAATTTCAAAGGATATCAAGTCAGAAGGATAACAAAGGGTGGATCAGGGTGGATAAGGGAATAATTATAGGGAGTGTGACCCCCCCCCCCCTTGTAATTTTTCAGACAGGACATTTTCTAAGATATTAATTCAAGTAATCATGTACTTAAAAGACTAGATTTGATACTTGGACTTGGACAAAGTCAAACTCGACTTATAGTTTGAAGTGGCAGGCGGGCGGTGGGCGTAAACAATTGGTTTCCGGACAATAACTTTAGTTCTATTTGATGCACCTTTACCAAAATTATACCAGAGGTTACCCTATAGGAAAGGAAGACACCTGTCGATTTCAGAGCCTCGTGCCCCAAGGTCAAGGTCACTGTTACTATAAATAGAATATTTTGTGACAAATTGGTTTTCAGGCAATAACTTTAGTTCTATTTGACGCACCTTTACCAAACTTATACCAGAGGCTACCCTATAGGAATGGAAGACACCTATTGATTTCGGAGTCTGGGACTCCAAGGTCAAGGTCACTGTTACTATAAATGGAATATTTTATGACAAATTGGTTTCCGGACAATAACTTTAGTTCTATTTGACGCACCTTTACCAAACTTATACCAACGGTTACCTTATACAAAGGGAAGACACCTATTGATTTCGGAGTCTGGGAGCCAAGGTCAAGGTCACTGTTACTATAAATAGAATATTTTGTGACAAACAGGTTTCTGGGCAATAACTTTAGTTCTATTCCGTGTATCTTCACTAAACTTATACCACAGGTTACTCTATAGGAAGGGAAGACACCTATCGATTTCGGAGTCTGGGGCCCCAAGGTCAAGGTCACTGTTACTATCAATAGAATATTTTGTGACAAATTCGTTTCCGGGCAATAACTTTAGTTCTATTTGATGCACCTTTACCAAGCTTATACCAGAGGTTCCTTGTAGGAAGGGAAGACACCTATTGATTTCGGAGTCTGGGACTCCAAGGTCAAGGTCACTGTTACTATAAATAGCTTATTTCTTCAAAATTTAATGTCAAAACTTGACTTCAGGATCTGTGATCCTCCTGCTGGATTTTATTCATTCACATTTAACAAGAAGTCTTGACTTTTTTTTTAACTATAATCCCGACTGACAAATATTTCAACTACATCATCTAGGCATGCCCTCAACGATGGCATGCCTTGATGATGTGGTTGGAATATTGTAGTACTGAAACGATTAATGCCATTTGGATTTTTTACTAATCGACAAATGCCGGGTAGTAGAGGACGATTAATTGACTAGTTGGACATTCCATGTCAGGTGCTAAACTAAGCAATAAAGTCTACAAAACTGTGGTTTTAACTAAATTAATTTCCTGGAGTGGCTTCCAAATTACGATACAATTAATGGGTCTAACTGTGTGACATTACGGAAACCGATGTCTCCATATCCTTACAACCAAACAATCCATCAAAACTCATCTTACAGCAAAAAACCAACAGAATTCTCATAATTTGCACAACCACTCCAGGGGTCTGTCAGGATAGGATGATGCTTAGAGCAGGTGAGATCCTGCTGAGGTGGTTGCCTGGTTTGTTTCAAAAACATAGCCTATGAACTCTCATTGGAACAAAAAAATAAATTGGTCTAATAATAAATCTTCAGTGGTCCTATTTCCTAGGGGAATTGATGAGAGGGCTCAGAATATTCGGTTCCGTCAAATATTTTTTTCACAGGTAACGATTTGTGAAAAAAAGTAGACGGCTTTGACAATCGATAGCTCATGTTGTTATTTGTGCCTGTGTTCGTGGTCATTAGCAGCAACTGGAGCTCTTTGGTGTAGGTTTTGTAAAGAGTCAAGTCTTCGGTTTATTATTTAACTTTCAAGTTCAGATGAACAGGAAAAAGTTGGAAAGACATGTCTGTTGAGCAAAATCCTGAAACTCGAACAAAATCCCAATCCCAGCATATTATGAGTAACTAACATAACTAAAAACAATAACTTGAATAGCGGCATAGCTCATTAGCTCCTAACATTTCCTACAATACTCATGTCTTTTGTAACTTTAACCCCCCCCCCCCCCCCTTCCCTCCACCCTCCTGCTTAATTTGACAAAGTCAAGACAAGCTATTGCCATCACGGGTGCGGATGTCTGTGAGTCTGTTCACATTTTCTTTAGAACAGGCTGCACCCTGTAGTTCTTGTCTGATCATCACAGAATTTCATATGCAGGTTCGAGGTCTAGATGAGAATGTCCCTTTTGGTCATGAATGGTCAACCGTGACCGCTTAGCAAGCCCAAAACCTGAAAACCTTTAGCACAGTCTACAGGTATTTATGAAGGGATTTCATTGTAACTTGGTAGAATGTCTCTGTATGAGGTCTATATGAGAACGTCCCCTTTTGATCTCGTTCGTTGAACCATGAAGGCTACGTAAGCTATAAACCCGAAAACCTTTAACACAGTCTACAGGTCGTATTTCTGAAGGGATTTCATTGTAATTTGGTAGAATGACTCCGTATAATGTCTAGATGAGAACGTCCTCTTTCGGATGCTATCGATCAACTGTGATGGGTACGCTAGCCCAAAAACCTTTAGCACAGTCTGCAGATTATATTTATGAAGGAATTTTATTGTAACTTGTAGGATGACTCCGTATATGCTCTTGATGAGAACGTCCCCCTTTGGTCATGATCGGTGAACCATGTCGGCTGCGCAGGCCCGGAACCCGAAAAACTTTAGCACAGTCTACAGGTCATATTTATGAAGGGATTTTATTATACCTTCGTAGGATGACTCTGTATAATGTCTAGATGAGAACGTTATATTTTGGTCAGGTTCAGTCATCCGTGACAGCCACAGGGGCACATTACCTAGATTCCGTTAGCACAGTGTACAGCTTGCTTTTATGAAGGGATTTCATTGCAAATTAGTAGGATGACTCAGTATAATGTCTAAATGAGAACGCCCTGTTTTGGCTGTGATCGGTCAACCATGATGGCCACACAGGCACATGACCTAGATTTGTTTGGCACAGTCTACAGTTCATATTTATGAAGCAATTTCATTTTAACTTGGAAGGATAACTCAATATGATGTCTGGAAGAGACTCTTCTATTTTGTTCACTATTGGTCAGCCATTACTGCCTCCTGACCACGTGACCTAGATTCCCGTAGCACTGTCTACAGGCCAGTTTTATGAAGGGATTTCATTGTAACTTGGTTGGAAAACTTGGTTTAATATCAAGATGAGACACTCTTTTGGTCATGATTGGTCAACCGTGACTGCCAAACTGTTACGTAATCTAGATTCCTTTAGCAAAGCCTATGAGTTACATTTATGAAGGGATTTCATTGTAACTTGGTAGGATGACTCGTTTTGGAATGATTTTACTGTAATTTGGTAACTTTGGTTGATATACATAAACTGTGAGGGCCACATTAACCCAGACCTCAATTCCTTAGTACAGTCTGCACCTCAAATTATTCTTATTGAAAACATAGCATATACATGTAGGGAACAGAAATTAACATATTCTCAATTATCACAATTCTTGTCTTTTTTCATAATCCTTTCATAAGCATTGAACATTATCCTTTTCATCAGAAACTACACACAGTCAAGTTAATCTACAGTGTCAATGACACTTTCATGTTATGTACGCTTTCCTATTTATCTCGTCTCTCACTCAACACATTCTGCATATTGCAGTGCAATACCTTTGATCTTGTGTGGTGCGTAACGTCATTTAGACAATGTAGCAAAACTTCACTAAGAACAGAGGGATATTGATTTCTTAAAGGAACACAAAGTGGAAACTTCAAGGCTTTGGAGAATACATTTAGGTGACTAATCGACGAGTGATTCACTAATCGGTTAATAGATTTGCTTAGTACTAATCACGTTGGCATCGACTAGTTGAAAAATCATTTCAACACTAGAATATTGGTAAGTCCAGACTTGAACTCTCTTAGACGGGACAAATCAAGTCTACACCCCCAATCCATCATCTTTGTGATGCCCCTGGTGGGGTATAAAATCCTTCAGAATCCTTCAAAACTCATTTTAGAGAATAGCCCCAACAAAATTCTCATAATTTGCACAACCACTCCAGGGGTCTGCCAGGGGTGGGTGATGCTTAGAGGAAACGTGACCCCGGTGAGGGGGTTGCCTAGTTTGTTTCAAAAACATAGCCTATGAACTCTCATTGGAATGATCTCAGTGAGCTCGGTACAATGAGGGGTCCAATGGCTATGTTCTGTAGGCAAATACTGAAGAAGTTTACTTACTCTAGAATTATTTTGCATGTGCCGCCTGCTATATATCGTGTTTGGTAAACAGTTCAATGGATTGTATGATGTGCATGTAGGCATCATTTCACTTGCTCCACTTGCTGAAACTCCAATGATTTCATTCCTCTATCATTACCTTGTCTGTATGATCAACATCACCATTTTGGTAAATTGTTTTTCAATTTCTATGTTTAGATTTCATTTGATTAAAATAAAAGGGGGTGCGGTGGCTCAGTTGGTAGAGGTGCAGGCTGCAAGCCGAGAGGTCCTCGGTTCGAATCCCACCTGCGGCAACCGCGTTGTGTCCTTGGGCAAGACACTTCACCCCGATTGCCTACATGGGGGCACGATGACGCTGTGTACTGAGGCGTACTGCACGTCGATGGTGCGTGTGTCTTCAACCAATCTAACCCTGCCTGTGCTGCGGTGCAGAGTTCAGAGTTACGATGTTGGAGAGCTGACAGCTGCTCGTCGTTGCTCGGTGGTTCTCTCCGGGTACTCCGGCTTCCCCCACCCATAAAACTGTCACGGTCACGATTAGCCATTGTGCATAAGTATGTGACTTTAAACACCAATAAATAAATAAATAAATTAAAATAAAGAATTTGGCAGCGACATCTGATCAAATCATTTGCCTGCTGAAATTGGTATTTTGAGTGTTGCCACACAAGATCCCAGTTTGCCTTAAATGCAAAGACTGCAGCTTCAAACCCTTACTTAACTGGTCGAGTGCTAAATTACTTTTCAATACTCATTTGTAATGCAAGTATTTTTTTTTAAAAATATCACACTACTAGGAAAAGGAGCCATAGTTTAGCAAGATGATGCTCATAATTATTTTGTTCCAAATTAGTGCAAACAGTGTAAAGCTACTATAGTGGCTTTTGGCACTTTTCAGTAGAGCCCTGATAGTGGCTGTAGCACTCAATCACTCAAGCACTCTTAAATTAACTATTAAAAATTCGAGGTGAGGTCGATGACTGTATTTTTAGCTCACCGAAGGGAGCTTAACTTATCACTTGCCGTCCGGCGTCGTCCGGTGTCGTCTTCCATCGTGAACTTTACATTATAGACTTCTCCTCACAAACTACTTGACCAAATTGAACTAAATTTGTGTGCATGTTCCTTATCATATGTCAATTCAAGTTTGTACAAATAAACTTGCTGCGCCCACAGGGGGCACCAGAAGGGTCATAACTCTAATAGCACCCATAAATTTTTTCAAAAATTCAAACAATCTTCTTCTTCTTCAGATCCACCAGTCAGAATCTTTTCATATTTGTTATACAACATCTCTAGGGGGTCAGATTCAAGTTTGTTCAAATCGAGTCCCTGGGTTAAGATTTGGGTTCTCCATTAGAGACCAAGGTTTAACTTGGTGCAATTTGAGGAAATTTCTTTAAAAATCTTCTTCAGATCGGCCACTCAGAATCTTTTCATGTTTAGTATACAACATCTGTAAGGGGGGTCAGATTCAAGTTTGTTCAAATCCAGTCCCTGGGTTAATAATTGGGCTCTCTATTGGAGCTCAATTTTAACTTGGTGCAATTTGAGGAAATTTCTTTAAAAATCTTCTTCTTCAAATCCACCAGTCATAATGCTTTCATATTTGGTATACAACATCTCTAGGGGGGTCAGATTCAAGTTTGTTCAAATCGGGTCCCTGAGTTAGTATTTGGGCTCTCTATTGGAGCTGAATTTTAACTTGGTGCAATTTGAGGAAATTTTAAAAAAAATCTTCTTCAGATCAGCCACTCAGAATCTTTTCATGTTCAATTTTGAGAAGAAAAAAAAAATGTTAGCCTGAAAATTTTGGGTCCAGTTCAGATTTGAAATTTTGGCCGAAAATTTGAAGAAAATTTTTTTGTTTTTTATGCGTTTTTTTCAATTTTGAGATGAAAAAAAAAAATTGGGGTCAGGTTTGGACTCTGAAATTCGGACATTTTTGGAGGATTTTTATGCATTTTGTTCAATTTTGAGATGGAAAAAAAGATTTTATAGCCTGCAAATTTTGGGTCCTGTTCCGACTTGTTTTTAAAATCTTCTTCTTCAGACCATGTAGTCAGAATGCTTTCATATTTGGTATACATCATCTCTAGGAGGGTTAGATTCAAGTTTGTTCAATCCTAGTCCATGGGTTGATATTTGGGCTCCCTATGGGAGAAGAAATTTTAACTTAGTATACAATATATCAAAGAAAATTTCTTTAAAAATCTTCTTCAGATCCACCAGTCAGAATCCTTTCATATTTGGTATACAACATCTCTTGGAGGGTAAGACTCAAGTTTGTTCAACCTGGTCCCGGGGTTATTAATTTGGGCTGCCTATGGGAATTTTAACTAAGTGCAATATGAGGGAATTTCTTTTAAAATCTTCTTCTTCAGATCCACCAATCAGAATCCTTTCATATTTGGTATACAACATCTCTAGGTGGGTCAGATTCAAGTTTGTTCAAATCGGGACCCTGGGTTAATATTTTGGTTCCCTATTTGAGCCCAAAGTTTAACTTAGAGCAATGTGAGGTGATTTCTTTAAAAACCTTCTTCATATCCACCACTCAGAATTCTTTCCTATTTGGTATATGCCATCTCAAGGAGGATCAGATTCAAGTTTGTTCAATTTGAGTCCTTGGCTTAATATTTGGGCTCTATGGGCAGGGGTGGGGTGGGTGGTGGGGGGGGGGGCATGTTATGTTCAGGTTTGTTCAAATCCATTCCTTAATGTTTTTCCATAAAATTTGCCTCTCATGACTTCATTCCTTTGTAGTGTTTATGAACCATGTCTAACTGAATGTGACCCCAAATACTTCTTTGAACCACTCTGGTCGGTAAGCGATTAAGGCCCATTGGGGCCTCTTGTTCACTTTGCCAATAAGTTCAACTGAAAATTTTTATAAAATTCGGCATTCAAATTCTGTTTCACTGCAGACTGCACAAATGTTTACAACTATATTGATAGTGAATATACATTTCTGCTATTTACGTTTCAAACCAAATGGTCAGACATTTCTGTCAAACAGCTGGTCATATCACTCCCTTCAATCACCCGAGGTGTTATGACTAGAATCAGAATTAACTGAGGTGAACCGAATGGGCATCTATCATGTTGGTGTGTATGGAAATTTTACACTTTTTAGCTCACCTTGACAAAGTCAAGCTGAGCTAATCCCATCGCTATCTGTCCGTCATCCGTCTGTCATCTGTCAACACCATGTTTTGGTCTTCTCCTCCAAAACCACTGGGCCGATTCAAGTGAAAATTTATGTGAGTGAAGGGGCATTGCATTTTTGTTCAACTCAACATGCCCAGCCCCATAGGGAGGGGGTGAGGGAAAATACTCAAAAATATTTTTAAAATCATCTTCTCATGAACCAGTGGGTACAATGACTTGATATTTGTTATGGAGCTTCCTTTTGAGGTGTAGATTCAAGTTTGTTCAAACGAAGTTCATGAAGCAATATTTGGCCTTATAATGGGAGGGGTAAGATTTTTGGCTCCGCCCAAAATTTATATTTTCTGAACCGATGGTCCAATTTGAATGAAATTTGGATATTATTGGATCATAAGAACTGGACTCATGCAAAAAACAAATTTTCCCGTATCCCCATGGGAACCCCATGAGCTAAAAATAGAAATATTTTCAAACGCCAATATTTCCCAAACCACACAGAACACAGAACTGTTATTTGGTATGAAGCATCGTTAGGACCAGTAGAATTGAGTGGTAAAAAAAATTGCCATCGGTTATATTAGGGTGTTCTGTAGAGGGCATCGAAAAAGTGCCGAGTCAGCATATTTGCAAAAATTAAAAAAAATCTTTTCTTCAGAACCAATGGTCAGAATCTTTTGAAATTCAGTACACAGCATCCATAGGTGGGTCAGATACAATTTTGGTAAAATAAAGCTCATTGGTTCATATTTGGGCTCAATACAGGAGCCCAAATTTTTAACTTAGGGCAATATTGGCAATATTCTTTAAAAATCTTCTTCAGAACCACAAGTCAGAATCTTTTAATGTTTGATATACATCATTGTTATAAGGGGCAGATTTAAGATTGTTCAAACCAAGTCCCTAGGTTAATATTTGGGTTTCCAATGGAAGCCCAAATTTGAACTCAGTTCAATATGGGGGATAATTTTTAAAAATCATCTTCTTCAGATCCACCAGTCAGAACATTTTCATATTTGGTATACAACATTTCTAGGGGGGTCAGATTCAAGTTTGTTCAAATCGGGTCCCTAGGTATATATTTGGGCTTGCTATGGTAGCCCAAATTTTAACATAGTGCAATATGAGGAAATTTCTTTAAAAATCTTCTTCTTCAGATCCACCAGTTGGAATGCTTTCATATTTGGTATACAACATCTCTAGAGGAGTCAGATTCAAGTTTGTTCAATTCGAGTGCCTGGATTAATATTTGGGCTCCATATGGGAACCTGAAATTTAACTTAGTACAATATAAGGGAATTTCTTCAAAAATCTTCTTCAGATTCACCTGTCAGAATCCTTTCATATTTGGTTTACAACATCTCTAGGGAGTCAGTTCAAGTTTGTTCAAATTGGTTCCCTGGGTTAATATTTGGGCTCCCTATAGCAGCACGAATTTTAGCTTAGTGCAATATGAGGAAATTTCTTTAAAAATCTTCTTCTTCAGATCCAACAGTCAGAATGCTTTCCTATCTGGTATATAACAGCTCTAAGGGGGTCAGATTCAAGTTTGTTCACATCAGGTCCGTAGGTTAATATGTGGGGTCGCTGTGGTAGCCCAAATTTTAACTTAATGCAATATGAAGAAATTTCTTTAAAAATCTTCTTCTTCAGATCCAACAGTCAGAATGCTTTCATATTTGGTGTACAACATCTCTAGGGAGGTCAGATTCAACTTTGTTCGAATCGAGAGCCTGGGTTAATATGTGGACTCCCTATGGGAGCCGGAATTGGCCATGTAGCTGAAGAATTAGAAATTTTGTATTCATTACCCTCTTGAGGTGTGTAACTAAGATTAATCCACATAGGTTGTATCAAGGGGCTTCATAGGGGAGCTCCACATTTTACTTTATGATCAACTGAAGAAAAGCAGGATGCTCGGACTATTTTAGTCACTCCTGATGGGCTCAAGGATTGACAATGTATCCTATGAAGAGGGATTGCTCAATGTAGACTCATTCTTGGACTCAGTTTATATCATGTTCTGTTCAAGGTGAGCGCTTCAGGCCATGTGGGGCCTCTTGTTATCATCAAAACCTTTATTTTGGTTGTTTTCCTCTCAAATAGTGCCACCATTTTAAAATTTTATTAACTCTTGATATAATGCAATTAGGTAATCTCAGAATAGCTTTAATTGTTTCCTAAATGACCAAAATTCTTCACTTTCTGCATTTTAAACAGGGCTCAAGACTTTTCACTGGAATGACCTTAATAAGGGTTTTTCCATTGAAATCTCATAAATATGACCTATATGTTTTCTTTCACTCAAGGGATTAAAGAAATAACCAAATTTGGCATTTTTTGTGTGTACTTTGCTGGGCAAATTTATCCATTTCCAAAATTAAAAGGCCAAAACCAGTGTTGGAAAATGTAAATTACTTGATAACTGAGGAATCCCATATTGTCAAATCTTGCAACTTGCGATTTTGTGATGAATTTTTGTTTTTATGAGTTTGTTGACATACATGTACTTTCTGTTGATTATTTAAACTGTACATTTTGTGTTTCTTGCAAATGTTCCTTAACTCTTAAGGTATGAACTGTTTTCAAGAATAATAAATTCACTTGTCAGTAAATGTCGAGTTAAGTTTTTTTGGCTATTTTTATAGTCAAAATTTAACCCTCTGTGCACTGATGTTGAAATATAAAATTTTCAAGCTGGAAATTTTTCACATAATGCAACTTGGAATTTACCCAATTTAATCTTGTTTGACAGAGCTCACTGAGGAAAGAGTTTTCTGCTTGTAATTTCTGTAATTTGATATCAGTGTACCATGGGTTAACTAGACATCACTTCTGGGAAACATTTGATATTTTTCTTGAAAACTTTCCTGCAATCACACACTGGAATGCCTGTTATGAGGCCACAATATTTTTCAAAAAGTTAGTTTTAAGTCTGTGGAGGTTAACCTTTATGTAACAAAAACAGAAATGAAACTTGGAATGAATTTTTCTTAGATACAAACTGAAAATTTTCATTTTTGACCTCATAAACACAGCTTGTAACTCCTCATCAGTAGGTTCTTCTTCCAAATTTAATGAGCTGGGATAATATTCTATATTCAAGAGGCAAATCTTTAAAAAATAATATGATTTGAATAATGTCTTTTTGTGAATTGCTCTGGCCAAATACAGTCTGCAAGGTAGGTGAAGGGTTAAAACAATTGCATGCGTGAGCTTTTTTCATTTTTTTTGATCTCTTAACTCAAATTTACAAATAACCAGAAAACGTATTTGATCTTGGCTGTATTATAATAAAGATAACCCATTATATTATGATTTTTAGAACAAGCCAAGCCCTACCTGTTAATCTTTTGATCACCATCATCACAGGAATTTGACCCACAGCTACCACAGTAAATTCAAATATTATCTGACAGGTATTTGCATTTTCAAATTCCTTCAGGTTGACAAACTGGACTGTATAACCGTGACAATTAGTTATTAACTGGTTGAGATCTAGAAGCCACTGTCAGAGCTTTCCTAAAAATTGTGCTGCATTTTCAAATTCCTTCAGGTTGACAAACTGGACTGTATAACTGTGACAATTAGTTATTAACTGGTTGAGATCTAGAAGCCACTGTCAGGGCTTTCCTAAAAAATGTGCTAAAGTCAATATATTCCTCACTCATGTTTCCTATTCAGTCAAATGCAAATATTAACTTGTTTATATAAGTTTGTTTTAATACAAATTATTGGAGACTGCCTGTGGGTACCCTCCATTAATTTGTAATAAAACAAATTTTGAAAAACCAATTCAGACCACCAAAAATAATTTAGCCCTCAACCAGTTAATTGCAGTGATGGATGGTACAAAATGTATACCAATGGAATAACCAGCCATCACCATGATTAAAAGCCAACTAAAATATATTGATTTTACAAGAAGAAAATATGTACCCCAATACAAGTAAAAGTACAAATCGGCTGCAACTGCATGTGCAATTGTTCAGAGAGATCAGTTTTTACCTACGCTCAGTTGGCTTTGGGTTATTACACATGTTGTGGCCACTGTTTTTGATAACAACAATAAATGATAAATAAAACACCAGACTCACACAAATAAATTTGACATCATATTTTACCATGATCATATTTTTGTAAAGGCCTGCCTTGCTTTAAACGTGAAAAATAAAACAAAGAAATGCACAGCTGAAACACTTGTTCTATAAATGTCAGCAGTTATAGTACAAGTAGAAAAATGAATTTGGATTATGTCATGCGCAGTGTAAGAATGCAATGCCATGGCACCATGATCCTTATTGAGAAAAAATCAATTCATTAACACTGAATGACTGTAAAAACAGATGACATTAAGAACTGTTCCCAATTCCTTCATTATGCAAACAAGTCAAGAAAGGAGGGATATTGTAAGATAAATTTTTAGTCGAGTTGTGACGAAGTCAAACTCGACTTATAGTTTGGTGAATGGCGGGCGGGCGGGCGGGCGGGCGGGCGTAAACAATTGGTTTCCGGATGATAACTTGATAGTGGTTGAACTCACATTCATTAAACTTCATACATAGGTTGGTCTTGGTGGGAGGAAGAACCCTATTGATTTTGGACATGCTACGTCGAAGGTCAAGGTCACAGTCACCTTGAACGTAGTAAATCTTAAACAATTGGTTTCCGGATGATAACTTGATAATGGTTCAACTCACATTCATGAAACTTCATAGGTAGATTGGCCTTGGTGAGGGGAAGAACCCTATTGATTTTGGACTCGCTACGTCAAAGGTCAAGGTCAACGTGACCGTGAACATAGTAAATCGCAACAATTCCTTTCCGGATGATAACTTGATAGTAGTTCAACCTACATTCATGAAACTTCATAGGTGGGTTGGCCTTGGTGCGAGGAAGAACTCTATTGATCTTGGACTCACCAGATCAAAGGTCAAGGTCACAGTGACCTTTAACATAGTATATCGCAACAATTGGTTTCCGGATGATAACTTGATAGTGGTTCAACCTAGAGTCATGAATCTTCATAGGTGTGTTGGCCTTGGTGCGAGGAAGAACCTTGTTGATCTTGGACTGACCAGGTCAAAGGTCAAGGTCACAGTGACCTTGAACATAGTATATCGCAACAATTGGTTTCCGGATGATAACTTGATAGTGGTTCAACCTAGAGTCATGAAACTTTACAGGCGTGTTGGCCTTGGTGCGAGGAAGAACCCTATTGATGTTGGACTCACCAGGTCAAAGGTCAAGGTCACAGTGACCTTGAACATAGTATATTGCAACAATTGGTATTCGGATGAGAACTTGATAGTGGTTCAACCTAGAATCATGAAACTTCATAGGTGTGTTGGCCTTGGTGCGAGGAACTGTTGTCACAACTCGACATTGGATCGGTGATCCTGAGTGGCATTTTTTATTACCATGTCGGTTTCCAAGATGGTGTATTGAGGTCTTGACCTCACCTCTGGGGCATATATCGACTAGTCCATTAGGACTCGGCGATGTATACCCAGAGACGAGGTCTCAACTTTAGTACACCATCTCGGGAAACCCACCAGGTAGTAACAACGTATATATTTCTTGTATGACAGAGCTCAAGAAGCTCTGTCAAACAAGATGTAATACATTAAATGCCTATATTGAAGGTACTTAGGACAATTCACAATTAGGTCTATAAACATGCTGGTTTATTGGTTGTTAGAGCAATTCTTCGATTTTTCACAAGATTTTTTAAATCACTTAACAGGAGTTTACTCTATAGCATATACACAATTAACAATTCATGTTGGTACCAAAGGTGTGCTAAACATGGTTCGAGCTATCCAGTTGAGTGGACTCCACTGTAGTGATGTTTTCGCCTTATATATAGTTTTATTAAGAGAAGAGATAATTAATGCACAAAATTGTTACAATGACTCATTGAATCTGTCCTGACAAATTAAGGGAGCCTTTCTGTTGTGATTGATCTCAACCTTAACCAGCTATTTACTGTTTTTCAAATTTTTACCACAATCCTTTGCCTAACGTGATTGATTGTTTGATTCAAACTTATTCACAAAAACAGCTGTTCAAATTTTATTTGTTTTTTGATTCTTGTCTCCAAAACATAGTTTTGCCTCTTTATTGCAATGTGCTTTCAGCGAGATCATAATCTATGTTTTGAAGGCAAAAAAATGAGAATTGTTAGTTGCTTGAGAAATGCCTGTTTGAATGTCATATCCTTATCATGTTAGGTAAATGGTTAATAGTCTGAACAGTTTCGTTTATTTTTTCCACACTTGACATGTGGAGCTCTGTACTTGTGTATTATACTACCAGTAATACCAAATTTCACACCAGAGGCTTTAGTGATCATTATGGTTCCTCGATTTGTTTTGACAGTGATTGATTAAAAGTCGAGAAAGTTACAGCATTAGGTATGTCAGAAATGTAGACAAATAAAAATCATGATACTTCATCCTTCAAATTGTCATTTATTTGGGATTGTAAGCTAGATGATAAAATGGTTGCAAAACGTGTGTGGCTTTTGTCTTCAAAATGTTGATTTGTTTTATCTTGTTTTTGAGATCAAAAGGTTATGCTTTGACATCAAATGCAAAGGACATGATGGAAGCACCAAAATTAGCAAGGCACCCAAATTCAGGGACTCTATAGTAGTCCTAGACCCAAGAGGTTAGTTCCAAAAATTTTGAGAGTCTGACTCCAAACAGCAATATGCCAAAAAAAATGTCAGAAGTATTACCTAAGATTGCGTACCATTTAGAGCACAAAACATCTGCAACATACAGGTACTAATTGTTACAAATGCATGCAGTAGTGATCAGAATGGTGCTGTGATTGAGTATAGCCCAATGAAGTTAGCATTGATAACATAAGAAGACAAATTTAAACCGAAATTCCAATCTTCATCCTTCGAAATGTCATGAATATGTTTGAAGCTACAAGTTCTTGCCTGTCTGATGAAATAGTTGGGTACTTTAACTCTCAGCACACTGATTTCAGTGAGCTCCGTCAATCACAATTGAGTTACAGTACAGTCACAGTGGACTGGTTGTAATACTTTAACTCTCAGCACACTGAGGTCAGTCACTATTGATTTACAGTACAGTCGCTGTGGACTGGTATCTAATATTATTGTGTCTGGAAATATTGCCCATCTACAGAAAGTGACCAGTCCATGGCGGCTGTACTCTATCTAAATTCCCAGATTCATTATTGGAAATATTTGCAGTTTTGAGCTTTTTATATTTCGACATTAGTATGCAGGGGTTACGTTGCATAATCTTAGTACATTTGTACAATTTTTTGCACCTCTATGGATTTGGGAATCTAAGGACTGTAACAGTGGATTTTGAGAGAACACCACCAACAACTGTTTCAAATAGGGATACATGTATATTAACTTTCCTGGGAGGATCTCATTCAAAACAGGTCCCCACTAGAAGATCAGAACATCCATGTGGAGTCATACCATGACACTCAACCAAGTGTAGGGATGCAGCACCTAAAGAACTTACTGAAAAATGAAGAAGAAAGAGAAGGCCTCTATCAGTGTTTATGCTGGTCCAAAGTCTTTGGGTGCCAAGTATAATTTTTGTTCAGTGCCAAATGAATTTTTCTGGTGCCAAATGAAAGATTTTAGTGTCAAATGGAATCTGATTATTATTAATGAGAGCAAATTGACCATGTATTGTCCTTTGAGTACAACAATGCACCATCTGTAATGCTAAAGCATTGCAGATGGTGCCTTGTTGCACTCAAAGTATGATATTTTAATTTAGACTAATTACCTGACTTTCCCACGAGAACCTGGGGAAGTGAAGCAGTGCCTGTTCACTGTGGTAAACAGGCTCTGTTTTACTGGTAAAATAGGACCCAGTCACCATTGCTTGGAAGGTGCAAACCCTCTCTGAAAGGGCAACATGGCTTATTAACGCTCACCTCTGGTCTTGAGTTAATACTCATGTTGTGATCATGATTAACCATTGTGCAAAAATATGTGACCTTAAACACCAATAAATAAAAAAATAAATAAATAAATAAATATTACCTGACTCTTTCAAGTATTTTAGTTGCAACTCCCCCCCCTCCCCCCCCAAAAAAAAAGAAGAAAAAAAAGAAGAAATATTGATAAAAGACTAAAACCAATAAATATATAAATAAATTATTTAAATAAATAAATAAAAGTCTATCTGTAACTTTTACAGAATAAATTCATGATTTTTATTTACTCACTGTTTATTCACTCGAAATAAACTGTAGTAGCAAATAATTTATAATCTTCCACATGGATTATAAAAAAGATTAAGCAAGGTAAAAAGATTTAGTAACAAAGAAATGTTTTTGCTAAGAATTGTATTAAATGGATAAACTGTTAATTCAGTTGACCCACAACAAAGAGTCATGATTATTTCTGTTGCCTATAGATTACTTGATAAGCATGAATTCTATCTTGCTTGTGTCTTCGGACAGCGATGTTATCAAAAACTACACACCAATGAAATATTGAACCACAAGAACCTTTGAAACTTACCAAAAGTATATTTTTGGAGCCAAATTTTGGTCTGTAAGGCCATCTGGTACAGTTTCATCAATTAATCATTTCAACACTATTTCTAGTACATGACGAATTCCAACCAAATATGCAGGAGATGTTAAAAAAGAGAAAACGAGTTTTTGATGCTCCAAGGGCTCAGAACTACTTCCATTTTGAGTACAACTTAATACCTGAAGATGAGGAGCTTGTCAGATCAGATGTTGTCACTTATGGAGTGGCTGGAAAGCTCTTCCTTGAACGCCATGAACCAAAGGTCATAAAAACATGGCAGGATGGTGATATCACTTGGATTGCATGGTCTCAAAGGTAATTGTTTATTTGACAAATATAAATTTATTGTTTCAGCCTCTTGTACAATTTAAAAAAAAAATTGTTAAATGGAGATATGTGTTGGAAGCAGAAGGTGAATTATGCTACCGGTATATAAAAAACTGTTTAAGTTTGTGATCCTCTTTTAATTTTATCATTCAGGAGTTTGTTTTAGTCCTAAATTAAGAAAAAATCTGAACTTTAATTTCTCTTCAGCAGCAGCATATGCTACAGTACTGTGATCACAAAGTGGTTTCTATTCATGATTGGATAATGATTTGATCATGTAAAATGCTACACCAATGGGTCAAGTCTTTTAAAGAATAAAATATTAATCAAGAAACAATTAAAATAGTGCAGTGGAACCCTGTTACTTAAGAAGCCATTTTGCCACTGAAAATCGGTCAAAATTAGCCATTGTGCAAAAATATGTGACCTTATACACCAATAAATAAATAAATTGCCAGTGAAAATTATTCAGTTAACAGGAGTATTCAATTAACAGTGATTTTGCTACTTCCCTGTATTCTAGAGTTCACCTGAGTACTTAGTCTATTGTATCTTGTTTGACGGAGCTCTCGAATAGGTTTATAAACAATGGGAATTGTCCGCACAATTTCTTGACATATTACAGGATATTTATTTCAATTAACAGGAGTTTACTCTTTAACCTATATGCAATTAGCAGGTTAAATTTCTACTGAAGGTATGGTAAATGGTTTTGTTGTTGGAAATTATATTCAATTAACAGGGTATTTCATTTAGATAGCCTGTTATGTGGGATCCACTGTATTGCCTGTTAAGTGGGATCCACTGTTTCGGGGTCAGAGATAAAATGTTCTTGCAGTTCTTTTTTTTGACATGTGATATTCCACATGGTTGTGAGGAGAAAAGTACACAAAGAATTTTGACTGAATCGGCACCCAGCAGTCTGTTTTTGTAATCACACTACTGTACTGCCTGGAAACAGTTTAGATGTTTTCTCCTTTCGGGGACGAATGATTTTGCTCACCAAAGACGGGCCGGGGCACTGTGGGGAAAGCCCATTTCAACCTTCTCCACCTGTGAAGATTTGATTCGGGGCATGACAAAGGAGCAGAAGACTCTGACACTCAGTTTTCAGTGTCTCTGCCTTCTCCTATTCTACTTAAGTGGTGGTGGAGCAAGAGAAATGCCTTGGGACTGGCTCGGTTGCTAAGGCCTAGTCCTGTTGGTGTATTTTTTTTTGGAGGTACAAGTTCTTAGTCCTTTTTCCAATGTTCATCTTGTGTCATTAAGCTTGCCTTTATACTTTCCCCAATCAACTCCTGAGTTGACGTAGAACTGTAGTTTGTACTGCATGTCCTGGAGTTTTTCCTAATCAGTGGCCTCCTCTCCCAGGATGTGTTCCATAGACTGGTGACTACCTCCTGTTCGGTGCTCCTGTTAGGAAAAGCTGTAGAAGTTGGAGGGTTGAATGGTTTGTCATCGGAATCAACATCTTGCTTGTTTCCTGGCAGTCTGTCATCTCTGATCCATACTATTGTGGGTGGTGGGGATTAGTGGTGGCAGGTGTTGTACTTTCAATGCCTGTAATTGCCAGCTTATCCTCCTTTTCCCTCTTTTTCCTTTCCACAAACTCTGTCAGTTGGCAGGCATCATATCATCTGGTGGGAGGTTCCATCTTTTGTTGGCTTCCTCTGGTTAGTCAAATTATCTTTCAACAAGTCTGAGTCACACGGAGGGTGACCACTGTGGGAGGAAACCCAACATGTAAGGTGCTACACCTCTCCAAGGATAGCAGTTCTGTTAGTAGTGTTTCTTGGATTTGAGTTGGTAATTCAATATGTTCAGTAGTCATTCACATCTGGGTGTCCAAGATGCAAATCTGATGAATGATGATGAAACTGATCAGTAACATTGTGAAAAAAATGAGATATAGCAAGTAAATTTGATCTCTGAATAGGTTTTATACTGTTGGATGTCAACAAAATTGGCCAATTACAGTAAAAAAGATGATCTGTCTGCAAAAATGTTTGATTGGCTAAAATTTTGGTATCAATGATTTGTCCTTGCATTTCTGAGGAAATGCCTCCACAGTGAAGATTGTTGTTGATAACAACACTTGCCAAAAATAATATCATTACTTGTCATTAAAATAAAATCAAGAGATGGCAGTGCCAAGATAATTTCTGTGCCGTCCTGGACATGTCATAAGGCCCAGTGATTAGTTCAGTAAACCAGAGCAGATATTTCAGTATGAAATAGATGGTCAATGAGGTGTCTAAACCATACATGTGCAAAAAAGTCTATGCATGATCAGAATTTCTTCAGCTCTATCAGTGGAAATGAAGTTTTTGATCTCAAATAGAATGAAATAAACAATTGCTAAACCTTTGTCTTTCCAAAACGCCCTTCTCTGATCAACTAAGCTTTGTCCTTAACAGAAAATTGGTTCAAGTTTTCCAAAGTTAATTGGTACACCCTCGTCCTTAAAGACAGCTGACCAACTTGCAGATGCAGCTGTATTTTCAACAAATCATTAAATCTGATTCGTTCAAACCCATAGCAGTTAATTTTGAAATGAATCTTGACGTAAGCCTGGTATAGCAGACAGTGGATCTCAGAAGCTCACACAAAGTGAGGTTGAGATATGACATCTTCATCACGCACTGCATGCAACAATGTTGGAAGCATTACAACACACCTTGCATATAACATAAAACATCTCTCCATGTCAGTGACATGGAGAGATGTTTTTTGTTATGTGCAGGTTATTGGTGGTAAAACAATAACCTCTTCTTCATATACAGTAGATCCTGTCTTGAGAGACCACCCTTTTGACGGGCAAAAGTGGTCTCTCAAAACAGGTGGTCTCTCATGACAGAGTAACGCAACCAAATGATACATGGTCATGGCAGTCACTGAAGACAGGTGGTCTTTCATGACAGCGGTCTCTCAAAACAGGTTTTACTGTATTCCCAATGTCTTGGAACCAATACATTTTGCTTGCCAAAACCAATATTAGTGGCCTACAAATTTGGGAAAACTATCTTTTAATGAAACTCTTGTTTCTTTTCAGACATATGGACAAGAGGGGGTATTTGTGTCTGCATTTTTTTCTACTTTCTTGTAAATTGTCTGTCCAGTCATAAATGTCTGTCTTTCGTTTCTTCGTGTCACAAAGTTATTTTTGTGTTTGTGGCTCTCGTGTTTGGCACCTAGCCAATTAGTCTGATTTATTTACTATGAGTTAGCATGTCATTTGCAGTTTTGGCCAGTACCTGCTGTTAAAGGTTACTGATGACCATATCATGGGTAGGGTAGTAGTCCTCTAAAGTGGGCAGTGCAAGTATAAACAATTGACTGGATTTGACCTCAGTGTTGTGCCTGTCATGAAAGAGTCATAGATGTAGAAAGTGACCTTAAGCACCAGTAAATAAAGAATTACTGATTACTAGAATAATTAATTTCAGTAGGCCTGTGTATTGTGATAAATTACAGGTACATATTTTAGTGTCTTTCCGCACCTCCTTTACCTCTTAACTCAGAGTATTTTGAAGACATTTTCATTCAGTCTAGTCATGGCTGCGTTGAAGCAGTCACAACTAGATTGGATGAAAAATTCATCTAAATTTCACTCGTGAAATCTTTGGTGCAAAAAATCCATGTAATTTACAGGGTACATTTGATTAAATATACCCAAATTATACTTATGTCAGTGGCAAAAGAAATCCTGTCATGGCAAAATATCCAGCATCATGTCCTGGAATATGCACCTGGTTTTGACATTTTATTTCTTAACTTGCCGAGTATTTTAAAAATATTTTTCATCAAATCTATTCATGACTGCTATGAAGCAGCCATGACTAGATTTGATGATAAATTCAGGAAAATGTGCATGTGAGTCAAGAAAGTACTGGTCAAAAGGTTGATAGAGTTTGCAGGGGGATTTTTGTTGAATGTCCCCAAATCTTACATAGTTTAGTGACAAGAGATTTACAGTCCTGGGCAGGAATATCCGTCATCAGCATGCAAGAGCTTAACCCTTCACCTAACACAAACAATTTATTGAATATTTCTTGCCTCTAAAGCATTGCTTATTATGCCTTATTGAAATGAGCTAATTACAATATTGGGTCATAAGCTATGCTTTGGGGATAAAAATTGGAAAAATAATAAAATTTTTCTCGTGGTTTCTGTGAATAAAGCTGACTGGTTTTGGGTATTTTGTTAGGTAAAGAGTTATGTTTGCCTTTTTGTTTTGAACATTTCTTTCCATTTTAATTTCTAATTTTACCTTTGAGACTAATTAGTTTCTGCCATCAGTGTTGGAGCAGGATTACAGAATAAGTGTTTTTCTCACATAATCACCACCAAATAGCTTATTAAGGAAAATATCATTCACAGCATGTCTAATTTGGGAATAATGTCAGAATTCAACAGTGACACAGTAACATGAGTGAGTTGGTTTCGGATGAATTGAATTAATCTTTTCTTATTTTTTATCAACTGCCTACTTCATACAAATAGCAGAGGACATTTGCAGAAAAAAACATTTCCTGAATAACTATTTTCATTTTTTGTTTCAATAACATAGATTATGACCACTCATTGGAACGAGCTCATTCCAGTGAGGGGTCAGAAGCTATGTTTTTTTTAGGCAAAAATGAAAAATCAAAAAAACATTTTGTTTGGCAATTTTTCTGAACAGTGCTGGCTTGCTTTAATCATTATGGTAGTTAAATTTTAAATGGTTAAATAACACATTTTAAATGAAATCGTGACTGACTGGAGATCCTCTATATCTTATTTAACAGTACATGTAAAAAGCGATTCTTTACTCACAATTGCTGGATTACTTTATCACAGATGTCTATTTCAACTTGAATTAGGACGTTAACCATAAATTCAACTTGGTGTCGGTTATTTAAAAACATGAATGCTGTCACTTAGTGTAATTTGTTAATTAAATAAACTTCCCTTGAAATGACCAATGATAAAAATCTCCCCATTCAGCATGAAAGTGCCATATGTTTCCTGACAAAAATAAAACAAATATTGAATGACCAAAATGACCACACACATCACTTAAATGCAATATCCATACATCTGCTGGCCGCTGTCAATAATTTCTGTGTATATGTTTGAATGGAATTAAAAAAAAAGACTGTTGTACACTATACTTGCACCAATAACATTTTCAAGACAGTAAGCCAAGATTTTGGGCTTTCAGTATCAATACACGAAACTTAATATGATATTCATAAATATTCATGACCTTCAAAACCAACTGTGAAACACTGTATTTGTAAAATGTTCATCAGCTATGGTTCCCTTTGCTGAACTGGAACTTGCCACATGCTCTGCATTTATTCTGTGCGATATGTTTATTTCCACACGTAATTTTGAAAGCTTGAACTCGAAAATAGGTTTCAAATTCACAGTTGGAGTTGGATGGAAATGTAGGGTTACAATGAACTAAATGGGCAACGTTTACTTGATAACATTTTTGGGGTTGGCTTAATTTTTTAGGGTCTGTCAGGTTACCCTAAACACAGTTTCTTTGTTTTTTATGTTTTTTAGTGGGGAGGGAGGGGGGGGGTGGTGGTGGCCTGACATTTTACAACATTACACCCTCAGCAATTTTTTTTACCAATGGTGTGCATTGCCACAACATTTTCCTTGTGGTGAGAGTGGGGCCGAGGGATGCCAGTGCTATTCAACTGTATATCCAGGCTCTGAGGACAGTCTTCAATTCCTTCTAGATTAATGGCTCACTGTATTGAGTAATGTATAATCGCATAATTTGGAGAGAGGGAAAGCTCCTTGCACTTTGAACATTGATTAAAACTAATATGTGGGAAAAAATCCAACTGTTTATATAGTGTTTAATACTTGAATATTTTTCATAGAAAAAAACTGAAACCTAAGTCAACTCTTTTTAAAAAAAAATGAGTAGAAACTGAAACCGTTGAAAAAATTCATAACCTCCCAACACTAATTTCAGCACCAGTGTTTTCCAACAGTTTGCATTTGTTCTGGAAAGAATTTAAGTTTCTTAACCCTTTACCCAACATAATGGCCAAAACCGGCCTGCACTATTCACAAAAATTGTCAGTTAATTTTCATTATATTTTCATTTTTTGTCTCAAAAGCATAGGTTATGACCCCTCTGAAGCGAGCTCATCAAGCTCGTTCCAATGAGGGGTCATAACCTATGTTTTTGAGACAAAAAATGAAAAAAATGAGTTATTCAAGAATTTTCATTGTTAGTTTTCTTTTTTAGCCACACAATTGACATCACAAAAGACTTACTTTTGAAAATGTATAAGCATACTTTGGAGTTGAGAGTTTGGGACACAAAAGATAAAGTATCTCCAAGAGCTCGGTTTGATAGACCAAAATTCTTCAAATTACCTCAAGGAAAACCAGGTAAGTTGCAATATCTCTTCTGAAATAAAGCACTGAATGCTTGTATCTGATCTTAGATGTCATTTCTCTTGTTTGCTTTCTCAAACGGTCAACTCATTCTCTTAATGTTTAATAACTGTAAGACACAGTTTTTACATTTTAATCCTTTCAGGTATGTTAGGTTAAAGGTTACTGATAAGGCCACACAAAGTAGATCTTCAGTTTTTCAAGCAATTATTTGTAAATTGCATGCAAGAGAGCGTTTTTTTATCTTATTTTTAGTCGAGTTGTGAAGAAGTCAAACTCGACTTCTAGTTTGGAGAATGGCGGGCGGGCGGCAGCCATGCGTAAAACAATTGGTTTCCGGATGATAACTTGATAATGGTTGGACCCATGTTCAGGAAACTTCATAGGTAGGTTGGCATCGGTGAGAGGAAGAACCCTATTTATTTTGGACCTGCTTGCTCAAAGGTCAAGGTCACAGTGACCTTGAACATAGTAAATTGTAAACAATTGGTTTCCAGATGATAACATGACTATGGTTCAACTCATATTCATGAAACTTCATATGAAGGTTGGCCTTTGTGAGAGGAAGAACCCTATTTATTTTGCACTCACTAGGTCAAAGGTCAAGTTCACAGTGACCCTGAACATAGTAAATCAAAACAATTGGTTTCCGAATGATAACTTGATAATGGTTCGACCCACATTCATTAAACTTCATAGGTGGATTGGCATCAGAGAGAGGAAGAACCCTATTTATTTTGAATTCGTTAGGTGAAAGGTCAAGGTCACAGTGACCTTCAACATATTAAATCGTAAACAATTGGTTTCCAGATGATATCTTGATAATGGTTTGACCCACATTCATGAAACGTCATAGGTAGTTTGGCCTAGATAAGTGGAAGACTCCTATTTATTTTGGACTCGCTAGGTCAAAGGTCAAGGTCACTGACCTTGAACATAACAAATGGTAAACAATTGGTTTCCAGATGATAATTTGACAATGGTTCCACCCACATTCATGAAACTTCATAGGTAGGTTGGCATTGGTGCAAGAAAGAGCCCTATTTATTTTAGAATCACAAGGTTAAATGTCAAGGTCACAGTGACCCTTCACATAGTAAATTGTAAACAAATGGTTTCTGGACGATAAGTTGATAATTAAACCCATTTTTGTGCTGTCACAACTCGACATTGGATTGGTGATCCTATCAGCATTTTTTATTTCTGTAATTATTTCTTTGCCATCAAAAGTTCATAGTCTTGGTTTATGTTTTAGGCCTCGAAATCTACTGAATATCATGGGTGGGGGGTGTATTTTGTCCCTTGAGAGCAAGAAGGCTTTGCAATGCTAAAGTATTGCAAAGCCTTCTTGCACTCAAAAGACAAATTTATCAATTTTTTTAACTTGGATAAAATATCAGACATAAACCATCTAATATTTTTATACTGTACCAATGACCCAGACTTTGCTGGTGCTAACTCCTTAAATTCTAGGGCCAAACACAAATTTTGCCCCCCAATCCCCAAAATTTGCATCAAAATCAGAAATTTCAATGTCCTATGTGGTCCTCCATACTTTTTATCCACTGTGCATGTGCAGTGTCAAGGAGGTCTCGAAACTGGCACCAATTGTCATTCTTTGTTTGGCCCTAAATTCAATAACACCTCACTGATATTTGTGCTTGTAAATCTCAGTTTAAATGATGCCAGACACATAATTAAATGAAATGGTGGATCTAAGAAGGAAATAGAAGGATGAGAGGATGAAACAGTGGCAGGATGTGTTCAGGGCTGTAACTTATAATTTTTTTACGAAATTATTTCATGTTCCCTAATTTCCTTTCCTTTATTCCCCCCTTGCTATTCTCCCATGCTTTTGGCATAATTTTTGTAATTTTTTTTTTACTAAAATTTCTTGGGAGTTTTGGCTTGGTAACAGAATAATTATTCTGGTTTTCCTCATGCTTACGTCCTCACCCTTGGGTGGTTAGTCATTGTGGTCTACATCTACCATCCGATGTACTGCAGTTTCTTCTCTGGAAGTCTCTGTTTTACATCGGATAGTGTTTAAATTGGTAACTGATTTTGGGCCATGTTTACAGTGCCTGGAGTCATGTTTCCGTTTTTTGTACACTTTTGTTTACGTTGACAACGGTTACTTCTGATAGTGATTACTTGTCTTCTGTTTAGTTCTGCTCTTAGCCAGATACATTAATATTGTCTGTAAGGGTTACATTAATTTTTAAATATGTTTTAAAATTTTTGTCCACACTTAGGCTTTTTGGGATCCATTTGGGCTCATTGTTCCCATCGGGAACTTGGGCTCTTCTAAAAATTTTCAAAAAAGTTTTTTTTTTTAATTATTTTTTTGAAATGATTATAATGGATTATATTATATTATGTATCTTTGTTTTCAAGGGTTAGTGCGAGTACTATGACTGTTTATATTTTTTCATGATGAAAGAATATTGTTTAGATTGTAATGCGAGGAAGTCTTCCTCTGATTCTCATGTTCATTGTGTTTCTTGTAGTCAATGTACTCGCACTAATTCTTGCTCAGTGTGTGTCAATTGGAATGACAAACATTGGAGACGTGTGTCACGGTATATTGTTAGCGGTGAGGGGTCCATGCCGGTCCTCTCTCTGCAGGTTCACTCTAGTTTTTTCAGTCTCTTTTTCAGAGGAACAAGAACAGGGTGATGTTTCCGTGATGTCTTCAACAAGTGTGCCTCCGTCGTTGCAGTCTAACGAAGAGCTAGCGGCTAAAGTGTTCATGGATATACGACAATTGCCTAAGAGGTCACTAGTAGGATCGACGGCGTTGTCATCCGCTAGCTCGCCCGGTGTAGCGACCATTCATCGAATGGCTCGGCAGCCGGATTTGTCCGTTGCGGTCCAGGGAAGCAGTTTGGGTGATGCGAGCACTATAAACATTGAACGTGCACACCCAGTGACGACGGATCCGAGGATAGTACGGAGGAAGCCTGTCAGTCCGGTAGCCAGCTCGTCCAGGTCTACCCGGACCCCGAGCGAGAGAGGCCTCTCTCTCTTACAGCAACATCTGGGACCAGATGTTGTTGTACGTGATGTTAGTTAGTCGGAGCATACGTGCACTCCACCTGCTCGGGACGCTCCGTTGCATAGACAGTCCGGAGAGACTAGTCTATCGGCTTCCTCATGCTCACAGCAGCGTACACGACCGCACCTTGGCTACGTGACTGCTGATATCCAGCCAGCTTCGCCCACTGGGGATTCCACGTCGACCAGGTCACGCCATCCGGTAGCCAGGGATATGGGGCCTTTACAATCGGCACGTTCGTATAAAAGAAGTATTCAGGATTCAACGTCCTAGGAGCTTCCAGCGGCTAAATCATGTAAGACCGCGGCTCCACAGGCCTCCGTAACGGACTTGCTATCGCAGATAGCTCATCTTATCGCAGCATCCCAGCAGCCGTCAGAAACCTTTTCCGATCAGGAATTGTCTGAGGAAGCTGGGTCGGTTCGTTCCATCTGCAGAGTCAGCAAGGGACGACCGAGATTATCAAGTGGTCCAGCCGGATGGCGAAAGGGATTCAGAGGAGTTGGAATTTTCCCTTTCGGAGCAACATAAGGTTGCCGTAGATTTCATCCGGCAATACCTTCCTGATGTTGTTCCCCTGGACCAGAATGCTGCGTTGCCGGATAAGAGACTAATAGTGTCACTGGACACAGACTTTTTCGGCGGGATTAGGGACACCGTCCCTGAGTTTCCGATCCAGTCCAGAAATGTCTCACAGACATTTGAACTTTTGAATGACGCTATATTCAAACTTGCCTCCAAGACGGGCAAGTCCAGTTTCTTAGTGGCCAATGCTCTACAGCTGCTTTTCGTCAATTCAAGGACTAAATTTGAAACGGCAGGACAGGGCATTCTGAGAGTTCCTCTGCGTCTGGACGATCAGGCTGAAGACCTAGAATTGTCTTTGCCATCGTCTATGTCTATTCCAGCCACTACGTTGGAAACAACAATCTCGTCTAACAGGACCAGCTTAGACGCATTATCGTACGCAGATCACCTTACCAGAGCGTTATCACTACGTTTCGAAGCGAAAGAATTCCAGGATATTCAAACTTCCTTAAGAGTTCTTTCGAGGGCCATAGCATACTCTACGTATAACTCCACCCTTTCAGTGGCAAATCTGGAGTTAGTTAAACGTGATGCTGCCATGGCTGCATCCACTCGAGTAGATCGTGAGGTGAAAAACTCTCTTCGAGTCGCTCCAGTCTCCGGAGAGATTTTCTTCGATGGCAAGGTTTCCTTAATCTATGATCAGTTTACTAAGAAACCTTCAGACTCTCTGGGGAGCGAGGTGGCTCAGTAGGTAGAGGTGCAGGCTGCAAGCCGAGAGGTCCTCGGTTCGAATCCAACCTGTGGCAACCGCGTTGTGTCCTTGGGCAAGACACTTCATCTCCATTGCCCGCGTGGGGGGGGGGGGGGGGGGGGGCAACCGCGTTCTGTCCTTGGGCAAGACACTTCATCTCCATTGCCTGCGTGGGGGGGGGGGGGGGGGGGGGGCACGATGACGCCGTGTACTAAGGCGTACTGCACGTCGAGTAGGCATGTCTTCAACCAATCTAACCCTGTCTGTGCTGCAGTGCGGAGTTACGATGTTGGGGAGCTGGCAGTTGCTCGTCGTTGCTCGGTGGTTCTCTCCGGGTACTCCGGCTTCCTCCACCCATAAAACTGTCACGGTCATGATTAGCCATTGTGCATAAATATGTGACCTTAAACATCAATAAATAAATAAATAAATTCAGACTCTCTGCTGTTCAAGTCCGCTTCTAAAAAGTTGGATTCAGCGGAGAAGAGTAAGACAGGCACTTCTGGGGCGAGTACATCCAAGGGAAGTTCCTATAGAGGTTCTTATAAGTCCTCTAGGTCTTACTCCAGAGACCGTCAAGCAAGATAGCGACTTAGGTAGGGGCCGTAATACTGGCCGAGACAACCAGTCAGATGCCCCTAGGTCGACGGGGCGAGGTGCAGGTCGTGGAGGACGTAGTTTCTCCTCCCGCAAGCCTCACAGGTCCAGGCGGTGATGGTGCAAACCTCTGTTGTGTTCTAGTGGGCGGAAGGTTATCAAGTTGCTTAACCAATTGGTTGTTGATTATGGATGACCCTTGGGTTCGAGGGGTGATTTCAGAAGGGCTAAAACTGTCTTTCAAAAGAAAACCTCCGTTAACTCGAAGTCCAAGATGGACTCAGCTTCCGTCAAATCCTCAGCAGAGAAGTTCGCTTCTATTAGAAGTCCAGTCTCTTCTGGAGAAGAATGCGATAGAGGTCATAGAAAACCAGGAATCTCCAGGTTCTGGTTCTGGAACCAGACGGCTCGTTTCATCCAGTCATAGATCTGAGCTGGAAAAACAAGCTGATCGTGGCTCCCAAATTTTATATGGAGACCATTCGATCGGTCAGAGCGAGCATTCAAGTGAACGACTATGCTGCGAGCACAGATCTTAAGGATGCGTACTTTCACGTCATGGTACATCCGGCATTCAGAAAGTATCTTCGCTTTGCTGTCCTAGGAGTCATTTATCAGTTCCAAGCAATGTGTTTCGGTCTGATTCTAGCGCCCTCGGCTTTCACTTGAATAATGAACTCGGTAATGATTCATTTCCGAGCTCATTCGTCTGCAGTAACGTTGGCCTACCTGGACGACATTCTTCAGAGGTATGGCAACGAGTTAACACTTGAGAACGATGTTCAGAATCTGCTTCAACTGCTCCGACGTCTCGGTTTTATAGTAAACGAGAGGAAGTTGGATCTGGTGCCGTCCAAGTCATTCACCCACCTGGGAATGAGCTTCGAGACGCACAACAATCTCGTTCGTCTGCCGTTAACCAGAGCGAAATTAATCAGTTGTTACGCTCGCTTTTGTCTTCACTCCAACATAGTTACAGCGAGAGAATTCATGCGACTGATAGGTTTGTGCGGAGTCGCCGCGGATCTTATTCCGATGAGGTGGCTACGTACTCAGCCATTCCAAATCTTTCTGACTCAGAATTGGAGTGTCAAGATTCATTCGCTCGATACGAACATCGTCTTGTCGAATCAAGTCAAACAAGAGATTCAAACTTGGGCAGATATTCAGTGGTTAACTCGGGCAGATATTCAGTGGTTAACTCGGGGAGTTCCACTGCAATCGCCGGATCCGAGTTTTACGATTATGACGGATGCCAGTCAAACAGGTTGGGACGCAACTTTGAGCCCAACAGATTCGGAGTGCCAGGGTCTTTGGGATCCGCAGTTCCTTAACAAGCACATAAACATCAAAGAAATGATGTCAATTTGGCTTGCGCTACATCATTGGATGAACATAATTCAGAATTCACATGACATGTGCAAATTCTGTCCGACAATTTGACGGTTGTAGCGTATATTCGGAACCAGGGAGGCACTCATTCCATTCCGTTATTCAACTTAACGGAAAGAATCCTTCAGTTTGTCCTAGAGCATCAAGTTCTCCATCGGTCCATCATATTCCGGGTCGTCTAAATGTTTTGGCAGACTCCCTTTCTCGGAGGGGTCGCATGTTGCCGTCAGAATGGACTCTCAACAAACGAGTATTCAATCAGCTTTTCTACCAATGGAAGCATCCGATGATAGACTTATTTGCGACGCATCTCAACAATCAGTTGCAGACGTATGTGTCACCGTGTCCAGATCCTCGAGTGTTTGCAGTAGATGCTCTCTCGATCTCTTGGGATGGAATGATAGGATACGCTTATCCTCCAGTGCCATTGATTCAGCAGATATTGCTCAAGATAAAGCAATCTCACTGCAAAATTCTGTTGGTAGCATCTCTGTCACCCCAGAGACCATGGATAAATCTACTCAGGTGTCTGTTGTGGGACATGCTGTGGAAGCTTCCTCCACGGGAGGATCTTCTTTCGCAGGGGAAATCGCGCACATTGCATCACAACCCTCAAGGTCTCAACCTTCACGTATTTCCGTTGTGCGGTCCTTCTTGCACAGCAAGCAATTTACAGGACGAGCAGTGGATGCAATTTCTAACTGTAGGAGGACCTCCTCTTCGCTAAATTATGCTGCTAAGTGGAAGGTTTTTTATCGGTGGTGTAGGGATCATTCTATTGATATTTTTGATCCCTCCATTCCAGACATTACTAATTTTCTAGTCTACCTGTTTGATGAGATCAAACTGCAGCCTGTTACCATTAAGGGTTATAGGTCTATGCTATCTGATACCTATGCACATCATGATAGTTTACAGATTGGATCTAATGTCTCTTTATCTAAGTTAGTGAAAAACTTTTCGATAAATAGACTTAGAACCCTTAGATTAATTCCTAAGTGGAATTTAGCTTGGGTTCTTCTTAAGCTAAAAGATGCGCCATTTGAGCCTCTTGACACAGTGAACTTGAAATTCTTATCTTATACGACAGCTTTTCTCTTAGCCTTCTCTTCGGCTAGAAGAGTTAGTGAGCTTCATGCACTGTCAGTTGATGATTCTCACTATCGTAGTGTAGGTAAACCTATTACCTTGACTACTAATGTTGGATTTTTGGCTAAGAATCAGGCTCCTAATAAGTATCCGGAACCTATTGTTATTAAAGCTCTTCCGTCTTCAGACGGCCATAGGCCTTTACTCTGTCCTGTTAGAGCTATATGTAATTACAAACGTAGATCTGAGTTTATCAGAAAGGGACGTAAACGTTTCTTTTGGTCTCTGCTGCCTAATAGAAGGGACATTATGGTCCATTCTATTGCAAGGTGGATTCAATTAACTATCCGTACTGCTTATGAAAAATTATCTTCAACTCAGCAGTCTGTGCTTAAGATTTCGGTGCATGAAGTAAGAGCACAGTCTACATCTTGGGCTTATGCTAATAGTGTTGCTATTACCGATTTGATGAAGGCTGCATGTTGGTCTCCGCCTTCTACATTCACAAGTTTTTATCTTAGAAATATTGAGTCCATTTCTGGCAACCTGCGTTGTTTAGGTCCGTTATCTTTTGCTCAGAATGTTGTCCACTAAACAGTTGCAACTATAGTTATGCAGGCTTTCAGTTCCGGCAGCGACTCTGTCCTGCTGCTCTCTTCGATCTGGGGTATTTGACCCAGGGCAAGGGGAAGGGGGGGGGGGGATGGTGTTCCCTTAGGTCACCTGCTTTATAGTGAAAAGCAAGGGAATACCTCCTCTGGAGTTAGTAATTCCGAGTCAGTACCGGGATGGTTTTAAAGTGTAAGGCTAATGTTTAACTCATCCATGTAATATTTTTAAAGTGTTGCTCGGTGTGAAGCATTTGTATATGTCACGTGTCATACGAGCGTTAATATACAATCCTCAGACACTTTTAATGAGTATAACGAGTCTCATTCTCTGGACTTCCTTTATTTATTGGCTTTCCTTTTAAAAAATTAGTATAACGGGTGAAACTGGTTGTTAATAGAGATCATTGGTGTTATTGTGCTCAATTACAGAATGGTATTGTGTCTTTCTTTTTTGATACAAACAAGAAAGATACATGTAAAACCTGTTCTCCTCTTCTCCTTGAGGGGATAATTCTGTTTACATGTAATGGAGCCTATTGGATTTTCCTTTATGTCCTAGGCCCTCCAGCCTTTTTTTCTATTCAGCTAAGTCTGGGTCATTGGTACAGTATAAAAATGTTAAAAAATTTATAGTAATTTATATATTTTTTATACTTACCAATGACCCAGACGGGGATGGCCCTCCCATGAGTTGGGAACTCATACCTCCCCACTGATTACATAACGCTTACCAGGCACTGGTTGTAAGAATGACAGTTGGCGCCAATTTCGAGACCTCCTTGACACTGCGCATGCGCAGTGGATAAAAAGTATGGAGGACCACATAGGACACTGAAATTTCCGATTTTGATGCAAATTTTGGGGATTGAGGGGCAAAATTTGTGTTCGGCCCTAGAATTTAAGGATTTAGCACCAGCTAAGTCTGGGTCATTGGTAAGTATAAAAAATATATAAATTACTATAAATTTTTTAACTTTTATTTTTTTAAAATTTACATTGGTTATAAAAAGAGAGAATTCGGCAGCCAAAAGGACCATGTGGGAGGGCCTGAGAAACAGATTTTAAATTTTTTTTAGGCATAAACAGTGAAAAAAATGAATAAATCTGCATTAATCTTGGTTGCTCTCCCAGCCTTTGAATGATCATAGGAGTATTACTTGTCCTTTCTCCTGCTTAAAAAGAAACAGTGATAGTACAGTGGCTTGGAGGTTATAGCCCAAGAACATTAGGTTTCACTAGGGGAAAAAATCGGAGAATGCTGATTTTTTCAGGGAATGTCGAGTACATGTTACTGAACGATTAGACAAAAGTCCCCTAAAATCCCAGTTGAGCTTTTTTTTCTACAGCCTTTTTTCGAAAACGCGTTTGAAAAAAATATAAAAAAATCGCACGAACTTTGTAACCTCGAATTGATCCAACTGTATTTTTTGTTTACGCGTATTTCGAGCTACATAATGTCTAATATACATTTACCTAGAGGAAAATGTGCATTCTGTGACAATTTCTGCGAAAAATTATTGAAAATTCACAAAAAAGTATCGGATTTACGCAAAAAATGACGATTTTCCTAACGGATTTGCCCAAAGGGTCGTAGTACAGAACGGGATGTTAGTTGGACAGACGATAAAAAATCCACCACCATTTGAAGACTTTTATCATTGCTTACAAAATAGACATTATGGAAGACCCCCTCTGCTTCTGGCCGAGTTCCCCTTTTGGCATAAAATTCGTCAGCATGAGAACTCAACTATTTTTGGGCTTGGGACCAAACAGACACGTCTGTGTCTGGCAGCATTAGATCAATAAATAATATTTACAGAATGTACAAATCAATCAACATGGATTAAGTTACATTGACTATTATCAACGCTATATACAGAAATGACATGACCTATATACATATTATTCATCGAACTCAGAAATTTCCGACAGGACAGTGTTTCTGTGGTTGTTACAAGAATCCGAACTGCAATTACACAAACCTGAGCAAGAGAGTCCTGCCTTCTTACACCCACACCTTTTTGTACAAGCACTCTTGCAACCACAACTGATCAGATTCAGTAGGTTATCGAGGGCACATGGCTTTGTGGCTGCAGTCGGTACAATAAGTGCATTGTCTAGCGACCACCCCCAATCCGTCGGAGGAAGCGAAGTGCCCAGCCATTGTTGGACCTGGAGATAACATCTGTAGACATGTTGTTGTGCAGCATCGCTGCTTGGTGGGAGTGAGGCTAGGTCGATGGGTTTATTCAGTTTAGATTTTGCTACATAACGCTTGTAAGTGACATATCTATATTGGTCGAGAGTGGAAACAGTTTTACTTCCGTATAAGATCAGGAAAAATTGTTCCCTGGCAGCGGCTACTGCACTTGGTGTACTGTCATCCGCCAAAATTGTGTTGACATACTGTTGTGAGTCGCTAGTAACATCGGAGACAATTGTACTGAATACTTTCTTCTTACCAACTCAAAAAAGTGCAGAAGTAGTGTCACAACCACTTATAGAATGTGCTACAAGGAGGTTGCTTCTATGGTCACCCATTTTGGTTGCTATTTCACTAACTGAAACTAGTAAGTTTGGGGTAATGGAATACATCATGTGAATATTACATCCCGGTTGAACTCGAGAGGTAAGAATGACTAACAAGTCTGTGTCTGTTCCCACAACGACAACATTGTTGTCATCTTGAGCGATGTCAAGTGCAGTTTCGGCTATCAGTACATCAGCATCAGCCTCGGCCTGCTTGGACTGAATATTGATAGCAGATAGCTCCTGCATTAGAAGATCGATCAGTTGGGTTTTGTTCTTGGCATTTGCAAGGAAATCGGATTGGGGTGTGGTGGCTGGTAACTCGGGTGAGATATTGATATCAATGGAATACCTGTCTTTAGATCTACGGGCTTGTTCCATGCCCTTTGTCGACATTGTACAAGCATAACCATCAAAAACAACCACGACGTTCGACCCAAAATGTCTCACTAGATAATTGGAATATGATGTACATATGTCCTTATATGACGACTGTTTAGGCCATACAACTGCCCTCAATAAAAATCCACCATCTACAACAAACAGAGAATGTTCTGGGATTTTAGTTTGCTCGGAACCGTATGTTTTGAGGATCTTACCGAGCGTGCTTTTCTGTGTCTTCCTCATTCCAGCAGAATCAAACAATGCTGGTGGTTTCGGGGCGAGTTCATATTTGAGATTCTCTTCCATCTCTGCTTGTGACTGAATAACACATGTGATGCGGTTGAACAGAATTGTGGGGTCAATCACTACCTTACTTCCACGGACTTTGATGCTATTTGCCATCGATGCGAAAGACTTCACAGTGTTAACACGTCGTAGTTTGATGCTGTTGAACGTTTTGCTTACAACATTCGATACGCAACATTCACCAATTTTGCGAACTTGGTCACAGTTCACAGTTTCGTCGGCCACAAGCCCGGTTGCTATAGAGACTAATTGTAGTGGACCTCTATTCTGAAAGGGGGAATGCACTCTGAGCCAGTTCAATAATTTGGTGATATCATTGGCATCAGTCAATTGTGAAGTTTGACAGAGATCCCGATGTTGTTCGCCATGACCAGTGTGAACATGAACAAAATTTTCGAGAGCATTACATATCGGAAGGCAAAGAGGTAGTCCATGTACCCATTTCGCAACAGTGCTATCGGTTATTCCCCTGCCATGTGTGAGACCACCAGGGAGCTTGAACATTCTCATTAAACACTGCTCTATGGTCTGATCAGAATATATCCCGTCCCAGAATTTATCTGAGCGCCTTATGGTAAAGTAACCTTTCTCAGTGAACAACTTCAAATCATCCTGTTGCATTATTTCTGTTAGCTCATTCATCTGCTGCAAATAGAGATGAGAACTTTTTGCGTATGCAAAATGACCACCTGCGTGAAATACTGGAATCATATTGCGAACACAATATGTGTGGAGTTCCCAGTCGCCTGTGCGCTCTGCTCTCAAGAACAACTGGAGAAGACCTATTTGCTCGTAGTATTGTACCCAAAGCTTTCCTGTGCGTCCTACGGACGCATTCTGGAGCAGTTCGTGTAATTTTGACAGTAGATGGTTGACACTTTCTTGATTGACAGCGTCAGCTGTTGTACAGTCACCTCTGGCAAGTCCACAGAATATTTCATTGACTTCTGTGCAGTCTATGTTATCTAGTGTTCGGCTTTCTTCAAACACAAGTTTTGTAATGGCAATTTGTGTTAGCAAATGGGCATGAACTGCTCTTGAATATGCATGACCACTGATCAAATGATGGATTGACCCACCAGCATAAACAGTCTCCCAAAGTTCATCCAAGCCGCTACCAGCCATGATCGAACCAATTGCCCCTAAATATGACATAATCATATGGAAGCCGCCGAGTCTAACGAAAACTTTTGTCAACTTATCTGACGAAGACACAATCTCCACTGCTTTGATATATACACATCAAGGGCGTGCACACATTACATGCCAATGCATCTTGAGTGTAGGCGAACACCACATTATGTGATTTAATCGAACATGGAAATTGAAACAATGACGCTATAATACGGTATTTGAATGAGAAAAGTCGATGCCGTTTGAATTTGAGTTTAGGGGGTATGGTTAATATTTCACAGGTTTCACCAGTTCATTATGGAATAAATGACTATTGTTATATATCATTATAAAGCCACTGCTTTTCTGCAATTTTTGATATATAATTTAACTCCCAAAGTAGTCGTAGATTTGATTTAATGGACGTTGTGTACCGTTGTGTGTATGAAAACAATAAATTTTTTTTCGTAATTTTGTACATTTTCGTGAATATTTCACCATTGAGTGTGAGGATTGGTACAAAGTTGGCATTTTCTGTTGGGGATATGTATTCTCAATATAATTCAGCACGATATTTATGATTCTCACCCTACTAAGGCGAATAAGAATGAGAAATATGGAGCTGGGTCGAATTTTTAAAAAAAAATTTTTTTTCATCAAAAAAACGCTATAACTAAAAAAGCTCAACTCGGATTCGCGGGGACTTTTCACACTTTATCTGCAATGTGTGTCCCAGAAACATATAAAAAAATCAGCTTTCTCCGATTTTTTTCCTTACTTTCTCATTTTTATGTCTAATGTGCCTGGACTATTAGGGGATTGGAATTAAATGCTTGTGCAGAGGTTGCAAGTTGTTGGGGAGTCTGACAGTTGCTTTCCACTGCTCGGTGGTTCTCTCCAGGTACTCTAGCTTCATTCACCCATAAAACTGTCCAACACGAGGTGGCACTGGCTGACAAAAGTTTTGTTAAACTCAAATAAATAAATAAATAAATAAATAAATAAATAAATAAATAAATAAATAAATAAATAAATAAATACAGTGTTAATGTAAAAAGAGTGTTGCTTGGAAAATTTTAAGGTGACTTCTCAGGTCTCTTTAAATTTCTAATTTATACTAGGGTGCACTATGTGAATGAATTACAACTACATAAGTTTTTCAAAAGAGCTGACTTTGATACTGGTATTTTCTCTCTTGCTGCTTCAACTGTTTTAACTTGTTGCATGCTGGAAGCTACTGTCATGGCTCTAAAACAAAACAAAAGTCACTTCACTGGCTTTACACTGTATGCATCATTTTGTTTTTTATTTAGTAATAGAAATCCTTTTTTTACATAAAATTGTTTTGTTACAATGTATTGGAGAGTTCCAACTGCCAACATGAGGATTTTTTTTTTAAAATATTTTTCTTCAGATCCAGTAGTCAGAGTCTTTTGATATTTGGTATACAGCATCCTTAGGGAGGTGAGATTCAAGTTTGTTCAAGCCAAATCAAGCCAAATCCCTGGGTTCATATTTGGGCTCCCTGTAGCTCTCAGTTCAATATGTGGAATATTCTTTAAAAATCATTTTTTTCAGTTCCACTGGTCAGAATCTTTTGATATTTGGTATAAGCTTTTCTTAGGAGGGGCAGATGCAACTTGTTCAAATCAGTTCCCTGGGTTGATATTTAGGCTACCATGTCAGGTGAGTGCCCTCAGGCCCTCTGGGGCCTCTTGTTTAAATTCTTGATAACTTAATCATGTTTCAATGAAATGAGCATTGAGAATATTGAAGGCCAACATGCAAATATCTTTGAAAACCATTTTATAATATTCTGTTTTTCTATATTATGTGGTTTCCACAAAAAAGCCTGGATTCCCCAGGATTCCCTGGTAAATAAATGTCCATGGAAAATCACAGAATATTCTGGGAATTTTGTGGTCCTTCTTAATGGTTTTTAGAATTTCCACCAAACAGATTGGTATGATTTTTTGGAGCATTAGCATGTCATTGACCTTTTTATTAACCTGTAAACTTTTATCAGTGCATATTTTATGATTACTTTTGGCTTTTCTCTATTTAAATATTTTTCCAGTACTAATATTTAAAATTTTACCAGGTGAAGGATTAGATGACATTGGAGGTGTGAAGTCAATGGTGACAAAACAGATTAAAGGATTTACAAACATGCAGCCAAAGAAGGGTTGTGCAGTGAGACCCCTGCCATCAACAATATCTGTTAAGAGTGATTCCAGCATCAAAGTGAAACCTGGTAATATTAAATTGTATACATAGTTACAATTCATTTCTCATTTTCCTTTTTACTAACATGCTACTCATCAAACCTGTGTACAGCATGCTATATCTGTATTATATGTCAGTTATTGGGGGAAGGGGGAAGTATGGTGGCTCAGAAGTTAGAGCATTGAATGAAAGGTCCATGGTTCAAACCTAACTAGCTTGAACTGTGTTATGTCCTTGAGCCAGACACTTCATCTTGATTGCCCATGAGAGGGCATGGTTATGTGCCTGGGCATACTGCATGTTGTGCACTTGCTTTCAACCACTTGTAACTCTGATTTTGTACAGTTAGTAAGTTGGAGTGTCTGACAGATGCTCACCAATACTTCATGGTACTTCTCGCTTGCTTTCTCCACTTGCAAAAAATGTTCAACATGATATGACCCTGGCTGTTAAAAGATTTGTTTTACCCCAATAAGCAAAATAAGCAAACAGTTATTAGGGTGCATTGTAGTCCTTGTAAATCATGAAAGTTATGGAAATGAAAAAGGGTTTTCAGGGCCTTGAAAACACTTGAAATTTGTGCTTTACCTGTGAAAGTCCTTGATTTTTAAGGGTGCTTCAAAGTTTTAACTTGCACAAGCCTAGAAAATAAGAGAAAATTCATTGTCAACAATCTATTAATTGAAAATAGAATATGTTTTCATTTTTGGAATTCACTTCAAAAATATTTCCACAATCCTGTCTAAGTATTTCTATTAGTTCCTTGAATCCTGCACCCTATGTAACAACATGTAACCAACTAACTCTGTGTATTTTACAGCTTTAGTCAGTATAAATTTCCATGTAGTGTGTGATATAGCAGTTAGCTGGGGGGTTTTTATAACCAGAAAGTGGACTTACCCTGTTCAATGCACAGGGTTAGTCACACTTTATGGTTATAAAAAAAATTCATTATTAACCAAGTAAATAACCCTGTGCACTGTACATTCTTAGTCTAAATCTGATCTATATAAACTTTTTACCCACGTAATGGCCAAAACCAGCCAGTACTGTTCTCAAACTTAGTTTGTGACCCCTCATTAGAACAGATTGTGGAAAGTTTGATTTTTTTCGTGAACTCCAAAAATGAAAACATATTCTATTTTCAATTAATAGCTTGTTTGTCATTAAATGGCTTCAATACTTAAAGCCATACAGTTATTTTTAGTCAAGTGTTGTCGACCTGAATAGGCCGAGGATACTTTACTAAAAGTGATTGCTCAGGCTGACTTTTCTTGTTCACTCTTACTCAAACATCAGAATGAGTCGGCTGTACAACATCGAAGGTGAACAGACTCAACTGTAAGCTTCAAGGTAACTAGTATCTTTATTCTTAATCAGGAGTTCTGCTCAAAGCTGTATGTATGCATGTAGCTTAGAATAGTCTCAAAAATCGTATAAAAGGTTCCATGTAAATGGCTTAAAATGGTCCTTGAAAGTTCACAAAATAACCTCATCCTTAAGGCCAAGAACCCTGTATACACAATTGTTTTATTTCAAAAGTAGGCAAAGAATTTTGACTTGATTGCACTCAGATTGCGATCTGGTCAAAATTCTCTATTTGTTTTTTAGCTGACTGAAAGGTCTTGGTATCCGCCTGAAATTTCGACATAGCAACCTGCCAAATTTTATCCCCAACTTTTTGGAGGTCTTGTACCTCTCCCTGGCCTCTCCAGCTCCAGTGCCTGTGATACTTTTTGGTTGTGGAACAAAGAGTTGGGATGATTGCCTTGTCTTTCATACCTGTTTGTACTATTGTATTAAATTAAGACTTCACCTACTGGGTATTCATTTTTATGTGTACCCATACTATGTATGGTACACATAATGCCGGGGTGGCCATCCGTCGTTCGTCCATCCTTTGTCCATCCATCTGTCCATCCGTCCATCCATCCATCTGTCCATCTGTCCATCTGTCCATCTGGCATCCTTATCCATTTCTTTGGCATTCGATAACTTGAAAAATATTGCTTGGATTGTCAAGTTTCTTTATATTTGTGTTCACGTTACTGATATGCTGAGCTGTATAGTTTTTGGTGTAAATCTGATAATTTGATCCTGAGATATTAACTCTTTATCCTTCAAATTGAGAATTCTTTCAATCCCTTTGGCACGAGATAACTCAAAAAATATCAATCCAATTGTCATGTTACTTTATATATATCTTCAGGTTACTGATGTTCCGAGCTGTATAGTTTTTGGTGTAAATCTGATATTTTGATCCTGAGATATTAACCCTTTATCCTTCAAATTGAAAATTCCTCCAATCCCTTTGGCATTGATTCAGTAACTTGAAAAATATTCCTTGGATTGTCAAGTTACTTTATATTTGTGTTCAGGTTATTGATGTGCCGAGCTGTATAGTTTTTGGTGTAAATCTGATAATTTAATCCTGAGATATTAACCCTTTATCCTTCAAATTGAAAATTCCTCCAATCCCTTTGGCATTCGATAACTTGAAAAATATTGCTTGGATTTTGTCAAGTTACTTTATATTTGTATTCAGGTTACTGATGTGCTGAGCTGTATAGTTTTTGATGTAAATCTGTTATTTTGATCCTGAGATATTAACCCTTTATCCTTCAATTTGAAAATTCCTCTAATCCCTTTGGCATTCGATAACTTGAAAAATATTGCTTGGATTGTCAAGTTACTTTATATTTGTATTCAGGTTACTGATGTGCCGAGCTGTATAGTTTTTGATGTAAATCTGTTATTTTGATCCTGAGATATTAACCCTTTATCCTTCAATTTGAAAATTCCTCTAATCCCTTTGGCATTCGATAACTTGAAAAATATTACATGGATTGTCAAGTTACTTTATATTTGTGTTCAGGTTACTGATGTGCCGAGCTGTATAGTTTTTGGTGTAAATCTGTTATTTTGATCCTGAGATATTAACCCTTTATCCTTCAATTTGAAAATTCCTCCAATCCCTTTGGCATTCGATAACTTGAAAAATATTGCTTGGATTGTCAAGTTACTTTATATTTGTGTTCAGGTTACTGATGTGCTGAGCTGTATAGTTTTTGGTGTAAATCTGATAAGTTAATCCTGAGATATTAACCCTTTATCCTTCAAATTGAAAATTCCTCCAATCACTTTGGCTTTCAATCACCATTTCACTAATATTTATGTGTCTGGCATCATTTAAACTGAGATTTACAAGCACAAAGATCAGTCAGATGTTAACTGATGAAGGGCCAAACAAAGAATGATTAATGGCGCCAATTTCGGGACGTCCTTGGCACTGCGCATGCGCAGTAGAGGTGAAGTATGGAGGGCCATTCAGGACATGTTTTCTTTGGTTTTAGATGCAAATTTTGGGGATTGGGGGGCAAAATTTGTGTTTGGCCCTATATTTTTAAGAGTTAGCACCAGCTATGTCTGGGTCATTGGTAAGTATAAAAAATATATAAATTACTATAAATTTTTTAAGTTTTAAATTTTTTATAAATAAAAAATTTAATTCTTTGTCTCAAAAACATAGCTCATGAGCCTCATTAAGATGAACTTGATGAGCTTGTTCCAATCAGAAATCATATGTTTTCGAGGCAAAATTTGAAAAATATAATTAAATTTTAAAATGTGATTCTTGTGAGTAACACTGGGCAGATGTGGCTGGTATATTTCAAAAAAGGTATATACTTTCTTGAACATGTATTACAGATGACACAATCAACAATTTTTAACCCTCTGCACACTTATGTCAAAGTATTGAAGTTTCAAGCATAAATTTTTTTCCACAATGCAACACAATGAGCCCTGTCAAAGAAGGTTGAGTTGATCAAATTCTTTGTTGCATTATGGGAACAACTGGATTCTTGAAATTCTGATATTTCTGCATCAGCAAATTGAGAGTTAATGAATGACTAAAAAAGTTCAGTTTTTCTGCTTTTAAAACATAGCTTATGACCTCTTATTGAAATAGGCTTACTGAGCATGTTCCAAAGAGATGTAGAGCCCTGGCTAGTTTTGGTCAATTTGTTAGGTAAAAGTTTAAAAAGATTTGCTTGTTGAACTTTTACCAGTATCTGATTTTGATATTTGTTTCAACAGCCAAGACAGATTCCAAAGAGAACACAGCAGAGCCAACAGATTTATCTGGTACGAAGGATGGTCACCAGTCTCCAGAAAAAGAAGAAACAGGCAGTAGCTTCCCTTCACCATCACCTGAAGCATTATTAGCTCTTCCAGCTGAGGATATGGATGATCTCAGTATCAGGTATGCTTATATTATTAGAAATACTATGTCCTAAGAAAGTTAAAAATCTGTTTCTCAAACCCTCCCACATGTTCCTTTTGGCTGCCGCATGCTCTCTTTTCTCTTTTTATAACCAGTGCAAACTTGAAAAAATAAAAATTAGATGGTTTTTGTCTGATATTTTACCCAAGTTAATAAAATTGATAAATTTGACCCTTGAGTACAACAAATCTTTGAAATGTCAAAGCCTTCTTGCACTCAAAGGAATAAATACACCACCACCCATGATATTCTGTAGATTACCCGGTATGAAGCATAAAACAAACCAGGTACATGAACTTTTGATGGCAAAGAAATAATAACAAAAATAAAAAATAAAATAAAAAAATATCTGCCCAAATTAAATTTTACTAAAATTAGCCTGAGAAACAGAAGATATACTTTGTGGGGCCTAAAGTATTTTCATTATAGTGCTAAAGAAATGAGGTGGTATTTTAACTCTTTACCTAACATGACTAGAAGACAACACTTTACACTTGCAAAAAATTTTCATGAACAATAAACAATTTTCATATTTTGGCCACCAGAACAAAGCATGTGACTCCTTCATTGGAGAGTGCTTGATGAGGTTGTTCTGTTGATATATCATAAGCTGTGCTTTGGAGGCAAATCCAAAAAATAATGAATGGCGATTTTTGGTGAATAACATTGATCAGATTTTTCCAATGTATTTGGTAAAGGGTTAATACATGCAGTCTGTTGATGATAGCTGTGAAACGGCTCCTCCTCAGTCATCTATATCTTCTCTGTCAGGCCTCTGGTCATGGATGTTATAGTGAGTCAAACAACCATGCCATAAATAGCAACTGTCCTTGTTTTAATTTCTGCTAAACCCTTACTGTCAAATAATTACACTTATCATTGTTATCAGTGAAAGTGGATGATTCCCACCAGAAATACCTAAATAAACTCTTTGATACATGATCCGTTAGCTCATGGCATTCTTTTCTGTTTTTAGCTCAACTTGACCAGGTCAGGCTGACCTATTGTCATCACTTCTCATCTGTTAGTGTTTGTACGTCCATATGTACGTACGTATGTACGTCCACAATTTCCTTTTGCATTTATGATTGGATTGCTTTGAAACTTGGTATGCTTGTTTGGTTGACCTCTAGATGGGAGCTATCAATTTTCTTCCATTTCCGTCAAAAAACATTGCCATTGGGAACAACTTTTGAACTTAGTTCAGTTTGGCATCAATGTTTCACTTTGGCACACCCCACAGGGAACAGTTGTGAACAGATCACTTTGAAACCTGGTATGGTTGCATGGGGTGACATCTAGACTGGAGCTATCAATATGTTTATACTACAACCAATGGCCCAGACTAGCTGGTGCTAACTCAAATTAATCCAGGGCCAAAAACAAATTTTGCCCCCCAATCCCAAAAATTTGCTTACAAAACCGAAAAAAATTAAGACCTAGATGGTTCTCCATACTTTTGAGATCTTTGCATGCACAGTATCCAGGAAGGTACCAAAATTGGGGCCAACCATCATTCTTTGTTTGGCCCTAAAGTAGGCAACAATGAACTGGCATCTGTGCTTTTAAATCTCCTTTTTTGAGGATGCCAGACACAAATCAATAGTAAAATTGATGGATCCAAGGCTGGAAATGGATAATGGAAGTGAACAATGGTGGTTGGAAGCGTTCAGGTCTGTAACTTTATAATAATTATAAAAATTATTTCATGTTTCCCAATTTCGGGACATATGCCTGACGTCATAATTCTTGCTAATGATTTTTCCACTGTTTGTTAAGTGTTCCTTCCCTATCCCTCCTTGAAGCCCTCCTGTTAAACTCCTAAGCTTTTTGGCTTGATTTTTATCGAAATTTTTTATTAAATTTCTTGGGAGTTTAACGTGTATTACAGAATGTTTATTCTGTTTGTCCCCATGATTACGTCCTCACCCTAGGGGTGTTAGGTCATTTTGATCTTGCATCTTCTATCCGATGTATCGTTTTTTTTTGTATGAAGATCTAGCTTTACATCTGGTAGCATTAAAATCTGTTACTGACTTTGGGCCTTTTTTCTCTGCCTGATGTATTGTTTCCAGTTTTTCCTTTGACGTTTACATTGACAACGTCTTTAAATATATGTAGTATTTAGGTATTATATTACTTTAGGATTATTGTAAGATACATTGATTATTCCGGTAGTGTAGCTCAATTTTTTGTCCACACTTTGGCTCTATTGGGATGCCCTTGGGCTCTTCATGTTCCCTTTGGGAACTTAGGCTTTTTCAAAAAATTTTTGAAAAATTTTTGGATTTTGATTTTGATTGCAATTATTTATGTATCTTTATCATATATTTATTGGGGAGTTTGTAGAAGTACTATTGACTTATTTTGATTGAATCATGAAAGCTCACTGCTCTAAATGCAAGGCGAGGAAGTGTTCCTCAGATTTACATGCTTGTTGCCTTGCCTGTAGTCGATGTACTCCTGCAGATACTTGTCCTACATGTGTGAATTGGGATGACAAACGTTGCAGATGGGTGTCACGATATGTTGTTGGTGGTGAGATGCCTATGCCAGTGCTCTCACCACAAGATAATTCGAGTTTTTCAGTTTCTTTTTCAGAGGAACAAGAACATGGTGATGGTATTGTGACACCCACCAAAAGTGTGCTACCATCGTTGTGCTCTGATGAGCAAACAGAGCTAGCTGCAAAGGTGCTTATGAATATTAAGCAAGGGATAAGGCCTCTAGTTAGTGTTCTTAATCACTTGCAAGCAGCTAGCTCAACTGGTGAAGCGGTTACTCCGTCTGTGGGAGCCGTGACACCCAGTATGTCTGTTACGGTTGAAGGAAGTGTAGATTTGGGTAGAGTGAGCACCTTAAAAACAAAAGCTCACCCAGCGATGATGGAAATCGGGAGGAAGCCAGCAAGTTTCTTTTTGGGAGGCTCGGCATGGTCTGACAAGACCACAAATGGGAGAGGAGCCTCTCTAACCCAACAACATCTGGGACCAGAGGTTGTTTTGAGAAACTTGCATACGTCCACACCTGCCGCTCGGGACGCTCTGTCTAGACTGCAGCCCGCCTCGGCTACAGTCACGGTTTCCTCCACTACGATTCATAAGCACACATAACCGCATCTTAGCTACCCGACTACGGATATCCAGCCAGCTGCACAAAGATGGAGCCAGTCTTCGCCAGTGAAGTCTGACCATCCGGTAGCTTGGGAACCAAGGCATCGATCATCGGGACGTTCAGAGAAGAGATCCATCTCCGGAACACCATCCCAGGAGCAGCAAGCGGCTGAAAAACAGAAAACCGCTGATCCTCAAGCCTCGGTGATAGACTTGCTGTCGCAGATTGCACAGCTGATCGCAGCATCCCAGCAAGTGCGTGAGCAGCCTCCTGCAGGCTCCGGTAGTGAGCTGTTGGATGGTGTTGGGTCGATCCAGTCATCTGCACACGCTGATGAGATGGACCGAGAATCACAGCTGATTCAGTCCGATGGTGAAAGGGATAAGGAAGATTACCCTTCTCTTTCGGAACAACATATGGTAGCAACGGAATTTATCCATCAATACTATCCTGAATTTGTTCTACCTAATCAGCAAGCTGCGACAACAAGGGAGAAACTGTTGTCGTCTTTAGACGCAGACTTTGTACGGAGGAAAGAAGTTCCTTCTTTTCCGGTACAGTCTAGACAGGTGTCGCAGGCCTTCGGCCATGTCGACGACACCATATTCAATCTCTCAAGTATGAAGAGGGAAGGCGGTTAACATCTTCCATAAATATACCGTTCCTTGGACCACGTTCATTTAAAACTGTTGCAGAAGATGTTCAGAGAGCTCCTCTGTGTTTAGATGAGCAGGCCGGGGATTTAGATATGTCCCTACCTGCTTAATTCAACATTCGCTCGGATGTGATGGAATGTGTTATTTCATCAAATAGAGTGTATCTTTGACGCGAAGTTCTACGCAGATCACCTTACCAGAGCTATGGCGCAATGTCTCAATGGGAAGGAATTTGAGGACGTTTGTTCCTCGCTTAGAGTTCTTTCCAGGGCAGTCATGTGTGCCACGTATAACTCCACCCTGACAGTGTTAGGTTCATTAGTCTATGAACAGGCTACTAAGAAAGCTTCCAGTGCGCTGCTTTTGAAGTCGGCGTCTCAACAACATGCTTCAGCAGACCGGGATAAGCAAGGACGTTCTAAATCTAAATCATCAAACTGGAACTCCTCATGAGGGTTCAAGAAACCCCCATATAATTACTCCGCAGGTTGTCAGTACAGCAACTCGGGAAAGGGGCGTAAGTCTGATCAGGATTATCTGTCAGATGCTTCTAAGCTGACGGGACGAGGATCTTCGTGGGGAAGATGTAGATTCTCCTCCCGTAAGCCTCACAAGTCCTAGAGGTGATGGTCAAGACCTCTATTGCTTGCCAGTTGGCGGAAGGTTAACAGACTTAACAGACTTCGCGAGAAACTGGATAGCGGTCATGGAAGATCAGAGGGTGAGAAGTGTAGTCTCGGAAGGTCTACAGCTATCATTCCGAGAAAACCCCCCACTAACAAGATATTCGTGTTGGACAAATCTTCTGGCGGATCCTTTCAAAAGTGAGTCTCTCCTAGTGGAGATACAGGCTCTCTTATTAAAGAAAGCAATAGAGGTCATCGAGAATCAAAATTTTCAAGGTTTTTACAGTCACCTGTTCCTCGTACCGAAGCCAGACGGCTCGTTCCGACCGGTAATAGACTTGAGCTGGATAAACAAGTTGATCGTGGCTGCAAAGTTCTATATTCAAACCATTCGGTCAGTAAGAGCTAGCATTCGAGTGAACGACTATGCAGTATGTATAGATCTAAAGGACGCTTACTTTCATGTCCTAGTACATCCAGCATTCAGAAAGTACCTTCGGTTTGCCATGCAAGGAAAGGTTTATCAGTTCAGAGCAATGTGCTTTGGTCTGAACCTGGCTTCTTGGACTTTCACTTGAATAATGAACTCGGTAATGTCATAATTCCAAGTTCATTAGTCTGCAGTAACGTCGGCTTACTTGGATGACATTCTTCAGAGATACGTCAACAGAATTATTCTTCAGAACGATGTTCAGAGTCTGCTACAATTGCTCTGACATCTCGGTTTCATAGTAAATGAGAAAAAGTCAGATCTAGCTCCATCCAAGTCATTCACTCACTTGGAAATGAGCTTATGCGGCTGATGGGGCTTTGAGTAGCAGCTGCATATCTTATTCTGATGGGCTGCCTGCGCACGCATCCCCTCCAGATATTCTTTACTCAGAACTGGAGTGTGAAGATGCATTCGCTCGAAACCAGTCACTACTGCACGCTCAGGGTATTAAAAGGTTGTTAAAATCCAATTAAAAAAATCCCATTAAAATCCCTTTAAAACCCCATTAAGTGCACCCATTAAATTCCATTAAAAGGAACATAGTTAAGTGGTATTAATTTTCAAGAAATTAATGGCCAATGCCATTAAATAAGTGTTAAACATTTTAAGGGTTCTCCACTTCTTTAATAACCATTAAATATCATTTTAATTGTCATAATTTTATTAATATTTAATAGCCATTAATTGTTATTTAACTGCCCCCTGTAAAAATATTTTTAAGTGTCTTTTAATGACATAAAACATTTGATGGTCATTAATTTCCATTAAAAGGAACATGTTTAATGGCAAAATTAATAGCTGTTAAAGTTATCACTAGTTTTATTGGATAAAATTAACAGCCATTAAAAATAAGACCAGTTTAATGGATAAAATTAATGGCTATTAAAATTAACATTAGTTTCAATGGATAAATTAATAGCAATTAAAAATAACACCAGTTTCAATAGCACTCAATAATTATAATGCAGCAGTTTCTCAGATCAGGTCTTCTAACTATTATTAAATTGTTAATGGTAATTAAAATTAAAATTATGGCACACACAAGTTTACCCTGAAATGGAACAGCATTCTAACGCCTTTGAAAAAGAGGCCTAGATATTGGGGCCAGCTTACCATCCTCCCCTCTGTGGCATTTCTGCATGGTTGGAATTTTTTATCACTTTTTCTTTCAACTGGTGGGTGTATTACTACTAAATCGAGGTGGGAGTAGATTTTCCACCAGATAAATATTTTCAATTTTTCAAAAAAAGTAACAAACAGAACTAGCTAATAATGTTGAGCTCATCGACTAGTGTGAAAATCCACCCAACTGTGATTTAATGGTAATCAACCATCCTTGCATGAACCATACATACATTTCATTAGTACATTTATTTAAGGGGTGCATTTGTTCTTTTTACTACGAATATCTTTCAACATTAACACTATTTTTGTTTTGAAGAACAACAAGGTTATATTAATATAATGATATGTAACATGTTAACTTTCAACCCCCACTCCCCCCCCCCCCCTCAAAAAAAACACTCCGATTTTCACTCAATGTGAGTTTCAACCACCCCCCCCACCCCACCCCCCACCCCCCCACCCCCTACCCCCAGATTATTATCCGTTGATATGATACCACAATAACCCCGTTTTATAGAGACAACACCGACTCACCTTATCCCCACGATAGCATCTTCCCTGAAAATTCTCTCCAGCTGGAGGTCGGCTGCTACCATTATTTTTAATCACCCACAACTCACTGATTAAAACCTACGAGATTCAAAAAAAAATCTTATATTTTTGGTCGGTGCTCATTTATGTTTTCGGTCGGTACTTATTGATTTTTGGTCGGTAATTAGCACTTTTGGACGTTTTTGGTTTGTAATTATTAGGACCCATCAAACCAAGAAAAATCCCTGCCATCACTATTATTCAGCCATCAGTATTATTTGGCACTTCAGAGTACAGCACAGGGATCGAGAGCGTTGGACCCAGAGGCCATACCAACCCAAAAAATTATATTACTGACCTGACCCGACACCCCCGGCTCCTCATTGTATGGAAGCCGAAACGTCCCGAGCCAAAACGTCCCAGTACCTAAAGTAACAAAAACCTATTCAAGTGTTGTATCTGACAGTTAGTAGGTTCATTTTCAACTGGTTGATGCTGTTTTCACCTGATTCCCAATTTTCGAGGAAAACAATATTCAGCACTGGTATGAAATGCATGCGACACTTTCGTCATTTCTGTAGCGGTTTTTAACTTCGTGCTCGCTTAAATTAGACAAGTTCCTTCAAAATTTCGCCATGCATCGGAAAACAAACCATTCATCGTTTCAACAGCCTGACTGCTCAGATTGTCCATACTGGATTATTTCTTTCTGTTTCTCAAAATCTGTCAGTTTTAAACGTGCCGATGACTAAGTGCATTTTTGGCAATCGCGCGTCTGAACGGTTTTCACCGCTTGGGTTGAGTTGAGTTGAGACAGACATACTCAAGGCAAGCATACATGTCAACTCGTACACACAATTAGACAATTCGCACCCTTCTTTGACTGATAATTCATTACCCATGAGTACGATAGGCCCTACCTGTGAATGAGCCATTGTGTCAAATGCATCCCAGTGAAACATAATAATGAATTTATCAGTGACACAAGATCGGGCCGATGATTCTTACCGATCCTGCATATTGGCTCCCCCCCCCCCCCCCCCGGTCACCACCACCACAGTCGGACATCCTAAAATACGCAAAATAAAGTGGATGACTGTGTCCAGTTGAATTGGGAGTGGTGAAGTAACGTTCAATGGAACTTTATGATTACTTTTCTCAGTTTCCCTTTACAATGGATTTTTTTTTCTTTAAGCTCAGTATCATTATCAGTATAAGGTTACTTAATTATTTTACGATTGTTCATACCATACTGACCCGTGTCGAAGCCCATATTCGTGATTAAGCCCACCCCCCGCTTTTTCAGATTTGTGGACCAGGGTGCTCTACTCGAGTCAAAGCCCACCCCCAAAATTTCAAATTGGACGAAAGTTGTTTGAGACAAGACGTCAAATTTACAGGCATCAAGATTCAAATGGAAAAACAGTTGACTTGTTGCAACACTGTACTTACCAAATAGAACTGTAATACTGTTTTATGTATATTTTTTGGAGTTGAAGTTTTTGTGTTGTTAAATTCGTCTTTTGCGGAATACATTATGTCTGTGTTCAGTGTAATAAGTCTTTATTAAAAAATTATATATCCCAAGCAAAATTGACATGTTTATTTTTCTGTCGACCTCGTTTTTTGGAAGCTGTCACTTGTTTCAAATGAGTGTGCACGCTGATGTCAATAGTTGTTTGAAACACGCCCACAACATATAGTTTTCACAGTGGTTGAACATCATCAGAAAGATACTGATTGAACACTGCCACTTACGAGTGGTGCACAACTCATTGTGAAAAAACACTGCCACTTTCGAGCATGCACAACTCACTCACTGTGAAAATGGGTATTCAGAAATTAATCAGAAAGTGGTAATTAAAAATAAAAAATAATTACAACTCTGGTATATGAGAATTATACAGTAATATAACCAGGAACATCATTTATGACTTATTGGTTCAATAAAACATGCTCATTTATCATTTCATCATGCTCTGCAACATGTGAAGTTATGACTTTCAGTGTAAAATCAATTTTTTGAATTTTGACAAGGGAGGCAACTATTTTGTTATTCGTATTCCACTGTGTAAATTTTTTCTGGTCTCCATATTATGATTTTTTTTATTGATTTTGTGTGAAGCTATATTTTGTTTTATTCGTAATAAATGTACATATTTAAAAAAAACAGCTATTTATAAACAGACTATGTGTGTCTGTTTTCAAGGGGGTGGTTTGCAGTGTTGATTGACATACTTACGTCCATTTTTGGCTTCGAAAGTAACCTGTACAAAAAATGAAAACAACACTGCATGGTTTTCTGTTTGTTTTATTCATTAAATTGAGGATTAAAACCCGAAATCTGAAAATGAAACGTATGTACAAGATAATTATGAGAATAAGCAAATTCTAGAAAATTGGTGGTCGATTTCCAAAGAAACGTAACATACCCAGTGGATACTTACTTGTCTTATATAGGCCTATCGCCAATTCCTACGCACCCCAACACTATTACTCGTTCCGAAGCCCCCCCCCCCCCCTTCCCCTTCCCCTCCCCACACTTTGCAATTTATCCACTGCAAGCACCCCCTGGGCTTCGACACGAGTCAGTACGGTATTGTTTTTGATGATGTCTGTATATCCAAATATCAAATATATATATATATATTAAATATTCCTTTTGAGCTATTAGACGTGTAGAGTTCAAATTCTTGACCATAAAATGGCATTTCTCTTAGCCTTTGCGTCTGCTAGAAGAGTCAGTGAACTTCATGCATTATCTGTTGATGAATCTCATTACTGTAGTGTGGGTAATACCATTGCCCTCACTACAGAAGTGGGGTATTTGGCTAAGAGTCAGATTCCGGACAAGCGGCCGGAGCCTATTATCATTAAGGCTTTACCGTCCTCAGATAACCGTAGACCTTTGCTGTGTCCAGTCAGAGCTATGCGCATTTATAAACATCAATCAGATTTTGTTAGAAAGGGAAGAAAACGTTTCTTCCTTTCTTTGGTTCCTAACAGAAAAAGATTTTTCTGTTCATTCTGTAGCTAGATGGATTCAGTTGTCAATACGTATTGCCTACAAAAATCTATCTTCGGATCAACGTTCTGTCAACAAGATTTCAGCCCACGAGGTTAGAGCACTGTCCACTTCTTGGGCTTATTGTAACAGTATAGCCATTACTGATCTTATGAAGGCTGCTTACTGGACACAGCCCTCAACATTTACCAAGTTTTACCTGAGAAATTTAGAGTCCATCCCTGGTGACTTCAGATCCTTGGGTCCTCTTTCTGTTGCTCAGAATGTCGTCCACTAATGTTACATCCATAAGGTTTTTAGGCTGCCTGCTCGAGCACTGACACTGTTCTGCTGCCCTCTTCATTCTGTGGAATTTTACCTCAGAACAAGGGGAAAGGGGGGGGGAGGGAAGGGACGGTTTTCCCTTATGATTGTCTGGCTTTATAGTGAAAAGCAAGGGAATACCTCCTCCAGTGACAGTAGTCCCGTGTCGGTGCTGGGGTGGTTTTAATGTGTAGCTCGGTGTGAAGCAATAACTATGTCTCATTTATGTACTGTTTTTAAAGTGTAGCTCACTGTGAAGCATTTGTATATGTTACGCGTCAAACGAGCGTTAATATACAATCCTCAGACACTTTTAAATGAGTATAAAGAGTCATTCTCTGGACTTTCTTTATATATTGGTCTTCCTTCACCGAATTAGAATAACGGGTTATGCTGGCATTAATTGGAGAATTATATATTATGTAATACTCAGTTACATTGTTGGTGTTTTGCCTTTCTCTTTTCTCGTATATAATTCCTGTCTTCTATTCTCCTGTAGGAGCTATCCTTTACTGAAGTAATTGAGAGATCGGATTTTCCTTCAAGTCCTAGGCCCTCCAGCCTTTTTACAATTTGGCTAGTCTTGGCCATTGGTTGTAATATAATAATATGATAAATTTTAAGTAATTTGTATATTTTTTATACCTACCAATGGCCCAGATGGGTATGGCCCTCCCATGAGTGGGCACTCATACCTCCCCGCTGTTTATAACATTTAGCAGGCATCTGTAGAAAGAATGATAGTTGGTGCCAATTTCGGTACCTTCCTGGATACTGTGCATGCACAGATCTCAAAAGTATGGAGGACCTTCTAGGACTTAATTTTTTCGGTTTTGCATGCAAATTTTGGGGATTGGGGGGCAAAATTTGTGTTTGGACGTGGATTAATTTGAGTTAGCACCAGCTAGTCTGGGCCATTGGTAAGTATAAAACATATACAAATAACTTAAAATTTATCGTTCTCTTCCATTTCCTAAAAAAATGTTGCCGTTGGCAATGATCTTTGAACTTTGTTTTGTCAGGCATCAGTATATTCCTTTGGCATGCCCTACAGGGCACATTTATGATTGGCATGTTTATTTGGAGTGACCTCTAGATAGGAGCTATCGATTTTCTTCCATTTTTGTAAAAAAACATTGTCATTAGCAACGATCTTTGAACTTAGTGCAGTTGTGCATCAATATATTCCTTTGGCATGCCGCACAGGGCACATTTATGATGATTGTTTGGGGTTACCTCTACATGGGAGCTTTCACTCTTCCATTTTCATCAAAAACCTTTCCGTTAGTATCGACCTTTGAACTTAGTGCATTTGTGCATCAATATATTTCTTTGGCACACCGCACAAATTGCATTTATGGTCGGGTTGCTTTGAAACTTGATATTATTGTTTGGGGTGACCTCTAGATGGGAGCTACTGATTTTCATCCTTTTCCATCAAAAACATGCCGTTGGCAATGACCTTTGATGAACTTAGTGAAGTTATGCTTTAATATTTCACTTTAGCACACCCTTCAGGGCACATTTATGATTGGATCGCTTTGAAACCTGGTATGCTTGTTTGGGGTGATCTCTAGATGAGAGCTGTCGATTTTCTCCCATATCCATCAAAAAACATTGCCGCTGGCAAAAAACTTTTGAAATTAGTTTAGTTATGCATCAATATATTCCTTTCTCATGGCAACAAAATGCCATTGGCAATGACCTTTGATGAACTTAGTGCAGTTATGCTTCAATATTTCACTTTGGCACACCCTTCAGGGAACATTTTTGATCAAAGTGCTTTGAAACTTGGTATGTTTATTTGGAGTGACCTCTAGATAGGAGCTGTCGATTTTCTTCCATTTTTGTAAAAAAACGTTGTCATTAGCAGTGACCTTTGAACTTCGTGCAGTTGTGCATCAATATATTCGTTTGGTACGCCGCACAGGGCACATTTATGATGATTATTTGGGGTGACCTCTACATGGGAGCTTTCACTTTTCCATTTTCATCAAAAAGCTTTCCGTTAGTATTGACCTTTGAACTTAGTGCATTTGTGCATCAATATATTCCTTTGGCACACCGCACAAATTGCATTTATGATCGGGTTGCTTTGAAACTTGGTATGCTTGTTTGGGGTGACCTCTAGATGGGAGCTATCGATTTTGTTTCAGTTTCATCAAAAAAGTTGCCATTTGCAAAAACCATCAAACTTTGTGCATCAGCATTTTCCTTTGTCAGGCCTCACAACTTACATTTATGAATGGATCGTTTTGAAACTTGGTATGTTTTTGGGGCTGACCTCCAGATGGGAGCTTCTTTCATTCCTGTCAAAAAAGTTGCTGTTAGCAAATGACCTTCAACTTTGCCCTTTTGTGCATTTACATTTTCCTTTGGCACACTGCACAGGTCACATTTATGATCCGATTGCTTGGAAACTTGGTGTTCTGGTTTGGAGCAACCTTTAGATCCAAGCCATTGATTTTCTTTCATTTCCATCATGAAATGTTGTTGTTAGCAATGATCTTTGAACGTTATCGTTTTTGCAGCAACATTTTTCTTTGGCATGCTCTACAGGGTACATTTATGAATGGATTGGTTTGAACCTTGCTATGCTTGTTTTGGGTGACTTCTAGATGAGAGCTATAGATTTTCTTCCATTTCCATCAAAAAATGTTGCCCTTAGCAATGATCTTCAACTTTGCCATTTTGCCTGTTGATAATTTTCTTAGCAACACCTCACAGTTCATGTTTATGATTTGGTCACTTTGAAACAAGGGGTGCTCATTTGGAGCAACCTCTAGATGGAAGCATTGATTTTCTTTCATTTCTCTCCCAAATGTTGCCGTTGGTAATGACCTTTGAATTCATTGCATTTGTGCATCGACATTTTGCTTTGCCAAGCCCTGCAGGGAGAATTTATGAATGGATCAGTTTGAAATGCATTGGTATGTGTGTTTGGGGTAACCTATAGATTTGAGCTATCAGATTTTGTCCATTTCCGTCAAAAAACGTTGCCGTTAGCAATGACCTTTAAAGTTTGTGCATTTGTGCATCAGCATATGCCTTTGGCATGCCCTACAGGGCACCTTTATGAATGGATTGCTTTGAAACCTGTTTCAAGTTTCTCAAAAAAACATTGCTGTAGCAACTGCCTTTGAACTTGATGCATTTGCGTATCAACATATTCATTTGACACGTTCTACAGGCACATTTATAAGTAGATTGCTTTGAAACCTGGTATGCATGTTCGGGGTGATCTCTAAATGGGAGCCATTGATTTTCTTTCATTTCCATCAAAAAATGTTATCGTTTGCGCCACCCTTTGAACTTAGTGCATTTGTGTAGCAACTTATCCCTTTTGCACTCCCTACAGGGCCTATTTATGAATTTCCATCAAAAAAAGAAAAAAAAATCATTGCCACTAGCAATGACCTTCAAACTTAGTACATTTATCCAGCAACATCTTCCTTTGGCACACCCCGGAGCCACATTCATTATCGGGTTGTTTTGAAACTTGGTATACTTATTCAGGGTTACCAAGATAGGAGCTATCAATTTTCTTTTCATTTCCCTCAAAAACTTTTGCTGTTAGCAATATCTTTTGAATATAGTGCATTTGTGCATCAGTATTATTCTTTGACATGGCCTTCAGGACGTATTTATCACAGGATTGTTTTTTAACTTGGTGTGCTTATTAGGTGAGACGTCTAGATAAGAGCTATTGATTAGCATTCATTTTTGTGAAAAAAGTTGCAGTTTACAATGACCTTTGAACTTACTGCATTTGTGTATCAATATTCTTCCTTTAGCCAGCCCTACAGCTCATTTAGAAATGCATGGATTGTTCTGACGTTGTCCACACACCATGCTGTTATGTTGAAGTTTCACCAAATAACATTGGAACCAATGATCTTCAATTTTGCCATTTCACTTAACTTACCAGGTTCAAGTTTGTCAAGTTGAGCTTCAGTGTCATTGACACTTTCATTTATTGAGCTTATCATTATCTTGGGCTGTCAAGTTGGGTCAAAGCTCAAGATAAGCTCCAGATAAGATCAGATATTAACCATTTTCCCAACTGGAAAACTAAGCTGATTCTTGCGAAATCATTTCTTAAATCACTAAAATGTTTCATTTTTTGCCTCAAAAACATTCCTTCTGCTCCTTCATTGGAACACGCTCAATGAATGCATTCCTATGAAGGATCATAAATAGAAATGAAAAAAAAATTTGAATCATGCTTTTTGTGAATAGCATTGTCTGGTTTTTGCCATTCCTTCAGGTAACAGGTTTGATATTTTTTCCTCTTGGATAATTTAGAAAATGTATTTTAGATATTCAAGTGGTAATTTACTCATAGTGGTATAGCAACATGATATCTTATCAGCTGTTGTCACAAGTCCTCAACAAGAGTGTTTTTACCATAGAGTCCAGTCCTGGAAATGAGACGGGTGCAAGTGCAATTTCTCTTGTCTGCACCCGTGTTTTCCATTTTATGGGAGCTAAAAAATGCACTTGTTGAAAAATATTGTGGAGCACTACTATACTGGGAGGCCATATAAATGTGTGTTCGTTTTGAGAAAGCAACAGTCTGTGGCCAGTGGCAAGTTACTGTCATAATTCAGCAATTCCTTATACATTTAACCCTTTCTAGACAGGAACATGATACATCATTAAATAGGGTGGCTGTTCATTAAGTGTGTGGGGCACAGTACAGTCGCCATGGAATCTCACTTTTCCACGTGCCCACGGTGGGCGTGAACGAGCGTGTACAAGAGCAACAAGATTTGTCCAAGCTAAGTGACCGTGGACAGAAAATCTACGCTGTGAGTACCTTGCACAACTGCCCACAGTGTTAATTCGTTCCACGGACATTACCGTGTTGGTGATTAATAGCCATGCTGGGAGATCCAGGTGAGCTGATTTTAACTGCGTTGAACAATGTTGATTTTCATAATTTTATCCCGGTTAATTGATACATCCTTTTTAAATGTTTTGTGGCAAAAACTTACGATTAAATTAAACTGATTGCGGTAAAGGTTTTAATGAAAAAAAAAATAGAAGTCGCCATTGGGCAGATTGAAAGTTTTTTGTATTTCGCCAGTTCTTTGTTGCTTTCGTTCTTAAAGTGTAATGTAGTCATGCAGAAAATGTCAGAATATGGGTACAAACCAGTGAAAATGATCAATACGTGAGGTACGATGCAAATCTTTCCCCTGGGCTCTGAAATATTCATCCTACATGTACTTGACCAACAAAAAATGTTCCAAGTTCCAACAAGAGATTGTAGACCAAGTGCAAAATTTCTGGGGCTGCCAAAATTCACCCTCCAATTAAATAGCCCTTACAGCACTTGTGCAGTTATAGGACATTGCGGTTCCAGAAATTTCGACCCCAAATTGGACCATAACGCCCAGCAAGTGCATGGAAGGACGAAACTTATCGGAACATTTAAGTTGTTCGAGACTTTTACTGGTTTCTATTTTTAGCTTAACTTGACATATCGAGATAAGCTATTGCCATCACGTGTGCGGAAGTCTGTTAGTCTGTGAGTCTGTTCACATTTTCCTTTAGCATGGGCTACACCCCGCACTTCTTGTCTGATCGTCACAAAATTTCATATGCAGGTTTGGGGTCATGTCTAGATGAGAATGTCCCCTTGTGGTCGCGATCGGTCAAACGGTATAGCTGCCTGAGCCCAAAACCCCAAAACCATTAGCACAGTCTGCAGGTTGTATTTATGAAGGGATTTCATTGTAACTTGGTAGGATGCCTCTGTATAATGCCTCTGTATAATGCCTAGATGAGAACGTCCCCTTTTGGGCATGATCTATCAACCGTGATGGCTGCCCAAGCCCGTAACCCAAAAACTTTTAGCACAGTCTGCAGGTCATGTTTAATATGGAGGGATTTCAGGCCATATTTATTGAGGAATTTCATTGTAACTTGGTGGGTTGACTTCATATAATGTCGAGATGAGAAAGTCCCCTTTTGGTCCTGATTGGGCAACTGTGACGGCTACAGGGGCCCAAAGCCTGAAAACCTTTAGCACAGTCTACAGGTCATATTTATGAAGGGATTTCATTGTAACTTGGTAGGATGACTCCAAATAATGTCTAGATGAGAACGTCCCATTTTGATCGTGATCATTCAGCCTTGATGGGTGCCCGAGCGCAAAAACCTTTAGCATAGGCAAAAGGTCATATTTATGGAAGGATTTCATTGTAACCTGTTAGGTTGACTCCATATAATGCCTAGATGATGACATCCCCTTTTGGTCGTGATTGGTCAACTGTGATAGCTACAGGTGCCCGAAGCCCGAAAACCTTGAGCCCGAAAACCTTGATATTTATAAAGGGATTTCAGTGTAAAACTTCGTAGGATCACTCCAGATGATGCCTAAATGAGAATGTCCCCTTTGGTTGCGATCATTCAGCCATGATGGCTGCCCGAGCCTGAAGCCCGAAAACCTTTAGCACAGTCTACAGGTCATATTTATGAAGGGATTTCATTGTAACTTGGTAGGTTGACTTCATATAATGTCTAGATGAGAACGTCCCCTTTTGGACACGATTGGGCAACTGTGACGGCTACAGGGGCCTGAAGCCCAAAAACCTTTAGAACAGTCTACAGGTCATAATTATGAAGGGATTTCATTGTAGCTTGGTAGGATGACTCCAAATAATGTCTAGATGAGAACAGCCCTTTTTGGTTGCGATCATTCAGCCTTTATGGCTGCCCGAGCCCAAAGACCTTTAGCACAGTCTATAGGTCGTATTTATGGAAGGATTTCATTGTAACTTGTTAGGTTGACTCCATTTAATGCCTAGATGATGACATCCCCTTTTGGTCGTGATTGGTCAGCTGTGATGGCTACTCGTGTCCGAAGCCCAAAAATCTTGACCGCAGTCTACAGGTCATATTTATGAAGGGATTTCATTGTAACTTTGTAGGATCACTCCAGATCATACCCAGATGAGAGTGTCCCCTTTTGGTTGCGATCATTCAACCATTATGGCTGCCCGAGCCCGAAGCCCGAATACCTTTAGCACAGTCTACAGGTAATATTTATGAAGGGATTTCATTGTAACTTGGTAGGTTTGACTTCATATAATGTCTAGATGAGAATGTCCCCTTTTGGACGTGATTGGGCAACTGTGACAGGTACAGGGGCCCGAAGCCCGAAAACCTTTAGAACAGTCTACAGGTCATAATTATGAAGGGATTTCATTGTACCTTGGTAGGATGACTCCAAATAATGTCTAGATGAGAACGTCCCCTTTTGGTCACGATCATACAGCCTTGATGGCTGCCTGAGCCCAAAAACCTTTAGCATAGTCTATAGGTTGTATTTATGGAAGGATTTCATTGTAACTTGTTAGGTTGACTCCATATAATGCCTAGATGATGACATCCCCTTTTTGTCGTGATTGGTCAACTGTGATGGCTACAGGTGCCAGAAGCCCGAAAATCTTGACACAGTCTACCGGTCATATTTATGAAGGGATTTCATTGTAACTTCGTAGGATCACTCCAGATGATGCCCAGATGAGAATGTCCCCTTTTGGTTGCGATCATTGAACCATGATGGCTGCTTGAGCCCAAAGCCCGAAAACCTTTAGCACAGTCTTCAGTTCATATTTATGAAGGGATTTCATTGTAACTTGGTAGGTTGACTTCATATAATGTCTAGATGAGAACAGCCCCTTTTGGTCACCATTAGGCAACTGTGATGGGCCTGAAGCCCGAAAACCTTTAGCACAGTCTACAGGTCATATTTATGAAGGGATTTCATTGTACCTTGATAGTATGACTCCAAATAATGTCTAGATGAGATTTGGTCACGATCATTCATCCTTGATGGCTGCCCGAGCCCAAAACCTTTAGCATAGTCTTTTGCTCATATTTATGGAAGGATTTCATTGGAACCTGTTAGTTTGACTCCATATAATGCCTAGATGATGACATCCCTTTTTGGTCGTGATTGGTCAACTGTGACGGCTTCAGGGGCCCGAATCCCGAAAACCTTGAGCACAGTTTACAGGTCATATTTATGAAGGGATTTGATTGTAACTTCGTAGGATCACTCCAGATGATGCCCAGATGAGAATGTCCCTTTTTGGATGCGATCATTCAACCATGATGGCTGCCTGAGCCCAAAGCCCAAAAACCTTTAGCACAGTCTACAGGTCATATTTATGAAGGGATTTCATTGTAACTTGGTAGGTTGACTTCATATAATGTCTAGATGAGAATGTCCCCTTTGGACTCAATTGGCAAACTGATGGCTACAGGGGCCCGAAGCCTGAAAACCTTTAGCACAGTCTACAGGCCATATTTATGAAGGGTAATCATTGTAACTTCATAGGATGACTCGTTTTGGAATAATTTCACTGTAACTTGGTAACTTTTGTTGATACACGTTAACTGTGAGGGCCACATACATTAACTGTGAGGTCACATTAACCCACCCCTCAGCTCTTTAGTACAGTGTACACCTCATATTATTTTTATCAAAAACATAGCATACAGGGAACAGAAATGAACATATTCCCAATTATCACAATTCTTGTCTCATTTCATAAACATTGAACATTATCCTTTTCATCAAACACAACACACAAGTTAAGCTACAGTATCATTGACACTTTCATTAACCAACTTGATAAAACCAGACACGTCCATGCCAGTTCCCCCCCCCCCCCCTCCCCACCCCAGAAAAAAAAAAAAAAAAAATTGTTCCCAAAATGTTCTAAAGCTGGAAAATTTGCAGGCCCAGAATTTGTGTGGTACCTGTCGCGATATTATACTAAAGGACGTGGTGAATAGGTAGCTACATGTACATACCAATTGAAAAAGTTGAGCCATATGCGAGGGGAAGCCAGTGTAAAATCTAATGGGGTGGGGGCATGGGTGGGGGCATAAATGGACTTCCGAAAATTTGGTGTCTTCCCAAGTGCAGGAGACAGTGCATTATGCCCCCCCCCTGCCCCCCCCCCCCCCCCCAAAAAAAAAAAGACATAAGAGACCTGCCACGATCCTACCCCCAAAGTCAAGATTCTACACCCAAAATGCAAAATGCCCTTTTGCGATTCATATTTTACCTCCACTTTTGTGGATACGTGCAAGTCCATTTTCATTTTGTTTTTTGTTTGTTTTTAGCTCACCTGAGCGAAGCTCAAGGGGAGCTTTACTAGTCACTTTTCGTCTGTTGTCCATCCAGCCGGCATCCGGCATTAACTTTACAACTTTTCGACTTCTAACAAACTTCTGGACCAAATTCAACAAAATTTGCTGTGCATGTACCTTATCATATATCAATTCAAATTTGTTCAAATCAAGTTGACCCGCCCCTCGGTAGGGCCACGCCCAATGACCCGCCTCTCGGTAGGGCCATGCTCAAAAAGTGTGCTTAAATCTTAAAAAATCTTCTTCTCATGAATCAGCAGTAGCAGTGACTTGATATTTGGTGTGCAGCTTCCTTTTGAGGTGTAGACTCAGATTTGTTCAAGAGTAGTTTGTGGGGTTATATTTGCCGTCATTATGGGAGTTGCAAGAATTTGCCCCTCCCAAAATTTCTATTTTCCAAACCAAGTGGCAGATTTGGACCAAATTTGATATGAGGGCTTATTGGGTCATAAGCACTTAATTTATGCCCCAATTTTTTTCCCATCGACCCATGGGAACCACAGGAGCTAAAAATAGAAAAAAATTAAAGTGCCCATATCTCCAAAACTACATGGCACTAAGAATTCTTATTTGGTGTGAATCTTCCTTAGGACCAACAGAATGGAATGGTAAAAAAAAATGGCTATCGGTTTTGTCATGGGGTACTTTTCTGTGGCATTCGATAACTTGAACAATATTGCTTGGATTGTCAAGTTGCTTTATATTTGTGTTCAGATTACTGATGTGCTGAGCTGTATAGTTTTTGGTGTAAATCGGATAATTTGATCCTGAGATATTAACCCTTTATCCTTCAATTTGAAAATTTCTCCAATCCCTTTGGCATTCGATAACTTGAAAAATATTGCTTGGATTGTCAAGTTACTTTATATTTGTGTTCTGGTTACTGATGTGCCGAGCTGTATAGTTTTTGGTGTAAATCTGATATTTTGATCCTGAGATATTAACCCTTTATCCTTCAATTTGAAAATTCCTCCAATGCCTTTTGCATTTGATAACTTGAAAAATATTGCATGGATTGTCAAGTTACTTTATGATGGTGTTCAGGTTACTGATGTGCTGAGCTGTATAGTTTTTGGTATTAATCTGATAATTTGATCCGGAGATATTAACCCTTTATCCTTCAAATTGAAAATTCCTCCAATCCCTTTGGCTTGAGATAACTCAAAAAATATCAGTCCGATAGTCATGTTACTTTATATATTTATTCAGGTTACTGATGTGCTGTGCTGTATAGCTTTTATGTAAATCTGATAATTTGATCCGGAGATATTAACCCTTTATCCATCAAATTAGACACTCCTCCAATCCATTTCTATATGTACCCATACCTTGGTGTACATAATGTCAGCATCCATGGTGGCCCTCCATCATACAGCTTTCTATTAGTTGCGCGTATGGGTACACATATTTCATCTGCCTATTTTTAAGTATTCCATCCCTATCCTCCCATGAACCCTTCCTGTTAAACTCTTAAGCTTTTTGGCTATTTTTTATTGAAATGTTTTATTAAATTTCTGGGGAGTTTAACATGTATTACAGAATATTTATTCTGTTTATCCCCATGGTTACGTCTTCACCCTAGGGGTGTTAGGTCGTTTAGTCTTGCATCTTATCCGATGTATCGTTTTTTATTCGTATGAAGATCTAACTTTGCATTTGGTAGCATTTAAATTGTTTATTGACTTTGGGCCTTTTTGTGTGCCTGATGTCTTGTTTCCGTTCTTTTTATTGACGTTGTTTACATTGACAACGTCCTCATTTATATGTGGTACTTTATTTTATATTACTGTAGATTATTATTCCAGTAGTGTAGCTCAAAAAATTTGGATTTTGTCCACACTTAGGTGCTATCGGGATGCCCTTGGGCTCATTATGTTCCCATTGGGAACTTGGGCATTTTTTCAAAAAATATTTTGAATTTCATTTTGATTGCTATTATTCATATATCTCAATTATATATTTTGTTGTGGAGTTTGTAGGAGTGATATCGACTTTAGTCGATGCACTCCTGCGGATTCTTGTCCTACGCGTGTATGCTGGGATGATAACGATGGAGACGGGTGTCACAGTACGTTGTTGGCAGCGAAGGTTCGTAGACCGGACCTCGCACCACGTTTTAATTCATTTTTTCGGTTTCTAGTTCAGAGGAACATGAACATGGTGATGATATTGTGACACCCATCGAAAGTGTGCTACCGTCGTCGCGCTCCGTTGAGCAAATAGAGGCAGCTACAGTGCTCATGATAAGCAAGGGATAAGGCCTCTAGTTAGTGTTCTTAATCTCTTGCAAGCAGCTAGCTCGACCGGTGAAGCGATTACTCCATCCGTGGGAGCCATGACACTGGGTAAGTCCGTTGCTGTCAAAGGAAGTGTAGACATGGGTAGAGCGAGCACTTAAAAATAAATGCTCACCCAGCGACGACGGAAATAGGGAGGATATAAGGAGGAAGTCAGCAAGTTTCTTGTTGGGAGGCTCGGCGAGGTCTAATAGACTGCGAGCGGGTGAGGCCCCTCTCTAACCTAACAACATTTGGGGCCAAATGTTATTAGAAACTTGCACGAGCCAGAGCATACGTCAGCCCTCTGCTCAGGATGCTCCGTCTAGTCTGCAGCTGGGGTCAGCTTCATTCATGGCTTCCTCTGCTATGTTTCACAAGCCGAAATCAAATATTCTTGTTGGGAGGCTCGGACGAGATCTGATGTGACCGCAAGTGGGAGAGGTCCCTCGCTAACCTAGCAACATTTGGGGCCAAATGTTGTTACGAGAAACTTGCACGAGCCGGAGCATGCGTCCTCCGGCCACTTGGGATGCTCCGTTTAGTCTGCAGCCAGGGTTGGCTTCAGTCACGGCTTGCTCCGCTACGTTATTAAAGCACACACAACCACAGGCTAGCCACCCGACTTCAGAAATCCAGTCAGCTGCATGAAGATGGAACCATTCTTCGCCAGTGAAGTCGGATCACCCGGTAGCTAGCGATCCGAGGCATCGATCAACGGGACGTTCGGAGAAAAGATCTATATCCGGATCTTCGTCCCAGGAGCAGCAAACGGCGAAAAAACCTAAGTCTGCTGCTCCTCAAGCCTCGGGAAACGGACTTGCTGTCGTGGTTTGCACAGCTATTAGCAGCATCCCAGCAAATGCAAGAACAGTTTCCCACAGACTTCAGGGTCGGTCCGGTCAATTGTGCATGTAGTAGAAGCCATAAGTTTCTCTACGGGACACTCTGTTAGATCTGGGGTCAGATCTCCGTTTGGAGAACCCCCTCTGTCCTGTTAACAGTCGGGGTCGACTGTGTCCGTTGTGAGAAACCTTATTGAGTCAGAACACGCAACAAAATGTTCCTTCCACGCTGCAGCCGGGGCTGGCGGCTGTTGTGGCTTTCTTCTACTTATATGGAAGCGCATGAAAGAGGATTAAGCCTAGAAGTTTCTAAGCGGGATACTCTGCGAGATTTGGGGACAGATCGCGAATGCAAAGCATTTTTCTTCCCGTTAACAGTCGGGGATGACTATTTTGTGTTGTAAGAAACTTCAATGAGGAGGAGCTCCCATCTTATGTGACGAGTCAGGATACTTCTTCAGCATTTCAGCTGGGGGCGGCTGTGGTTACGGCTTCCTCTTCTTCCATGGATATGCATGCTAAGGGATAAATGCCTACAAGTTTCTAACGGAATGCTCGGCGAGGTCTGGAGCAGACCGTGAGCTGGAGATACTTCTCCTTTCCGTCAGCAGTCGGGTTCAACTGTTTTTGATTCGAGAAACTTTAGTGAGTTGGGATGCCCGTTCATGCTTGTGGTTTGGGATGCTCCGTTCACATCACAGCCAGATTCTGTGGCAGCTATGGCATCTTCCCTTGCTTCATTAATGAAGCACATTGATTGCAGACTAGCTATCTCACTTCGCAGGTTCGGGTTCATAGCAAGTCATCTGAGGCTTTTTTATACGGGACATGTGTCGAGGATCTGTGGCCAGATCTCAGTCCTGTGAGCAGCTTATGGTAACAAGTGGATTATCATTGCCCTGCTAGCCTCGGTCACGAACCGGCTGCTGCAGATTGCTCTGCTTATCGCAGCATTCCAGTAGTCTCTTTACGACTTGGAACTTTGTACTGCCTAATAATTGTCAAGTCGTTTTTTGTCGTGTATCCTGGTCAATACAACTATTAATCCCCCAACAGCTGTGATCCTTATTTGCTCGTCCATGTCATTAATGAGACACTATCATATGCCTTAAAAATCGTTTTAAATACACGGTCAGCTGTCGAGAATTTTTGCTTTGTCTGAGGAGCGACAGGAAGACAGCAGTTTCTGCTATGTCGCATCCTTGCAGTGTATCAAAATTGAGTTTGATTGATTTGTTTATTTTAACAATTGTACTTTGTATGTAATTGATATACTGTGAATAAAAGTTTCATTTCATTTCACTGGTACTACCGTTTCACAGACTCTGAGGGTGAGCTGTCGGACGGTGCTGCGTTGGTCCAGTCATCCGTTCAGTCGGATGGAGTTGGATGGTGAGAGGGTTACGGAGTGTGAGTCTCCATCCCTCACAGAAGGGCACTTTAAAGACTATGAAATTTCAAGTCTTAAGCTCTTAGAATATTGTTCCATCTGAATATAAGTCTGCGTTTAGATGAGCAGGCCAGGGATGAAAATATGTCCCTACCTGCTTCATTTAACATATGCTCAGAAGTAATGAAATGTGCTATTTCATTCAAAAAAGAGTTAATCTGGATGCAATGTCTTAAGCAGATCACCTTACCAGACCTGTGGCGCAACGTCTGAATGGAAAGGAATATGAGGACATGGTTCCTCGCTAAGAGTTCTTTCCAGGGCAGTCATGTATGCCACGAACTAATCCATACTGACAGTGGAATTTGGAGTTGGTAAGATGTGATGCTGCCCTTACGTCGTCATCCCTTATAGATGACAAGGTGAAAAGCTCTCTCTGAGTCGCTCCGGTTACCAAAAATATACTATTTGACGACAAGCTTACATTGCTATATGAGCAGGCTACAAGAAAGTCTGTAGTGCTTTGCTATTGAAGGTTGTGTGTCATCAACACACTTCAGCTGAACGGGGTAAGCGAGGCCGTTCTGCTTCTAAGAAAGCATCATGAGAATGTCTCGTGAGGGTACAATAACCCTCTTATATTTACTTCTGAAGTCGTCATTATAGAGACTCGGGAAGGGGCATAGGTCTGATCAAGGCTATGGATCTGATGCCAGTAGGTCGATGATTAACAGAATGTTATCATCTTCACGAGAAACTGGATGTTAATAATAATATTGATTTTCAAGAGCGTAAAACCACAAATAGTGGTCTAAAACACTTGACAGAAATAAATACACTTTTCTGAAATAAAGAGTCACATCTGTTTCGGTTGCCTCTTAGATAGGTTCAGGAGAATGCTTCAGGAAATAGGAAAGTTTTAAGATTTCTTTTGAAGACATCGAGAGTTTCTGAAATTCTGACACTAATTGGCAGGGAATTCCACAATCTGGGACCATGATGGAGAACACATGATCATTAGCCAGATTAGTTCTGCTAAAAGGTACAACTAGTTGAATTTGGTTTTTAGATCTGAGACTGCGTGATGGTGTATATACAGTGAGGAGCTCTTGCAGGTAAACTGTAGCCAGTTTGTGGATACATTTGAATACTAAGATCAGTATTTTGAAATCAATTAATTCTTTGTTGAACTGGAAGCCAATGTAGTTGTCTTAAAACAGGTTTTATGTGTTCAGAGCGTTTGATACCAGTAATTATACTAGCAGCAGTATTCTGAACTTTTTGAAGTTTCTGAATCGCACTGGGACAGCGGCGCCCCACTAACACTGAATTACAATAGTCTAGTTGTGAGGTTTTGAAGGAGTGCACAAGTTTTTCAAGTGCTGACTGGTTAAGAAAAGGTTGCAGTCTTCCAACATTACGAGCTGCCAGTAGCATTTTTGACATGTCTTATTGATATGGATGTCTAGTTTTAAATTTGAGTCCATAATCAGTCCAGTATTCCTGGCCGATTCACTTTTCATAGTGATGTTGTTTCCAACCAGAATTGATGTAACAGAGCGTGTAGGCATGTGAACCCCAGATATCACTAAGAATTCAGTTTTAGGGTCATTCATTTTCAGTTTAAAATCTATCATCCATTCCCACAAGAGATTTATGCAAGTTTCCATGTTATTGACTGCAGTGAATGAGTCACTTGGAACAGATGGGTTGAATGTGACGTACAGTTGGGTGTCATCTGCGTACAGATGATATGATATGCCATGCTTTTTAAGAAGGCAACCTAGAGAAGAAGTGTACAGAGTAAACAAGAGTGGTCCAAGAACTGAGCCCTGAGGAACACGACACTCTAACATCCTGCTTTCTGAACTGATCTTATTGATATATAATTGTTGACTGTGACCTTCTAGATATGACGAAAACCACGATAAGACAGTTCCACATATGCCAGGCTGTGTCAATGTCTGCATGAGAATACCATGGTCGATTGTGTCGAATGCTGCTGACAAATCCAAGAGAACAAGCAGTACAGCTTTACCCTCAGACACTGATTTAACAATGTCATTGTTGACTCGCAGTAAGGCTGTTTCTGTACTGTGGTTGGCTTTGTATGCAGACTGGAAAGGCTCTAAAAGATCATTTTCATGCAGATGATTTTTGAGTTGTAAAGCAACAACCCTTTCTAACAATTTAGACAGGAAAGAGAGGTTTGATACTGGTCGATAATTCTTCAGGTTGTCAGGATCAAGAGATGGTTTCTTAATGAGTGGAGTAACAAGTCCTTTTTTCAATTGGTTTGGAACAAACCCCTCATGTAGGGATGCAGATATAATAGATGTTATGTCTGGCAGAAGATAATCAGTTGTCTCTTTCAAAAGGAACGTTGGAATTTGATCTAGATCATTGGATTTATTGGATGATGATAGAAATCATTTTTCGAATATCTTCTGAGATAGAGTGAAAATTAGAAAAATCTCTTTTTATGTCAAGATGATCAAACTCTGGTGATTCACATAATGGTATACTATCCAGGATTACTTGAATTTTAGTAATGAAATAATCGCTGAATTTTTCCAGAATTTCTTCAGTATTTAGATGATCAGGGAGAATGACTTTTTGTTCTTTACCAAGGAGGCTATTGGTAACTGAGAACAGCACCCTTGTATTAGATGACCCCTCTATCATAGAATTGTAGTACTCCCTCTTTGCCTTTTTGATGATCATATTAGTTGTATTTCTTTGGTGGTAGAACATCTGCCAGTGAACCTCAAGCTTCGTTTTATTGTAAAGACGCTCAAGTCTGCGGCGCTGTTGTTTAGCAGCTCTAACATCTGTAAACCACTCCACTTTTTCCCTATGAGTTATAATTTTTGACTTGGGTGCTGCATGTTCAGCCATGATGCCCTCAAGAGTTTCTTCAAATAAAGATAGCAATTGCTCAGATGATTCATGACAACTACAAAAATAATTTGAACACAGAATTGATGAACTGATATCCATTTTCAAGGCATCGATATTTATGGATTTTTATTTTCGATAAGTAATTTTCTTGGGAGGAATTTTTGAAGTTTCTTTCAAATAGAGTCGCTCCTAGTGGAGGTAAAGGCTCTCTTATTGAAGGGAACAATTGAGATCGACGAGATGAGCTTCTTCGCGGGGAGGACTTAGTTTCTCCTCCTGTAAGCAAGTCGTACAGATGATAGACTTGACCTCTATTGCTTGCCAGTTGACGGAACGATAATCTTGAGGTCACCGAGAATAGATTTCAGTTGCTTTCCACTTGGCGATAGGTTATCAGCCTCGCAATTAAGTGGATAAATTGTGGAAGATCAGTGGACGAGAATGTAGTCTCGGCAGGCCTGCGGCTATCAGCCTGAGCAAGCTCCACTTACAAGTTTACTTGTTGGACAAATATTCCAAGAGAGGCTTTCCTTCTGGAGGTACAAGCTTTCTTATTTAAGAAGAGCATTAGACGTCATCAAAATTATTCTCCAGTTTTTTATTTTCACCTGTTTCTCGTCCTGAATCTGGATGGATAGTGCATAGATAGGCTGAGATATTCCTTGGCGTCAAGGCAATTTATGTCATTGTGGATGCCATGGTAGCCTTCTGTACGGTTACAGCGGTCTCTTGGGTTAGGCTCTGTCCGCTGTCTTTTGGGAATAAAACCAAAAAAGATACTGTGATTTTCGGTCTGTTTTTCCTAGGTGCCATAGACTTGAGTCTTATTGTTACACCACAGTAGCCTAGCTAAAATCATGAGCAAGATTTTTTCAGTATTATGCAGTGGCATAACTGAATTTATTATCTCTTGGGACTGTGGTCTCTTTGGAAATTCGGGGCTGTTTATATAGCGACTCTTCATTCCCTACCTTGCGTGACAATAATTGTAAGCCTCTGTTAAGTGAGCCTTTAGGGTCGCAACTTACACCGATATATCTGTCTTCACAAAGATGAAGACTTATAAGCTATGGCTAGCATTGTAAGTCTCCTTAGTGAGCTTCTAGGGCCTCAGTTATCAGCTTTTAATGGTCTTCACATACAGGAAGACCTTTAGCTGCTTCAGCTGGTCTGAGTTCGTTGTCCTATCGGACATGATACCGTTTGTTAGAGGAGGTTATTCTCTTCAAACTGGTTTGGTTTGGTTGAGTTATTATGTAATACGGTGTATTTGTTCATCACGTCCTTCTCCACCCTTTGTGGCATTATGGAGTCGGTCAGACGTGAGGGAGCCTTGCGGTTCCTATACTATTTGGTGCTAACACAAGGACGATTCAAGTAATGTGGGTGGGGGGGGGGGGGGGGGTCAATATAATTTTGAATCCCCACCCCCCATTGCCAATGTGTTAATAGGCGATTACCGGGCAAGATATAGTTTTCTTCCCGTAAGTCTTGTATGCATTTAAGTATATACATGCCTTTCATGACTTCTCGATTGGTGGCTGGGTCGTGTTCTATGGCGACCTCATGAGCACATCCACTTTTTAGTTGGTTTGTTTCCTGTGATTTTTTGTTTATATTTCATATACGAGCATATGATTCATCATCCATAAATGGTAGCCTTTGTGTATACATACCTGTATGGCTGTCAAGTAAGTTAACTGGTATTCAGATGATTACTTGTTGGATTTCAATGCTCATGTGCATAATAAGTATATTATTAGGCAGACGCATTATTGTATGTTATGGACCTCAGAAACAATTAATTATTTCGGGGGCGGTCTGTGACGAGTCTGTAAATCATAGCTCATTCCATTTCTAAATCCAAGTTTCTATAAGTTTCGTAACCCGAGTCGAATATAACTTTTCTATGCATTCTTGTATATTTGCACGTGTCTGGGAGTGTTATTTATTGGAATTTATTGTACACCTGAAGGGGGTCGCCTGTGGGTTGCCTCGGAAGTGTGTTTACTCTCCAGAGATCATCCATTGTGATTCTATTGAACATGTGTATATTGTACATATTATATCACCGGTTTTCGACCTATCTACGTATGCCGACTCTGGTATACGTTACAAGCGGGCACTATTAATTACCGGGATCGCCCCGATAGCCTTAGCTTCTGAAGTGGCGTTAAGCACCAATTTATTAATAATAATATCTGGTTGCCTGTTGGGCGAATATATATTGTAATTTGGTACCGCTTTTACTGATTCCAGAGCGCTCCCCTCTCTGTTTTTGAAGAAGATTCCTTCAAAAAGAGGGGGGATTTTTTAAATCTCCTCTGGCTTGATAAGTGTGCAACTATGAGTGAAACTATTATGTCTGTAGATTATATCCTGGATACAGCTTGTTTATTATTGTATATGGCGTATGTTTGTGGGGGTTAGTCTCTCACTCTCAAATACGCCGTCCTAATTTATGGGGCCTAGTCCAGACTAGCCTTAAAAATTGGGGGCTCGTTACACCCAATTAGCATAATCATTCAAGCTAAGAATATGGAATTACTTGGATATGGCCCCTCATTTATGATATGTCTTCTCTATTACTGAAAAGAGAGACATACATGTAATTCCTTTTAAATTTAATTTCCTTTCACCTTGGATTGCAGGCTTGGGAACTATGTTGGTCAGCTAATTCTAAAGTCCTAGGCCCTCCACCTTTTTACGATTCAGCTAGTCTGGGCCATTGGTTTATAGTATAAAAATATGATAAATTTAAAGTAATTTGTATATTTTTTATACATTCTAATGGCCCAGACGGGTGTGGTCCTCACATGAGTGGGCACTCATACCTCCCCGCTTAGTTATGTAGTACTCTCTTCTACAAAGAATGATGTTGGCACCAATTCTGGTCACTTCCTGATGGCTGCGCATGCGCGGAGAGTAAAAGTATGGAGGACCAGATAGGACTTTTAATTTTCTGTTTTGCAAGCAAATTTTGGGGATTGGGGTTTCAAAATTTGTGTTTGGCTCTTGATAACTTTGAGTTTGCACCAGCTAGTCTGGGCCATTGGTAAGTATAAAAAATATACAAATTACTTTAAATTTATCATATTCAGCAGTTTAAAATAAAAAAAAATGTTGATATCTTCTGCGATGGTTGAAGGGTTCAACTTGATGTGTTCTTCTTTTTATTTAGTATTTTTAAAATGCTTTATATATGTAAATGCTATAATTTCAGGCAGAAGGGATCACCTGGGAGACATAAAGAGAAAACAGGACGAGAAAGCAAACAGTCCGGACAACAATCTCCAGCTAAATCAATAAAATCGACAGGGAGCAAAGAGAGAACAAATGTTACTGCTCATTCATCCAAGTCTCCAAGAAAAACTCCACAATCTGCTGGTAAGTTTGTAATGCATCAGATTGCAACAGATATGACCTTAGTTGTTGAAACTGCCATTAAACTACCACTGAGTAATGCACCAGATTCTCAATTATTTCTCAAATACTTTATGGTAAACTCTGAAGTTTTGTAACCCTTCACTTCAAAGAAGCAGCCATATCTGGTGGTGCTATTTCAAAAAATGTCATGTAGATCTTCTGTTTCTCAGGCCATTATTTGTAAAACTGCATGCGGGTGAGCGATTTTTATTTTATTTTTTATTTCTGTAATTATTTCTTTACCATCAAAAGTTCATGTTCCTAGTTTATGTTTTAGGCCTCATAATCTATGGAATAGCATGGGTGGTGGTGTATTTCATCCCTTGAGAGCAAGAAGGCTTTGCAGTGCTAAAGCATTGCAAAGCCTTCTTGCACTCAAGTGACAAATTTATCAATTTTTTTAACTTGGGTAAAATATCAGACATAAACCACTTATTTTTATTTTTTTTTATGTTTACATTGGCTATAAAAAGAGAGCATGCAGTAGCCAAAAGGACCATATGGGAGGGCCTGAGAAACAGGTTTTTTATTTTTTTAGGCCTTAAGTTTTAGTGTTTTTAGAACTTATGCCTCCAAAACATAGCTTATGACCAATTTTTGGAAGGAGCACGTTTGTGTTCTGCATCTTCCATCTGATGTTCTACAGATTCTCCCCTGGGAGTCTCTGTTTTGCATCAGATAGAGTGTAATTGATGACTGATTCCGGGCCAGTTTTTTCAGTGCCTGGAGTCATGTTTTCTAGTGTGTTTACACTGTTTGTTTTCATTGGCAACAGCCTTTTTTGAGGGGGGCTGTTTGCCTTTGTGGTAGTTTATCTCATTATAAGATACATTTATATTATCCGAAAGTGTCTCATTAATTATTTTATATAAATTTAAAATTTTTGACCACACTTTGCCATCGGATCCATTGGGGCTCAACGTTACTTTTCAGCAACTTGGGCTTTTCTGAAAAAATATATTTTTGTACTGTACCAATGACCCAGACATAGCTGGTGCTAACTCTTAAAATATAGGGCCAAACACAAATTTTGCCCCCCAATCCCCAAAATTTGCATCTAAAACTAAAGAAAACATGTCCTGAAAGACCCTCCACACTTTGCCCCTACTGCGCATGCGCAGTGTCAAGGACGTTCCGAAATTGGCGCCATTTATCATTCTAAGTTTGGCCCTTCATCAGTTAACATCTGACTGATCTTTGTGCTTTTAAATCTCAGTTTAAATGATGCCAGACACATAAATATTAGTGAAATGGTGATTCTAAGGAGGATAGAGAAGGAGGAGAGGAAAAGAATGTGTGACAGAATATTATCAGGGCTGTAACTTAAAATTTTTTAATGAAATTATGTTAAGTTACCTATTTTCAAGGCAGCAGCCATTTTGTTGTCATTCTGATTATTTAGTTACACTGTTTTTTCAAGTGTTTTCCTCTCTCCCTGTCCTTTAAGTTCCCCCTTGCTATTCTCCCATGCTTTTGGCATAGTTTCTGTAATTATTATTACTAAAATTTCTTGGGAGTTTTAGCTGAATAACAGAATGAATTCTGTTCTTTCCCCATGTTTACGTCTTCACCTACGGGTGGTTAGGCGTTGTGTTCTGCATCTACCATCTGATGTTCTGCAGTTTCTTCCCTGGAAGTCTCTGTTTTGCATCAGATAGTGTATTTTTGGTAACTGATTTCGGGCCTGGGTGCCTGGAGTCTTATTTTAGTGTTTTTACACTCATTGTTTACATTTACAACAGCCCTCTGTGTGAGGGGGGGATTTCTAAAAAATAATATCTTTATGTTATTTTAATCATAACTAGATACATTATTATTGTTCGTAAGTGTTGAATAAATTGTTTAAAATATTTTTAAAATTTTTGTCCACACTTAGGCTTGGGATCCATTGGGGCTCAACGTTACTTTTCAGAAACTTGGGCTGTTCTGAAAAAATATTTTTTCAAAATATTTTGATTTCAATTATTTTTTCTATCTTAATGGATCATATTATTATTATGTATTTTGATTGCCAGGGGTTAGTGCGAGTACCAGGACTTGTTTTCTTTTCACATTGAAAGGATATTGATCAATTGTTTTAAGAGGAAGTCTTCCTCTGACTTATTATCATTCTATATGTGGTCAGTGTACTCGCATTAACTCCTGTTCTGTATCGTATGATTTCGATGACAATATGGGAAGCGTATGTCACGGTATGTTGTTGGGGATTTGGACACTCCGGTCCTTTCCCCGCAGGGTCACTCTACTTTATCAATTTCTATTTCAGACGATCAAGATTAGGGTGATGTATCTGTGATGTCTTCCAACAGTGTGCCTCCGTCGTCACAATTAATGAAGGGCTAGCGGAAAAGTGCTCATGTAATACGCCAATTGCCTAAGAGGACCCTAGTAGGTTCGACGGCCTTTGACGTCCGCTAGCTCGCCCGGTGTAGCGTCCATTCACCGAATGGTTCGGCAGCCGGGTTCGTCCGTTGCGGTCTAGAAGGAATTTTGGGGTGATGCGAGCACTATAAAATTAACTTAATGCACACCCAGTGACGGCGGATCGGAGGGAGAACGGAGGAAGCCTTTTAGTCCGGTTCATAGCTCGTTCCGGTCCATCCGGACGGCAAGCGAGAGAGGCCCCTCTCTCGTTCAACAACATCTGGCCCCAGATGTTGTGGTACAAAATGTGTCGCTAGCGGAGCATACGTCCATCGCTCGGGACGCTCCGTTGTATAGGCAGTCCGCTGAGACTGCTAAGGCTTCCTCTTCTCGTCAGCGCACACGACTGCACCTTGGCTGCGTGACCGCCGATATATTACCAGCTTCGCCGATCAAGGATTCTTCGGCGACCAGGTCACACCATCCGGCAGCCAGGGATTCGAGACCGATGGACTCCGGATGTTCGCATAGGAAAAGTATGCGGGAGCCATCTGATGCGGAGCTGCCCTCGGCGAAGCAGCGATAGACTGCGCCTCCGCAGGTCTCGACGCCGGACATTCTTGTGCACATAGCGCAGCTTATCACAGCATCCCAGCAGCCGACAGAAACGGTGTCGGATCGAGAATTATCCGACGGCGCTGGGTCGGTAGCCGGGGACACGAGGCCTGCAGACTCCGGACGTTCGCATAGGAAGTGTGCGGGAGTCAACGTACACGGAGCTTCCGGCGGCAATGCATCGTAAGTCCGCTACTGCACAGGCCTCGGGAACGGACGTGCTTTCCTTAATAGCACAGTTTATCGCAGCATCCCAGCATCAACTGAATCTGTCGCATATATTTTATCCGACGATGCTGGGTTGGGACGCTCCGCGGAAGCGGGTACGGACGTCCGAAAGTTTCATCCGGTCCGACGGGATACCGAAAGGGATTCGGAGGATTTCAAGCTTTCCCTTTCGGAACAACATATGCTGCGATGCCGGATAAGAAACTGATAGCGTCGGTGGACTTAGAAATTTTTGGTTCGGTTCAGGGACATCGTCCCTCAGTTCCGACATAGTCCAATAATGTCACACAAACTTTCGAATTATTGAACGACGCTATATATATTATTATTTTATGCTTGCTATCCAAGCATTTCTGGTTTCTTGTTCGAAGAGTTATGGAGATGTCTTTCAAAAGTGTGCCTCTGTCGTCATAGTTAATGAAGAGTTAGCGGCAATAAGTGCTCATGGAATATGTCTATCGCTTACAGAGTGACATTCGCTAGCTCACCCGGTGTAGCGTACATTCATCGAATGGTCCGGCTGCCGGGTTCGTCCGTTGCGGTCTAGGAAGGAGATTTGGGTGATGCGAGCACTTTAATTACTTTAGTACTCACCCAGTGACGGCAGATTGAGGACAGATCGGAGGAAGCCTGTTAGTCCGTTTCCTGGCTTGTCCAGGTCCGTCCGGGCTGTGAGCGAGAGAGGTTCCTCTCTCGCCCAACAACATTGGGGACCGCATGTTGTGGTTCAGATATTTTACATTCGGAGCATATGTCCGTTGCTCGGGACGCTCCGTTATATTGACAGTCCGAGAGACTGTCTTTAATGCTTCCTCATCCTCACAGCAGGGCACACGACCGCACATTGGCTACGTGACCTCGAGTATCCGATCAGTTTCGGCATTCAGTGATTCCACGGCGAATAGGTCGCGCCATCCGGTAGCCAAGGGACACGAGGCCTATACACTCCGTTCGCTCGCATATTGGAAGTATGCACGGGGTAACGATCACGGAGCTTCCAGCGGCAATGCATCGTAAGACCGCTTCTCCTCAGGCCTCAGTGACGGACGTGCTATCCGAGTTAGCACAGTTGTTTCGCAGCATCCCAGCAATTGACAGTTTCTCGGTCGAATCAGGAATTATCCGACGGCGCTGGGTCGGTGCGGTCCGCGGTTGCATCAGCTACGGACGACCGAACGCTTTATAGGGTCCGACAGGATGGCGAAAGGGATTCGAAAGATTTCGAGTTTTCCCTTTAGTAGTATCGGAAGATGCCTTTCATATCTTCTGGCATTTCTTCCAGTGATTATTATTTCGGACTTCATTGCTGCGATCTTGGATAAGAGACTTATAGCGTCATTGGACTCGGATTTTTCGATCGGTACAGGGACATTGTCCCTGACTTACCGACGCAGTCCAATATTGTCATTACAACATGTGTTTTATTTTTCGACGCTATATATATATATATATATACAAGCCTGCTACTAAGCATGATAGTTTAGTTTCTTGTCCGTGTTGCTCATTTCTGCCATTTTATCATTTTTACAAATAGTTAATTTTGGCAGAGCAGGGCATACTGAGAGTTCATATGCGTCTAGACGGTGTGATTAAAGACTGCATATATTCTTTTTCGCCGTTTATGTCTTTTCCAGTTTCAATGTTGGGAATGACATTATGTATAGTAGACTTAACTTAGACGCTTTATTATACGTAATCCGCCTTACTGAGGTGTTATCATTACGTCTTCAAGAAAAGATTTACGGGATATTATTCTCTATGTAATTTCTTTTGAGGGCAGTAGTTTGTTCACGTATAACTCCGCCCTTCAGTGGCTGATTGGAGTTGGTTAGACGTGACGCAGCCCTAGCTACATCCACACGCGTGGATAGTAAGGTTAAGAACTCTCTCAGAGTCGCTTCGTTCTCAGAGGAGCTTCTCTTCGACGGCAACTTTCCGGCAATCCATGAATTGCTCGATTTATACGTTCTCTTGTCTATCTAGTGTTACAAGAGATTCAGACTGGGGCAAACATTCGGTGGTTGACTCAGAGAGTGCCGCCGCAGTTGCCGGACCCGAGTGTGGCTGTTATGACGGTTGCCAGTCAAACAGATTGGGATATATACTGATCCCTACGGATTCGAAGTGCCAGGGTCTTTGGGTTCCGCAGTCTTTTAGCTATCAGTTTAACTTCCGCGGAATAATGTTTTTTAGGCTTGCTTTATGTCATTGCATGAACATTATTCAGAAACGCATGCCCAAATTCCTGTCCTTTAATTCGACAGTAGTGGCGTATCTCCGGAACCAGGGAGGCACTCTTTCGTTTCCGTTATTCAATTTAATGGAAAGAATCCGTCTGTTGGTTATAGTACACCAAGTTCAGTTTTGGTCCGTCATATTCCGGGTCGTCTGATTGTTTTATCGGACTCCCGTTCTCTTACGGGTCGCTTGTTGCTGTCAGAATGGACTCTCAACAAACAAGTATTCAATCAGATTTGCTATCTATGGGAGCGCCTAATGATGATTTATTTATGACACAGCTTGCTAATCAATTGCAGACGTTTGTGTTGGCTTGTCCAGATCTCTGAGCTAATAGTGTTAACGCTCTATTGATCTATAGGACGGAATGATAGGATACGCGTATCCTCCGGCGCTGTTGTTTTAGCAGGTATTGCTAAGATAAACAACCACAATACATTTCTGTTGATAGCATCTCTATCTTCACAGAGATCATGAGTAATTTACTCTCTTGTCTACTGTGGGTCTTAACGTGAAATCTTCCTCTATGTGAGGATCTTTTTTCACTGGGTAAATCGTGTCATCTTTATCACAACCAGCAAGGTCGCAACCTTCATGTATTCCGTTGTGTGGTCCGTATTGCATTGTAAGCACTGTACTGGACGAGCTTTAGACGCGATTTCTTACTATAGGAGATCCTCTTCTTCGCTATTCTATGCGACTAAAGTGGAGGCTCTTCCGTCGTGGTGTAGGGATCTTTATGTTCATATTGTTGATCCCTCCATACTACTCATTGCTATTTTTTAGTATACTTGTTTCACAAGATCTACTGCAGCCTGTTATTATTTAGGTTATAGGTTTATGTTACCTCATACCTATGCACTCTACGATAGTTTACAATTGAGTCTTTTGTCTCTTTAAGTCAGTTAGTAACTTTTTGATAAATAGATTTAGAATCTTTAGATTAAATTCCTATACGGATTTTAACTTCGGTTCTTATTTAGCTAAGTAATCATTTGAGCCTCTGGAAACAGTAGTTTTCAAATTCTGACCTTTTAGACAGTAATTCTGTTTGTTTCTCTTACTGTAGAGTCAGTGAGTTTCATGCACTATCGATGGATGATTTTCACTTTCATAGTTTCGGAATCAATACTTCCGTTACTATTTAAGTTGGATTGTTGCATAAGAGTTAGGCTCCTATTATCCGGAACCTATTATTGTAAGGTCCTTCCGTCTTCGTATGGGCATAGGCCTTTACTCTTTCCGGGTACAGTTTATGTATTTATAAACAGATATCTGTTTATTACAAGGGCGTAAGCTTCTTCTGTCTTTGATGTCTAGTAGAAGGACGTTACGCTCCATTTTTAGCTCACCTGAGCGAAGCTCAAGGGGAGCTTAACTAATCACTTTCTGTCCGTCGTCCGTCGTCCGTCGTCCGGCGTCCGTCGTCCGTCGTCCGTCGTCCGTCGTCGTCCGTCCGGCGTTAACTTTACATTATCGACTTCTCCTCCTAAACCACTAGCCCAATTTTATTCAAATGTTGGCTAAATGTTTATTACCTAATGCCAATTCAGATTTGTTCAAATGAAGTTGCCCCTCCTCCTGGGTGGTGCCACACCCCCAAGGGGCACCAAAATCTTTGTAAATCTTCTTCTCATGAACCAGCAGTAGCAGAGACTTGATATTTGGTGTGCAGCTTCCTTTTGAGGTGTAGACTCAGATTTGTTCAAGAGAAGTTTGTGGGGCTATACTTGACGTTGTTATGAGAGGGGCAAAATTTTTTGCCCCGCCCAAAATTTCTATTTTCCAAACCGAGAGGCTGATTTGAACCAAATTTTATGTGAGGGCTTATTGGGTCATGAGTACTTGATTTATGCAAAAAAAAATTTTCCCGCAGCCCCGTGGGAACCGCAGGAGCTAAAAATAGAAAAAATTTAAAACGCCCATATCTCAAAAACTGCACGGCACTGAGAATTTTTATTTGGTGTGCAGCTTCCTTAGGACCAACAGAAAGGATTGGTAAAAAAAAATTGCCATCGGTTTTATCATAGGGTACAGTTTCGGGACTTTGAAAAAGTGCTGAGTCAGCACTTTTTAACACTGTAGGCAATGGGAAAAACATTAAAAAATCTTCTTCTCCAGATCCAGCAGGCAGAATCTTTTGATATTTGGTATGCAACATTGTAGGGTGGATCTGATTCAAGTTTGTTCAAATCGGCCCCCTGGGTTCATATTTGGGCTCAGTATAGGAGCCCGATTTCGAACTTAGTGCATTTCAGGCAAATTTCTTAAAAAATCTTCTTCTCCAGATCCAGCAGGCAGAATCTTTTGATATTTGGTATGCAACATTGTGGGGTGGATCTGATTCAAGTTTGTTCAAATCGGCCCCCTGGGTTTATATTTGGGTTCAGTATAGGAGCCCAAATTTGAACTTACTGCATTTCAGGCAAATTTCTTTGAAAATCTTCTTCTCCAGATCCAGCAGGCAGAATCTTTTGATATTTGGTATGCAACATTGTAGGGTGGATCTGATTCAAGTTTGTTCAAATCGGCTCCCTAGATTCATATTTGGGCTCACTATAGGAGCTTGAATTCGAATTTAGTGCATTTCAGGCAAATTTCTTCAAAAATCTTCTTCTCCAGATCCAGCAGGCAGAATCTTTTGATATTTGGTATGCAATGTTGCGGGGTAGATCTGATTCAAGTTTGTTCAAATCGGCCCCCTGGATACATATTTGGGCTTACTATAGAAGCCCGAATTCGAACTTAGTGCATTTCAGGCAAATTTCTTAAAAAATCTTCTTCTCCAGATCCAGCAGGCAGAATGTTTTCATATTTGGTAAGCAACATTGTGGGGTGGATCTGATTCAAGATTGTTCAAATCGGCCCCCTGGGTTAATATTTGGGCTCAGTATAGGAGCCCGATTTCGAACTTAGTGCATTTAGGCAAATTTCTTAAAAAATCTTCTTCTCCAGATCCAGAAGGCAGAATCTTTTGATATTTGGTATGCAACATTGTGGGGTGGATCTGATTCAAGTTTGTTCAAATCGGCTTCCTAGATTCATATTTGGGCTCACTATAGAAGCTCGAATTTGAACTTAGTGCATTTCATGCAAATTTCTTAAAAAATCTTCTTCTCCAGATCCAGCAGGCAGAATCTTTTCATATTTGGTAAGCAACATTGTGGGGTGGATCTGATTCAAGTTTGTTCAAATCGGCCCCCTGGGTTTATATTTGGGCTCAGTATAGGAGCCCAAATTTGAACTTAGTGCATTTCAAGCAAATTTATTAAAAAATCTTCTTCTCCAGATCCAGCAGGCAGAATCTTTTGATATTTGGTATGCAACATTGTGGGGTGGATCTGATTCAAGTTTGTTCAAATCGGCTTCCTAGATTCATATTTAGGCTCACTATAGAAGCTCGAATTCGAACTTAGTGCATTTCAGGCAAATTTCTTAAAAAATCATCTTCTCCAGATCCAGCAGGCAGAATCTTTTGATATTTGGTATGCAACATTGCGGGGTGGATCTGATTCAAGTTTGTTCAAATCGGCCCCCTGGATTCATATTTGGGCTCACTATAGAAGCTCGAATTCAAACTTAGTGCATTTCGGGCAAATTTCTTCAAAAATCTTCTTCTCCAGATCCAGCAGGCAGAATCTTTTGATATTTGGTATGCAACATTGCGGGGTGGATCTGATTCAAGTTTGTTCAAATCGGCCCCCTGGATTCATATTTGGGCTTAATATAGAAGCCCGAATTCGCACTTAGTGCATTTCAGGCAAATTTCTTCAAAAATCTTCTTCTCCAGATCCAGCAGGCAGAATCTTTTGATATTTGGTATGCAACATTGCGGGGTGGATCTGATTCAAGTTTGTTCAAATCGGCCCCCTGGATTCATATTTGGGCTTAATATAGAAGCCCGAATTCGCACTTAGTGCATTTCGGGCAAATTTATTAAAAAATCTTCTTCTCCAGATCCAGCAGGCAGAATCTTTTGATATTTGGTATGCAACATTGTGGGGTGGATCTGATTCAAGTTTGTTCAAATCGGCTTCCTAGTTTCATATTTGGGCTCACTATAGAAGCTCGAATTCGAACTTAGTGCATTTCAGGCAAATTTCTTAAAAAAATCTTCTTCTCCAGATCCAGCTTCAGAATCTTTTCATATTTGGTAAGCAACATTGTGGGGTGGATCTGATTCAAGTTTGTTCAAATCGGCCCCCTGGGTTTATATTTGGGCTCCGTATAGGAGCCCAAATTTTAACTTAGTGCGTTTCAGGCATATTTCTTAAAAAATCTTCTTCTCCAGATCCAGCAGGCAGAATCTTTTGATATTTGGTATGCAACATTGTAGGGTGGATCTGATTGTGATTCATGAACGTATTTATTTGTAAAGTTGATAGAATCTTAGACAAAATTTGCAGAAAAGATCTACTATAGAAGGGGTGGTATCCAGGGTGAACCGTTTACCCAAATCTAGCAGTACTAATGCATTATTCACACAAATCTTCGTTCAAATTTTATGACCCCTCATTGGAACACACGCATTCAGCTCATTCCAACAAAGGTCATATGCCATGTTTTCGAGACAAAGGAATAAAAATTTTAGTTATTCAGGAAATTTTTAGGCAACTGTTGTCTGTTATTCACATTGCTTCATGAAATTTCAGTACTTTTAGAAGTTACCTCAGTAATCAAGGGTTAATTCCCCTTAATTAAATGTCGCCTCTAAAAAACAACCACTTTGCATATCTTACCTTTTTACCAGCATAACTGCCAAAACTTGTCAGCATTCTTCGCAAAAATCGCTATTCAAATTTTAATTTTTGTCTCTTAAACATACATGTACTTATCGCTTGTAAATACCCCATTGGAATGAGCTTTTTGAGCTCATTCCAATGAGAGGTCGCACACCATGCTTTTTGAGTCAAAAAAGCAATTTTTTTAGTTATTCCAGAATTTCGTACGTAAAACACAGCTTTATGACTTCACATTAAAATGAGCTCTCTAAGCTTGTTCCAATCAACATTCACGCACTATGTCTTTCACACAAAAAATAAAATTTTCCATTTCTTCAGGAATTTTGTTTGCAAGAACACTCTTACCCCCCCCCCCCCCCCACAAACACACACACACAAACACACACACACACACACACACAAACACAGACACACACACCTAAAAGTTTGTCAGCAAAAAAACAGTTACTTCAATTTTTAAATGCATTATAGGAACAACTTGCCTAATCAAATTTAAATACTTTTGCATCATTCTGTATCTAGAACAAACCATTTACCATATCTTTACGCAAAATTCTCCAGCATCATTCACAAAAAACACCATTATTTATATATTCACATTTCTGTCTCAAAAATATACCTGATCTTCCCATACCCCTATTGGAATAAGCTGTTTGAGCTTGTTCCAATGATGATAAAAAAAAATAAAATTTGTGAAAATTTTTGTTTTCTTGCATGCAAATATATACATGTAGCACATGGAAGATATCCACAGTTGGGGAGAGATGTCCAAGGCTATCTCTTCACATTCCTTGTTTGTGCTTCATGCTAAACCAGTTTGTCTGCAGAGATAAATTTGCTTTATTAAAAATCATTGGAGATTGGCCACACACCAATGATTTTAAATAAAACTAATTTTAGGTAACAAATGTTGAACTTCAAACAAAATCTATCACTCAACCAGTTAATGTTGATGAGGCATGACATGGTGAAGGTGACCTAAAATACTTCTTAGAGTCACTTTGTCAGGTGAGCGATTAAGGCCACGTGGGGCCTCTTGTTTTGTTAATGGATTCTATTAACTATCGGTACTGCTTATGGTATATCATTGACTTAGCAGTTGTGCTTAAGATTTCGGCTCATGAAGTAAGAGTTCTTCTACTTCTTGGGCTTACATTAATAGTGTCGCTATTATAGATTTTTGAAGGCCGCTCATTGCGCTCAGCCATCCACATTCATGAATTTTATCTTAGAAATATCGAGTCAATTTCTTGAGGCCTCTTTTGTTAGGTCTATTATCTACTGCTCAGAATGTCATTCACTTAACAGTTGCTACTATAGCTAGGTAGGCTGTCTGTTTCGGCAGTGTCTCCGTTCGGCTGCCCTCTTCGCTCTGGGCTATTTGACCCAGGGCAAGAAAAAGGGGGGGGGGGGAGGGTGTTCCCTTGGGTCACCTGTTTTACTATGAAAACAAGGGGATACCTCCTCCGGAGTTAGTAATTCTGAGCTGTTTTTGGGATGGTTGTTTAGTGAGAAGTTTAAGTTTTTAAAATTCATTCAAGTCTTAGTTTTTAAAGTATAGCTTTTGAATATTGCATATGTCAACGGACATGATTATGCAATTCTCACACCCTTTTAGGAGTATAAGAGTCTCTATTTTCTAGACTTACTTTATTATTGGCTTACTTTAAAAATTATTAGTATAAGGATTATATTGGATATTAATAGAGTACATGGATATATGAAGCTCAATTTTGGAAGGTGTTGTATCTTTCTAATTTATCATAAATAAGAAAGATACATGTAAGGCCTATTACTTCTTTTCCCTACAGGGGAAGACTCTATTTTATTTTATTGAGCGTATTCCATTTTGCTCTATGTCCTTGGCCCTCCAGCCTTTTTACTATTCAGCTATGTCTGGGTCATTGGTACAGTATAAAAATGTTAAAAAATTTATAGTAATTTATATATTTTTTATACTTACCAATGACCCAGACGGGGATGGCCCTCCCAGGAGTTGGGAACTCTTGCCTCCCCGCTGAGTACATAGCGCTTACCAGGCACTGGTTATTAGAATGATAAATGGCGCCAATTTCGGAACGTCCTTGACACTGCGCATGCGCAGTAGGGGCGAAGTGTGGAGGGCCTTTCAGGACATGTTTTCTTTAGTTTTAGATGCAAATTTTGGGGATTGGGGGGCAAAATTTGTGTTTGGCCCTATATTTTAAGAGTTAGCACCAGCTATGTCTGGGTCATTGGTAAGTATAAAAAATATATAAATTCCTATAAATTTTTTAACTTTTTCAAAATTATTTTGTTTTGCAATTGTTTTTTCATTTATTAATGGATCATGTTATTATGTATCTTTGTGTCAGGGGTTTTTGCGAGTAACTAGGACTTATTGTTGTTCTTTCACAATGAAGGGACATTGTTCAAATTGTAATAGGAAGAAATCTTCCTCTGACTTTCATGATCATTGTATTAATTGTAGTCAGTGTTCTCGCATTAATCCCTGTCCTATATGTGAACATTGGGATGAGAAACATTGGAAACGTGTGTCACGATATGTTGTTTCTGGAGAAAGAGCGATGCCGGCTCTTTCTCCACAAGGTCACTCTACTCTCTCAGTTTCTATTTCAGAGGAACCAGAACAGGGTGATGTTTCCATGTTATCTTCTTCAAGTGTGCGTCCGTCGTCACAAATGAATTCAGAGCTAGCGGCAAAAGTGCTCATGGAGATTAGACAAATGTCGTCCGCTAGCTCGCCCGGTGTAGCGTCCATTCACCGAATGGTTCGGCAGCCGGGTTCGTCCGATGCGGTCCAAGAGGAAATTTTGGGTGATGCGAGCACTATAAACATAATAGATGCACACCCAGTGACGGCGGATAGTAAACGAGAATGGAGGAAGCCTTTTAGTCCGGTTCCTAGCTCGTCCAGGTCCAGCCGGGCCGCGAGCGAGAGAGGTCCCTCTCTCGTACAACAACATCTGGGACCAGATGTTGTGGTACAAAATGTGTCTTTAGCGGAGTATACGTCCGTCGCTCGGGACGCTCCGTTGTATAAGCAGTCCGCAGAGACTGTTAAGGCTTCCTCTTCTCGTCAGCGCACACGACCGCACCTTGGCTGCGTGACCGCCGATATTTTACCAGCTTCGCCGATGAAGGATTCTTCGGCGACCAGGTCACACCATCCGGCAGCCAGGGATTCGAGACCGATGGACGTTCGCATAGGAAAAGTATGCGGGAGCCATCTGATGCGGAGCTGCCCTCGGCGAAGCAGCGAAAGACTGCGCCTCCGCAGGTCTCGACGTCGGACATTCTTGTGCAGATAGCACAGCTTATCGCAGCATCCCAGCAGCCGACAGAAACGGTGTCGGATCGAGAATTATCCGACGGCGCTGGGTCGGTACGCTCCGCTGAAGCATCGGGGGCGGACGACCGGGAACATCGGGAGGTCCGACCGGATGGTGAAAGGGATACGGATGAATTGGAGCTATCCCTTTCGGAACAACATAAAGCTGCCGTGGACTTCATCCGGCACTTTCTCCCTCAAGTTGTTCCGTCGGGCCAGACTGCTGCGCTTCCGGACAAGAGAATTATAGCGTCATTGGACTCTGAATTTTTTGAGCGGTTCAGGGACATCGCTCCCGAGTTTCCGTCGCAGTCCAATAATGTTGCAAGAACATTTGAATTATTGAACGACGCTATACTTAAACTTGCTTCCAGGACGGGGAAAGCAGGTTTCTTGTCCGCTAATACTCTTAACCTGCCTTTCATTAATGCAAGGAATAAATTCGATAGTTCCTCTGCGTATGGACGACGAGGCGGAAGACTTAGAGCTATCATTACCGTCGTCAGCTTCTATTCCAACCGCGGTGTTGGAAACAGCTATTGCGTCTAACAGAGCCAATTTAGATGCCTTATCTTACGCAGATCACCTTACTAAGGCGTTATCACTGCGCCTTCAAGGGGAAGAGTTTCAGGATATACAATCCTCTTTAAGACTTCTTTCAAGGGCAGTAGCTTATTCCACGTGTAACTCCGCCCTTTCAGTGGCAAATCTGGAGTTGGTTAGACGTGACGCAGCCCTAGCTACATCCACACTAGTGGATTCTAAGGTGAAGAACTCTCTTAGAGTCGCTTCGGTCTCAGGAGAACTTCTCTTTCATGGCAAGCTTTCCGCTATTTATGATAAAATTAAAAAGAAAGCTAATGACTCTCTGTTGTTCAGATCGGCTCCTAAAAAGTCGGATACAGCAGACACGAATAAGACAGGCACTTCTGGGTCTAATGCGCCCAAGAGAGGTTCCTATAGAGGTTCCGGTGCGTCCTCTTGGTCTTATTCGAGAGACCGTCAGGATAGCGACTCTCGTTCGGGACGTCCTTCAGGCCGGGACAATCGGTCGGACGCCCCGAGATCGACGAGGCGAGGTGCGGGTCGTGGAAGACGTGGTTTCTCCTACCGCAGGCCTCGCAGGTCCAGGAGGTGATGGCTTAAACCTCTATCGCGTTCCGGTTGGCGGAAGGTTGTCGAGTTTTTCACAAGAGTGGGCGTCGATTACGGACGACCCTTGGGTGAGAGGAGTGACTTCGGAAGGTCTAAAGATATCCTTCAAACGAAAGCCTCCATTAACTCGAAGTCCAAAGTGGACTCATCTTCCGTCAAATCCACAGAAAAGAGATGCTCTGTTATCAGAGGTGCAGTCTCTTTTAATGAAGAACGCGGTAGATGTCGTAGAAAACCAGGAATCTCTGGGATTCTACAGCCATCTGTTTCTGGTTCCGAAACCAGACGGCTCGTTCCGTCCAGTCATAGATTTGAGCTGGATAAACAAGCTGATCGTCGCTCCGAAGTTTTATATGGAGACGATTCGATCGGTCAGAACGAGTATTCGGGTGAACGATTATGCAACGAGCATAGATCTCAAAGTTGCGTACTTTCACGTCATGGTACATCCAACATTCCGAAAGTATCTACGCTTCGCAGTCCTAGGAGTGGTGTATCAGTTCCGGGCCATGTGCTTCGGATTGAATCTAGCACCCTGGGCTTTCACTCGGGTAATGAACTCGGTAATGATCTACTTCCGAGCTCATTCATCTGCGGTAACGTCGGCCTACCTGGACGACATTCTTCAGAGGTACGGCAACGAGTTAACGCTTCAGAACGATGTTCAGAATCTTCTTCTATTGCTCCGATGTCTCGGTTTTATAGTAAACGAGGAGAAGTCGGATCTGGTGCCGTCCAAGTCATTCACTCATCTGGGAATGAGCTTCGAGACGCACAACAATCTCGTTCGTCTGCCGTTAACCAGAGCGAAATTAGTCAGTTGTTACGCTCGCTATTGTCTGCACGCAGACAAAGTCACGGCGAGAGAATTTATGAGACTGATAGGTCTGTGCGGAGCCGCCGCGGATCTCATTCCGATGGGGCGGCTACGCACACGTCCTCTTCAAATTTTCCTGACTCAGAATTGGAGTGTGAAAATTCATTCGCTCGATGTAGACGTTCTCTTGTCAGATCAAGTGAAACAAGAGATTCAGACTTGGGCAAACATTCAGTGGTTAACTCAAGGAGTTTCGCTGCAGTTGCCGGATCCGAGTTTTACCGTTATGACGGATGCCAGTCAAACAGGTTGGGGTGCATCATTAATCCCAACGGATTCGAGATGCCAGGGTCTTTGGGATCCACAATTCCTGTGCAAGCACATAAACATCAAGGAAATGATGTCAATTTGGCTTGCGTTACGTCACTGGATGGACATTATTCACGATGCTCATGTCCAAATCCTATACGACAATACGACAGTAGTGGCATATATACGGAATCAGGGAGGCACTCATTCAGTTCCGTTGTTCAATCTAACGGAAAGAATCCTTCTGTTTGCGTTAGAACATCACGTTCTTCTTTCGGTCTGTCACATACCGGGTCGTCTGAATGTGCTAGCAGACTCCCTTTCACGAAAGGGTCGCTTGTTGCCGTCGGAGTGGACTCTCAACAAACAAGTATTCAATCAGATTTGCTACCAATGGGAACGGCCAATGATAGACTTATTTGCGACACATCTCAACAATCAGTTGCAGACGTATGTGTCTCCGTGTCCGGATCCAAGAGCATTTGCAGTAGACGCTCTGTCGATCCCTTGGGACGGAATGATAGGATATGCGTATCCTCCAGCGCCGTTAATTCAACAAGTATTGCTAAAGATAAAACAATCTCAATGCAAGATTCTGTTGGTAGCATCTCTGTCGCCACAGAGACCGTGGATAAATCTACTCAGGTGTCTGTTGTGGGACCTACCGCGGAAGCTTCCTCCACGAGAGGATCTTCTTTCGCAGGGGAAATCGCGCCAACTCCATCACAACCCGCAAGGTCTCAACCTTCACGTTTTTCCGTTGTGCGGTCCTTCTTGCATGGCAAGCACTTTACAGGACGAGCAGTGGACGCGATTTCTAACTGTAGGAGGACCTCCTCTTCGCTAAACTATGCGGCTAAGTGGAAGGTTTTTCGTCGTTGGTGTAGGGATCATTCTGTAGATATATTTGATCCCTCTATACCAGACATTGCAAACTTTCTAGTATACTTGTTTGACGAAATCAAACTGCAGCCTGTTACTATAAAGGGTTATAGATCTATGTTATCTGATACCTATGCACATCATGATAGTTTACAAATTGGATCTAATGTCTCTTTATCGAAATTGGTTAGAAACTTTTCGATAAATAGACCCAGAACTCTTAGATTAATTCCTAAGTGGAATTTAGCTTGGGTTCTCCTTAAATTGAAGGAAAAGCCATTTGAACCTCTTGGGACAGTAGATTTCAAATTCTTATCTTATAAGACAGCTTTTCTCTTAGCTTTCTCTTCTGCCAGAAGAGTCAGTGAGCTTCATGCACTATCGGTGGATGATTCTCATTATCGTAGTGTTGGGAACACTATCACCTTCACTACTAATGTGGGTTTTTTAGCTAAGAATCAGGCTCCTAATAAATATCCGGAACCTATTGTTATTAAGGCTCTTCCGTCTTCAGACGGGCGTAGGCCTTTACTCTGTCCTGTTAGAGCACTACGTATCTATAAACAGAGATCTCAGTTTATCAGAAAGGGACGGAAACGTTTCTTTCTGTCTTTGATGCCTAATAGAAAGGACATTTCAGTCCATTCTATTGCTAGATGGATTCAGTTAACTATCCGTACTGCTTATGAAGATTTATCTTCTTCTCAGCAGTCTGTGCTTAAGATTTCTGCTCATGAAGTAAGAGCTCTTTCTACTTCCTGGGCTTATGCTAATAGTGTTGCTATTACAGATTTAATGAAGGCTGCTTATTGGTCTCAGCCATCCACATTTACAAATTTTTATCTCAGAAATATTGAGTCCATTTCTGGAGACCTGCATTGTTTAGGTCCGTTATCTGTTGCTCAGAATGTCGTCCACTAAACAGTTGCAACTATAGTTATGCAGGCTTTCTGTTCCGGCAGTGACTCCGTCCGGCTGCCCTCTTCGCTCTGGGCTATTTGACCCAGGGCAAGGGGAAGGGGGGGGGGGGGCGGGTGTTCCCTTAGGTGACCTGCTTTATAGTGAAAAGCAAGGGAATGCCTCCTCCAAGTCAGTATTTCTGAGTCGCTTCCGGGATGGTTTTAAAGTGTAATATTAATGTTTAAATTCATTCATGTCTTATTTTTAAAGTGTAGCTCGGTGTGAAGCATTTGTATATGTCAAGTGTCAAACGGGCTTTAATATACAATACTCGGACACTTTTAAATGATTATAAAGAGTCTCAATTCTCTGGACTACTTTATTTATTGGCTTGCTTTAAAAATAATTAGTATAAGGGTTATACTGGATGTTAATAGAGAACATGAATGTTATTGTGCTCAATTATTAAGGGTAGTGTATCTTTCTAATTTTAATATTAAATAAGAAAGATACATGTAAAGCCTAATACTCCTTTTCTCCTTAAGGGGTTACCTCTTTACTATATAATTGAGCTTATTGGATTTTCCTCTATGTCCTAGGCCCTCCAGCCTGTTTACTATTCAGCTAAGTCTGGGTCATTGGTACAGTATAAAAATGTTAAAAAATTTATAGTAATTTATATATTTTTTATACTTACCAATGACCCAGACGGGGATGGCCCTCCCTGGAGTTGGGAACTCTTGCCTCCCCGCTGAGTACATAGCGCTGACCAGGCACTGCCAGTAAGAATGATAATTGGCGCCAATTTCGGGACGACTGCGTCACTGCGCATGCGCAGTAGAGGCGTACTATGGAGGTCCTTTAGGACATGATTTCTTTTTGTTTTGGATGCAAATTTTGGGGATTGGGGGGCAAAATTTGTGTTTGGCCCTGGTTTTGTTGGAGTTAGCACCAGCTAAGTCTGGGTCATTGGTAAGTATAAAAAATATATAAATTACTATAAATTTTTTAACTTTTTCAAAATATTTTGATTTCAATTATTTTTTCTATATTAATGGATCATATTATTATTATGTATTTTTATTGCCAGGGGTTAGTGCGAGTACCAGGACTTGTTTTCTTTTCACATTGAAAGGATATTGATCAATTGTAATAAGAGGAAGTCTTCCTCTGACTTTATAATCATTCTATATGTGGTCAGTGTACTCGCATTAACTCCTGTTCTGTATCGTATGATTTCGATGACAATATGGGAAGCGTATGTCACGGTATGTTATTGGGGAATTGGACACTCCGGTCCTTTCCCCGCAGGGTTACTCTACTTTATCAATTTCTATTTCAGACGATCAAGATTAGGGTGATGTATCTGTGATGTCTTCCAACAGTGTGCCTCCGTCGTCACAATTAATGAAGGGCTAGCGGAAAAGTGCTCATGTAAATACGCCAATTGCCTAAGAGGACCCTAGTAGGTTCGACGGCCTTTGACATCCGCTAGCTCGCCCGGTGTAGCGTCCATTCACCGAATGGTTCGGCAGCCGGGTTCGTCCGTTGCGGTCTAGAAGGAATTTTGGGGTGATGCGAGCACTATAAATCAACCTAATGCACACCCGGTGACGGCGGATCGGAGGGAGAACGGAGGAAGCCTTTTAGTCCGGTTCATAGCTTGTTCTGGTCCATCCGGATGGCGAGCGAGAGAGACCCCTCTCTCGTACAACAACATCTGGCCCCAGATGTTGTGGTACAAATGTTTCGCATTCGGAGCATACGCTCCGACATATCGTCAGTCCGGAGTAGACTGTCAATAAGGCTTCCTCATTCTCATAGTTGCGCACACGACCGCTCTTGGCTACGTGACCACGGATATCCAGTCAGCTTCGCCAGTCAGAGAATCATCGGCGACCAGGTCACACCATCCGGTAGCCAGGGACACGAGGCCTGCAGACTCCGGACGTTCGCATAGGAAGTGTGCGGGAGTCAACGTACACGGAGCTTCCGGCGGCAATGCATCGTAAGACCGCTACTGCACAGGCCTCGGGAACGGACGTGCTTTCCTAAATAGCACAGTTTATCGCAGCATCCCAGCATCAACTGAATCTGTCGCATATTTTTTATCCGACGATGCTGGGTCGGGACGCTCCGCGGAAGCGGGTACGGACGTCCGAAAATTTCATCTGGTCCGACGGGATACCGAAAGGGATTTGGAGGATTTCGAGCTTTCCCTTTCGGAACAACATATGCTGTTGTGTATGTCATCTGACTTGGTCTTCTACAGCTTCTTTCGTCGGACCAGAATGCTGCGATGCCGGATAAGAAACTGATAGCGTCGGTGGACTTAGAAATTTTTGGTTCGGTTCAGGGACATCGACCCTCAGTTCCGACATAGTCCAATAATGTCACACAAACTTTCGAATTATTGAACGACGCTATATATATTATTATTATCTGCTTGCTATAACCAAGCATTTCTGGTTTCTTGTTCGCAAAGTTACGGAGATGTCTTTCAAAAGTGTGCCTCTGTCGTCATAGTTAATGAAGAGCTAGCGGCAATAAGTGCTCATGGAATATGTCTATCGCCTACGGAGTGACATTCGCTAGCTCACCCGGTGTAGCGTACATTCATCGAATGGTTCGGCTGCCGGGTTCGTCCGTTGCGGTCTAGGAAGGAGATTTGGGTGATGCGAGCACTTTAATTACTTTAGTACTCACCCAGTGACGGCAGATTGAGGACAGATCGGAGGAAGCCTGTTAGTCCAGTTCCTGGCTTGTCCAGGTCCGTCCGGGCTGTGAGCGAGAGAGGTCCCTCTCTCGTCCAACAACATAGGGGACTGCATGTTGTGGTTCAGATATTTTACATTCGGAGGATATGTCTGTCGGTCGGGACGCTCCGTTATATTGACAGTCCGAGAGACTGTCCTTAATGCTTCCTCATCCTCACAGCAGGGCACATGACCGCACATTGGCTACGTGACCTCGAGTATCCGATCAGTTTCGTCATTCAGTGATTCCACGGCGAATAGGTCGCGCCATCCGGTAGCCAAGGGACACGAGGCCTATACACTCCGTTCGCTCGCATATTGGTAGTATGCACGGGGTAACGATCACGGAGCTTCCAGCGGCAATGCATTGTAGGACCGCTTCTCCTCAGGCCTCAGTGACGGACGTGCTATCCGAGTTAGCACAGTTGTTTCGCAGCATCCCAGCAATTGACAGTTTCTTGGTCGAATCAGGAATTATCCGACGGCGCTGGGTCAGTGCGGTCCGCGGTTGCATCAGGTACAGATGACCGAACGCTTTATAGGGTCCGACAGGATGGCGAAAGGGATTCGAAAGATTTCGAGTTTTCCCTTTAGTATTATCGGAAGCTGCCTTTCATATCTTCTGGCATTATCTTCCTGTGATTGTTATTTCGGACTTCATTGCTGCGATCTTGGATAAGAGACTTATAGCGTCATTGGACTCGGATTTTTTGATCGGTTCAGGGACATTGTCCCTGACTTACCGACGCAGTCCAATAATGTTATTACAACATGTGTTTTATTTTTCGACGCTATATATGCATACAAGCCTGCTACCAAGCATGATAGTTTAGTTTGTTGTCCGCGTTGCTCATTTCTGCCGTTTTATCATTTATACGAATAGTTTATTTTGGCAGAGCAGGGCATACCGAGAGTTCATATGCGTCTAGACGGTGTGGTTAAAGACTGGAAATATTCTTTTTCGCCGTTTATGTCTTTTCCAACTTCAATGTTGGAAACGACATGATGTATAGTAGACTTAACTTAGACGCTTTATCATACGTAATCCGCCTTACTGAGGCGTTATCATTACGTCTTCAAGAAAAGATTTACGGGATATTATTCTCAATGTAATTTCTTTTGAGGGCAGTAGTTTGTTCACGTATAACTCCGCCCTTCAGTGGCTGATTGGAGTTGGTTAGACGTGACGCAGCCCTAGCTACATCCACACACGTGGATAGTAAGGTTAAGAACTCTCTCAGAGTCGCTTCGTTCTCGGAGGAGCTTCTCTTCGATGGCAACTTTTCGGCAATCCATGAATTGCTCGATTTACACGTTCTCTTGTCTATCTAGTGTTACAAGAGATTCAGACTGGGGCAGACATTCGGTGGTTGACTCAGAGAGTGCCACCGCAGTTGCCGGACCCGAGTGTTGCTGTTATGACAGTTGCCAGTCAAACAGATTGGGATATAATACTGATCCCAACGGATTCGAAGTGCCAGGGTCTTTGGGTTCCGCAGTCTCTTAGCAACCAATTTTCTTCCGCGGAATAATGTTTTTTAAGCTTGCTTTATGTCATTGCATGAACATTATTCAGAAACGCATTCCCAATCCTGTCCGTTAATTCGACAGTAGTGGCGTATCTCCGGAGCCAGGGAGGCACTCTTTCGTTTCCGTTATTCAATTTAATGGAAAGAATCCGTCTGTTGGTTATAGTACACTAAGTTCTGTTTTGGTCCGTCATATTCCGGGTCGTCTGATTGTTTTACCGGACTCCCGTTCACTTAGGGGTTGCTTGTTGCTGTCAAAATGGACTCTCAGCAAACAAGTATTCAATCAGATTTGCTATCTATGGGAGCGCCCAATGATGATTTATTTACGACACAGCTTGCTAATCAATTGCAGACGTATGTGTTGGCTTGTCCAGATCTCTGAGCTAATGTTGTTAACGCTCTATTGATCTATAGGACGGAATGATAGGATACGCGTATCCTCCGGCGCTGTTGTTTCAGCAGGTATTGCTAAGATAAACAACCACAATACATTTCTGTTGATAGCATCTCTATCTTCACAGAGATCATGGGTAATTTACTCTCTTGTCTACTGTGGGTCTTAACGTGAAATCTTCCTCAATGTGAGGATCTTTTTTCACTGGGTAAATCGTGTCATCTTTATCACAACCCGCAAGGTCGCAACCTTCATGTATTCCGTTGTGTGGTCCGTATTGCATTGTAAGCATTGTACTGACGAGCTTTGGACGCGATTTCTTTCTATAGGAGATCCTCTTCTTCGCTATTCTATGCGGCTAAAGTGGAGGCTCTTCCGTCGTTGGTGTAGGGATCATTATGTTCATATTGTTGATCCCTCCATACTACTCATTGCATTTTTTTAGTATACTTGTTTCACAAGATCTACTGCAGCCTGTTATTATTAAGGTTATAGGTTTATGTTACCTCATACCTATGCACTCTACGATAGTTTACAATTGAGTCTTATGTCTCTTTATCTAAGTCAGTTAGTAACTTTTTGATAAATAGACTTAGAATCTTTAGATTAAATTCCTATATGGATTTTAACTTCGGTTCTTATTTAAGCTAAGTAATCATTTGAGCCTCTGGAAACAGTAGTTTTCAATTCTGACCTTTTAGACAGTAATTCTGTTGGTTTCTCTTTTACTGTAGAGTCAGTGAGTTTCATGCACTATCGATGGATGATTTTCACTTTCGTAGTTTCGGAATCACTACTTCCGTTACTATTTAGGTTGGATTTTTGCATAAGAGTTAGGCTCCTAATATCCGGAACCTATTGTTATTAAGGTCCTTCCGTCTTCGTACGGGCATAGGCCTTTACTCTTTCCGGGTAGAGTTATGTATTTATAAACAGATATCTGTTTATTACTATGGGCGTAAGCTTCTTCTGTCTTTGATGCCTAGTAGAAGGACGTTACGCTCCATTCTATTGTTAATGGATTCTATTAACTATCAGTACTGCTTATGGTATATCATTGACTTAGCAGTTGTGCTTAAGATTTCGGCTCATGAAGTAAGAGTTCTTCTACGTCTTGGGCTTACATTAATAGTGTCGCTATTATAGATTTTTGAAGGCTGCTCATTGCGCTCAGCCATCCACATTCATGAATTTTTATCTCAGAAATATCGAGTCCATTTCTGGAGGCCTCTATTGTTAGGTCTATTATCTACTGCTCAGAATGTCATTCACTTAACAGTTGCTACTATAGCTAGGTAGGCTGTCTGTTTCGGCAGTGTCTCCGTTCTGCTGCACTCTTCGCTCTGGGCTAAAAGCAGGGGGGGGGGGGGGGAGGGTGTTCCCTTGGGTCACCTGTTTTACTATGAAAACAAGGGGATACCTCCTCCGGAGTTAGTAATTCTGAGCCGTTATTGGGATGGTTGTTTAGTGAGAAGTTTATGTTTTTAAAATTCATTCAAGTCTTAGTTTTTAAAGTATAGCTTTTGATTATTGCATATGTCAACGGACTTGATTATGCAATCCTCAGACACTTTTAGGAGTATAAGAGTCTCTATTCTCTAGACTTACTTTATTTATTGGCTTACTTTAAAAATTATTAGTATAAGGATTATATTGGATATTGATAGAGTACATGGATGTATGAAGCTCAATTTTGGAAGGTGTTGTATCTTTCTAATTTATCATAAATAAGAAAGATACATGTAAGGCCTATTACTTCTTTTTCCCTACAGGGGATGACTCTATTTTATATTTTTGAGCGTATTCCATTTTGCTCTATGTCCTTGGCCCTCCAGCCTTTTTACTATTCAGCTATGTCTGGGTCATTGGTACAGTATAAAAATGTTAAAAAATTTATAGTAATTTCTATATTTTTTATACTTACCAATGATCCAGACGGGATGGCCCTCCCAGGAGTTGGGAACTCTTGCCTCCCCGCTGAGTACATAGCGCTTACCAGGCACTGGTTATTAGAATGATTAATGGCGCCAATTTCGGAACGTCCTTGACACTGCGCATGCGCAGTAGAGGCGAAGTGTGGAGGGCCTTTCAGGACATGTTTTCTTTGGTTTTAGATGCAAATTTTGGGGATTGGGGGGGAAAATTTGTGTTTGGCCCTATATTTTAAGAGTTAGCACCAGCTATGTCTGGGTCATTGGTAAGTATAAAAAATATAGAAATTACTATAAATTTTTTAACTTTCTAAGGCTAGGAGGCTATTTTTCGCCCTCCTCAGTTTTTTTACGGCGAGCAGTAGGTGAGCGGATAAATTGCTCTCCTGAAAATGCCAGGCCTGGTCATGTAACCAACACATTGTACTCAGTTCAGCCAGAGGCTACCAACTGTTCACAGATGATTCATTACGTATCCCTTTTACCTAACATGTTTCAGATGACCCTGTCAGTATTTTCTCTCAATCTCCATGGTTCTGACATCGTAGAGTTTAGCCTTTCTATTCATTCATGGAAACAACTCATTTTATTTCTTGTCTTCTGCATGGTCTTCATCTCATGTGTTGACTAAAAGCTTGCAGAAATGCTTTATTGTTTTACATCTAAAGATGCCATCATGCATCACTAAAGATGATTATCGCCTTTACAAATGGCTGAAACCTTCCTCCACTATTTGCATCAAGTTGATGTTTTTATTAAGTTCCAATTGATGATTTTAACATGTTCTCATGCCATGTCGATTCTGCAGTATGATCTACTATCTTTCTTCTTTCATGGAGGGAGAGTTGATTCTGGATCATGACTTTACTTATTTGGCAGTTGATCTATTTGTGACTTGACCCATTCCCAACAGTCTAACTGCAATATTGCATCATATTCACAGGAACTATTCAACCACCTTGCAATTGTTGATTGAATAATTTTACATCCAATACTGAGAATGGAGTAAGTTTTTAAAAAGAACAAACTTCAATTTATGCTGATTTCAAGGAGAATTTGAGAAGTAATGGTGTGTATTGATGAATTCTGGTGTTTTAGGGGTTCCGATTGGGGATATCCATGGAAACATGGAAATATGTTCCAAGGAGACTAAAATCCTTGCCTTCTAATTAGATGAGAGCTCCCTTAGTTTGTTCTATGTTTACAGCTCCACTGACATATGTTACCATCTGATGTCACTACATAAATATTTGAAAAGATGATAACAATGGAGGAGATTCAAAGTGCATACCTATAGAATCATATTTTTTGAGGCCAGTGGTCATTCTATAAATGTAGACTCACAACCCACTTATTAGTTCATGAATTGAACTGAGATGGAGTGACCTTAACCTTTATCTAAGTTATTGATTTTTAGCTCAACTTGACAAAGTCAAGCTGAGCTATTGCCATCACTTCTCGTCCGTCGGCGTACGTACGTACGTACGTATGTTAGTACGTACGTCCACAATTTCCTTTGGCACACCTCACAGGTCGCATTTATGATCAGATTACTTTGAAACTTCTTATGCTTGTTTGGGGTGACCTCTAGATGGGAGCTATCGACTTTCTTCAATTTCCGTCAAAAAATGTTGCCGCGGCCAATGTTCTTAAAACTTAGTTTAGTCAAACCACAATATTTCCGTTTGGCACACCCTACAGGGCACATTTATGATTTGATTGCTTTGAAACCTGATACGCTTATTTAGGGTGACCTCTAGATGGGAGCTATCGATTTTCTTCAATTTCTGGCAAAAAATGTTGCCACGGCCAATGTTCGTAGAACTTAGTTTAGTCAGACCTCAATATTTCCCTTTGGCATACCCTACAGGGTACATTTACGATCAGATTGCTTTGAAACCTGGTATGCTTGTTTGGGGAGACCTCTAGATGGGAGCTATCGATTTTCTTCAATTTCTGTCAAAAAATGTTGCTGCGGCCAACATTCTTAGAACTTAGTTTAGTCAGAAGACTCAATATTTCCCTTTGGCACACCCTACAGGGTACATTTATGATCGGATTGCTTTGAAACCTGGCATGCTTGTTTGGGGTGACCTCTAGATGGGAGCTATCGATTTTCTTCAATTTCTGTCAAAAAATGTTGCCGCGGCCAACGTTCTTAGAACTTAGTTTAGTCAAACCACAATATTTTCCTTTGGCACACCCTACAGGGCACATTTATGATTTGATTGCTTTGAAACCTGGTATGGTTATTTAGGGTGACCTCTAGATGGGAGCTATCGATTTTCTTCAATTTCCGGCAAAAAATGTTGCCGCGGCCAACGTTCTTAGAACTTGGTTTAGTCAGAAGACTCGATATTTCCCTTTGGCACACCATACAGGGCACATTTATGATCGGATTGCTTTGAAACCTTTCATACTTGTTTGGGGTGACCTCTAGATGGGAGCTATCGATTTTCTTCCATTTCCATCAAAAAATGTTGCCGCAGCCAACATTCTTAGAACTCAGTTTAGTCAGACCACAATATTTCCCTTTGGCTCACCCTACAGGGCTCATTTATGATTAGATTGCTTTGAAACCTGGTATGCTTATTTACGGTGACCTCTAGATGGGAGCTATCGATTTTCTTCCATTTCCGTCAAAAAATGTTGCCATGGCCAACGTTCTTAGAATTTAGTCTAGTCAGACCACAATATTTCCCTTTTGTACATCCTACAGGGTACATTTATGATTGGATTGCTTTGAAACCTGGCATGCTTGTTTGGGGAGGCCTCTAGATGGGAGCTATCGATTTTCTTCGGTTTCTGTCCAAAAATGTTGCCACTGGCAAAAAAACTGACATTGGTCCCAATGATCTTCAGTTTTGCCATTTCATTTATAACTTACCAAGTTCAAGTTTGTCAAGTTGAGCTACAGTGTCATTGACACTTTCATTTGTTGTTCAGTGACGTTGTAGGGTACACAAGTGGTTTATTTACTAAATTTGTAATCGTTAAAGTTGCCTTATTCACTTAAGTTGCCTTGTTCTGTTTATGATGTCAGTTTTGGGCTTTGGATAGGGTCTTAATGGAAGATATATGTTATTGTGATGAATTGATGGTAACATGGTCTGAGGTTTGTGGCTCAGAGTGTGCTTTGAATCTCGGTTGAACATAGGCTCTGATCTGCAATCCTCAGACCATGTTACTATCAATTCAACACAATTTAACTGATAACATGTAATCTCCTTCTGCAAACTTTTCATTAGCTCAACTTTGGCGAAGCCAAATTTGAGCTTATGCCATGGCCAGTCGTCCGTCTGTCCATCTGCCCATCTGTACGTCAATCCATCTGTCCGTCAACAATTCATTGCGGCTTGGGCTAGAGGTCGTGTTTATGAACCGATCTTTACGAAACTTCTTGGGTACCTTTGTTATGACCGTGGGACGAGGACGAGTGTTTTTGGGTTCGGTCCTAAATTCAAGATGGCTGCCAGCCACCATTTTGTACCGACGATGCAGAAATCTGTTTTTTGCACAGAACTTCCATATGAAAGTGCTGATTTGAATAATTTTTAGCTCAACTTTGACGAAGTCAAATTTGAGCTGTTGTCATGGCCCGTCGTCTGTCTGTCCGTCCGTCCGTCTGTCCGTCTGTCCGTACGTCAACAAATGGCTATGGCTCGGGCTAGAGGTCGTATTTATGAACCGATCTTTACGAAACTTCTTGTGTACCTTTGTTATGACCCTGGGACGGGAACGAGTGTTTTTAGGTGTGGTCCAATATTCAAGATGGCTGCCAGCGGCCATTTTGTACCGATGATGCAAAAATCAGTTTTTTGTACAGAACTTCTGTATGAAAGTTCTGATTTGAATAAAGTTTTGTATAAATGTTTAGTACCATGGGATACATCACATATAATACGGGTTTTTTTCTCGTGCGTAAATTATGCAAATTAGACTGACTTTGATTTATTTAGTGTTACTTTCAGAGCTGTAAGTGCCAAGCTGCTATGGCTCGGGCTAGAGGCCGCGTATTTATGAACCAATCTTTACGAAACTTCTTGGGTACCTTTGTTATGACTGTGGGACGAGAACGAGTGTTTTGGGGTGCGGTCCGAAATTCAAGATGGCTGCCAGCTGCCATTTTGTACCGACGATGCAGAAATCTGTTTTTTGTACAGAACTTCCATATGAAAGCTCTGATTTGAATAATTTTTTGTATGAATGTTTAGTACCATGGTATACATCACATATAATACGGGTTTTTTCTCGTGCGTAAATTATTCAAATTACTCTAACTTTGATGTTCTTTGGTGTTACTTTCAGCACTGTAAGTGCAAATGCCAATACGGCTCGGGCTAGAGGCCGTATTTATGAACCGATCTTTACGAAACTTCATGGGTTCCTTTGTTATCACCGTGGGACGAGAACGAGTGTTTTGGGGTCCAGTCCGAAATTCAAGATGGCCGATGTTAGCCATTTTGTACGAAATTTGGTGCAATCAGATTTTTGCACAGAACTTCCATATGAAAGTGCTGATTTGAATAATTTTTTGTGTGAATGTTTAGTACCATGGGATACATCACATATAATACGTTTTTTTTTCTCGTGCAGAAATTATGCAAATTAGATGAACTTTGTTTTTTTTCAGTGCTGCTTACACACAGTAAGTACACATGTCAATACAGCTCGGCTGCCAGTGGTCATTTTGTATCGAAATTAGGTCTAATCAGTTTTTTGTACACAACTTCTATACGGCTCAGGCTAGATGCCGTATTTATGAACCGATCTTTACGAAACGTCTTGGGTACCTTTGTTATCATCGTGGAATGAGAATGAGTGTTTTTGGGTGTGATCTGAAATTCAAGATGGCCACCAGCAGCCATTTTGTACCAAAATTAGTGCAATCAGTCTTTTGTACAGAACTTCTGTATGAAAGTTCTGATTTGAATACATTTTTGTATGAATGTTTAGTAACATGGAATACATCACATATAGTACGGGTTTTTATCTCATGCAGAAATTATGCAAATTAGATGAACTTTGATTTATTCAGTGCTACTTATACACTGTAAGTGCACATGTCAATACGGCTCGGGCTAGAGGCTGTATTTATCAACCGATCTTCACAAAACTTCTTGGGTACCTTTGTTATCACCTTGGGATGAGTGTTTCTGATTGCGGTCCAAAATTCAAGATGGCTGCCAGTGGCCATTTTGTACTGAAATTAGGTCCAATCAGTTTTTTGTCACAACTTCTATACAGCTCATATTTATGATCTTCACGGAACTTCTTGGGTACCTTTGTTTTCACCTTGGGACAGTGTGTTTTGGGGTGCCTTTGTTATCACTGTGCTATGAGAACAAATATTTTGGGGTTCAGTCAGACCCACTCTGGGACTCAAAGATTTCTTTTCTAGTTTAGCTTCTGACTGTCATCCACCTTTACAATACTTTACCTATACATTTGTTACAGGCTACGGTCAGTATTTATGTACAGGCCGTTACAATACTTTATATGTACCTTTGTTATCAGGTCATTACCTAGATGTTTGTCATTGCTGTGTCACATACTATTCATGTACATGTCTTGACAAGCTGAGCTACAGTGTCATTGACACTTTCATTTTTAGTTCAAAACAGTATTCTAATAAAGAAAAGTACATTTAAATTAATACTCAAACTGACCTACCACAACACAGGAATTATTTTAAATTCAGATATCAAGAAAGAGAACTCTGGCACTCTCCTCAAATGAAGTTTTTGTAAATATGTAAATATGCAGGGCATCTGAACAGATTTTAGTTTAACTTGACTAAGTCAAGATAAGCTATTGCCATCACATGTGCAGAGGTCTGCCAGTCTGGTCACATTTTCTTTAGCACATGCTGCTCCCCGTAGTTCTTGTCCCATCATCACAAGATTTCATATGCAGGTTTGAGGTCATATCTAGATGAGAACGTCCCCTTTTGGTCATGATTGGTCAACCATGATGGCTGTGTAAGCCCGAAACCTGAAAACCTTTAGCACAGTCTACAGGTCCTATTTATGAAGGGATTTCATTGTGACTTAGTAGAATGACTCCATATAATGTCTAGATGAGAACGTCCCCTTTTGGTCGTGATCAGTCAGCCGTGATGGATACGCGAGCCTGAAATCCGAAAACCTTTAGCACAGTCTACATGTCGTATTTATGAACTGATTTCATTTTAACTTGGTAGAATGACTCTGTATAAGGTCTAGAAGAGAACGTCCTCTTTGGTTGTGATCGGTCAACCGTGATGGCTGTTCGAGCCCGAAACCCGAAAACCTTTAGCACTGTCTACAGGTCGTATTTATGAAGGGATTTTATTGTAACTTAGTAGGATGACTCTGTATAATGTCTAGATGTAAACGTCCTATTTTGGTCAGTTCAGTCAACCATGATGGCTGCAAAGGTGTATTAACTAGATTCCTTTAGCACAGATTAGACCTTGCATTTATGAAGGGATTTCATTGCAAATTTATAGGATGACTCAGTATAATGTTTAGATGAGAACGTCCTATTTTGGCTGTGATTGGTCAACCGTGATGGCTGCACATGCACGTGACCTAGATTTGTTTAACACATTCTACAGTTCATATTTATGAAGCAATTTTATTGTAACTTGGAAGAATAACTTGGTATGATGTCTAGATGAGACTGTCCTGTTTTGGTGACGATCGGTCAGCTGTTACTACCACCTAGCCACGTGACCTAGATTTTTTTTAGCACTGTCTACAGGTTGTTTTTATTAAGGGATTTCATTGTAGCTTGATAGGAAAACTTGGTATGATATCTAGATGAGACTCTAGTATTTTGGTCATGCTCGGTCATCCGTGATTGCCAAACTGTCATGTGACCTAGATTCCTTTAGCAAAGTCTACAAGTTATATTTATGAAGGGATTTCATTGTAATTTGGTAGGATGACTGGTTTTGGGATGATTTTACTGTAAGGTAACTTTGGTTGACATACATTAACTGTGAAGGCCACTTTAACCCAGGTCTCATTTCTTTCATTCAGTCTACACCTCAAATTATTCTTATTGAAAACATAGCATATAGGGAACAGAAATTAACATATTCTTAATTATCACCATTCTTGTCTTATTTCGTAATCCTTTCATAAACATTGAACATTATCCTTTTCATCAAACACTACACATAGTCAAGTTAAGCAACAGTGCCATTGAAACTTTCATTAAAGAAACACAAAACAGTTTTTGTTGAGGAAACTAAAAAATCTTTATCATTAGTTTACTTGTATCATTGTCTTAAATTTTATTTTATCTTTATAGTTGGAGCTGTCTCTATCACAAGTAGTCAACACCCTGCAAGAGAAAGTCCAGCAAGAACAAGAAGAAACAAGAAAGCAGAAGCTGCAGCACAAGCAGCTGCAGAACTTGTGAAAAAATTTGGAAAAATAAAAATTCCAGTGAGAATGGCAGTGTTATTTTCTGGTGAGATCGCTTACCTCTACACAACTTGATTGATTGAAAGTTAGCGAAAAGTGTCAAAACTCAATCTGCCCTCCAAGTCAATCCATGCATGTCACTCCTCCCACTGATATCATAAGATGACGTGAAAGCTGTTTATGCTGTGACTGATGTTACAGTGATATAAATTTCACTTCACTTAAATGTCAAGGTGTTTAACTGGTTCAGTGTTAGAAGCCACTATTAAGGCTTTCAGAAAACTGAGGGTACTAGAGCAAAAGCCAACATTTTCTTTGCTCATATTTCATATTCAGTCAAACACCAATTAATATTTTGATTATACAAGTTTGCTTTATTACAAATTATTGGAGAGTGGCTTTGGACACTCTCCAAAATTTTGTAATAAAACAAATTTTGATGAACAAATTCAGACCACCAAAAATAATATAGCGCTCAACCAGTTAATAAAAGACTAACATGAAACCTAGGGAGCTTGGTGGCTCAATGGTTAAGGTATTGGACTTCAAACTGAAAAGTCCAAAGTTCGATAACCACCAGAGGTAACTGCTTTGTGTCCTTTGGCAAGGCACTTAATTCCGATTGCCCATGTGGGTGCATGGTGGCACTGTGTGCTAAGCCGTACTGCACATCAATGTTGTTTTTTAACCAATGCTAATCTTACTTGTGTGGAGTTGGTACTTTGGTGAGTCTGACAATTGCTCGCCACTGCTTGGTGGTTCTCTCTGGGTACTCCGTTTCTTCCACCTCTAAAATTGTCTGACGTTAGGTGACCCTGGCTGTCGAAAGTGTAGTTAAACCCTAATAAATAAATAAATAAATAAATAAATAAATAAATAAATAACACAGTATCAACTTTCCAATTTCGATACATGGGTTTTTTGTCAGTGCAATAGAGCCCACTTAATTGGATATCTCTTAATTGTATAGAGTTGTTAATTGTATATAATTTACAAATACCAAACCATATTCCATACATTCAGTTCAAATTTGACCTGTTAATTGCATATAGATTGCAGAGTAAACTCCTGTTAATTGAATACAGAATTTTGTAATGTGTCAATTACTATGACAACCACTTCTTTCTGCATCTTTAGGGACCTCTATGGCCTCAATATATCCCATGTAGGATAATTTATTAAATCTTCTTTGACAGAGCTCCGTGAGCTCTGTCAAACAAGATATAATAGAATAAATGCTTAGGCTATCACTAGAGTACAGGTAAATGACCAAATTTTTATACTGTACCAATGACCTAGACTTAGCTGGTGCTAACTCTAACAAAACCAGGGCCAAACACAAATTTTGCCCCCCAATCCCCAAAATTTGCATCCAAAACAAAAAGAAATCATGTCCTAAAGGACCTCCATACTACGCCTCTACTGCGCATGCGCAGTGACGCAGTCGTCCCGAAATTGGCGCCAATTATCATTCTCTGTTTGGCCCTTCATCAGTCAACATCTCACTGATCTTTGTGCTTGTAAATCTCAGTTTAAAGGATGCCAGACACGTAATTTTTGGAGAAAATGTGGTTCTAAGGAGGATAGAAGGAGGAGAGGAAAAAGAAGTGGCAAAAAATAATCAGGGCTGTACTTAAAATTTTTTGATGAAATTATGTTAAGTTGCCTATTTTCGAGGCATGGGCCTCTTGTTGTCATTCTTGCTAATTGTTGCACTGCTTATTCAGTGTTTCCTCTCCCCTAGCCTTCTAAAGTCCCCCCTGGCAATTCTCCCATGCTTTTGGCATATTTTTGAGAAATTTCATTTCTAAAATTTCCTGGGAGAGTTGCTTGGTTACAGAATGTTTTCTGTTATTTTCCCCATAGTTACGTTTTCACCCATGGGTGTATAACGTTTGTGTTCTGCATCTTCCATCTGATGTTCTACAGATTCTCCCCTGGGAGTCTCTGTTTTGCATCAGATAGAGTGTAATTGATGACTGATTCCGGGCCAGTTTTTTCAGTGCCTGGAGTCATGTTTTCTACACTGTTTGTTTTCATTGGCAACAGCCTTTTTTGAGGGGGGCTGTTTGCCTTTGTGGTAGTTTATCTCATTATAAGATACATTTATATTATCCGAAAGTGTCTCATTAATTATTTTATATAAATTTAAAATTTTTGACCACACTTTGCCATCGGATCCATCGGGGCTCAACGTTACTTTTCAGCAACTTGGGCTTCTCTGAAAAAATATTTTTTCAAAATTATTTTGTTTTGCAATTGTTTTTTCATTTATTAATGGATCATGTTATTATGTATCTTTGTGTCAGGGGTTTTTGCGAGTAACTAGGACTTATTGTTGTTCTTTCACAATGAAGGGACGTTGTTCAAATTGTAATAGGAAGAAATCTTCCTCTGACTTTCATGATCATTGTATTAATTGTAGTCAGTGTTCTCGCATTAATCCCTGTCCTATATGTGAACATTGGGATGAGAAACATTGGAAACGTGTGTCACGATATGTTGTTTCTGGAGAAAGGCGATGCCGGCTCTTTCTCCGCAAGGTCACTCTACTCTCTCAGTTTCTATTTCAGAGGAACCAGAACAGGGTGATGTTTCCATGTTATCTTCTTCAAGTGTGCGTCCGTCGTCACAAATGAATTCAGAGCTAGCGGCAAAAGTGCTCATGGAGATTAGACAAATGTCGTCCGCTAGCTCGCCCGGTGTAGCGTCCATTCACCGAATGGTTCGGCAGCCGGGTTCGTCCGATGCGGTCCAAGAGGAAATTTTGGGTGATGCGAGCACTATAAACATAATAGATGCACACCCAGTGACGGCGGATAGTAAGCGAGAACGGAGGAAGCCTTTTAGTCCGGTTCATAGCTCGTCCAGGTCCAGCCGGGCCGCGAGCGAGAGAGGTCCCTCTCTCGTACAACAACATCTGGGACCAGATGTTGTGGTACAAAATGTGTCTTTAGCGGAGCATACGTCCGTCGCTCGGGACGCTCCGTTGTATAAGCAGTCCGCAGAGACTGTTAAGGCTTCCTCTTCTCATCAGCGCACACGACCGCACCTTGGCTGCGTGACCGCCGATATATTACCAGCTTCGCCGATGAAGGATTCTTCGGCGACCAGGTCACACCATCCGGCAGCCAGGGATTCGAGACCGATGGACTCCGGACGTTTGCATAGGAAAAGTATGCGGGAGCCATCTGATGCGGAGCTGCCCTCGGCGAAGCAGCGAAAGACTGCGCCTCCGCAGGTCTCGACGCCGGACATTCTTGTGCAGATAGCACAGCTTATCGCAGCATCTCAGCAGCCGACAGAAACGGTGTCGGATCGAGAATTATCCGACGGCGCTGGGTCGGTACGCTCCACCGAAGCATCGGGCCAGACTGCTGCGCTTCCGGACAAGAGAATTATAGCGTCATTGGACTCTGAATTTTTTGAGCGGTTCAGGGACATCGCTCCCGAGTTTCCGTCGCAGTCCAATAATGTTGCTAGAACATTTGAATTATTGAATGACGCTATATTTAAACTTTCTTCCAGGACGGGGAAAGCAGGTTTCTTGTCCGCTAATACTCTCAACCTGCCTTTCATTAATGCAAGGAATAAATTCGATACGGCAGGACAGGGTATACCGAGAGTTCCTCTGCGTATGGACGACGAGGCGGAAGACTTAGAGCTATCATTACCGTCGTCAGCTTCTATTCCAACCGCGGTGTTGGAAACAGCTATTGCGTCTAACAGAGCCAATTTAGATGCCTTATCTTACGCAGATCACCTTACTAAGGCGTTATCACTGCGCCTTCAAGGGGAAGAGTTTCAGGATATACAATCCTCTTTAAGACTTCTTTCAAGGGCAGTAGCTTATTCCACGTGTAACTCCACCCTTTCAGTGGCAAATCTGGAGTTGGTTAGACGTGACGCAGCCCTAGCTACATCCACACTAGTGGATTCTAAGGTGAAGAACTCTCTTAGAGTCGCTTCGGTCTCAGGAGAACTTCTCTTTGACGGCAAGCTTTCCGCTATTTATGATAAAATTAAAAAGAAAGCTAATGATTCTCTGTTGTTCAGATCGGCTCCTAAGAAGTCGGATACAGCAGACACGAATAAGACAGGCACTTCTGGGTCTAATGCGCCCAAGAGAGGTTCCTATAGAGGTTCCGGTGCGTCCTCTTGGTCTTATTCGAGAGACCGTCAGGATAGCGACTCTCGTTCGGGACGTCCTTCAGGCCGGGACAATCGGTCGGACGCCCCGAGGTCGACGAGGCGAGGTGCGGGTCGTGGAAGACGTGGTTTCTCCTACCGCAGGCCTCGCAGGTCCAGGAGGTGATGGCTTAAACCTCTATCGCGTTCCGGTTGGCGGAAGGTTGTCGAGTTTTTCACAAGAGTGGGCGTCGATTACGGACGACCCTTGGGTGAGAGGAGTGACTTCGGAAGGTCTAAAGATATCCTTCAAACGAAAGCCTCCATTAACTCGAAGTCCAAAGTGGACTCATCTTCCGTCAAATCCACAGAAAAGAGATGCTCTGTTATCAGAGGTGCAGTCTCTTTTAATGAAGAACGCGGTAGAGGTCGTAGAAAACCAGGAATCTCTGGGATTCTACAGCCATCTGTTTCTGGTTCCGAAACCAGACGGCTCGTTCCGTCCAGTCATAGATTTGAGCTGGATAAACAAGCTGATCGTCGCTCCGAAGTTTTATATGGAGACGATTCGATCGGTCTGAGCGAGTATTCGGGGTGAACGATTATGCAACGAGCATAGATCTCAAAGATGCGTACTTTCACGTCATGGTACATCCGACATTCCGAAAGTATCTACGCTTTGCAGTCCTGGGAGTGGTGTATCAATTCCGGGCGATGTGCTTCGGATTGAATCTAGCACCCTGGGGTTTCACTCGGGTAATGAACTCGGTAATGATCTACTTCCGAGCTCATTCGTCTGCGGTAACGTCGGCCTACCTGGACGACATTCTTCAGAGGTACGGCAACGAGTTAACGCTTCAGAACGATGTTCAGAATCTTCTTCTATTGCTCCGACGTCTCGGTTTTATAGTAAACGAGGAGAAGTCGGATCTGGTGCCGTCCAAGTCATTCACTCATCTGGGAATGAGCTTCGAGACGCACAACAATCTCGTTCGTCTGCCGTTAACCAGAGCAAAATTAGTCAGTTGTTACGCTCGCTATTGTCTGCACGCAGACAAAGTCACGGCGAGAGAATTTATGAGACTGATAGGTCTGTGCGGAGCCGCCGCGGATCTCATTCCGATCGGGCGGCTACGCACACGTCCTCTTCAAATTTTCCTGACTCAGAATTGGAGTGTGAAAATTCATTCGCTCGATGTAGACGTTCTCTTGTCAGATCAAGTGAAACAAGAGATTCAGACTTGGGCAAATATTCAGTGGTTAACTCAAGGAGTTCCGCTGCAGTTGCCGGATCCGAGTTTTACCGTTATGACGGATGCCAGTCAAACAGGTTGGGGTGCATCATTAATCCCAACGGATTCGAGATGCCAGGGTCTTTGGGATCCGCAATTCCTGTGCAAGCACATAAACATCAAGGAAATGATGTCAATTTGGCTTGCGTTACGTCACTGGATGGACATTATTCATGATGCTCATGTCCAAATCCTATCCGACAATACGACAGTAGTGGCGTATATACGGAATCAGGGAGGCACTCATTCAGTTCCGTTGTTCAATCTAACGGAAAGAATCCTTCTGTTTGCGTTAGAACATCACGTTCTTCTTTCGGTCCGTCACATACCGGGTCGTCTGAATGTGCTAGCAGACTCCCTTTCACGAAAGGGTCGCTTGTTGCCGTCGGAGTGGACTCTCAACAAACAAGTATTCAATCAGATTTGCTACCAATGGGAACGGCCAATGATAGACTTATTTGCGACACATCTCAACAATCAGTTGCAGACGTATGTGTCTCCGTGTCCGGATCCAAGAGCATTTGCAGTAGACGCTCTGTCGATCCCTTGGGACGGAATGATAGGATATGCGTATCCTCCAGCGCCGTTAATTCAACAAGTATTGCTAAAGATAAAACAATCTCAATGCAAGATTCTGTTGGTAGCATCTCTGTCGCCACAGAGACCGTGGATAAATCTACTCAGGTGTCTGTTGTGGGACCTACCGCGGAAGCTTCCTCCACGAGAGGATCTTCTTTCGCAGGGGAAATCGCGCCAACTCCATCACAACCCGCAAGGTCTCAACCTTCACGTTTTTCTGTTGTGCGGTCCTTCTTGCATGGCAAGCACTTTACAGGACGAGCAGTGGACGCGATTTCTAACTGTAGGAGGACCTCCTGTTCGCTAAACTATGCGGCTAAGTGGAAGGTTTTTCGTCGTTGGTGTAGGGATCATTCTGTAGATATATTTGATCCCTCTATACCAGACATTGCAAACTTTCTAGTATACTTGTTTGACGAAATCAAACTGCAGCCTGTTACTATAAAGGGTTATAGATCTATGTTATCTGATACCTATGCACATCATGATAGTTTACAAATTGGATCTAATGTCTCTTTATCGAAGTTGGTTAGAAACTTTTCGATAAATAGACCCAGAACTCTTAGATTAATTCCTAAGTGGAATTTAGCTTGGGTTCTCCTTAAATTGAAGGAAAAGCCATTTGAACCTCTTGGGACAGTAGATTTCAAATTCTTATCTTATAAGACAGCTTTTCTCTTAGCTTTCTCTTCTGCCAGAAGAGTCAGTGAGCTTCATGCACTATCGGTGGATGATTCTCATTATCGTAGTGTTGGGAACACTATCACCTTCACTACTAATGTGGGTTTTTTAGCTAAGAATCAGGCTCCTAATAAATATCCGGAACCTATTGTTATTAAGGCTCTTCCGTCTTCAGACGGGCGTAGGCCTTTACTCTGTCCTGTTAGAGCACTACGTATCTATAAACAGAGATCTCAGTTTATCAGAAAGGGACGGAAACGTTTCTTTCTGTCTTTGATGCCTAATAGAAAGGACATTTCAGTCCATTCTATTGCTAGATGGATTCAGTCAACTATCCGTACTGCTTATGAAGATTTATCTTCTTCTCAGCAGTCTGTGCTTAAGATTTCTGCTCATGAAGTAAGAGCTCTTTCTACTTCCTGGGCTTATGCTAATAGTGTTGCTATTACAGATTTAATGAAGGCTGCTTATTGGTCTCAGCCATCCACATTTACGAATTTTTATCTCAGAATATTGAGTCCATTTCTGGAGACCTGCATTGTTTAGGTCCGTTATCTGTTGCTCAGAATGTCGTCCACTAAACAGTTGCAACTATAGTTATGCAGGCTTTCTGTTCCGGCAGTGACTCCGTCCGGCTGCCCTCTTCGCTCTGGGCTATTTGACCCAGGGCAAGGGGAAGGGGGGGGGGGGGGGGGCGGGTGTTCCCTTAGGTCACCTGCTTTATAGTGAAAAGCAAGGGAATGCCTCCTCCAAGTCAGTATTTCTGAGTCACTTCCGGGATGGTTTTAAAGTGTAATATTAATGTTTAAATTCATTCATGTCTTATTTTTAAAGTGTAGCTCGGTGTGAAGCATTTGTATATGTCAAGTGTCAAACGGGCTTTAATATACAATACTCGGACACTTTTAAATGATTATAAAGAGTCTCAATTCTCTGGACTACTTTATTTATTGGCTTGCTTTAAAAATAATTAGTATAAGGGTTATACTGGATGTTAATAGAGAACATGAATGTTATTGTGCTCAATTATTAAGGGTAGTGTATCTTTCTAATTTAATATTAAATAAGAAAGATACATGTAAAGCCTAATACTCCTTTTCTCCTTAAGGGGTTACCTCTTTACTATATAGTTGAGCTTATTGGATTTTCCTCTATGTCCTAGGCCCTCCAGCCTGTTTACTATTCAGCTAAGTCTGGGTCATTGGTACAGTATAAAAATGTTAAAAAATTTATAGTAATTTATATATTTTTTATACTTACCAATGACCCAGACGGGGATGGCCCTCCCTGGAGTTGGGAACTCTTGCCTCCCCGCTGAGTACATAGCGCTGACCAGGCACTGCCAGTAAGAATGATAATTGGCGCCAATTTCGGGACGACTGCGTCACTGCGCATGCGCAATAGAGGCGTAGTATGGAGGTCCTTTAGGACATGATTTCTTTTTGTTTTGGATGCAAATTTTGGGGATTGGGGGGCAAAATTTGTGTTTGGCCCTGGTTTTGTTAGAGTTAGCACCAGCTAAGTATGGGTCATTGGTAAGTATAAAAAATATATAAATTACTATAAATTTTTTAACTTTCCTGTTAATTGAATACTCCAGAAAATTAATAATTTCCTCATGTGATTCAGTTAATGTAATAACTAAAATATGTTGTCAATATTAAGTTTGCATTGTTGCGAAAAATGTCTATGTCATAAACAATTATTCTTTATTGGAGACATGAAACTACACTTCAGAAAAAAGTTTTTATTGAGCATTGTCTCTTTTTAGCAATGATTGCTCCCTCACCCCCTCCAAATGGTGCTAGCGGGGACACCTTTTTGTTCATAACCAATGAGCTTTCCAGCAATTAGAGGGTAAGATACAAAAAAGAGACCAACCTTCAAGGTGATTTGGGTAATGAAGTGGCTTTGTTTTCCAAACATTTCCCCACCACACTTGAAAAATGAAATGGAAGTCACTCTGTACTTGAGAACAAATCATTTCTGAACTCAGAACATCTGGAAATAAAACATGTTCCCAAAATTTTTAATTAAGAGAAATTTTTTAAAATTTATTTTCCTTCACTGGGTCAGAACAAATTGGAAATGAAGGCTACCCGATAAAAGATTAAGTTTTTTAGGCAACCCATTTTTCAGGTACATGTAACACTTTTCCATATCTATATTTTTTTTTTGCAGAGAAAGTCTAAGTTATACTGATATGCATACCAGTGCTGGTGGCAGAGGTTTAGCCAGTGACCTATCCACCCGTCTTTTGGTCGGGTTGATTTTCTATTTTGCCCTGAATGCACAGGTGTCGGTCCAAGCATTGTCTTAAGACCATAATTTATTTTTTTTTAGTTCAAACTAAAAAAAAAATAAATTAGTCTTCCAGTCCATGTTTAGGCAAGGCATACATACACAGAACGACACATGCACATGAATGGGTTAATCGATATGGCACGAGTGCCAGTGCCGAAGGATAAAACGATAAGCCGCAGGCCTTGAGTTTTATCCTTCCATGATTGCACAAGTGCCAAATCGATTAACCCTTTCACACACGTGTGTCGTTCTGTGTTTATTACATGCCTTCAGGTTTATAAAAACAATTATTAGAAGGACACTCAGCAATTCATTTGACAACTATCAACAAAAAGAACACATTTTATCGCCAACCAAGTTTGCGAAGGGAACCCAATTTACTATTTTGTCCCCTGAATTCCAGTGTGTTCTATGTGCCTGCTGGCACATAGAACACATTTGAACTCAGTGTATGATTTTCAACTAGTGCTAGTGATTCAAATTGTAACTGCATTGCACATTGTAGAAAATTACAGTGAAATTTCGCTTCTGTTTAAAAATAGTCAGTCAATGATTTCCGTTCCGCATATATGTGCGGAACAGATTTTCATTTTCCACATGGAATAGTGTTGCTGTAGATGTGGATTACGTAGAACAGGCATGTAATAACTACATGTGATATGCATCATTGTGAATGAATTCATAGGATAAAAAAAATTGTTGCAAAACCAGTATATAGAATTACATCACTTGAGCATTAGATCCTTACATAATGATATACAGTTAACGCATGTGTTTTTGGAACTTAACTTGGCATTGTATGTCAAACAATGAGAAAATTAACCAGTTGACACTGTTCTTTAAAAAAAATTCAAGAAATTAGTCAACAGAGAAACATCTAGTGCTGGTTACAAGAATGTAAGTAGCACTTTTGAAAACCAGGATTTGGACATGTACACCACTCTGACAAAAAAGTTTGTACAGGTTACATTTGATACCCAGCTCTGGTTGGTGGTAAAACTCAAATGGACATTCTAGAACACTCCAGTTTATTTTGTAAATTTTTTAGAAAACATTTAGTGATGTGCTATAATGTAAAACACTTGTTACAAAGCGCTCCAGGAGTCCTTTCCAACAGTGTGTTACATCACAGCAGGTTTTTAGCATACTTAAGTAACACAAAGTTTTATCCTCATTGTAAAGTTGGTGATGACTTGAGGGGGGGGGGGGGGGGGGGGGATGAGTTAGTATAGGGGAATAAGCAAAACAAAGTAGCATTTTGAGTTAAGATTTTGCCTTAGATCTGACAATATAGGCAACCAAAAAAATGGGAGTCATCCTATTTTGCTTTAGACAATCAATCAGTGATGGAAACATTCTGCCTTTTCTGTTTAAGCCTGCTGCTCACTAGATTATCTGGGGGACAATTTTCAAATAATTTAACAAGAAATAAGGGTTTTTGATAGAATGCCACCAGTCCAGTTTTTCAGAATTTTTGCTTCATCAGACCTATTAAGCTAGAGGTGCATCAGTGATATCTAGATCAAGACTTGACTAGCAACCACTAGACAGCTGTGTACACCCAGTGCAGTGACTTTACAGATTAGCAATTTTCAAAAAGTGGTGAGAAATAATGAACATGCAGCCTAAATGACAGACAATGGTCAGCAATTTAGGGACATTTTTGAATAGTATTTTGTAATTCGTACATTTCAAGAGGCAAAAATTGAAAACTTATTAAGATTTGCCCCCATGGGAACCTAGGGAAATGAAGCAATGCTTGCTGACTGTGATAAACAGGTTCTGCCTTTAGTGGTATTTTAAACAGCACCTGGTAACCACTGCCTTTGGTAGAAGTTTTCCAAAGTGAGCAGCTTCGGTATTAGCGATTGGCAAAACTTGACTGTATACCTATGTTGTGGTCATGATATATTTCTTTGATTTTGAAAGCGATCTTAATCACTAATAAATAATAATAATTAAGATTTGAATAGTGGGTTTTTTGTGATCAGGACTGGCTGGATATGAATGCTGTGTTAGTTGAATGGTTAAAGAAAATATGAAAGGGAGTTACTTGGGGAAAAGAGGGTTGCTTAACAAAATAAAGATAAACCTTTTCTCAGTTTGCCTTTATTTTTAATTTATACAGACCTGCTTCAGTATATTCTATCATTTTAATTTTAGATTTTTATTTATTTGTTATTAATTTATGTGACAATGTAACTAAATATTTTTGGTATTGCGTATAGGCATTTTGAGGCAAATTTTTCCTTTGAATGCTCCCTTTGTGATGATCAGAAATTGGAATGAGTTGAATACATTAACCCTTTACCCAACACAGACGATGTCAAAATTTATTATTTTAAATATCATTTTTTAAAAATTTTCAAAAAATTTCAACAAAACCATATCATGTGACACCTCGTTGGTCACATGATATGGTTTTGTTGAAATTTTTTGAAAGATAATATTTTTTCAACTGCTGAATGTGCATATTACGCGGGCGGATGTGGGCAATTCTTTGGGTAAAGGGTTAAGCTAATATCAAAGTTGGTTTCGATATTCTTTTTTGAAAAAAATCTTTTTAATAATTGCCATTTATTTCTCCATGTTATAAATATACTATACATATCATATGGCTTGAAGTTCACTATACCAAAAACAGTGATTCTTGAGGAAGAATAGTTCACGCTCCGGGGGCATTTGAATTATTCTTCTTTGAGGACCACTATTTTTCAATAGTCAACAACATGCCATACAGTAATTATATCAAACAAGCAAAGGAAAAATCTTGCTACCCATCAGGATTCTAACCCTAAGTACACTCACTGCCTATTGTTAAGAAAGGGCCCAAAAGAAACATTTTCATTCTTAAATGTGAAACAGAATTCCGGAAAAAATCTCTTCAACTCTTAACCCACTGAGTAGTTTCAAGATGTTTTTCATAAAATCTAGTCATGGCTGCTGTAAGGCAGCCATGACTAGCTTTGACGCAAAATTTATCTAAATTCAACTCAAGAAACCATTTGTGCAAATTTTAGTACTGAAATCGTTAACCGGATAATCAGTTTGAAACCAGTTAGCTATCTAACCGATTAGAAAAACAAGCAAACAGTTATTCGAAATATCGATAGTGATCGTCTTTCCACGTTTAAAACATAGTAAGTCTGCCGCTTCTCCTTTGTGATAGATTGCACATCAAAGCCGTATTGAATATATTGAGAAATAATCGACTTTGGCAGTCAAGACTTCATTAATGATCGCCAGTTTCCGTGAGTAATGAGTAATCACAGAAACTATTATGTAGTGTGTATACAAACGAACGTTGTTGAGTACTTGACAACGTTCATGTGTATACACACTACGGAATAGTTTGATAATACTGCTTTCCAATTCCTATAGTTTTGATCCCATATTCGGTGAAATAATGGCCACGGATAACCGGATATTATCTGGCTATAGCTCTCGGTTAGTCGGTTACGAAAATGAGCCAACTGTTTCAGCCCTACAAAATTTCATTTAATTTTCAGCAGAAATTTGATTAAATGTAACCAAATTATACATATTTCAGTGGCAAGAGAAATTCTGCCCTGTGCTGGGATATCTGCCAGCAACATGTAAGGAGGTAAAGCATGCATTGTGTTCCTCAGCTGATTGTCCTTTAATATTCCATGGCTATTTTTGGGGTGCGTAGTTCCTGGAAATAGTGCACAAGTATTTTTTGAACCCTCGATAGCAAACAAAATTTGAAATAGTGTAGTTCCTCTCAGCCAATCAGAGGAAGGTAATGTGACCTGAGGCATAATATTCCAGAATATGCCACATGTGTAGTATCATTGTGTGTAGTGATGTCACAGTATCCTTTGTGTCATTTGTGAACATTGCATTAAATTATCTATCCTTTTGCTGAAATTTGCTTTATTTATATATAGTTTGTATGATCATGTGATAAATACACAGAACGACACTCATGTGTCAACAAGTTATTCCGCAATCGGTTCAGTTTCCGCTGATCAATCGTCTGCTAATGTTTACAATCACGTGTGATTTGGGGGGAATTCCTGTGGACAGATTTATAAATAGGCCAAACATGTGGTGTACGTTTGTTTGTACTATTGTAGTCCATGCATATTTGAACTAGTTCTGTTCAATTTGTTAACATTATACAGCTAATAATGATTGGTTGAAACTCTCCCTTCTAAACTTTAGAAGTAATTCTATACACAAAGATGTTTTTATTTTGTTTTTTGTCTTTGCAATAGCTTATTAGAATGCAAACGCTTCGTTTAAACTGCAAAGCTTCTGTGATTGTAGGTCAAACGAAACCCTTAAGTAGGCAGGGTTATGTTATGTTTTGACAGATGACGTTACCATCCAAAAATAGTCCAACGATTTCCATTCAGCACATGTGTGCAGAAAGGATTTTCATTTTCCGCATGGTTTAGTGTTGCTGTAGATGGGGATTTCATAGAACAGGCATGTAATAAAAAGGAACTCAAATTCATTCTGTTTATAAACCTTGTCCACTAAATTGGATTTGCAACGTGGTAAAACTCAGTTCAAATCAAATTTTGCGAACTCAGTTTACAAATATGGTATAAAATAGGCACTCATATGAGGTCTTCTAATTCCATTATTTCAAGAAATGGAAGATCTCTAATGTGTCTTGATTTGATATGAAATCTCTGAACCAAGTTCACTAAAATTTACCTCAGACCAATTTTAGTGACCAAGGTTCAGAAATTTAATGTTTCTTTTTTCACATAATGTGCAATTTAACCATTTACTTCACGTAATGACCAAAAACCAACAAGTTCATTCACAAAAATAGCCAACTAAATTAATTTTCCATTTTTGGTCTGGAGAAAACATAACTTATGACCCTGCATTGGAATGAGTTTGTTCCAGTTAGCATCATAAGCTATTTTTTTGTGGCATGAACAATTTTAAATTATTTATTTTTATTATTATTGACTTCTGACATCAGTTGTTTATTATATGTTTTGCAAACTATATTTCTGCAATAAACTATGGTGAACATGTGATAAAAAGATTTCATTCAGAAAAACAAAAAAAAAACATTACTTCTTTACACTGACACAAACTTCAAATTTTTAAACAGGTACTCAGGAAATAACAAATAGACTAGAATCACCAGTGCATGGAATAGAAGATGTCTTTATAACAATTTCACTAGACAGTCCTTTAATGTCTGAAGAACAGAAACTTGATCTCAACCCTATGATAATCAAAGTCAGTTCAGCAACACACATGCCTGACTCTCCTCTTACATATGGAGAACTCAATGACAGGTAAGCTGTATCACATAGTCAGAAAACCCAGACAGTTTGTATTGACTTGCAACAGTGACTTTCTCCTGACAACAAATATTCAACTGATTCTTGCAACAGCAAGTTTTCTGCTGACTCTGAAAAATGAATTTTTAACCCTTAACCCTTAAGCGCACACCTATATTTTGATCACTTTGTACTGAAAGAGAATAGTTGCCCCAACATGCAGCCTCTATGTAAACTCATAGGCTACACTCAAAGTACCTTGTCATTTGTTTATTGGCAAGTCTTGAAGGTCTGTATAGGCAGCCAAAACTTGCCTAGAAACTACTTCAAAGGCTCAGGATGTATACTGCGAATGTGTATCAAAAATGTATAAAATTCTCCTGGCCTCTAAGGGTTTAATGCCTGGTGATTTTTAAACCTTTTTGGTACACTTTGACTGTCAGCATCTTGTGGTTTTTCTGTTGTTTATGGGCAAGTTTTGGCTGCCAAAAAAGGCAGCCAACTCTTGCCTAGAAATGACTGGCAAGGTACTAAAATCACATAATGCAAGTTTATTGAGAAATGGGAGGAAAATGTGTAGGAAATGTGATCAGAGTTGGAATTTGGCCTTTAAGGGTTAAGGTTACGTTGTGTGGTGAGAAATTTTGATTGAAAGTAAATCAATGAAAAGTGTGAGTTTTATTTCTGGTATTAAGGATAAGATACGGTTTTGTTTTCTTTGGAGCATACCTGACTTGTATGCCATATTTTGATATACCATTTTGTGTTTGTAATGAATTATTCTTTTGGAATATGATAAAAACTATAATCAATGATCCTGACCTCAGAGGTTCTGAACTATTTCAGCTGTGTTTTAACTATTTTACTGATAGTCCTTGTAAGTACTATTACTAATGCTGTCTTCTATGACTAGAACACTGCTACTACATTCAACTACTCCTTTTATCATAGGATGTCACAGGCTCTATTTTTATCTGCTCTGGTCCATTTCGGATTGCTTTGGCCCAGCAATGTGATGAATTGACCGGATGTGTGTAGTGCTTAACAAGAGATCAGCTCCAAGCAGTCTTGTTTTTTCAGTATATTAAGTTCACTCATGTGTATTTAACTCTTTTGCTGCTGAACACGACTAAAGTCGAATTACCCAATCGCTGCCGATCATGACTGAAGATGAAATTTGAAACCACACAGCAGTATGACTCTTCTAGGAGATGTTACTCTCTTATTTTTTGTGAGTTACTGTATCGTGGTGTTCTATTTATGTTCAATGTCAAAGGTCAAATACAATTTCATGCCACAACCGCCCACGAGAGGAATACAGCGTTGATCAAAACATATGTTAGCTTGTTTTGGCATGTCTTTTAGACAAAATGTCTGCGAGGAATTCTACATGGAAACGTTTCAAGACAAGTGAGGCAATAGAGTGTATTTTTAAAGACTCAGATAGCGAATGTGGTTCTGAAACTGAAGATGGGGAATCTCCCAATGATACGGCCTGTGTGTAATATGGACATATCGCATTCAAAAAAAGTAGGGGATATCCAAACTGATGTTGATATTTTCGGAAAATGGTATTGGATATGCATGATTGGAAATATCAATATGTTACCAAGTTTAGTGTGGATCATGAATGTCTCTGGCCCACGAAAACTTTGTGCAGGTTTTTCACACGAGTACTGCGTTAATGTCTGTGGGGGTACGTTTTGAAATTTTCATTTGTATTGGACAGATTTTTTCGGAGGTCTCATCATTCTTTTCTTGGTTTAAACTCGTTCATCAATAGTTTCTGGTCGAAACGTAACTTTTGAGGTATCCGAAGACTGACTTGTGATGGAACGTCTACAAATCGTTGGCATGTTGGAAGCTGGCAACAGACAAGACTGCAATGGCTCAAATTCTCAACGTTACTCAGTTGGTGATTATCAGGTTGTGGTCACACTACCATCAGACAGGCAATGTTGATGACAGACGTTGGTCAGGTCGTCCAAGAGCAACAACTGCTAACCAGGATCATTTCATCCGAACCACAGCATTACATAACCGCCATCAAATTGCCTCAGAAATTGGACAGCAGGTGCACTGAGCGACAGATGTGCAAGTCAGTGGTCAGAATATCCGAAATCGCCTACACAGCTGGAATTTGTACTTTCAACAATTTTGAATAATTCTACATTTGCCTGAATGTCACATCGCAGCAAGGCGTAATTGGTGTGGAGCATGACAGCACTGGGATAATCGTCGGTGGAGCAACGTCATATTTTAATACTAAAACCAATGGCCCAGACTTAGCTGGTACAACCTCAATATTATTAACAAGCACAAATTTTGAACCCCCAATCCCCAAAATTTGCATACAATACTGAAAATTAAAAGTCCTATCTGGCCCCCTATACTTTTAGTACTTGTGCATGCGCAGTACCCAGGAAGAGACCGGAATTTCCGCGAACATCATTCTTCTGTTTGGCCCAAAGTCAGTAACTACTGAACTGACATCTGTGCTTTAAATTCTCATTTTTGAAGATGCCAGATACAAATCAATGATGGTTTTCATGGAATCAACAGTGTAACAGGATGCTGGAAGTGAATAACGGTGGTTTTGGATGTTCCGGGCTCGAGCTTTATAATTTTTATGTAAGTTATTCATGTCACCCGATTTTGTGATATGCTTCTGAACGTCGTCATTATAATATGACTCCACTGTTGTTTTGTTACTATTACTTCCCTTCCCTCTCCTGAACCCTCTTGGGAGTTTAACTTGTAAACAGAAAAGGTATTCTGTTTATCCCCAGTGTTTATGTCCTGTCTATTTCGGTTCAGGACATTTTTGTACTCTTGCATCTTCTACCAGATGCATTGTTTTTTCTTCATATGAAGATTTAGCTTTGCATCAGGTGGTTGTTGATCAGTTACTGACTCTGGCCTTTGTTGTGCCTGTTGTTAGTTAGTTTCCAGTTTTTCCTCTTGACGTCTGTTCATCAACATTTTGGATTTGTATTAATTCAATGTATAGTTTTTAACAATCACGGTTTTTCTATTAGGATACATAGTATATTTTATTCCAGTAGTTTAGCTTTTATTAGTTACTGGTTGTCCACACTTAGGCTCTATCGGGATGCCCTTGTGCTCATGAGGTTCCCTTGGGGCACTTAGGCTTCATTCAAAAATTTTTGAAATTTTTTTTAAAAATTTGATTCGAAAATTTTTTGTTTTGTCTATGTTATGTATCCTTGTGATGTTTATTTATGGAAGTTTTTGTCCTCATTATTATTGTCGCCATTATAATAATTGGTACTTGGTGTAAGTTCAAGAAGCCTCGGAATAGTCAACCTGTGTGGTGGGCGGTGAAGTTCCGATGGAAGCCTTCACCACTGGCTAATACTAGTCTTTCAGTCTCTTTTTCAGAGGAACAAGAACATGGTGATGGTACTTTGACACCTGTCCGTTAATTGGTGCTGGTGTCGTCACACTCTGATGAGTAAAATAGAGCTAACTGCCAAGGTGCTCATGATTAAAGCTGGAGTAGCTTAATTCTCTGCATGCAGCTAGCTCGACCAGTGCAGTGGTTGGCCCTTTTAAGGGAGCCGAGATGCCAGGTAGGCCCATTGCGGTCGAGTTGTATAATGTGGATAGAGCAAGCACCTTATAATATAAAGCTCACCCAGCGATGATGGCAATAAGGAGAAGAAGCCTTTAAGTTTCTCTACGGGACGCTCGGCGAGATCTGGGGTCAGATCGCAAGTTGGAGAACCCTCTCCGTCCCGTTGGCAGTCGGAGTCAACTGTGTCCATTGTGAGAAACTATAATGAGTCGGAACACGCGTAGGATGTTCCACAGTGCAGCCGGCGTCGGTTGCAGTTATGGCTTCTTCTTACATGGAAGCACACGCAAAGTGGATTAGCCGTCAAGTTTCTCAAAGGGATACTCGGTGAGATCTGGAGCCAGATCGTGAGTTGGAGGGTGTTCTCCATCCCGTTAGCAGTCGGGGTCAACTGTTTGTCCATTGTGAGAAACTTTTATGAGTCAGAACAATGCTCCTTCCACACTTCAGTAGAGTCGGCTGTTGTTACGGCTTCCTCTACTTCTATGAAAAAGCTCGTTAAGAGGTAGAAACCTACAAGTTTCTAAACGGAACACTAGGCGAGGCCTGGAGCTAGACCCCAAGTGAGTGACCCCACTCCGTTCCGTCACGCTTGCGGTTCGGGACGCTCCTTCCACACTGCACCTGGGGCTGATTGCAGCTATGGCTTCTTCCTCTGCTTCATCGATGAAGCATGTTAGACTGCAGACTAGCTATCCGACTTCTCATGCTCATGCTGTTCCACGTAGATGTTCACCACCAAAGTTGGATTAACCTGCAGCTAGTTGTTTGAGACATTTTTATACGGGACATGCATCGAAGATCTGGGGACAGATCTCCGTCCCGTGAGCAGCATATGGTGAAGAAGTGGATAATCGCTGCTCAGCAAACCTCGTTCATGGACCTGCTGCCACAGATTGCGCAGCATATCGCAGCATCCCAGTAGTCACAGGTTCTGCCGTCAACAGTCTCCGGTAGTGAGCTGTCGGACAGTGTTGGGTTTGTCCAGTCATCTGTATGTTCGGGTGGTGTTGACCATATTTCAGATGGAACATTCAGATGGTGAGAGGGCTACGGAGGTTGATTCTCCAGCCCTCACAGGACGGCACATTAAGACTTTGAATTTGTATTTATAAGCTCTTCGAATCGTGTTTCATCTGAACAAAAGTCTGCGTTTGCTAGGCAAGAAACAGCTTAAGGTACTGGGTGAAGGAAAGACGAAGATCTTCCTAGCCCGGATCTTTCAGCACAGGTGTTGATGGCTTTAAGCCAGATTAACAATGCCTCCCTTGGCTTAGCAATAGTATAAGAAAGGCAATGGTCTATTCCTTATGAATAGAAGATCGATAGCTCATAGATAGGCTGAGACAGCTGTCTTGTTGGAAATAGAGCTGTTAGAAGGAGTAAGTACGTCTTTCCCTTCTCTCTGTTGTGTTCCTAGGCGTCCGAGGCATTTAGTGCTATTGTGGATGCCATAGTAGCCTTATGTACAGTTAGAGCTTTCGTTTCTTATACATTAGCGGCTAACGTCATAAGTCTCCATTTAGTAAGTTGTCTAAGGCCGCAGGGTTACACACAGATATCTGTTTTTCACCGATATATGACTTTTAGGCTCTGTTAGCTATGCTGTGACCGCTAGCTTTTTGGAATAAGCCATTAGAAGGAAAGAATTACGTTTTCCTTCTACGTGTAATATTCCTAGGCATCACAGGCAATTAGTCCTATTGTTGTCGCCTTATTTTGTCTTATGTGAATTTAGAGCGATCTGTGTCTATATATCATTAGCGACTAATTTCATAGTGGCCTCATATATTGTTACAGCGGTCTTGCTAATGTTGTAAGTCTCGTTTAATGAGCTTTCCAAGGCTGCAGGTGAAACATATATTTGTATTCAGGGAGATGAAGACTAATAAACTGCGTTAGCTACCTGAGACTACTGTCTCTTTGGAATTTCGGTTGTTAGAGCCATCCTTATTCCTTACCTTGAGCGCCTAATGTTGTAAGTCTCTGTTTAGTGAGCTTTCAGGGTCGCAGTTTCACCCAGATATCTGTCTTCACGGGATGAAGACTTATTAGCTACGCTATCTAATAGGAGACTGCTGTTTCTTTGGAATTAGGGCTGTTGAAAGGAAAGAGTATGTTGTTTCCTTCTCAGTGTTGTATTCTTAGGCGTCTGGGGCTTTTAATCCTTTTGTTGTAGCCTTATAAGAATCAAGTGCGGCACTTTTTTCCCTTTACTTGAGTGACTAACGTTTAAGTCTCCGTATAGTTTCTATACTATTCTAGATAACTAACACTAAAGCATTACGAGTCACACCGAGTTAGTGTCATTCTGCTTGCTTGGGGTAACTACAAGCTTTTAGCTGTATTACTCTTTATCGAGAATAGCAGCAGCAATATAGCATGGGAATGTAGTGTGAAGTTTCTTTTTCTTATGGTGAAAAAGGAATTTGTCATTGTCCCAAGCCTTAATATTACTGCGCCGGCCTTACGTCGTATCTAGCGATTCAAGTATTGCGGGTGAGGGGATATGATTTATTTGTCTAACCTCCCCCCCCCCCACCAATGTGTTAAGAGGCGATTTCAGGGCAGGACATAGTGCTCTTCCTGTAAGCCTTGTATGCATTCAATTATATGCTTGCCTTTCATTTTCATTGCTCTTCGATTGGCGGTTGGGTTGTGGTCTAATGGCGTCATCAGGGGCCCAGCCACTCTAGTTGGTTTGCTTCCTGTGATTGATCGTTCATAGGGGATATATGAGGATATGATTCCTGAACAGTAACTGTTCTTGGATTCCAAATTCTATCATGAGTACATTCTGTTGATATTACTAGCCGTCATGTTCCTGTATGGCAGGCATGTCGGTTTTATGGGCGACATTCTCCAAATGTGGCAGTTAGTCTACTCCTGAGTAGTTACGCTCAGAGCTGTCTGCTTTTCTTACGACGTATGAGTCTATTCCTCAGGTTAATCACTTTAACGTCGTTTTAAGGTGGGATTCTGTTGATTGTGTGCATAATATGTATACATTATTAGGCAGCCTTATTATGGAATAGACTCTCTTGATTCTGGCTCTGCATTACTGTAGAGCTTATGAGAATTTTGGGGCTAGTTGGATCAGTTATGGAGTTTCCAACAGGCTGTCTATGCATATGTTTTCTATTTTTTTTTTCTACAGTCATTGGTTTTAACGGACCTGAGGAACAGTGAATTATTGGGACGGTCCGTGACAGGCTTTTTAATCGTATCCTGTTCCCTATTCGGAATCTAGTTTTCAACCGTAAAGTGGTACACAAGGCATATTTCTACACTCATATAATTGTACGGTTACAATTGGGTGGTTCATTATTGGAATTAATTGTACACCTGAACGTGGTCGCCTGTGTGTTGGCTAAGAAACGTATAGTTCTATTAGATAACTTTTCATTGGATTCAATTGGATAAGTTTAAGTTTGTACATATTTATATCACTGGTTTTCGACCTATCTACGTATTCCGGATGCGGCATACATTTCGAAGCGTGCGATTTCAATAACTGGGATTGCCACAATATAGCCTTAGCTGCTGAGGTGGCATTAAGCACAAATAAATTAATAATATATTAATAATAATTAATAGCCGGGTGCCTTTTAGACGAATATATATTTTATTCGGTACCGCTTTTTCACTGTTTCCAGACCGCTCCCCTCTTTGTTTGAAGATTATTCCTTCAAAAATAGTGGAGGGGGTAGGAGGTGTTTTCTCCTTACCTCTTCTGGCCTTTTAATGAGTGTGTAACTATGAGTTAAGCTGTTATCGTCTGTAGATTTTTTTGATATTATGTACAGCTTGTTACATTATATATGGAGTGTGTTTGTGGGCGTTAGTCTCTCACTCTCGGACACCCTTTTCCCAATTTTAAGTGTCTTATTCCAGACTAGCCTTAAAATTGGGGGCTTGTTGCACCCATTTAGCATAATCATTTATGCTAAATAATAGGGAATTACTTGGATATTGCTCCTTATTTTGGTGGTATGTCTTCTATATTCTGGTATAGCGAGACATATAGGTAATTCCTTAAAATTTTAATCTCCTTTTCACTTTGGGAGTTCTAATGCAGGCTAAGGAGCTGTATTTTAGTCTGCTAATTCTTTAAGTCCTAGGCCCTCCACCTTTTTACGATTCAGCTAAGTCTGGGCCATTGGTTTTAGTATTAAAATGTGATAAATTTAAAGTAATTTGTATATTTTTAATACTTAACAATGGCGCAGACGGGGATGGCCCTCCCATGAGTGGGCACTCATACCTCAACGCTGAGTTATCACTTCAGTAGGCACAATTAGGAAGAATGATGTTGGTGCCAATTCCGGTCTCTTCCTGGGTACTGTGCATGCGCAAGTACTAAAATTATGGAGGGCCAGAAAGGATTTTTAATTTTTGGTATTGTATGCAAATTTTGGGGATTGGGGGTTCAAAATTTATGTTTGGCCCTTAATAATATTAAGGTTGCACCAGCTAAGTTTGGGCCATTGGTAAGTATTAAAAATATACAAATTACTTTAAATTTATCATGTTTTCTGATGAATCAAGGTTCACTCTCAACTTCCACAACAGGCAAAACAAAGTGTGGTGGCGGTGGAATGAATGATACCATGACGTAACCATTAGGCAGCATGGTCGTTTTGGTGGTGGATCGGTTATGGTGTGGGGAGAAATAACCATGACAAGCAGAACAGCATTACATGTCATCAAAGGGCGTTTCACAGGGCAGCACTATTGTGACAACATGTTAGCAGCTCATGTGGTGTCATTTGCGTGACGTCACGGCCGTTGATCCATTTTCGAAGATGACGGTGCAAGAGCACACAGGGCCAGTGTCGCTTCAGAGTTCTGCCAGGAGCAGAACATCACTACACTGCCTTGGCCAGCACCAAGTCCAGACCTTTCACCAATCCAGCAGGTCTGGGATATGCTTGGCAGGCACCTACGACAATGCCAATAACAGGAACTCGCCGCTGCACTGCAGGAAGAATGGAATAACATCAGTCAAGCTGATATTGGATGTTTGGTGAGGAGTATGCCACATCCGATCCACACTTGTCTTGCGAACTGAGGAGGATTTACAAGGTATTGAGGTCTTGGAGTGAATGTGGTAAATTCTCTGACTGACCGTCCATGTCTTCTACAGCTCAGTGTGTGGAATGTGTGCTTGTCAAACACCCTACTGTCACTGAAATCATTCACCAGATGTCACAGTGCAATGTCTCGACTGACTTTTTGATGAAAATATAAATACATTTTTTCAAATATTCCCTACTTTTTTGAATAGTATATTAACCTCTCAAGGCAAGACATGGACATATTAACCCCTCATGGCCAAGATTTGGTTCGAAATGGTGGTGCTGTCAGAAATTCTGCAGGATTCGAGGTAGAAGAGTCAGCAAATGACCAAATTAGTTTTGGCAGGCAAATATATAGTTCAGAAGATTCGTTTGATCCATGCTGGATTCAGCCATACCGATCATGACAAGGCATCTTGGTTTTCAATATGCCCCCCCCCCCCTCCAAATCAATATGAGGACTATCTGTAATATTTTTTTTTCAAATATGCTGATCAATTTTTACTTTAACCACAATAGTAGTCTAACATTTAGTATAAAAATCCATTATTTGGCTACAAATAGATGACTCCATCACACAAAAGACAGGAATATGGTGATATTTACTTACTTTGGTCTCACGGCCATCTTGGTTGCCATGGTCACATGACCATGTTGTCGATGTCCCAACCAATACCTACTAAGTTTCAGCAAGATATTCCTCTGAACAAAAAAGTTATTCCCCTATATATACTATATGTATTATGACTGTAATTCCACTGAGTGCATGGAAGTGGCATGTACTTCTGTGGTGCTGTATGGCAGCGAAAGAGTTAACTTTCTGTTTCTCCCTCGTCACAAAATCTCATAAAAACTGTTCAAGGTGTTTTTTTTTATCTCTTTTTCTATTTCTGAGATGTGACTTACAAGAAGTCAGCACCAGGATTATTCCGCTCAGACACCTAGCAAAATTTCCACCAATCATTGAAGAACCGGGATAATCCCGGTGCTTCATAGGTGGAACTTTTTGCTAGGTGTCATAGCAGATCATCTTTGAATTACATGCATGAAAAAAATGACAACCTGTGGATGTAGACCCATCCATGATGGCCCTACTGTATGACAGTTCACAGATTTCGAAAGCATCTGCAGCAAGCACAGGGTGCATCAGCTGTCTTAGGGAGTTTGAGAATTGAAGAGAGGTGTTTTCCCACAGGAACATTTTAAAACAGTGCTTTCAAATAAGGTGATAAGACACAACTTTTTGATAAACTGTTTGTAGTTCCAGATGAACAACTTTTCGGTTTTCTCTTTTTTCATTTAGATAACTACCAGAGAAATGATAAAATCGTTCCTCTCAAATTTTATAGCATGAACTTTAATTAGAACCATTTTGGATGGGGTTCTTGATGCTTGGATATTCAAATTACTCAAAGCTATCTCCCTCAATGTAAATGATTTGATCTGTTCTTAATATTCTAGTTGTGACAACTCACTCCTCAGTTATCTTAGCAACTGGACTAGATTTAAATGAGATTTGTCCAGATATCGGCAAAGTGGATGGCGAAAAAAAAACAAATCATCCCCTGAGTGGAACATGGTGCCATCTGTAATGCTTTAGCAACTTAACAACTTAAGTTGTGTTATCTTTATCTAGTTTGGCTAGATACTGCCAACCTCTTTTATCATAAAACTCAAGTCATAGCAGTCCAAGATGTCATATTGAGAAAGTCTACAATAAAGAAAAATATGAAATCCAAAATTCCCCAGGATTCAATTTTTTGGGAATAATCATAAATGGTTTCAAATCCAATTGAATCAAATCATTGAAAAGATTTCGAAGCCAGATCAAATCCCATATATTCATGGTGCCCTATTATATGTCATAACAATTATCTTAATACAGTGAACCCCTCTCAGTAGGATATTGCTTAACCCGTTACCTGACAAAGCAACTATATCAGGCCAGCACTATTCATGATGATCACTGTTCAAACGGTATTATTTTTCAGTTTTTGCCTCCAAAACATAGCTTACAACCTCTCAATCAAATGAACTTGTGCTTGTTCCAATGAATGTGTGACAGGCTATGTTTTGAAGGCAAAAATGAAATTTTCTTCTGAGTACACAATTTTTTTCAAGTGTTGTCTGCTAGTCTGTGAGGTAAAAAGTTTATTGATTAACCCTGTTAATTCTTTACCTAACTTGTCGACTGCGTCTGCCCACATTTATGAAATGAGTGATTAAAAAAACTCTATTTTTATACTGTACCAATGACCCAGACATAGCTGGTGCTAACTCTTAAAATATAGGGCCAAACACAAATTTTGCCCCCCAATCCCCAAAATTTGCATCTAAAACTAAAGAAAACATGTCCTGAAAGGCCCTCCACACTTCGCCCCTACTGCGCATGCGCAGTGTCAAGGACGTTCCGAAATTGGCGCCATTAATCATTCTAAGTTTGGCCCTTCATCAGTTAACATCTGACTGATCTTTGTGCTTATAAATCTCAGTTTAAATGATGCCAGACACATAAATATTAGTGAAATGGTGATTCTAAGGAGGATAGAGAAGGAGGAGAGGAAAAGAATGTGTGACAGAATATTATCAGGGCTGTAACTTAAAATTTTTTAATGAAATTATGTTAAGTTACCTATTTTCAAGGCAGCAGCCATTTTGTTGTCATTCTGATTATTTAGTTACACTGTTTTTTAAGTGTTTTCCTCTCTCCCTGTCCTTTAAGTTCCCCCTTGCTATTCTCCCATGCTTTTGGCATAGTTTTTGTAATTATTATTACTAAATTTTCTTGGGAGTTTTAGCTGAATAACAGAATGAATTCTGTTCTTTCCCCATGTTTACGTCTTCACCTACGGGTGGTTAGGCGTTGTGTTCTGCATCTACCATCTGATGTTCTGCAGTTTCTTCCCTGGAAGTCTCTGTTTTGCATCAGATAGTGTATTTTTGGTAACTGATTTCGGGCCTGGAGTCTTATTTTAGTGTTTTTACACTCATTGTTTACATTTACAACAGCCCTCTGTGTGAGGGGGGGATTTCTAAAAAATAATATCTTGATGTTATTTTAATCATAACTAGATACATTATTATTGTTCGTAAGTGTTGAATAAATTGTTTAAAATATTTTTAAAATTTTTGTCCACACTTAGGCTTGGGATCCATTGGGGCTCAACGTTACTTTTCAGAAACTTGGGCTGTTCTGAAAAAATATTTTTTCAAAATATTTTGATTTCAATTATTTTTTCTATATTAATGGATCATATTATTATTATGTATTTTGATTGCCAGGGGTTAGTGCGAGTACCAGGACTTGTTTTCTTTTCACACTGAAAGGATATTGATCAATTGTTTTAAGAGGAAGTCTTCCTCTGACTTTATTATCATTCTATATGTGGTCAGTGTACTCGCATTAACTCCTGTTCTTTATCGTATGATTTCGATGACAATATGGGAAGCGTATGTCACGGTATGTTGTTGGGGATTTGGACACTCCGGTCCTTTCCCCGCAGGGTCACTCTACTTTATCAATTTCTATTTCAGACAATCAAGATTAGGGTGATGTATCTGTGATGTCTTCCAACAGTGTGCCTCCGTCGTCACAATTAATGAAGGGCTAGCGGAAAAGTGCTCATGTAAATACGCCAATTGCCTAAGAGGACCCTAGTAGGTTCGACGGCCTTTGACGTCCGCTAGCTCGCCCGGTGTAGCATCCATTCGCCGAATGGTTCGGCAGCCGGGTTCGTCCGTTGCGGTCTAGAAGGAATTTTGGGGTGATGCGAGCACTATAAATTAACCTAATGCACACCCTGTGACGGCGGATCGGAGGGAGAACGCAGGAAGCCTTTTAGTCCGGTTCATAGCTCGTTCCGGTCCATCCGGACGGCAAGCGAGAGAGGCCCCTCTCTCGTTCAACAACATCTGGCCCCAGATGTTGTGGTACAAAATGTGTCGCAAGCGGAGCATACGTCCGTCGCTCGGGACGCTCCGTTGTATAGGCAGTCCGCTGAGACTGCTAAGGCTTCCTCTTCTCGTCAGCGCACACGACCGCACCTTGGCTGCGTGACCGCCGATATATTACCAGCTTCGCCGATCAAGGATTCTTCGGCGACCAGGTCACACCATCCGGTAGCCAGGGACACGAGGCCTGCAGACTCCGGACGTTCGCATAGGAAGTGTGCGGGAGTCAACGTACACGGAGCTTCCGGCGGCAATGCATCGTAAGACCGCTACTGCAGTGCACAGGCCTCGGGAACGGACGTGCTTTCCTTAATAGCACAGTTTATCGCAGCATCCCAGCATCAACTGAATCTGTCGCATATATTTTATCCGACGATGCTGGGTCGGGACGCTCCGCGGAAGCGGGTACGGACGTCCGAAAGTTTCATCCGGTCCGACGGGATACCGAAAGGGATTCGGAGGATTTCGAGCTTTCCCTTTCGGAACAACATATGTGTATGTCATCTGACTTGGTCTTCTACAGCTTCTTTCGTCGGACCAGAATGCTACGATGCCGGATAAGAAACTGATAGCGTCGGTGGACTTAGAAATTTTTGGTTCGGTTCAGGGACATCGTCCCTCAGTTCCGACATAGTCCAATAATGTCACACAAACTTTCGAATTATTGAACGACGCTATATATATATTATTATTTTATGCTTGCTAACCAAGCATTTCTGGTTTCTTGTTCGAAGAGTTATGGAGATGTCTTTCAAAAGTGTGCCTCTGTCGTCATAGTTAATGAAGAGTTAGCGGCAATAAGTGCTCATGGAATATGTCTATCGCCTACGGGGTGACATTCGCTAGCTCACCCGGTGTAGCGTACATTCATCGAATGGTTCGGCTGCCGGGTTCGTCCGTTGCGGTCTAGGAAGGAGATTTGGGTGATGCGAGCACTTTAATTACTTTAGTACTCACCCAGTGACGGCAGATTGAGGACAGATCAGAGGAAGCCTGTTAGTCCGGTTCCTGGCTTGTCCAGGTCCGTCCGGGCTGTGAGCGAGAGAGGTCCCTCTCTCGCCCAACAACATAGGGGACCGCATGTTGTGGTTCAGATATTTTACATTCGGAGCATATGTCCGTTGGTCGGGACGCTCCGTTATATTGACAGTCCGAGAGACTGTCTTTAATGCTTCCTCATCCTCACAGCAGGGCACACGACCGCACATTGGCTACGTGACCTCGAGTATCCGATCAGTTTCGGCATTCAGTAATTCCACGGCGAATAGGTCGCGCCATCCGGTAGCCAAGGGACACGAGGCCTATACACTCCGTTCGCTCGCATATTGGTAGTATGCACGGGTAACGATCACGGAGCTTCCAGCGGCAATGCATTGTAAGACCGCTTCTCCTCAGACCTCGGTGACGGACGTGCTATCCGAGTTAGCACAGTTGTTTCGCAGCATCCCAGCAATTGACAGTTTCTCGGTCGAATCAGGAATTATCCGACGGCGCTGGGTCGGTGCGGTCCGCGGTTGCATCAGGTACGGACGACCGAACGCTTTATAGGGTCCGACAGGATGGCGAAAGGGATTCGAAAGATTTCGAGTTTTCCCTTTAGTAGTATCGGAAGATGCCTTTCATATCTTCTGGCATTATCTTCCAGTGATTATTATTTCGGACTTCATTGCTGCGATCTTGGATAAGAGACTTATAGCGTCATTGGACTCGGTTTTTTCGATCGGTTCAGGGACATTGTCCCTGACTTACCGACGCAGTCCAATATTGTCATTACAACATGTGTTTTATTTTTCGACGCTATATATATATATATACAAGCCTGCTACTAAGCATGATAGTTTAGTTTCTTGTCCGCGTTGCTCATTTCTGCCATTTTATCATTTATACAAATAGTTTATTTTGGCAGAGCAGGGCATACCGAGAGTTCATATGCGTCTAGACGGTGTGATTAAAGACTGCATATATTCTTTTTCGCCGTTTATGTCTTTTCCAATTTCAATGTTGGGAACGACATTATGTATAGTAGACTTAACTTAGACGCTTTATTATACGTAATCCGCCTTACTGAGGCGTTATCATTACGTCTTCAAGAAAAGATTTACGGGATATTATTCTCAATGTAATTTCTTTTGAGGCCAGTAGTTTGTTCACGTATAACTCCGCCCTTCAGTGGCTGATTGGAGTTAGTTAGACGTGACGCAGCCCTAGCTACATCCACACGCGTGGATAGTAAGGTTAAGAACTCTCTCAGAGTCGCTTCGTTCTCGGAGGAGCTTCTCTTCGACGGCAACTTTTCGGCAATCCATGAATTGCTCGATTTACACGTTCTCTTGTCTATCTAGTGTTACAAGAGATTCAGACTAGGGCAAACATTCGGTGGTTGACTCAGAGAGTGCCGCCGCAGTTGCCGGACCCGAGTGTGGCTGTTATGACGGTTGCCAGTCAAACAGATTGGGATATAATACTGATCCCTACGGATTCGAAGTGCCAGGGTCTTTGGGTTCCGCAGTCTTTTAGCAATCAGTTTTCTTCCGCGGAATAATGTTTTTTAGGCTTGCTTTATGTCATTGCATGAACATTATTCAGAAACGCATGCCCAAATTCCTGTCCTTTAATTCGACAGTAGTGGCGTATCTACGGAACCAGGGAGGCACTCTTTCGTTTCCGTTATTCAATTTAATGGAAAGAATCCGTCTGTTGGTTATAGTACACCAAGTTCAGTTTTGGTCCGTCATATTCCGGGTCGTCTGATTGTTTTATCGGACTCCCGTTCTCTTACGGGTCGCTTGTTGCTGTCAGAATGGACTCTCAACAAACAAGTATTCAATCAGATTTGCTATCTATGGGAGCGCCCAATGATGATTTATTTATGACACAGCTTGCTAATCAATTGCAGACGTATTTGTTGGCTTGTCCAGATCTCTGAGCTAATATTGTTAACGCTCTATTGATCTATAGGACGGAATGATAGGATACGCGTATCCTCCGGCGCTGTTGTTTTAGCAGGTATTGCTAAGATAAACAACCACAATACATTTCTGTTGATAGCATCTCTATCTTCACAGAGATCATGAGTAATTTACTCTCTTGTCTACTGTGGGTCTTAACGTGAAATCTTCCTCTATGTGAGGATCCTTTTCACTGGGTAAATCGTGTCATCTTTATCACAACCAGCAAGGTCGCAACCTTCATGTATTCCGTTGTGTGGTCCGTATTGCAGTGTAAGCACTGTACTGGACGAGCTTTGGACGCGATTTCTTATTAAAGGAGATCCTCTTCTTCGCTATTCTATGCGGCTAAAGTGGAGGCTCTTCCGTCGTGGTGTAGGGATCATTATGTTCATATTGTTGATCCCTCCATACTACTCATTGCTATTTTTTAGTATACTTGTTTCACAAGATCTACTGCAGCCTGTTATTATTTAGGTTATAGGTTTATGTTACCTCATACCTATGCACTCTACGATAGTTTACAATTGAGTCTTTTGTCTCTTTATCTAAGTCAGTTAGTAACTTTTTGATAAATAGACTTAGAATCTTTAGATTAAATTCCTATACGGATTTTAACTTCGGTTCTTATTTAGCTAAGTAATCATTTGAGCCTCTGGAAACAGTAGTTTTCAAATTCTGACCTTTTAGACAGTAATTCTGTTGGTTTCTCTTTTACTGTAGAGTCAGTGAGTTTCATGCACTATCGATGGATGATTTTCACTTTCATAGTTTCGGAATCAATACTTCCCTTACTATTTAGGTTAGATTGTTGCATAAGAGTTAGGCTCCTATTATCCAGAACCTATTATTTTAAGGTCCTTCTGTCTTCGTATGGGCATAGGCCTTTACTCTTTCCGGGTACAGTTTATGTATTTATAAACAGATATCTGTTTATTACAAAGGGCGTAAGCTTCTTCTGTCTTTGATGTCTAGTAGAAGGACGTTACGCTCCATTTTATTGTTAATGGATTCTATTAACTATCGGTACTGCTTATGGTATATCATTGACTTAGCAGTTGTGCTTAAGATTTCGGCTCATGAAGTAAGAGTTCTTCTACTTCTTGGGCTTACATTAATAGTGTCGCTATTATAGATTTTTGAAGGCCGCTCATTGTGCTCAGCCATCCACATTCATGAATTTTATCTCAGAAATATCGAGTCCATTTCTGGAGGCCTCTATTGTTAGGTCTATTATCTACTGCTCAGAATGTCATTCACTTAACAGTTGCTACTATAGCTAGGTAGGCTGTCTGTTTCGGCAGTGTCTCCGTTCGGCTGCCCTCTTCGCCCTGGGCTATTTGACCCAGGGCAAGAAAAAGGGGGGGGGGGGGAGGGTGTTCCCTTGGGTCACCTGTTTTACTATGAAAACAAGGGGATACCTCCTCCGGAGTTAGTAATTCTGAGCTGTTATTGGGATGGTTGTTTAGTGAGAAGTTTAGGTTTTTAAAATTCATTCAAGTCTTAGTTTTTAAAGTATAGCTTTTGAATATTGCATATGTCAACGGACATGATTATGCAATCCTCAGACACTTTTAGGAGTATAAGAGTCTCTATTCTCTAGACTTACTTTATTTATTGGCTTACTTTAAAAATTATTAGTATAAGGATTATATTGGATATTAATAGAGTACATGGATGTATGAAGCTCAATTTTGGAAGGTGTTGTATCTTTCTAATTTATCATAAATAAGAAAGATACATGTAAGGCCTATTACTTCTTTTTCCCTACAGGGGATGACTCTATTTTATTTTATTGAGCGTATTCCATTTTGCTCTATGTCCTTGGCCCTCCAGCCTTTTTACTATTCAGCTATGTCTGGGTCATTGGTACAGTATAAAAATGTTAAAAAATTTATAGTAATTTATATATTTTTTATACTTACCAATGACCCAAACGGGGATGGCCCTCCCAGGAGTTGGGAACTCTTGCCTCCCCGCTGTGTACATAGCGCTTACCAGGCACTGGTTATTAGAATGATTAATGGCGCCAATTTCGGAACGTCCTTGACACTGCGCATGTGCAGTAGGGGCGAAGTGTGGAGGGCCTTTCAGGACATGTTTTCTTTAGTTTTAGATGCAAATTTTGGGGATTGGGGGGCAAAATTTGTGTTTGGCCCTATATTTTAAGAGTTAGCACCAGCTATGTCTGGGTCATTGGTAAGTATAAAAAATATATAAATTACTATAAATTTTTTAACTTTTTTTAAAATTTGAACAAAATCATATGTGACCCCTCATTGGAACAAGCTTATTGAGCTTGTTCCAATAAGGCTTCACATGATATGGTTTTGTTGAAATTTTTGGAAAAATAAAAAAAAAAAAAAAATTAAATCAAATTATCAAATGCATTGGGTAAAGGATTAAAACTTTGAACAGAAAGTAATTATAATATTATGTACATTGAATAAAGGGTTAACTCAATAAAATTTTCAAACACAAAACCATTTATGCCTTTAATAGAAATTTGACCTGTTAGAGTATATCCTTGTTAACTGAATAAAAAATTTGATGAAAAATTACCGTCAACTTCAAAATTAGCCGAGTCTGCACAGTGAAATTCTTGATTGGTCTACCATAGAAATTCACCAAGCAACTATCTACTTTACGAATTCAGGTTGTATCATGATCCTGGGTTGGAAAAGTGGCTTTTTGGGTTCAAAAGTTTAAAATATTTTGCAACTCTAAATGGTTAAAGTTAGTAGCATTGTTGGTTATTAGCTGCAACTAACTGGTATTTTTATAGCAACTGCACCCACATTACATGAAACATTTTATTGTACTTGTCTGTCATAATATAGAAAGAACATGTCAGTGGAAATGTCAGCTTCTCCATTGGCATTTGGTTGCTGTCTAGGTGTTTAATATTTGATTTGTGCATTAGGTATGTGTTGATAAAAACACTGAAATTTCAATAAATCATGCTTTCTCTAATTCATCAGTTAGTGACATTTTGAAGAGTCGGCTTTGTTGAAAGTATTTATTCTTGTGTGTTTTTAAAGGTGTCAGAAGGTGTACTGCAGATACCAGTTCTTTAAACAACCAGTTTATGAAACAGATGGTAAAGATCATAGCAAAAATATATACTGGGATGATATTAATGTTGTTCTTGCAGGTGAGTTTCTAATTGATTCTTCTTTAATATCATGGAATAGTGAAACATAATTTTTAGGTTCTAGTGAAGTGATTGGAAATAAAAGTGAGTGTAAAATTTTGATGTAAATCAATTGTTGAAGCATTTGACCCATTGGCTTGGACATGATGATAGGGAGGAGAACCCTACTTATTTTGTGATGATTGTGCCAATCGTTAAGGTTACAGTGACCTTGAACTTCAAGATTTTTCGCAGTTAGTTTCTGCTCTCTAATTGAAATTATTCTTGGCAATCCAAAAAAAAATTGACATGTCAGTTCAGCATGATGATAGAGAGAAACATATTTATTTTTGGATCATACTGCCATAGGTAATTGTAACAGTGACCTCTGATGTAACAGTTTTTCCTAAAGTTCCAATAATGAATTGAAATTCTGCTTAGCTGATCAATACACAACTTGGCTTGTGGGTAGGCCATGATGAGATGGAAAAACTCTCATTAATAAGGAGTTATTGTGCCAAAGGTTAAGGTCCCATTGGCCTTGAATTTAAAGACATTTTCTGGACTTAGTTCCTGCTCTCCAATTAAAATCCCGCTCTCCAATTAAAATTTTGCCTGCTCATCCCCTTGAAACCAAATTTGACTTGTTGGTTGGGTATGATAAGAGAAAGAACCCTATTTATCTTGGGGTCATTCTTCTGAAAGTCAACATCACAATGACCCTAATTTGGAATTGGTTTCCACTTCATAAATTTAGATATTGACAAGGTTACTTTATAAAGGAGTTTTGTGGGGTGGGTTGGGGTGGTGGTGGTATGGATTAGCCACACCTGGTGGTCACCTCTAGTTTGTTTCCAGATAACAGCTTATGTTCTCCTGAGGAATCATAAGCAGTGTTCCAGTAAAAATGCATAATTTTAGTTGATTAGGAAAAAAATATCTCCCATGTGTTGCTTCTAAGTAATGTTAGGTAAATGGTCAATAAACTAGAATAAGAATGTTCAGCTCATTAGCTGATTACCCCTAAGGCCCATTAAAAAAAATATTGTTTCTCAGGCAGTTTTCTCTCAATTGTACGATGAGGGAGAGATGCTTTTTTTTGTTAATCCATAAAATAGTCCTGACAGTAGTTTGAATTATTAATTTAGTTCTCTATACTATTCTGTGGAAAAAACAATGTTTTCAGCAGAGCTCTGCCAAACATGATATAGTTGGTTAAATTTGCAGTCCTACAAGCACATCATAGTATCATTGAAGAGATTTCCAAGTTAACCCTTTACCCAATGTAATGGCAAAAACCAGCCAGCACTGTTCACAAAAATTGCCATTCAATTTTCATTGTTTTTTTCATTTTTACCCCAAACCATAGCCTATGACACCTCATTGGAACAAGCTCATCAAGCTCATTCCAATGAGGGGTCTCAAGCTATGTTTTTGACGCCAACAATTTAAAAAAATAGTTATTAAATAATTGTGTTTGCAAGTGTTGTATTGTCTGCTTTTCATTTTAGGTAAAGGGTTAAAAGGTTGATGAGGCAGACTTCTAGTGCCTGAGAAAAAAAATTTTTTTTTAATACTCTCATGCATAGACAAAAATCAGATATTGTATTCTCTATAAATTAACACGAGAAGGGGCTTATTGACAATTGATATGTAATTTTACATAAATAAAAGGTGTGCCAATCATTAACTGGTAGAGTGCTAAGTTATTTTTTGTTCATCAAAATTCCTTTAGGTGTCTTTGCCTTGTTAGCTCACCAAAGGGAGCTTAACTTACCACTTACCGTCCATCGTTGCCCGTCGTGAACTTTACATTATCAACTACTCCTCCCAAACTACTGGATCAAATTGAACCAAATTTGGTGTGCATGTTCCCTATCATATGTCAATTCAAACTTGTACAAATAAACTTGCCGCACCAACAGGGGGCACCACAAGGGGCATAACTCTGATAGCTCCCATGAATTTCTTTCCAAAATTAAAAAAAATCTTCTTCAGATCCACTAGGCAGAATTCTTTCCTATTTGGTATATGTCATCTCTAGGGGGGGGGGGGGGGGGGGGGGGGGGAGGGGTGGGGTGGGGGGGGGGGGGGGGTCAGATTCAAGTTTGTTTAAATCGGCCCCCTGGATTCATATTTGGGCTCACTATAGAAGCCTGAATTTGAACTTAGTGCATTTCAGGCAAATTTCTTAAAAAATCTTCTCCAGATCCAGCAGGCAGAATCTTTTAATATTTGGTTTGCAACATTGTGGGGTGGTTCTGATTCAAGTTTGTACAAATCGGCCCCCTGGGTTCATATTTGGGCTCAGTATAGAAGCCCGAATTTGAACTTAGTGCATTTCAGGTAAATTTCTTAAAAAATCTTCTTCTCCAGATCCAGCAGGCAGAATCTTTTGATATTCGGTATGCAACATTGTGGGGTGGATCTGATTCAAGTTTGTACAAATCAGCCCCCGGGGTTCATATTTGGGCTCAGTATAGGAGCCTGAATTCAAACTTAGTGCATTTCAGGCAAATTTCTTTAAAAATCTTCTTCTCTAGATCCAGCAGGCAGAATCTTTTGAAATTTTGTATGCAACATTGTGGGGTGGATCTGATTCAAGTTTGTACAAATCGGCCCCCTGGGTTCATATTTGGGCTCAGTATAGAAGCCCGAATTTGAACTTAGTGCAGTTCAGGTAAATTTCTTAAAAAATCTTCTCCAGATCCAGCAGGCAGAATCTTTTGATATTTGGTATGCAACATTGTGGGGTGGATCTGATTCAAGTTTGTACAAATCGGCCACCTGGGTTCATATTTGGGGTCAGTATAGGAGCCTGAATTCAAACTTAGTGCATTTCAGGCAAATTTCTTAAAACATCTTCTCCAGATCCAGCAGGCAGAATCTTTTGATATTTGGTATGCAACATTGTGCGGTATATCGGATTCAGGTTTGTTCAAATCGGCCCTCTGGGTTTATATTTGGGCTCAATATAAGAGCCCGAATTTGAACTTAGTGCATTTCAGGCAAATTTCTTTAAAAATCTTCTTCTCAAGATCCAGCAGGCAGAATCTTTTGATATTTCGTATGCAACATTGTGTGGTGGATCTGATTCAAGTTTGTACAAATCGGCCCCCTGGGTTCATATTTGGGCTCAGTATAGAAGCCCGAATTTGAACTTAGTGCATTTCAGGTAAATTTCTTAAAAAATCTTCTTCTCCAGATCCAGCATGCAGAATCTTTTGATATTTGGTATTCAACATTTGGTATGATTCAAGTTTGTACAAATCGGCCACCTGGGTTCATATTTGGGGTCAGTATAGGAGCCAGAATTCAAACTTAGTGCATTTCAGGCAAATTTCTTAAAAAATCTTCTTCTCCAGATCCAGCAGGCAGAATCTTTTGATATTTGGTATGCAACATTGTGGGGTGGATCTGATTCAAGTTTGTACAAATCGGCTCCCTGGGTTCATATTTGGGCTCAGTATAGAAGCCCGAATTTGAACTTAGTGCATTTCAGGTAAATTTCTTAAAAAATCTTCTTCTCCAGATCCATCAGGCAGAATCTTTTGATATTTGGTATGCAACATTGTGGGGTGGATCTGATTCAAGTTTGTACAAAACGGCCCCCTGGGTTCATATTTGGGCTCAGTATAGGAGCCTGAATTCAAACTTAGTGCATTTCAGGCAAATTTCTTTAAAAATCTTCTTCTCAAGATCCAGCAGGCAGACTCTTTGGATATTTGGTATGCAACATTGTGGGGTGGATCTGATTCAAGTTTGTTCAAATCGGCCCCCCCTTGATTCACATTTGGGCTCAGTATAGAAGCCCAAATTTGAACTTAATGCATTTCAGGCAAACTTCTTAAAAAATCTTCTTCTCCAGATCCCGCAGGCAGAATCTTTTGATATTTGGTATGCAACACTGTGGGGTGGATTTGATTCAAGTTTGTACAAATCGGCCCCGTGGGTTCATATTTGGGCTCAGTATAGGAGCCTGAATTCAAACTTAGTGCATTTCAGGCAAATTTCTTCAAAAATCTTCTCCAGATCCAGCAGGCAGACTCTTGTGATATTTGGTATGCAACATTGTGGGGTGGATCTGATTCAAGTTTGTTCAAATCGGCCCTCTGGGTTCATATTTGGGCTCAGTATAGGAGCCCGAATTTGAACTTAATGCATTTCAGGCAAATTTCTTTAAAAATCTTCTTTTCAAGGTCCAGCAGGCTGAATCTTTTGATATTGGGTATGCAGCATGCTTAGAAGGGTGAAATTCAAGTTTGTTCAAGCCAAGTCCCTGGGTTCATATTTGGGCTCACTGTGGTAGCCCGAATTATAACTTAGTTCAAAATGAGGAATATTCTTTAAAAATCTTCTTCTTCAGATCCAGCAGTTGGAATGTTTTGATATTTGGTATGCAGCATCCTTAGAGGGGTGAGATTCAAGTTTGTTCAAGCCATGACCCTATGTCCATATTTGGGCTCACTGTGGGAGCCCGAATGATAACTTAGTTGAAAATGAGGAATTTTTTTAAAAATCTTCTTCAGATCTAGCAGTCAGAATGTTTTGATATTTGGTATTTACTACTCTTTCCCTTGAACGAATGAAACTGAGATTTAGCTGTAATATTCACTGTTACTGTGAACAGCCATGGCTCTTCTTGAACAACTGGTGATGATTCCAAACCACAAAAATGAAATTGGACAGCTGTAGATGGAAATAACCTCAGCAGTTGAAAAGTAATTTTGTCGACACTTGTCACTAAAAAAAATGTTTCTTTTTAATTTTAGGAACATTGGAGCCATCAGAGTTGAGGCAATATTTGAATGGGCATCCAATTGAAATAGAAGTTCATGACCGTGACAGGAAAACAGAGGATACCCGACTCAAGCCAACTTTATTTGGTGATGACTTAGAAGATGAGAAAATTAACAATGTTGGAGCTGTTACTAGTAAGTTCCATTAATTCTTCTTTCAAAGTAAAATTCCATTGATATTGGAAGAGTTTTGGTTTCAAGTCTCATGTCTTATATTTATTATCTCCCAAGCCACAGACATGAAAATTGAGATGTAGGAGATATCTATTGTTTTGTGTGGTGTCAGAATTATTTTGAGTGACAACAAGAAATAGAAGTTTTCACAAGCAGCTGAAAACAGGAAGTGAAATCTTAGTTTTTCCTTGCAGTCACGAATGAGATCATTCTGGTACAGTGGATCACACTTAATCGGATATCTCTTTACTGAATAATCCTGTTAATTGAATATAATTTCCCAACACAAAACCATTTACCATATCTCCAGTACAAATTTGACCTGCTAATTGAATATAGGTTATAGAGTAAACTCCTGTTAATTGAATAACAAATCTTGTAACATATTGAGAAATTACCTTGTCTCTCCCCAGTTAATCTTTGTTTATAGACCTATTTGGCCTCAGTATATCCAATACAGGCATTTAGTCTATTATATCTTGTTTGACAGAGCTCATGGAGCTCTGTCAAACAGGATATAATAGAATAAATGCCAAGTTTATCTCTAGAATACAAGAAAATGCCACAATCCCTGTTAATTGAATACTCCTGTTAATTGAATAATTTTCATTGGCAAAGTGGCTATTCAATTAACAGGGTTTCTACTCAAAAACAGTATTTTTTTTATTATATGCAGCGTGATGTTTTAATTAAGAAGACCCAAATGCCCAAAACATGCAATGACATCGGTCCAAGCTCATTGCATAGTACATGTTACTTCTGGGGAGATATACTCTTACATCTGATGAGACATTTCCTGCTTTTTATGCCCCTGAGAGATTTCCTCGGGAACATTATATATTCACCATCTCCATCCGTCATCTGGCATCTGTCCATTAACTTTGGTTTCCATCAAATAACTAAAGAACCGCTTATTAGTCCTGGGGTCTTATTGGATTGCACTCCATCTGTCCGTCTGTCTGTCTGTCCTCATTTATGTTACCACCTGTATCTCATATATGCTTTGATGCTGTACTTTCATTTTTATACCATTTGTGACACATAATAGGAGGATGATGCATGTCAAAAATTTTTGAAAAAAAATTCAAGATGGCCATTTTTGTCATCATTTTTGCTTCATTTGATGTTACCACCTGTATCTTAGACATGTTTTGATATATTTGCTTCAGGTTTCTAACATTGTTCATAGATGCTATGAGGATGATGCACATCAAAATTGTTTGAAAATAAAATTCAAGATGGCCGAATGACGTCCATATTTGTTCATTTTTTGCATTCTCAAGTTACGTTATCACTCGTACCTTAGAGATGTTTTGAGATATTAATTTTAAATTATCAACATTTGTCAGACATCATAGGAGGATGATGCATGCTAAAATCTTTTGAAAAAAAAATTCAAGATGGCCGAATGGCAGCCATTTATGTTGTCATTTTTTTGCTGTATTTGACGTTACCACCTGTATCTTAGTTTATGTTACCACCTGTATCTCATAGATGCTTCCATGCTGTACTTTCATTTTTATGCCATTGGTGACACATAATAGGAGGATAATGCACATCAAAACTTTTTGAAAAAAAATTCAAGATGGCCGACTGGCGGCCATTTTTGTCAGCTTTTTTTGCTTCATTTGATGTTACCACCTGTATCTTAGACATGTTTTAATATATTTGTTTCAGGTTTCTAACATTGTTCATGGATGCTATGAGGATTTTTTTAAAAAAAAAATTCAAGATGGCCAGCCATGTTTGTTCATTTTTTGCATTCTCTTATTTTTTGCATTCTCAAGTTACGTTATCACCCATATCTTGGAGATGTTTTGAGATATTAGTTTTAAATTTTCAACATTTGTCAGACACCAAAGGAGAATGATGCATGCCAAAATCTTTTGAAAAAAAAATTCAAGATGGCCAAAAATGGCAGCCATTTTTGTTGTTATTTTTTTGCCATATTTGACGTTACCACCTGTATCTTAGACATATTTTGAGCTATTACTGTATATGTCTGTGTATAAGTAGTACTTTTTTACCTGAAATATTATGTCAAAATCGGGGGTGCATCTTATACATGGGTACGACTTGTTTCAGAGAAGTTTCAGGGCACTGACTTCTTCGGACAAACATTGTTCCTACCATTTGTCAATTGTATAACAGACAGTACAATCGTGTGGTTTTGACTGAGTGCAGATTCACCAAAATTATTTTCTTTTCATTTTATTTAAGTTTAAATTCTTCAGAAAATAAATTGTCAATAAAATATTACGTGTGTTTTCTGTTACTTTTATCCATAAATAAAAATAAAGAAGTATTCTATTTAGTCATTGTTGTTCAATCGGCCCATGTGTTTACATCAGTGCGTGTACCGGAAATCAACAGGTTTGTGGGGCCAATATGGATGAAACCATAAAAAATACAAAATCATCAAAATAACAACAAAAAAATAAATAATAACACATTAAATGTATGCCAGCAATACCTGGAGAGAAGTATTTATTTATTCCATGAACTCCAATTCACTGATGTGTAATATCCGGTTATAAATTACGCACACATGCACCAGGTAAAGTTAGTTTCAATAGCACCAACAATGCTTAAGTGGGACAACAATTTGAAAACAATTTGCACTGTAACCTGCGCATTTGTTGTATTTTTATTGGTGGAAAAACCAACTTAATCACAACAACTGCGCAGGTTACGGCACAAATGGTGCTCTGATTCTGAAACTATGAAGTTTCAGTCACAAACGAGCGTTGGATTTTCTTGACAGGGATGAAGACATTGGGGTGATAAACAAACAACGAAAAACAAATAAATGCGAGTACTTTTTAAATCTTTGATAATAATTTTCCTTTATTCTTTTATCTTATTCACCACGTGGTAACACGTGAAAACTTACCTATTTCCGTTGCATCCCAAACTGCCCCAAATTGGCAAAACGTAACTTGCAACTAATTCTTTTTGACTGCATATATTTTAAAATGGGGGTGCCACTTATACATGGGCTTTAGGCAAAAGGGAGGAATTCCAAGTGTGAGTTTGGGATGCGACTTATACACGGGGGCGACTTATACACACAGTGGCGACTTATACATGGACATATATGGTACTTTCAGATTTCTAAATTGGTCAGAGATGCTAGGAGGGTGATGCACGTCAAAATCTTTTGAAAAAAATTCAAGATGGCCGAAATCTTGTGAAAAAAAATTCAAGATGGCTGAATGACAGACCTTTTTGTTGTCATTTTTTTTACCATATTTGACGTTATCACCTGTATCTTAGACATGTTTCGAGCTGTTACTTTCAGATTTCTAACATCGGTCAGAGATGCTATGAGGATTTCTAACATTGGTCAGAGATGCTAGGAGTATGATGCACGTCACTAGGAGGATTTCTAACATTGGTCAGAGATGCTAGGAGGATGATGCACGTCAACATTCTCTGTAAAAAAATTTTAGAATGGCCGAAGGACGACCATTTTCATTGATTTTTTTTGTGTTCCTATTTTTCGGTTACCACCTGTATCTAATAGATAGATGCTTCGAGACTGTATTTTCATATTTATACCATAGGTGACACATAATAGGAGGATGATGCACGTCAATAATTTTTGAATAAAAATGCAATATGGAATGATTACATTGTTGTTCCTGTTAAATGGTAGGTGCCTGAGAACAGATACATGATGGGAGAGAGAGGACTTGAATTCCCACTTGCTGTTGAAATCTTTTATCCATTTCATAACGTGCAACTTATTTTCTAAATGCCCAACAGGCCTAAAAAATATTTTGCATGTTTTATAGAACAGACCATCCACCATGGGGGAACTAGAGTCTGATTGCCTGTGATCGGCATTGCACTTGTTTGATCTTATCATATGGAATTTGGTTTCCCTCCAGTAACTATGGACAACTCCTGCGGGTTTGCCGTATATGTACCAATGAGGATGACTTTGAAAAAATGCCCTCAACATGATACAATGGTGGCCACTATGGACAACTCCTGCGGATCCGCCGCATATGTTCCAATGAGGAGGACGACTTTGACAAAAATGCCCTCAACATGATACAATATTATAATGACTGGCACTATCCACAAGCCCCACTTCAGGAAACCTTCATCAAGGCAATCCCCGCGGGAACCCCAGGAAGTGAAGCAGTGCCTGTTCACTGCGGTAAACAGGCTCTGTTTTACTTGTAAAATAGGACCCAGTCACCAATGCGGAGGTGCAAACCCTCTCTAAAATGGGCAACATGGCTTATTAACGCTCACCCCTGGTCTTGAGTTGATACTCATGTTGTGGTCATGATTAGCCATTGTGCAAAAATATGTGATCTTAAACACCAATAAATAAATAAATTCATCAAGGCAAAAGGTAGGGACAGTGATACTCTGTTCATACCCCATGCCAAGAAGGACAACACCAGAATACCATTTGTCTTCAACTATCGCCCCAACATTTCTTCCTTATTCAATGAAATAAAGAAACTCTGGCCCATTCTCCAACTCTCCGGCACGTGCAGTGAACTTTTTCCGCACTTGCCACTTTTGGCGTTCCATAGAAATCCAAACCTACGCGATATTCTAGTTCGGTCAAAAGTAGCGTATCTGCCCCCTCGACCACAAATCAGTGGACGTAGCATTCTCAATCCTTTCCGACCTTGCGACATCACCAGTTGCCTAATCTGCTCCAGGTTACCCAACAGCAATTGGTTCCAAGCTTCGAACACCAAGCAGAAGTTCAAGTTAAAAGGCAGACACAACTGCCAAAGCAGAAATGTGATTTACTTTTTGACCTGTACCAAATGCAAAATACAATATGTCGGTGAGATTAAACACTCATTTTGCATCCGTATCTTGGAACATTTAAGGGATATCAGAAACAAACTTGATAAACCTGTCAGCAAACACTATAATGAACTGGACCACTTGTCCAACAGTTTGGTTTTCCGTATTATTGACGTACTTCCGAGTGACCCTGACCTCAACCAAAACATGCGAATCAGGCGTGATAAGGAATTACATTGGATCTTTATCTTGAAAACCATATGCCCTTATGGTTTGAACAGGCTTCACTTTTAATCTTTATATTGTGAGCCCTTCCAGTAACTAGTGAATGTTGACTCGAATCATTTTTATTAGCTCAACTTGACAAAGTCAAGCTGAGCTATTGCCATCACTTCTCGTCCATCGGCGAACGTATTACGTACGTACGTCCACAATTTTCTTTGGCACACCTCACAGGTCGCACTTATGATCAGATCGCTTTGAAACTTGGTATGCTTGTTTGGGGGTGACCTCTAGATGGGAGCTATTGATTTTCTTCAATTTCCATCAGAAAATGTTTCCGCGGCCAACGTTCTTAGAACTTAGTTTAGTCAGACCTCAATATTTCCCTTTGGCACACGCTACAGGGCACATTTATGATTGGATTGCTTTAAAACCTGGCATGCTTGATTGGGGTGACCTCTAGATGGGAGCTATCGATTTTCTTCCATTTCCATCAAAAAATATTGCCACGGCCAACGTTCTTAGAACTTAGTTTAGTCAGACCTCAATATTTCCCTTTGGCACACCCTACAGGGCACATTTATGATCGGATTGCTTTAAAACCTGGCATGCTTGTTTGGGGTGACCTCTAAATGGGAGCTATCGATTTTCTTCCATTTCCGTCTGTCAAAGTGTTGCCACTGGCAACGATCTTTGAACTTAGTTTAGTCAGGCATCAATATATTCCTTTGGCAGGCCCTACAGGGCACATTTTTGATCAGATCGGTTTGAAACTTTGTATGCTTGTTTGGGGTTACCTCTGGATGGCAGCTATCGATATTTTTATACTGTACCAATGACCCAGACTTAGCTGCTGGTGCTAACTCCAACAAAACCAGGGCCAAACACAAATTTTGCCCCCCAATCCCCAAAATTTGCATCCAAAACAAAAAGAAATCATGTCCTAAAGGACCTCCATACTACGCCTCTCCTGTGCATGCGCAGTGACGCAGTCGTCCCGAAATTGGCGCCAGTTATCATTCTCTGTTTGGCCCTTCATCAGTCAACATCTCACTGATCTTTGTGCTTGTAAATCTCAGTTTAAAGGATGCCAGACACGTAATTTTTGGAGAAAATGTGATTCTAAGGAGGATAGAAGGAGGAGAGGAAAAAGAAGTGGCAAAAAAATAATCAGGGCTGTACTTAAAATTTTTTGATGAAATTATGTTAAGTTGCCTATTTTCGAGGCATGGGCCTCTTGTTGTCATTCTTGCTAATTGTTGCACTGCTTATTCAGTGTTTCCTCTCCCCTAGCCTTCTAAAGTCCCCCCTGGCAATTCTCCCATGCTTTTGGCATATTTTTGAGAAATTTCATTTCTAAAATTTCCTGAGAGAGTTGCTTGGTTACAGAATGTTTTCTGTTATTTTCCCCATAGTTACGTTTTCACCCATGGGTGTATAACGTTTGTGTTTTGCATCTTCCATCTGATGTTCTACAGATTCTCCCCTGGGAGTCTCTGTTTTGCATCAGATAGAGTGTAATTGATGACTGATTCCGGGCCAGTTTTTTCAGTGCCTGGAGTCATGTTTTCTAGCGTGTTTACACTGTTGTTTTCATTGGCAACAGCCTTTTTTGAGGGGGGCTGTTTGCCTTTGTGGTAGTTTATCTCATTATAAGATACATTTATATTATCCGAAAGTGTCTCATTAATTATTTTATATAAATTTAAAATTTTTGACCACACTTTGCCATCGGATCCATCGGGGCTCAACGTTACTTTTCAGCAACTTGGGCTTCTTTGAAAAAATATTTTTTCAAAATTATTTTGTTTTGCAATTGTTTTTTCATTTATTAATGGATCATGTTATTATGTATCTTTGTGTCAGGGGTTTTTGCGAGTAACTAGGACTTATTGTTGTTCTTTCACAATGAAGGGACATTGTTCAAATTGTAATAGGAAGAAATCTTCCTCTGACTTTCATGATCATTGTATTAATTGTAGTCAGTGTTCTCGCATTAATCCCTGTCCTATATGTGAACATTGGGATGAGAAACATTGGAAACGTGTGTCACGATATGTTGTTTCTGGAGAAAGAGCGATGCCGGCTCTTTCTCCACAAGGTCACTCTACTCTCTCAGTTTCTATTTCAGAGGAACCAGAACAGGGTGAAGTTTCCATGTTATCTTCTTCAAGTGTGCGTCCGTCGTCACAAATGAATTCAGAGCTAGCGGCAAAAGTGCTCATGGAGATTAGACAAATGTCGTCCGCTAGCTCGCCAGGTGTAGCGTCCATTCACCGAATGGTTCGGCAGCCGGGTTCGTCCGATGCGGTCCAAGAGGAAATTTTGGGTGATGCGAGCACTATAAACATAATAGATGCACACCCAGTGACGGCGGATAGTAAGCGAGAATGGAGGAAGCCTTTTAGTCCGGTTCCTAGCTCGTCCAGGTCCAGCCGGGCCGCGAGCGAGAGAGGTCCCTCTCTCGTACAACAACATCTGGGACCAGATGTTGTGGTACAAAATGTGTCTTTAGCGGAGCATACGTCCGTTGCTCGGGACGCTCCGTTGTATAAGCAGTCCGCAGAGACTGTTAAGGCTTCCTCTTCTCGTCAGCGCACACGACCGCGCCTTGGCTGCGTGACCGCCGATATTTTACCAGCTTCGCCGATGAAGGATTCTTCGGCGACCAGGTCACACCATCCGGCAGCCAGGGATTCGAGACCGATGGACTCCGGACGTTCGCATAGGAAAAGTATGCGGGAGCCATCTGATGCGGAGCTGCCCTCGGCGAAGCAGCGAAAGACTGCGCCTCCGCAGGTTTCGACGTCGGACATTCTTGTGCAGATAGCACAGCTTATCGCAGCATCCCAGCAGCCGACAGAAACGGTGTCGGATCGAGAATTATCCGACGGCGCTGGGTCGGTTCGCTCCACCGAAGCATCGGGGGCGGACGACCGGGAACATCGGGATGTCCGACCGGATGGTGAAAGGGATACGGATGACTTGGAGCTATCCCTTTCGGAACAACATAAAGCTGCCGTGGACTTCATCCGGCACTTTCTCCCTCAAGTTGTTCCGTCGGGCCAGACTGCTGCGCTTCCGGACAAGAGAATTATAGCGTCATTGGACTCTGAATTTTTTGAGCGGTTCAGGGACATCGCTCCCGAGTTTCCGTCGCAGTCCAATAATGTTGCAAGAAAATTTGAATTATTGAACAACGCTATATTTAAACTTGCTTCCAGGACGGGGAAAGCAGGTTTCTTGTCCGCTAATACTCTCAACCTGCCTTTCATTAATGCAAGGAATAAATTCGATACGGCAGGACAGGGTATACCGAGAGTTCCTCTGCGTATGGACGACGAGGCGGAAGACTTAGAGCTATCATTACCGTCGTCAGCTTCTATTCCAACCGCGGTGTTGGAAACAGCTATTGCGTCTAACAGAGCCAATTTAGATGCCTTATCTTACGCAGATCACCTTACTAAGGCGTTATCACTGCGCCTTCAAGGGGAAGAGTTTCAGGATATACAATCCTCTTTAAGACTTCTTTCAAGGGCAGTAGCTTATTCCACGTGTAACTCCGCCCTTTCAGTGGCAAATCTGGAGTTGGTTAGACGTGACGCAGCCCTAGCTACATCCACACTAGTGGATTCTAAGGTGAAGAACTCTCTTAGAGTCATAAATAGCGGAAAGCTTTTAATTTTATCATAAAAGCTTTCCGCTATTTATGATAAAATTAAAAAGAAAGCTAATGATTCTCTGTTCAGATCGGCTCCTAAAAAGTCGGATACAGCAGACACGAATAAGACAGGCACTTCTGGGTCTAATGCGCCCAAGAGAGGTTCCTATAGAGGTTCCGGTGCGTCCTCTTGGTCTTATTCGAGAGACCGTCAGGATAGCGACTCTCGTTCGGGACGTCCTTCAGGCCGGGACAATCGGTCGGATGCCCCGAGGTCGACGAGGCGAGGTGCGGGTCGTGGAAGACGTGGTTTCTCCTACCGCAGGCCTCGCAGGTCCAGGAGGTGATGGCTTAAACCTCTATCGCGTTCCGGTTGGCGGAAGGTTGTCGAGTTTTTCACAAGAGTGGGCGTCGATTACGGATGACCCTTGGGTGAGAGGAGTGACTTCGGAAGGTCTAAAGATATCCTTCAAACGAAAGCCTCCATTAACTCGAAGTCCAAAGTGGACTCATCTTCCGTCAAATCCACAGAAAAGAGACGCTGTGTTATCAGAGGTGCAGTCTCTTTTAATGAAGAACGCGGTAGAGGTCGTAGAAAACCAGGAATCTCTGCGATTCTACAGCCATCTGTTTCTGGTTCCGAAACCAGATGGCTCGTTCCGTCCAGTCATAGATTTGAGCTGGATAAACAAGCTGATCGTCGCTCCGAAGTTTTATATGGAGACGATTCGATCGGTCAGAGCGAGTATTCGGGTGAACGATTATGCAACGAGCATAGATCTCAAAGATGCGTACTTTCACGTCATGGTACATCCGACATTCCGAAAGTATCTACGCTTCGCAGTCCTAGGAGTGGTGTATCAATTCCGGGCGATGTGCTTCGGATTGAATCTAGCACCCTGGGCTTTCACTCGGGTAATGAACTCGGTAATGATCTACTTCCGAGCTCATTCGTCTGCGGTAACGTCGGCCTACCTGGACGACATTCTTCAGAGGTACGGCAACGAGTTAACGCTTCAGAACGATGTTCAGAATCTTCTTCTATTGCTCCGACGTCTCGGTTTTATAGTAAACGAGGAGAAGTCGGATCTGGTGCCGTCCAAGTCATTCACTCATCTGGGAATGAGCTTCGAGACGCACAACAATCTCGTTCGTCTGCCGTTAACCAGAGCGAAATTAGTCAGTTGTTACGCTCGCTATTGTCTGCACGCAGACAAAGTCACGGCGAGAGAATTTATGAGACTGATAGGTCTGTGCGGAGCCGCCGCGGATCTCATTCCGATGGGGCGGCTACGCACACGTCCTCTTCAAATTTTTCTGACTCAGAATTGGAGTGTGAAAATTCATTCGCTCGATGTAGACGTTCTCTTGTCAGATCAAGTGAAACAAGAGATTCAGACTTGGGCAAACATTCAGTGGTTAACTCAAGGAGTTCCGCTGCAGTTGCCGGATCCGAGTTTTACCGTTATGACGGATGCCAGTCAAACAGGTTGGGGTGCATCATTAATCCCAACGGATTCGAGATGCCAGGGTCTTTGGAATCCGCAATTCCTGTGCAAGCACATAAACATCAAGGAAATGATGTCAATTTGGCTTGCGTTACGTCACTGGATGGACATTATTCACGATGCTCATGTCCAAATCCTATCCGACAATACGACAGTAGTGGCGTATATACGGAATCAGGGAGGCACTCATTCAGTTCCGTTGTTCAATCTAACGGAAAGAATCCTTCTGTTTGCATTAGAACATCACGTTCTTCTTTCGGTCCGTCACATACCGGGTCGTCTGAATGTGCTAGCAGACTCCCTTTCACGAAAGGGTCGCTTGTTGCCGTCGGAGTGGACTCTCAACAAACAAGTATTCAATCAGATTTGCTACCAATGGGAACGGCCAATGATAGACTTATTTGCGACACATCTCAACAATCAGTTGCAGACGAATGTGTCTCCGTGTCCGGATCCAAGAGCATTTGCAGTAGACGCTCTGTCGATCCCTTGGGACGGAATGATAGGATATGCGTATCCTCCAGTGCCGTTAATTCAACAAGTATTGCTAAAGATAAAACAATCTCAATGCAAGATTCTGTTGGTAGCATCTCTGTCGCCACAGAGACCGTGGATAAATCTACTCAGGTGTCTGTTGTGGGACCTACCGCGGAAGCTTCCTCCACGAGAGGATCTTCTTTCGCAGGGGAAATCGCGCCAACTCCATCACAACCCGCAAGGTCTCAACCTTCACGTTTTTCCGTTGTGCGGTCCTTCTTGCATGGCAAGCACTTCACAGGACGAGCAGTGGACGCGATTTCTAACTGTAGGAGGACCTCCTCTTCGCCAAACTATGCGGCTAAGTGGAAGGTTTTTCGTCGTTGGTGTAGGGATCATTCTGTAGATATATTTGATCCCTCTATACCAGACATTGCAAACTTTCTAGTATACTTGTTTGACGAAATCAAACTGCAGCCTGTTACTATAAAGGGTTATAGATCTATGTTATCTGATACCTATGCACATCATGATAGTTTACAAATTGGATCTAATGTCTCTTTATCGAAGTTGGTTAGAAACTTTTTGATAAATAGACCCAGAACTCTTAGATTAATTCCTAAGTGGAATTTAGCTTGGGTTCTCCTTAAATTGAAGGAAAAGCCATTTGAACCTCTTGGGACAGTAGATTTCAAATTCTTATCTTATAAGACAGCTTTTCTTTTAGCTTTCTCTTCTGCCAGAAGAGTCAGTGAGCTTCATGCACTATCGGTGGATGATTCTCATTATCGTAGTGTTGGGAACACTATCACCTTCACTACTAATGTGGGTTTTTTAGCTAAGAATCAGGCTCCTAATAAATATCCGGAACCTATTGTTATTAAGGCTCTTCCGTCTTCAGACGGGCGTAGGCCTTTACTCTGTCCTGTTAGAGCACTACGTATCTATAAACAGAGATCTCAGTTTATCAGAAAGGGACGGAAACATTTCTTTCTGTCTTTGATGCCTAATAGAAAGGACATTTCAGTCCATTCTATTGCTAGATGGATTCAGTTAACTATCCGTACTGCTTATGAAGATTTATCTTCTTCTCAGCAGTCTGTGCTTAAGATTTCTGCTCATGAAGTAAGAGCTCTTTCTGCTTCCTGGGCTTATGCTAATAGTGTTGCTATTACAGATTTAATGAAGGCTGCATATTGGTCTCAGCCATCCACATTTACGAATTTTTATCTCAGAAATATTGAGTCCATTTCTGGAGACCTGCATTGTTTAGGTCCGTTATCTGTTGCTCAGAATGTCGTCCACTAAACAGTTGCAACTATAGTTATGCAGGCTTTCTGTTCCGGCAGTGACTCCGTCCGGCTGCCCTCTTTGCTCTGGGCTATTTGACCCAGGGCAAGGGGAAGGGGGGGGGGGGGGGCGGGTGTTCCCTTAGGTCACCTGCTTTATAGTGAAAAGCAAGGGAATGCCTCCTCCAAGTCAGTATTTCTGAGTCGCTTCCGGGATGGTTTTAAAGTGTAATATTAATGTTTAAATTCATTCATGTCTTATTTTTAAAGTGTAGCTCGGTGTGAAGCATTTGTATATGTCAAGTGTCAAACGGGCTTTAATATACAATACTCGGACACTTTTAAATGATTATAAAGAGTCTCAATTCTCTGGACTACTTTATTTATTGGCTTGCTTTAAAAATAATTAGTATAAGGGTTATACTGGATGTTAATAGAGAACATGAATGTTATTGTGCTCAATTATTAAGGGTAGTGTATCTTTCTAATTTAATATTAAATAAGAAAGATACATGTAAAGCCTAATACTCCTTTTCTCCTTAAGGGGTTACCTCTTTACTATATAGTTGAGCTTATTGGATTTTCCTCTATGTCCTAGGCCCTCCAGCCTGTTTACTATTCAGCTAAGTCTGGGTCATTGGTACAGTATAAAAATGTTAAAAAATTTATAGTAATTTATATATTTTTTATACTTACCAATGACCCAGACGGGGATGGCCCTCCCTGGAGTTGGGAACTCTTGCCTCCCCGCTGAGTACATAGCTCTGACCAGGCACTGCCAGTAAGAATGATAATTGGCGCCAATTTCGGGACGACTGCGTCACTGCGCATGCGCAGTAGAGGCGTAGTATGGAGGTCCTTTAGGACATGATTTCTTTTTGTTTTGGATGCAAATTTTGGGGATTGGGGGGCAAAATTTGTGTTTGGCCCTGGTTTTGTTGGAGTTAGCACCAGCAGCTAAGTCTGGGTCATTGGTAAGTATAAAAAATATATAAATTACTATAAATTTTTTAACTTTCTTTGATTTCCGTCGAAAAATGTTGCCACTGGCAATGACCTTCGATGAACTTAGTAAAAACTTAGTGCAGTTAAACATCAATATTTCCCTTTGACACACCCTGCAGGGCACATTTATGATTGGTTCGCTTGGAGACTTGGTGTGCTTGTGTGGGGTGACATCTATATGGGAGCTGTCGATTTTCTTCCATTTCCGTCAAAAAATGTTGCCGCTGACCTTTGAACTTTGTTTAGTCAGACCTCAATATTTCCCTTTAACACACCCTTCAGGGCACATTCATGTTGGGATCACTTTGAAACTTGGTATGTGTGTTCGGGGTGGCCTCCAGATGTGAGCTATTGCTTTTTATGTGTACCCATACTACGTATGGTACACATAATGCCGGCATCCGGGGTGGCCATCCGTCGTTCGTCGTTCGTCCATCCTTTGTCTGTCCGTCTGTCCTTCCATCCATCTGTCTGTCTATCCGGGCCAACATTGGGGGTTTAGAGAATATTATTATTAGGGGCTACCTCCAAATTAAGGTAGTGTTAGGGTTAGGAGTGGGGTGGGGTTAGGGTTAGGGGTAGCCACAGAGTAGGGATTAAGGTTAGGGGAGGGTTAGGTCCTGGGGGGGGGAGTTAAGGTTGGGGTCTGGGGTGGGGTTTTAGTTTTAGTAGCCCCTAAACCGAAAAATAGCTCCTAATCCTATTGGTTTGGCTAGGGTGGGATTGTGTCAGGGGTGGGTTAGGGTTAGGGGTAGCCCCAGAGTAGGGCTTAAGGTTGGGGGGGGTTAGGTCCTGGGGGTGGGTGGGTGTTAGGGTCAGGGGTGGGCTTTTAGGGTTTAGGGTCAGGGTGGGGTAGGGTTAGGGTGCGGTTTTTGGGTGGAGGGGTGGGGTTAGTGTTAAATATAAGTTCTAGGGTGGAGGGGGTAGGGTTCTGGGTAAAATAAGATTTTGGACTTACAAAATGTTTTTTTGGTAGCCCATAAACCCGAAATGTTGGAGCGTCCGTCTGTCCATCTGTATCCATATTTTTATACTGTACCAATGACCCAGACTTAGCTGGTGCTAACTCTAACAAAACCAGGGCCAAACACAAATTTTGCCCCCCAATCTCCAAAATTTGCATCCAAAACAAAAAGAAATCATGTCCTAAAGGACCTCCATACTACGCCTCTACTGCGCATGCGCAGCGACGCAGACGTCCCGAAATTGGCGCCAATTATCATTTCTCTGTTTGGCCCTTCATCAGTCAACATCTCACTGATCTTTGTGCTTGTAAATCTCAGTTTAAAGGATGCCAGACACGCAATTTTTGGAGAAAATGTGATTCTAAGGAGGATAGGAGGAGGAGAGGAAAAAGAAGTGACAAAAAATAATCAGGGCTGTACTTAAAATTTTTTGATGAAATTATGTTAAGTTGCCTATTTTCGAGGCATGGGCCTCTTGTTGTCATTCTTGCTAAATGTTGCACTGCTTATTCAGTGTTTCCTCTGCCCTAGCCTTCTAAAGTCCCCCCCTTGCAATTCTCCCATGCTTTTGGCATATTTTTGAGAAAGTTCATTTCTAAAATTTCCTGGGAGAGTTGCTTGGTTACAGAATGTTTTCTGTTATTTTCCCCATAGTTACGTTTTCACCCATGGGTGTATAACGTTTGTGTTCTGCATCTTCCATCTGATGTTCTGCAGATTCTCCCCAAAGAGTCTCTGTTTTGCATCAGATAGAGTGTAATTTGATGACTGATTCCGGGCCAGTTTTTTCAGTGCCTGGAGTCATGTTTTCTGGTGTTTTACACTGTTTGTTTACATTGGCAACAGCCTTTTTTGAGGGGGGGCTGTTTGCCTTTGCTGTAGTTTATCTCACTATAAGATACATTTATATTATCCGTAAGTGTCTCATTAATTATTTAATATAAATTTAAAATTTTTGACCACACTTTGCCATCGGATCCATCGGGGCTCAACGTTACTTTTCAGCAACTTGGGCTTCGCTGAAAAAATATTTTTTCAAAATTATTTTGATTTGCAATTGTTTTTTCATTTATTATGGATCATGTTATTATGTATCTTTGTGTCAGGGGTTTTTGCGAGTAACCAGGACTTGTTGTCCTTTCACAATGAAGGGACATTGTTCAAATTGTAATAGGAAGAAATCTTCCTCTGACTTTCATGATCATTGTATTAATTGTAGTCAGTGTTCTCGCATTAATCCCTGTCCTATATGTGAATATTGGGATGAGAAACATTGGAAACGTGTGTCACGATATGTTGTTTCTGGAGAAAGGGCTATGCCGGCTCTTTCTCCGCAAGGTCACTCTACTCTCTCAGTTTCTATTTCAGAGGAACCAGAACAGGGTGATGTTTCCATGTTATCTTCTACAAGTGTGCGTCCGTCGTCACAAATGAATTCAGAGCTAGCGGCAAAAGTGCTCATGGAGATTAGACAAATGTCGTCCGCTAGCTCGCCCGGTGTAGCGTCCATTCACCGAATGGTTCGGCAGCCGGGTTCGTCCGATGCGGTCCAGGAGGAAATTTTGGGTGATGCGAGCACTATAAACATAATAGATGCACACCCAGTGATGGCGGATAGTAAGCGAGAATGGAGGAAGCCTTTGAGTCCGGTTCCTAGCTCGTCCAGGTCCAGCCGGGCCGCGAGCGAGAGAGGCCCTCTCTCGTACAACAACATCTGGGACCAGATGTTGTGGTACAAAATGTGTCTTTAGCGGAGCATACGTCCGTCGCTCGGGACGCTCCGTTGTATAAGCAGTCCACGGAGACTGTTAAGGCTTCCTCTTCTCGTCAGCGCACACGACCGCACCTTGGCTGCGTGACCGCCGATATATTACCAGCTTCGCCGATCAAGGATTCTTCGGCGACCAGGTCACACCATCCGGCAGCCAGGGATTCGAGACCGATGGACTCCGGACGTTCGCACAGGAAAAGTATGCGGGAGCCATCTGATGCGGAGCTGCCCTCGGCGAAGCAGCGAAAGACTGCGCCTCCACAGGTCTCGACGCTGGACATTCTTGTGCAGATAGCACAGCTTATCGCAGCATCCCAGCAGCCGACAGAAACGGTGTCGGATCGAGAATTATCCGACGGCGCTGGGTCGGTACGCTCCGCTGAAGCATCGGGGGCGGACGACCGGGAACATCATGAGGTCCGACCGGATGGTGAAAGGGATACGGATGACTTGGAGCTATCCCTTTCGGAACAACATAAAGCTGCCGTGGACTTCATCCGGCACTTTCTCCCTCAAGTTGTTCCGTCGGGCCAGACTGCTGCGGTTCCGGACAAGAGGATTATAGCGTCATTGGACTCTGAATTTTTTGAGCGGTTCAGGGACATCGCTCCCGAGTTTCCGTCGCAGTCCAATAATGTTGCAAGAACATTTGAATTATTGAACGACGCTATATTTAAACTTGCTTCCAAGACGGGGAAAGCAGGTTTCTTGTCCGCTAATACTCTCAACCTGCCTTTCATTAATGCAAGGAATAAATTCGATACGGCAGGACAGGGTATTCCGAGAGTTCCTCTGCGTATGGACGACGAGGCGGAAGACTTAGAGCTATCATTACCGTCGTCGGCTTCTATTCCAACCGCGGTGTTGGAAACAGCTATTGCGTCTAACAGAGCCAATTTAGATGCCTTATCTTACGCAGATCACCTTACTAAGGCGTTATCACGAGTTTCAGGATATACAATCCTCTTTAAGACTTCTTTCAAGGGCAGTAGCTTATTCCACGTGTAACTCCGCCCTTTCAGTGGCAAATCTGGAGTTGGTTAGACGTGACGCAGCCCTAGCTACATCCACACTAGTGGATACTAAGGTGAAGAACTCTCTTAGAGTCGCTTCGGTCTCAGGAGAACTTCTCTTTGACGGCAAGCTTTCTGCTATTTATGATAAAATTACAAAGAAAGCTTCGGATTCTCTGTTGTTCAAATCTGCTTCTAAGAAGTCGGATACAGCTGACAAGAATAAGACAGGCACTTCTGGGTCTAATGCGCCCAAGAGAGGTTCCTATAGAGGTTCCGGTGCGTCCTCTTGGTCTTATTCGAGAGACCGTCAGGTTAGCGACTCTCGTTCGGGACGTCCTTCAGGCCGGGACAATCGGTCGGACGCCCCGAGGTCGACGGGGCGAGGTGCGGGTCGTGGAGGACGTGGTTTCTCCTACCGCAGGCCTCGCAGGTCCAGGAGGTGATGGCTTAAACCTCTATCGCTTACCGGTTGGCGGAAGGTTGTCAAGCTTTTCACAAGAATGGGCGTCGATTACGGACAACCCTTGGGTGAGAGGAGTGACTTCGGAAGGTCTAAAGATATCCTTCAAACGAAAGCCTCCATTAACTCGAAGTCCAAAGTGGACTCATCTTCCGTCAAATCCGCAGAAAAGAGACGCTCTGTTATCAGAGGTGCAGTCTCTTTTAATGAAGAATGCGGTAGAGGTCGTAGAAAACCAGGAATCTCCGGGATTCTACAGCCATCTGTTTCTGGTTCCGAAACCAGACGGCTCGTTCCGTCCAGTCATAGATTTGAGCTGGATAAACAAGCTGATCGTCGCTCCGAAGTTTTATATGGAGACGATTCGGTCGGTCAGAGCGAGTATTCGGGTGAACGATTATGCAACAAGCATAGATCTCAAAGATGCGTACTTTCACGTCATGGTACATCCGACATTCCGAAAGTACCTACGCTTCGCAATCCTAGGAGTGGTGTATCAATTCCGGGCGATGTGCTTCGGATTGAATCTAGCACCCTGGGCTTTCACTCGGGTAATGAACTCGGTAATGATCTATTTCCGAGCTCATTCGTCTGCGGTGACGTCGGCCTACCTGGACGACATTCTTCAGAGGTACGGCAACGAGTTAACGCTTCAGAACGATGTTAAGAATCTTCTTCTATTGCTCCGACGTCTCGGTTTTATAGTCAACGAGGAGAAGTCGGATCTGGTGCCGTCCAAGTCATTCTATCATCTGGGAATAAGCTTCGAGATGCACAACAATCTCGTTCGTCTGCCGTTAACCAGAGCAAAATTAGTCAGTTGTTACGCTCGCTATTGTCTGCACGCAGACAAAGTCACGGCGAGAGAATTTATGAGACTGATAGGTCTGTGCGGAGCCGCCGCGGATCTCATTCCGATGGGGCGGTTACGCACACGTCCTCTTCAAATTTTCTTGACTCAGAATTGGAGTGTGAAAATTCATTCGCTCGATGTAGATGTTCTCTTGTCAGATCAAGTGAAACAAGAGATTCAGACTTGGGCAAACATTCAGTGGTTAACTCAGGGAGTTCCGCTGCAGTTGCCGGATCCGAGTTTTACCTTTATGACGGATGCCAGTCAAACAGGTTGGGGTGCATCATTAATCCCAACGGATTCGAGATGCCAGGGTCTTTGGGATCCGCAATTCCTGTGCAAGCACATAAACATCAAGGAAATGATGTCAATTTGGCTTGCGTTACGTCACTGGATGGACATTATTCACAATGCTCATGTCCAAATCCTATCCGACAATACGACAGTAGTGGCGTATATACGGAATCAGGGAGGCACTCATTCAGTTCCGTTGTTCAATCTAACGGAAAGAATCCTTCTGTTTGCGCTAGAACATCACGTTCTTCTTTCGGTCCGTCACATACCGGGTCGTCTGAATGTGCTAGCAGACTCCCTTTCACGAAAGGGTCGCTTGTTGCCGTCGGAGTGGACTCTCAACAAACAAGTATTCAATCAGATTTGCTACCAATGGGAACGGCCAATGATAGACTTATTTGCGACACATCTCAACAATCAGTTGCAGACGTATGTGTCACCGTGTCCGGATCCAAGAGCATTTGCAGTAGACGCTCTGTCGATCCCTTGGGACGGAATGATAGGATATGCGTATCCTCCAGTGCCGTTAATCCAACAAGTATTGCTAAAGATAAAACAATCTCAATGCAAGATTCTGTTGGTAGCATCTCTGTCGCCACAGAGACTGTGGATAAATCTACTCAGGTGTCTGTTGTGGGACCTTCCGCGAAAGCTTCCTCCACGAGAGGATCTTCTTTCGCAGGGGAAATCGCGCCAACTCCATCACAACCCGCAAGGTCTCAACCTTCACATTTTTCCGTTGTGCGGTCCTTCTTGCATGGCAAAAACTTTACAGGACGAGCAGTGGACGCGATTTCTAACTGTAGGAGGACCTCCTCTTCGCTAAACTATGCGGCTAAGTGGAAGGTTTTTCGTCGTTGGTGTAGGGATCATTCTGTAGATATATTCGATCCCTCTATACCAGACATTGCAAACTTTCTAGTATACTTGTTTGACGAAATCAAACTGCAGCCTGTTACTATAAAGGGTTATAGATCTATGTTATCTGATACCTATGCACATCATGATAGTTTACAAATTGGATCTAATGTCTCTTTATCTAAGTTGGTTAGAAACTTTTCGATAAATAGACCCAGAACTCTTAGATTAATTCCTAAGTGGAATTTAGCTTGGTTTCTTCTTAAATTGAAGGAAAAGCCATTTGAACCTCTTGGGACAGTAGATTTCAAATTCTTATCTTATAAGACAGCTTTTCTCTTAGCTTTCTCTTCTGCTAGAAGAGTCAGTGAGCTTCATGCACTGTCGGTGGATGATTCTCACTATCGTAGTGTTGGGAACACTATCACCTTCACTACTAATGTGGGTTTTTTAGCTAAGAATCAGGCTCCTAATAAATATCCGGAACCTATTGTTATCAAGGCTCTTCCGTCTTCAGACGGGCCTAGGCCTTCACTCTGTCCTGTTAGAGCGTTACGTATCTATAAACAGAGATCTCAGTTTGTCAGAAAGGGACGGAAACGTTTCTTTCTGTCTTTGATGCCTAATAGAAAGGACATTTCGGTCCATTCTATTGCTAGATGGATTCAATTAACTATCCGTACTGCTTATGAAATTTATCTTCTTCTCAGCAGTCTCTGCTTAAGATTTCTGCTCATGAAGTAAGAGCTCTTTCTACTTCCTGGGCTTATGCTAATAGTGTTGCTATTACAGATTTAATGAAGGCTGCTTATTGGTCTCAGCCATCCACATTTACGAATTTTTATCTCAGAAATATTGAGTCCATTTCTGGAGACCTGCATTGTTTAGGTCCGTTATCTGTTGCTCAGAATGTCGTCCACTAAACAGTTGCAACTATAGTTATGCAGGCTTTCTGTTCCGGCAGTGACTCTGTCCGGCTGCCCTCTTCGCTCTGGGCTATTTGACCCAGGGCAAGAGGAAGGGGGGGGGGGGGGGGGGGGGGCGGGTGTTCCCTTAGGTCACCTGCTTTATAGTGAAAAGCAAGGGAATGCCTCCTCCAAGTCAGTATTTCTGAGTCACTTCCGGGATGGTTTTAAAGTGTAATATTAATGTTAAAATTCATTCATGTCTTATTTTTAAAGTGTAGCTCGGTGTGAAGCATTTGTATATGTCAAGTGTCAAACGGGCTTTAATATACAATACTCGGACACTTTTAAATGACTATAAAGAGTCTCAATTCTCTGGACTACTTTATTTATTGGCTTGCTTTAAAAATAATTAGTATAAGGGATATACTGGATGTTAATAGAGAACATGAATGTTATTGTGCTCAATTATTAAGGGTAGTGTATCTTTCTAATTTAATATTAAATAAGAAAGATACATGTAAAGCCTAATACTCCTTTTCTCCTTAAGGGGTTACCTCTTTACTATATAGTTGAGCTTATTGGATTTTCCTCTATGTCCTAGGCCCTCCAGCCTGTTTACTATTCAGCTAAGTCTGGGTCATTGGTACAGTATAAAAATGTTAAAAAATTTATAGTAATTTATATATTTTTTATACTTACCAATGACCCAGACGGGGATGGCCCTCCCTGGAGTTGGGAACTCTTGCCTCCCTGCTGAGTACATAGCACTGACCAGGCACTGCCAGTAAGAATGATAATTGGCGCCAATTTCGGGACGTCTGCATCACTGCGCATGCGCAGTAGAGGCATAGTATGGAGGTCCTTTAGGACATGATTTCTTTTTGTTTTGGATGCACATTTTGGGGATTGGGGGGCAAAATTTGTGTTTGGCCCTGGTTTTGTTAGAGTTAGCACCAGCTAAGTCTGGGTCATTGGTAAGTATAAAAAATATATAAATTACTATAAATTTTTTAACTTCTTTGGCATTCGATAACTTGAAAAATGTTGCTTGGATTGTCAAATTACTTTATATTTGTTTTCAGGTTACTGATGTGCCAAGCTGTATAGTTTTTGGTGTAAATCTGATAATTTGATCCTGAGATATTAACCCTTTATCCTTCAAATTGAAACTTCCTCCAATCCCTTTGCCATTCGATAACTTGAAAAATATTGCTTTGGTTGTCTAGTTACTTTATATTTGTGTTCAGGTTACCGATTTGCCGAGCTGTATAGTTTTTGGTGTAAATCTAATGATTTGATCCTAAGATAATAACCCTTTATCCTTCAAATTGAAAATTCCTCCAATCCCTTTGGCATTCAATAACTTGAAAAATATTACTTGGATTGTCAAGTTACTTTATATTTGTGTTCAGGTTACTGATGTGCCAAGCTGTATAGTTTTTGGTGTAAATCTGTTATTTTGATCCTGAGATATTAACCCTTTATCCTAAAAATTGAAAATTCCTCCAATCCCTTTGGCATTCGATAACTTGACAAATATTGCTTGGATTGTCAAGTTACTTTACATTTGTGTTCAGGTTACTGATGTGCCGAGCTGTATAGTTTTTGGTGTAAATCTGATAATTTAATCCTGAGATATTAACCCTTTATCCTTCAAATTGAAAATTCCTCCAATCCCTTTGGCATTTGATAACTTGAAAGATATTGCTTGGATTGTCAAGTTACTTTATATTTGTGTTCAGGTTACTGATGTACCGAGCTGTATAGTTTTTGATGTAAATCTGTTATTTTGATCCTGAGATATTAACCCTTTATCCTTCAAATTGAAAGTTTCTCCAATCCCTTTGGCATTCGATAACCTGAAAAATATTACTTGGATTGTCAAGTTACTTTATATTTGTGTTCAGGTTACTGATGTGCCGAGCTGTATAGATTTTGGTGTAAATCTGATAATTTGATCCTGAGATATTAACCCTTTATCCTTCAAATTGAAATTTCTCCAATCCCTTTGGCATGAGATAACTCAAAAAATATCAATACGATTGTCATGTTACTTTATATATTTATTCAGGTTACTGATGTGCTGTGCTGTATAGTTTTTTATGTAAATCCAATAATTTGATCTGGAGATATTAACCCTTTATCCATCAAATTAGACACTCCTCCAATCCATTTCTGTATGTACCCATACCATGTATGGTGTACATAATGTCGGCATCCGTTGTGGCCCTCCTTCATACAGCTTTCTACTAGTTGCGTCTATGGGTACACATCACGATTTCATCGGCCTATTTTTTTCATTTCCATAAAAAATTATTGTCTCTGCAGGGTATATTTATGAATTTCCATAAAAAAGACATTGCCACAAGCAATGACCTTCTACTTAGTGCATTTGTGCATTAACATCTTCCTTTGGCATGCCTCAGAGGGCACATTCTTTATCAGGTTGTTTTGAAACTTTGTATGCTTATGCAGGGTGACAAAGATAGGAGCTATTGATTTTCTTTTCATTTCCATCAAAAACTGTTGCTGTAAGCAACAATCTTCAAATTTATTGCATTTGTGCATCAACATTTTTTGTCATGGCCAACAGGCCACATTTATCATAGGATTGTTTTTGAACTTGGTGTGCTCATTAGGCAAGACCTTTAGATAAGAGCTATTGATTAGCATTCATTTCTGTGAAAAAACTGCCATTTACAATAACCTCTGAACATACTGCATTTGTGTATCAACATTCTTCCTTTTGCCAGTCTTACAGTTTACATTTAAAAATGCATGGATTACTCTGACCTGCACACACAATGCTGTTCTGTTGAAATTTCATCAAATAACATTGGTACCAATGATCTTCAGTTTTACCATTTCATTTATAACTTACCATGTTCAAGTTTGTCAAGTTGAGCTACAGTGTCATTGACACTTTCATTTTTATTAGCTCAACTTGGCAAAGTCAAGCTGAGCTATTGCCATCACTTCTCTTCCATCGGCGTACGTACATACATACGTCCGGGCGTACGTACATACGTACGTCCACAGTTTCGTTTGGCATGCCTCACAGGTCAAGTTTATGATCAGATCGCTTTCAAACTTGGTATGCTTGTTTGGGGTGACCTCTAGATGGGAGCTATCGATTTTCTTCAATTTCCGTCAAAAAATGTTGGCACTGGCAACATTCTTAGAACTTAGTTTAAGTTTAGTCAGACCACAATATTTCCCTTTGGCACACCCTACAGGGCACATTTATGATCGGATTGCTTTGAAACCTGGCATGCTTGTTTGGGGTGACCTCTAGATGGGAGCCTTAGATTTACTTCCATTTCCGTCAAAAAATGTTGCCGCTGGCAATGACCTTTGAACTTAGTTTAGTCAGGCATCAATATATTCCTTTGACACGCTGTACAGGGCACATTTTTGATCAGATCGGTTTGAAACTTGGTATGCTCTAGATGGGAGCTATCAATTTTTTTTTTATATCTGCCAAGAAATGTTGCCACTGGCAACGACCTTTCATGAACTTAGTGCAGTTATGCATAAAAATTTCCCTTTGGCATACCCCGCAGGGCACATTTATTATCGGATCACTTTGAAACTTGGTATGCTTGTTTGGAGTGACGTCTAGATGGGAGCTGTCGATTTTCTTCCATTTCCGTAAAAAAATATTGCCGCTGGCAACGTTCTTAAAACTTAGTTTAGTCAGACCTCAATATTTTCCTTTGGCACACCCTACAGGGCACGTTTATGATCGGATTGCTTTGAAATCTGGCATGCCTGTTTGGAGTGACGTCTAGATGGGAGATAATGAAATTATTCCATTTCCATCAAAAAATGTTGCCGCTGGCTACGACCTTTGAACTTAGTTTAGTCAGGCATCAATATATTCCTTTGGCATTCCCTACAGAGCACATTTGTGATCAGATTGGTTTGAAACTTTGTATGCTTGTTTGGTGTTACCTCTAGATGGGAGCTATCGATTTTCTTCGATTTCCGTCAAAAAATGTTGCCGCTGGCAATGACCTTCGACAATATTTTCCTTTGGCTCACCCTGGAGTCCACATTTTTGACCAGATCACTTTGAAACTTGGTATGCTTGTTTGGGGTGAGCTCTAGATGGGAGCTATAAATTTTCTTCCATTTCCACCAAAAAATGTTGCCGCTGGCAACGTTCTTAGAACTTAGTTAAGTCAGACCTCAATATTTCCCTTTGGCACACCCTACAAGGCACATTTATGATCGAATTGTTTTGAAACCTGTTTTGCTGTTAGCAACAATGTTGGAATTTATTGCATTCGTGCATCAGCATCCTTCTTTGACATGGCCAACAGGCCACATTTATCATAGGTTTGTTTTTGAACTTGGTGTGCTCATTAGGAGAAACCTTTAGATAAGAGCTATCGATTAGCATTCATTTCTGTGAAAAAAGTTGCCATTTACAATAACCTCTGAACTTACAGCATTTGTGTATCAACATTCTTCCTTTAGCCAGTCTTACAGTTTACATTTAAAAATGCATGGATTACTGAAGTTGTGCACACAAAATGCTGTTATGGTGAAATTTCACCAAATAACATTGGTTCCAGTGATTTTCAGTTTTGCCATTTCACTTATAACTTAAGAAGTTCAAGTTTGTCAAGTTGAGCTACAGTGTCATTTTTTAATTATGCATTGTTGGTGTCTAGAGGAAGTTTCCTTTTTGTTTTTCAACCAGTCAGCTGATCCAAGATGACCACCAGTGGTCAATTCATTATGGCTTCCATGGTGGCCATCCTGAATTTGGTTTCCATCCAATAACTAATGAATACTGACTCAAATCAATTTCAGTTTTTGGTTATGCATTATTGGTGTCCACAGGAAGCTTCCTTTTGATTTTGGATCAGCTAGCCAAATCAATATAGCCATCATGGTAGCCATATTGAATTTGGTTTCCATCCAATAACTAATGAATGCTGACTGAGATCATTTTTTTTTCTTTGGATGCATTATTGGTGTCTAGAGGAAGCTTCCTTTTGATTTGATTATGCCCCCGAGAGACTTCCCTTCCCTTTTATGACACCGTCATGGGCATATGCCATGCTTTGTGTTGCTCTTGCTATAAGATAGGAAAAAATAATATTTTGGACTGTTATTGTATAACCCTTGCAGCTTGCAGATTTTCCATCCAGTACAAAAATACTCCTGTTTCCAAATATTTAAATTTTCAACCCTGGCTTTGTTTTAACTACCCCTATATACAGGAGTAGTTCTCTTATAGTAGTTCTCTTATAAGTGATTTCTCCATGCCACACTCTACTGTATTTTTCAGCAGCCATGACTTGATTTTATAAGAAATGTAAGAGAATACTTAGCAAGGTTAGGAGTTAACTTGTTTGGAAACCTATATCTGTGTGTGTTTTTAAGAGGGCACTAGAACACCATATGTATGCCCTCTTGAAACATACTTCTTAGGAGTTATTGAAAGTCTATGGGTTCTCCTGATAGATATTACTTATAATTTGGTAATTGCCTTAATGTACTTTTCGTATATGGTGTATGCTTTAAGTAAATTTTCAGCTCATCTACTATCCAAGTGATCCATCAGCAGCAAAGTCACTAATGCTTATTGTGCTCTTTCTCAGAAATCACAAATAATTTTATTGGGAAAATCCAGCCCACTGTAGTGTTAGCAAACTATACATCTCCATCTGTATGATATACAACAAATATAAGCAGATTGCACTGATACATGTTGATCCTGCACCATCCATCTATCCTTCCATCATTCTTAATCCTTAAAATCCAAGATGTTTTTAGCAATTTTCTAGGCAAGTCTTGTCTGTCTATAAAGGAAGCAAAGATTTGCCAAACATTGCTACCAATGTACTTAGATGGTACCTTGCAGTGCAAATTTACCCATTAATGATATGCTGGGGCACCTGTTTAGTTGCAGTAAGAACTGAATACCCTGTGTACTGTGGCTAAACAGAGAATTTTCTGGATGCTTCTTGATTTCTTCCACTTGTCTAATTATACTTTTGTGAGTATAACAGTTGAATATTTTGGTCACTATTGCTAGTGAGTGCAGTAACTCTTGAAGATATTTATGGACATGGCTGATTCATAATCCCTTCATGATATTATCACCTAAAAGCTATATACTAAATCTGAAAAAAATCTGTGATGAAATGAAATGGAAATGTGATGACAAGTAAGTCTGAGTCTAACAATATCAAAACGCTTTAACAAATACATTATCACTAAACAGCTATGTCAAAAACTTTGAAAAAGATTTTAAACAATTTTCTTTAATATGTGATCACATGAAAGACAGATAGAAGTATGGGTGAATGTTGGACTGATGTGTCAGAGTAAATTGGTGGATCTTACAATAAATTTCAAATATTAACTCTCCGAATACTGATGTCTAAATACAGAAATTTCAACGAATAGATTAATCCCTGAATGTAACTGGGAATTTAAAAAATTTGATCTTCTTTGACATAGCTCATTTAGTTTGGCCATGGGTTAATTTCAAAGACCCTATCTGGCACATACCTTCTGTGATTTGTGCCCATCTTGTACTGTTTCTAATATAATTAACTTGTCTGATATGCCAGCCTGTTATACCATTTTTAGCAGTTGAAGTCTATAATAGCTGGTGGGACTTTATTGTGATGTATTTATTCAGGTTAGTACATTGAGCACAACACAACGTTTGTGACATTCATTTTGAAAGCAGTACATCCTTGCTCTTCAAATTCTTTATTATTAGTCTCTGAAATCAGGCCTCACATTATAGCAACACTAAAAATTTTATTTCAGGTAAAAGAACAGTTCATAATCCTTTCCAAAATCGAGACACACCATGGGATCCTTATGGAGTAGCAAAAGTTAATTTGTCCGAGTTGCTTTTAGGTCATAAATATCTTTACCTGAAAGTACCAATACAGAATTGTATAATCCCTGATGTTCTTGGCATGTATGGTAAACTAGATACAAAGCTTATTGGTGTCAGTGGAGCAGTTGATGGTCCAGGTAAATGTAATATTCCCATGTATAACTTTCTACCTGCATCTCTTCCTACAGTTCTCAATGGAAATTTGGTACACATTAACCCTTCACTCCATATAGCATTATTCACAAAAATCAACATTCAAATTTATTATTTTTTTCATTTTTTACCTCGAAAACATAGCTCAGCACCCCTCATTGGAATAGACGCATTCAGCTCGTTCCATGGAACGTCACAAGCTATGTTTTTTAGGCAAAATGAACATTTGTTTTAGTTATTCACAAAATCTTTTGCTAGTGTCTTCTTTTATTACATGCTTGTTCCATATAATCCCCATCCACAGCAACAATACACCGTGTGGAAAATGAAAATCTGTTCTGCACATATGTGCGGAACAGAAATCATTGATGGACTATTTTTAACTAGAAGCAAAATTTCACTGGAATTTTTAATAAATCGTGCACCACAATTACAATTTGAATCACTAGCGATAGCTAAGTATAGTAACACAGGTTCCCCTCGCAAATTTAGTTGGTGATAAAATGTGTTCTTTTTGTTAATAGTTTGGCCCCTGAGCCCTGAGTTCCAATGTGTTCTATATGCCTGTTGGCACATAGAACACATTGGAACTCAGGGGACCAGAACTTTGTCAAATGAACTGCGGAGTGTCCTAATAATTGCTTTTATGGATGTGAAGGCATGTAATAAAGACAGAATGACACACGCGTGTGAATGGATTAATCGATATGGCACATGTGCCAGTGCAGAAGGATAAAATGAGAAGCGGAAATCTCGTGTCATATCGATTAACCCATTCACACATGCTGTGTATTTATTTGTGTTAGTTAATGGTAAATTTTGCTGGCCTCCAAAGGGCTAACAGAATGATTGGAAGATATGCTTGAATTTACCAGGTCATGGTTTGACAGTTTTTATATGCCCGTTTTGAAAAAAACGGTCGTATTATGGTATACCGCTGTCCGTCCGTCCGTCCATCCATCTGTCCGTCCACACGTCGTACAATAACTCGAAAATGCTTCAAGCAATTTTTGGTGGAAAGTATATGTTGATGGAAGGAAACTCTCTTTCGATTTGTTTCTCTGTCCGATTTGTCATTCCAGAGTTATGGGACTTTATTCGTCAAAATATAGGCAATTTTCGGACAATAACTTGAAAATGCTTTGAGCAATTTTCATGATTTTTAGGTGGCAGTTCAGATGTTGAACAATTTATCCAATACATTTACCATTTTTTCTTGAAGTTATGATCTCTATAGACATAAGATATATACATGTACATGAAATTCAAATAATTTATTTCCAAATTAATGAACACAGTATGTTGTTGGTTATGATTATTGTACAAGAATATAAAAAAAACCTGACAAGTACACATGTATACTCATATTTTGAGCTTCCCTCTTGTAACTAATAATGGGCGTATCATGCGCTCATGGCGCAGCTGTTTATTTCAAGTGTTATGAGTCTTGAAGTTTTGTCTAAAAACCATGTTGTCTCAACCTGTCTTGTTCTATGAACTTTGAAGATTGTGTTGGAGTATTCTGTCCTGACTGGCCTGATGCCCACATTTGTGGATGGAATGATTCAGTGATGCATTACTACCTCAGAATACACACAAGAACACAAGCATTATTGCAGTGGATTGAATATCACAATGCATACTGCACCACAGAATGCTGGATGTATTTTTATACTAATAACCAATGGCCCAGACTTAGCTGCTGGTGCAAACTCAATATTATCAAGGGGCAAACACAAATTTTGAACCCCCCAATCCCCCAAATTTGCATACAATACCGAAAATTAAAAGTCCTATCTGGCCCTCCATACTTTTACCATCTGCGCATGCACAGCAGTCAGGAAGAGACCGGAATTGGCGCAAACATCATTCTTTGTTTGGACTTAAAGTCAGTAACAATGATCTGACATCTGTGCTTTAAAATCTCCTTTTTTGAGGATGCCAGACGCAAATCAATGCAAGAATTGATGGATCCAAGGCTGTAAATGGATGATGGAAGTGAACAACAGTGGTTTCAAACGTTCAGGGCTGTAACTTTATAATAATAATAATAATTATAAAAATTATTTCATGTTTCCCATTTTTGGGAAAAAACTCCTGATGACATCATTCTTGCTAATGATTAATCCTCTGTTTGTTAAGTGTTCCTTCCCTATCCGTCGTTGGCAGTGAGGTTCCTATGCCGGAGCTCTCACCACAAAATAATTCAAGTTTTTCAGTTTCTTTTTCAGAGGAACAAGAACATGGTGATTGTATTGTGACACCCATCCAAGTGTGCTACTGTCGCTGCACTCTGATGAGAAAACAGAGCTAGCTGCAAGGTGATATGAATATTAAGCAAGGGATAAGGCCTCTAGTTAGTGTTCTTAATCCTTTGCAAGCAGCTAGCTCGACCAGCAAAGCGGTTACTGCGTTCGTGGGAGCCGTGACACCGGGTAAGTCCGTTGCGGTCAAGGGAAGTGTAGATTTGGGTAGAGCGAGCACCTAAAAAACTAAAGCTCACCCAGCGACAACGGAAATGGGGAGGAAGTTTCTCTTAGGGAGGCTCGACTAGGTCTGATAAGACCGCGAATCGGAGAGCCCTCTCTCTGACCCAGCAACATTTGGTGCCAAATGTTGTTTTGAGAAACTTGCCTGTGTAGGAAGTAGGAACCTGCAAGTTTATCTTAGGGAAGCTTGGTGAGGTCTGAAAAGACCGCGAATGGGAGAGCCCGCTCTCTGACCCAGCAACATTTGGGGCCAAATGTTGTTTGAGAAACTTGCCTGTGTAGGAGCTAACATCCATGCTCACTGCTCGGGACGCTCCTTCTAAACTGCAGATGGTGTCGGCTACAGTTACGGCTTCTTCCTCAGGCAGATATAGCACACACGACTGCATACCAGCTACCCGACTTCGAATATCCAGGCAGCCGCCAGAAGAAGTATCCTGTCTTCGCCCTTGAAGTCAGCCCATCTGGTAGCTAGTGATCAGAGGCTTCAATCATTGGGATGTTCGTAGTAGAGATCTTCGTCTCAGGAGCAGCAAGCAGTGTAAATATGGAAGACCACTGCTCCTCAAGCCTGGGTAACAGACTTGCTGTCGCAGATTGTGCAGCTAATTGCAGCTTCCCAGCAAGTGCAAGAGCAGCCTTCTGCAGACTCCGGTGGTGAGCTGTTGGACGGTGCTGGGTCGATCCAGCCATCTGCACACACAGATGTGATGGACTGAATGTCACAGCTGAATCAGTCGGATGATGAAAGGGACAAGGAAGAGGATTACCCTTCCCTTTCGGAACAGCATATGGTAGTGATGAATTTTATTCATCAATACTATCCTGACTTTGTTCCACCTGATCAGCAAGCTGCGACTACTAGAGAGAAACCGCTGTCGTCTCTGGATGCAGATTTCGTGCGGAAGAAAGAGGATGTTCTTTCCTTCCTGAAACAGTCTCGACAGGTGATGGAGACCTTCGGCCATGTTAACAACGCCATATTCAACCTCTCTAGTGCTAAGAGGAAGGCAGTTTCTTATTGACATCTTCAATAAATATACTGTTTCTTGGACCACGTTCATTTAAAACGGTTGGAGAAGATGTCCAGAGAGCTCCTCTACGTTTTGAGTGAGCAGCCCGGGGATTTAGTTATGTCCCTACCTGCATCATTCAATATATGCTCGGAAGTGATGGAATGTGCCATTTCATCCAATAGAGCAAATGTCCTACGCAGATCACCTCACCAGAGCTATGGTGCAACGTCTTAATGGGAGGGACTTTGAGGACATTTGTTCCTTGCTTAGAGTTCTTTCCAGGGCAGTCATGCATGCCACGTACAACTCCGCCCTGACAGTGGCAAATTTGGATTTGATTAGACACGATGCTGCCCTTGCGTCGTCATCACTTATAGGTGAAAGGTGAAAAGCTCTCTCCGAGTCGCTCCGGTCTCCGGACATACTCTATTTGACGACAAGCTTTCATTAGTCTATGAACAGGCTACAAAGAAAGCTTCCAGTGCACTGCTACTGAAGTCTGCGTCCCAACAACATGCTTCAGCAGACTGGGGTAAGCGAGGCTGTTCCACTTCAAAATCAACTAAAGGGAACTCTTCGCACCCGGAGGTATAGTGACTCGAGAAAGGGGCGCAGGTCTGATCCAGACTATAGGTCAGATTCCCCTAAGCTGACGGGACAAGGTTCTTTGTGTGGAGGACGTAGTATCTCCTCCCGTAAGCCTCATAAGTCATATTGCTTGCCAGTTAGCGGAAGGTTATATCAAACTTTGCGAGAAACTGGATAGAAGTCACAGAAGATCATTCTGAGCAAAAACCCCCACTTACAGGATGTCTGCGTTGGACAAATCTTCTGGCAGATCCTTTCAAAAGAGAGTCTCTCCTAGTGGAGGTACAGGCTCTCTTATTAAAGAAAGCAATAGAGGTCGTCGAGGAGCCATATGTTGCTTTCCACTTAGCAGAAGGTTATCAACCTCGCAAAAAGTGGATGAAAATTATGGAAGATCAGTGGATGAAAATGTAGTCTCGGCAGGCCTGCGGCTATCAGTCCGAGCAAAGCTTCACTTACAAGAAGTATGTGTTGGACAAATCTTCCGACAAATTCTTCCAAGAGAGTCTCTCCTTGCGGAGGTACAGGCTCTCCTATTGAAGAAAACCAATAGAGGTCGTCAAAATATTCTCATGTTTTTTTCAAGTCACCTGTTTCTCGTCCCGAAGCCAGACGGATAGTGCATAGATAGGCTGAGATAGCTGTCTTGTTTGGAATAGAGCCGTTAGAGGGAATAAGTACGTCTTTTCCCTCTCGGTGTTGTATTCCTTGGCGCCAAGACATTTAATGCCATTGTGGACGCCATAGTAGCCTTATGTACTGTTACAGCGGTCTTTTCTTAGAATTAGCGACTAGTGTTGTAAGTCTTCATTTAGTGAGCTTTTAAGACCGCAAGTGACACAGATATGTCTTCACGTAGACGAAGACTCATAACTGCATAGCTACTTTGAAATTACTCTCTTTGGGAATTATGGCTGTTAGAATAGCGGCTCGTCATTCCCTACCTTGCGTGACGATGGTTGTAAGTGTCTGTTTAGTGAGCTTTCAAGGTCACTAGTTACACCAAGATATCTGTCTTCACGGAGAGGAAGACTTCTAAGCTACATTAGCTAGGCTCTGACCACTGTCTTTTGGGAATAAAACCGATAAAGGTAGAGTGCCTTTCGGTTTTGTTTTCCAAGGTGTCATAGACTTGAGTCTTATTGTTGACTCCATAGTAGCCTAGCTAGAATCATAAGTGATGTTTTTTTTCAGTAATTATGCAGTGACATAACTGAATTTATTATCTCTTGGGACTACTATTCTCTTTGGGAATTTAGGGCTGTTAAAATAGCGGCTCTTCATCCCTACCTTGCGCGACGATAGTTGTAAGTCTCCGTTCAGTGAGCCTTCAAGGTCGCAACTTACACCAGTTTATCTGTCTTCATAGAGATGAAGACTTATAAGCTACGGCTAGCATTGTAAGTCTCCTTAGTGAGCTTCTAAGGCCGCAGTTATCAGCCTTTTTTATTGTCTTCACATATAGGAAGACCTTTAGCTGCTTCAGCTAGGCTGAGTTCGTTGTCCCATTGGACATGATACCGTATGTTAGAGAAGGTTATTCCCTTCCTACTGGTATGGTTTGGTGTTCGTTATATGAGGCGATAAGCTCTATTGATGACGCCTTATTTACCTAGTGTGATTAATGAGCGTTTCTTCAAACGCCTATACTTAACTCCTCAGGAACATATTTCCTTATATCAGACCGAATGTAAGGAGTTCATCTAGATTTTTTATGATCAGGTGTCGGAACATTGTATTTTTCTACTTTTACCCAATGACCCAGACTTCGCTGGTGCAATCTCGAAGTTATCAAGGGCCAAACACAAATTTTGAACTCCCCAATCCCCCAAATTTGCTTGCAAAACCGAAAATTAAAAGTCCTTTCTGGTCCTCCATACTTTTACTCTCCGCACTTGCGCAGTTGCCAGGAAGTGACCGAAATTAGTGCAAACGTCATTTCTTTGTTTGGCCCTAAAGTCAGCAACGATGAACTGACATCTATGCTTTAAAATCTCCTTTTTTGAGGATGTCAGACACAAATCAATGCAAAAATTGGTGGATCCAAGGCTGTTATTGGATGATGGAAGTGTTCAATGGTGGTTTTAGATGTTCAGGGCTGTAACTTTATAATAATTAGAAAATTATTTTATGTTTCCCAATTTCAGGACATACGCCTGTCATCATTTTTGTTAATGTTTATTCCATTGATTGTTAAGTATTCCTTCCCGATTCTTCCATGAACCCTTCCTGTTAAACTCTTAAGCTTTTTGGCTATTTTTTAATGAATTTTCTTATTGAATTTCTTGGGAGTTTAACATTTATTACAGAATATTATTCTGTTTTTCCCCATGGTTATGTCCTCACCTAGGGGTGTTAGGTTCTTTAGTCTTGCGACTTCTATCCGATGTATCATTTCTTCTTCGTATGAAGATCTAGCTTTGCATCTGGTAGCATTAAATTGTTTTCTGACTTTGGGCCTTTTTGTGTGCCTGATGTCTTGTTTACATTGACGTTGTTTACATTGACAGCGTCCTCATATATAGGTAGTTTTTTTATATTCTATTTCTGTAGAATTACTGTAGGATACATGGATTATTATTCCGGTAGTGTAGCTCAAAACATTTGGATTTTGTCCACACTTACACTCTATCGGGATGCCTTTGGGCTCTTTATGTTCCCTTTGGGAACTTAGGCGTTTTTTTCCCAAAAAATTTTCCAAAAAATATTTTGAATTTAATTTAGATTGCTATTATTAATGTATCTTAATTATATATATGTTGTGGAGTTTGGAGGTCTGATATTGACTTTAGTCGATGCACTCCTGCGGATTCTTGTCATTCTTGTGTTACTGGAATGACTAATGTTGGAAACGGTTGTTGCGGTACGTTGTTGGCAATAAGGTTCTGAGGGCAGGCCTCTCAGCACGTTATAATTTATTTTGTCAGTTTTTCTATTTCAGAGGAACATGAACATGGTGATGATATTCTGACACCCATCCAAGTGTGCTACTGGCGTCAAGCTCCGTTGAGCATATAGAGCTAGCTGCAGTGCTCATGATTGCAAGAGTTAGGGCCTTTTGTTAAGGGTTTTAATCTCTTGCAAGCAACTAGCTCGACCGGTGAAGCAGTACTCCGTCTGTGGGTGCTGTGACGCCGGGTAAGTCCATTGCGGTCGAAAGAAGTGGATTGGGTAGAGCGAGCACTTTAATATAAATAGCTCACCCAGCGAAGACGGAAATAGGGAGGAAGTCAGCATGTTTCTTGTACTCGGCGAGGTCTATAGACCGCAAGTGGGGGAGGCCTCTCTCTTACCTAACAGACATTTGGGGCCAAATGTTAAGAGAAACAACTTGCACGAGCCAGAGCATATGTCCGCCCTCCACTCGGGACGCTCTGTTTAGTCTGCAGCTGGGGTCGGCTTCAGTCATGACTTCCTCCACTACGTTTCACAAGCCGAAATGAAGTTTTCTGGTTGGAAACTTGCACGAGATGGAGCATACATCCGCCCACCGCTCAGGACGTTCCGTCTAGTCTGCAGCCGGGGTCAGCTTCAGTCACGGCTTCCTCCGCAACATTATTAAAGCACACACGACCGCATCCTACCTACCCAACTTCGGATATCCAGCCTGCTGCATGAAGAAGGAACTACTCTTCACCCATGAAGTCTGATCGTCTGGAAGCTAGGGAGACGAGGCCTCGATCATTGGGACGTTCGGAGAAGAGATCCATCTCCGACACACTGTCCAAGGAGCAGCAAGCGGCTAGGAAACAGAAGACTGCTGCTCCTCAGGCCTCGATCATGAACATGCTGTCGCATTGCGCAGTTGATCACAGCATCCCAGAAAGTGCAGATGCAGCCTCCCTCAGACTCAGAACCTGAGCTGTTGGTCGGTGCTGGGTCGGTCCAGTCGTCTGTTCACACAGCTGCAATGGTCCGAGATTCGCAACTGATTCTCTCGATGGTGAAAGGAATAAGGAAGAGGATTACCCTTCCCTTTCAGAACAGCACAGGGTTGCGATGGATTTCATCCATCAATACTGCCTTGAATTTGTTCCGACGAATCAGATTGCTGTGACGATAAGTGAGAAACCGCTGTCGTCGTTGGACGCAGACTTTAATCGGACAAAGGAAGAAGTTTTTTCTTTTCCAGTTCAGCCTAGGTAGGTGTCGCAGGTCTTAGGCCATGTAGACGACGCCGTATTCACTTCTCGAGTGCGAGGAAAGGGCGGTTTCTTAACTACATCTTCCATAAACATACCATTTCATGGACTGTGTTCATTTATAAACGGTTGGAGAAGATGTTCAGAGAGCTCCTCTGTGTTTAAATGAGCAGCCGGGGGATTCAGATATATCCTTGCTTGCATCATTCACTATTCGCTCAGACACAATTATAACGGCATTTTCATCAAGTTGAGCGAATTTGGAAGCAATGTCTTATGCAGATTACCTTACCAGAGTTATGGCGCAACATCTCAACGGGAAGGAATTTGAGGACATTTGTACCTCTCTTACAGTTCTTTCCAGGGCAATTTGTATACCACGTATAACTCCGCTCTTACAGTGGCTAATCTGGAGTTAATCAGATGTGATGCTGCCCTTGCGTCGTCATCACTTATAGATGACAAGGTGAAAAGCTCTCTCCGGTCTCCGGACATACTATTTTGGACAACAAGCTTTCATCAGCCTATGATCAGGCTATTTAGAAAGCGTCAAGTGATCTGCTATTGAAGTCGGCATTTCATCAACCCGCTTCAGCAGACAAGAGTAAAAGGAGGATGTTCCAGATCTAAACGTCAAAAGGGAACTCCTCACGAGGGTACAAGAAGCCCTCTTACAATTACTCTGGAGGTCGTCAATATAGCGACTCGGGAAAAGGGTGTAGGTCTTATCGGGACTATCGATCAGACGACCCTAAGCCAACGGGATGAGGTTCTTCACGGGGAGGATGTAGTTTCTCCTCCCGCAAGCCTCACAGGTCATACAGGTGATGTTCAAGACCTCTATTGCTTGCCAGTTGGCGGAAGGGTATCATCTTCGCGAGAAACTGGACAGCAGTCACGGAAGATCAGTGGGTGAGAAGCGTAGTCTCCGATGGCCTACGGCTATCATTCCGAGCAGTACCCCCACTAACAAGATGTCTGTGTTGGACAGTTCTTCTGTCCGATCCTTTCAAAAGAGAGGTACAGGCTCTATTTTAAAGGAAGCAATAGAGGTCGCCGAGAATCAGTATTCTTGGGGTTTTTACAGTCACCTGTTCCTCGTATCGGAGCCAGATGGCTCGTTCCAACCAGTAATAGACTTGAGCTGGATAACAAGCTTATCGTGGCTCCAAAGTTATATATGGAGACCATTCGGTCGGTAAGAGCAAGCATTCGAGTGAACGTCTATGTGGCAAGCATAGACCTAAAGGATGCATACTTTCATGTCCTGGTACATCTGGCATTCAGAAAGTACCTGCGGTTCGCCATACAAGGGAAGGTGTATCAGTTCAGAGCAGTGTGCTTTGGCCTGAACCTGGCTCCCTGGGCAATCACTTGTATAATGAACTCGGTAATGTCATACTTCTGAGCTCATTTGTCTGCAGAAACGTCGACTTACTTGGTCGTCATTCTGCAGAGATAACAGCATCAGAATTATTCTTCAGAACGATGTTCAGAGTCTGCTTCTTTTGTTCTGACGTCTCGGTTTCATTGTAAACAAGAAAAAGCCGGATATAGCTCTGTCCAAGTCGTTCACTCAATTGGAAATGAACTTCGAGACTCACAACAATCTGGTTCGCCCCCTGTTACCCAGAGCGAAATTTTGTCAGTTGTTATGCTCGCTTTTGTCTAGACTCAGACGCATTAACAGCTAAGGAATTCATGCGACTGATGGGGCTGTGCAGAGCGGCTGCGGATCTTGTTCCAATGAGCCGCCTGCGCATGTGTCCCCTTCAGATATTCTTTACTCAGAACTGAAGTTTGAAGATGCATTCGCTTGAAACCAGTATTGTTTTAACGGACCTAGTAAAACAAGGGTTCAGATTTGGGCAGATATTCAGTGGTTAACTCAGGGAGTTCTGCTGCAACTGCCAGATCCAGATTTCACGATTATGACGGATGCGAGTCAGACGGGTTGGGACACGACCCTAAGTCCCGCAGACTTGAGGTTTCAGGGTCTTGGGACCCTCGATTCCTAGTGAAGCACATAAACATCTAAGAGATGATGTCTATATGGCTAGTGCTACAACATTGGATTCACATAATAGCAGACGTCCATGTTCAAATTGTCAGACAATTCGACAGTAGTAGCTTACATCAGGAACCAAGGCGACACTCATTCAATGCCATTATGTGAATTAATGGAGAAGATTCTCCTATGCATTATGAATCATCATTTTCATTTTTCTGTCCGTCATATACCGGGTCGTCTGAATGTACTAGCAGACTCGCTCTCTCGGAAAGGTCGCCTGTTGCCATCAGACCGGACTCTCAACAAGCGAATATTCAGGCAGATTTGCTACCAGTGGGATCGTTCCATGATAGATCTGTTTGTGACACACGGGAACAATCAGTTACCGACGTTTATGTCGCCATGCCAAGATCATCGAGTGTACGCAGTAGACACTCTGTTGATCTCGGAATGATAGGATAGGCATATCCTTCAACTCCATTGATTTAGCAGATTCTGTTTAGTTCAAACAGTCTAGTTGCGAAATCCTGACAGTAGCACCTCTGTAGTCTCAGAAACCTTGGATCAATCTTCTCGGGTGTCTGTTATGGGACGTTCCCCGGAAGCTTCCGCCACGAGAAGACCTTCTTTATCAGGGGGCGTATTTTTTCTTCACGTCCTTCTCCACCCTTAGTGGCATTATGGAGTCGGTCAGACGTGACGGAGCCTTGCAGTTCCTATACTGTTTGATGACGAACACAAGAACGATTCAAGTAATGCGAGTGAAGGGGGTTCGATATGATTTTGAATCCCCCCCCCCCCACGTCCCCCACCCCCACCCCATCCCCCACCCCCACACCTGCCAATGGGCAATGTGTTAAGAGGCGATTACCAGGCAAGACGTAGTTTTCTTCCTGTAAGCCTTGTATGCATTTAAGCACATACATGCATTTCATGACTTCTCGATTGGCAGCTAGGTCATGTTCTATGGCGACCTCATGGGCAATCCACTTTCTAGTTGGTTGGTTTCCTGTGGTTGTTCATCTATATGTCATATACGAGCATATGATTCATCGTCAATAAATTGCTAGCCTTTGAGTACCTGGGAGGCTGTCTTGTCAGTTAACTGGTATTCAGATGATTACATACGGGATTTCAATGCTCATGTGCATAATAATCGCATTATTAGGCAGACACATTATTGTATGTTAAGCAAAGGTCAGCCGAGTGGGTGACTAGGGCGAAGAAGTCGCCTTGTCATTCCTCAAGTTGCCTTGGCTTACATTGGGGGCGAAATTCAAGTCGCCCTCCCAAACTTCCTTGGGAGGCATGACAGTTTACTGTATTTTGTTATGTTTTATTTCCAAAAAAAACAACGTTTCCGCATTCACAAAAAAGTAAACACAGCTGCTGTTAAAATCCGTCATACGGCTCTGAAAATAGCCTAAACTAGCCCAATTTTATATTTCTGAAAAGAGTTGTAATGTCGTAGTTGTTCAAACAATACGCCCTAACTGATAGTTACCAGCACAAAATGCTATTTAAAAACAAAAGTGTCAGCAAAAACCACGAATCACACAAGACACGCATCGAGTTGATTAGAATTTATTAAAGTTAACCACCGTTTCAAAACCCCCCAAAATGTGCAGGGGACAGTTCATCCATAAAAACGTTGAAATTGCTTACGTTTATGCTCTGTTCCACTGAAAAATTAGTTGCATTGAAATTCGCCCCATAATTTGCATTGAAAGTTTTTCTTTGAAAACTTGTGTTGGAAGGGGGTTAAATGTAATAAGGCTACGATAGAAATCACATATATTAGGATGGATAAGAATGGCAGGCCTTACAGCACCAGTCGCACGTGTCAATGTAAGATGGTTGACAGAAATTGTCATTTTTCTGAGCAGAGTATTATCACCCAGCACAGCAGGTTTCATGCTGATTGCATTATTCTTGTGTGAGTTATGGCCCTTGGAAATATGGAAAATCGCCAAAATATTAGTTTTCCGGACTTTTTTTTGGAATCGTTTAACAGAATTCATGCTGATCACATCTAGGTTATAACATTTGTATAATTATTAATGCTCATTAGTCCGGTAGGGACATTGTATTGCTTCAGCGATACGTGAGCTCTTGTTTTAAATACTATACCTTCTATTACAGAGAAGAACACTCTCACCATGGGTAATGCTAAATTTCAAATCCACTGCATTGAGGCAAATACAAAATCAGCTGCATGGTCAACCCACACCTAGTCATCACTGTTAGGGAAAGAGTTAGGGTATTCAGAAACCATGGACGACACAATTTTTGTAGGGGATGTGTGTGATATGATTGTATAACTTTTATTTATTTTTTTCTCCATAATTGTGTCCTCTATGAACATTTATTTTGTCACGATGTCATGTACGTTTTGTTTTTTTCTGACTTCTCCCTCATGTCCACTGACTTCTCCCTCCTGGTCCCTGACTTCTCCCTAAAGTCTCTGGAGGGAGAAGTCACTTCTCCCTAAAATCAGCTGCCAGGCTGACCCCTGATGTTAAGGACCTTAGAAACTATGAATTATTTCGGGGCAGTCTGTGGCGAGTCTGTTAATCATAGCTCGATCCATTTCTGGATCCAGGTTTCCATTAATGGCGGTAGCCAATCAAATACATCTTGTCTTACACTCTCGTATATTCGCTCGTTTCCAGGGAAATAGATATCGGATAGTACACGTCTGGGAGTATTATTTACTGGAATTTATTGTACACCTGAATGGGGTCGCCTGTGGGTTACCTTGGATGTTTGTTTACTCTCCAGAGATCGTCCATTGTGATTCTATTGGACATGTGTATGTTATATATTATATCACCGGTTTTCGACCTATCTGGGTGATATTAATTACCGGGATCGCCGCTATAACCTTAGCTTCTGAAGTGGCATTAAACATCTATTTATTAATCATAATTAATACCTGGGTGTCTATTCATTGAAAATTTATATTGTTATTTGGTACCGCTTTTACTGATTCCAGAGTGTTCCCCTCTTTTTGAAGATTCCTTCAAAAAGGGTGGGGGGATTTTTTACCTCTCCTCTGGCTTGATAAGTATGTAACTATGAGTGAAGCTGTTTGTAGATTATATCCTGGATACAGCTTGTGTTTTATTGTATATGGCATATGTTTGTAGGGTATGATAGCCTCTCATTCTCAAATACGCCATCCTAATTTCTGGAGCTTAGTCCGGACTAGCCTTAAAAATTGGGAACTTGTTACTTCCAGTTAGCATAGTCTTCATGCTAAGAATACAGAATTACTTGAATTTGGCTCCTTATTGATGATATGTCTTCTCCATTACTGTATAGAGAGACATACATGTAATTCCTTTTAAATTTAATTTTCTTTCGCCTTGGATTACAGGCTATGGAACTATGTTGGTCTACTAATTCTGAAGTCCTTGGCCCTCCGCCTTTTTACGATTCAGCTAAGTCTGGGCTATAGGGTTATAGTATAAAAATATTATAAATTTAAAGTAATTTGTATATTTTTTATGCTTACAAATGGCCCAAACGGGTATGGCCCTCCCATGAGTGGGCACTCATACCTCCCTGCTGAGTTATTATGTAGTACTCTTTTCTACAAAGAATGATGTTGGCACTAATTTCGGTCACTTCCTGGCGACTGCGCAAGCACAGAGAGTAAAAGTATGGAGGACCAGATAGGACTTTTAATTTTCGGGTTTGCAAGCAAATTTTGTGGATTGGGAGGTTCAGAATTTGTGTTTGGCCCTTGATAACTTTAAGTTTGCACCAGCTAAGTCTGGGCCATTGGTAAGTATAAAAAATATACAAATTACTTTAAATTTATAATTTTTTGACAGTTTTCATCTCGTTAATGCAATAACTAGAATAGATATCAATGGATTTGGTCAATATTTGGAATGTGAGACTTTCTTAACTTGAGTTCAAAAACTGGTACTGTTTGGCCATACTGAGCAGAGTTATGGCCCTTAATTTGTGCCTGTTTTCAGCTCATTAAGCATGCTAACTTCTACAGAGGTCAGTGGATTTGATTTTCTTACAACGACCAGCCTTACAGGTGTGAAAAAACTTGACCTTGCATCGACTGTGTGATGCATAATCCTGGTTATAAATACATTTTTACTACACATTGACAGTGTACATCTGGTGGCTTTGCAGTTGTTTATGGGCAAAATTGGCTGCTTACACAGGCCACCGATACTTGCCTAGAAACAACTGCCAAAGCACTTATGTTATTTTGAGTTTACAAAGAGACTGCGTTTTGGGGAACCTATTCTGTTGCAATAAAAAGTGATCAAAGTTTGAATTCGGGTCATAAGGATTAATAGATATACTGAGGCACCAATAAATCCATGAGAGGTCCCAAAAATGACATTGCAAACAGCCAGCATTACAAACATTTTCTTCATCTGAGGCTGAACAGCAACTGCCTTTGCAGGTCTGCATTTCTACAAATTATACCACTTTACATATAACATTGAAAGATTGATTGTCTGCTTTAAGTATAGAATATACCCATAGTAGCTTGGTGTAACAAATGTTCACCACAAGTGGTGAAGTGGTGTTAATTGCGAACCTTTGGTGCATGTTTAACACCACTTCACCATGAGTAGTGAACATTTGGTACACCAAGCTACTTTTGGTATATTTTATTTATACCATGGTCGTCAAATTAATAAGAGTTTAAATGTTAAATAAATCAATGTTCACATGTGCGAATCTGTTTTTGTTTACATGAGCACCGGTGGGTGGTCCTCCCACTGGCAATTTTATAGCCAAAACAAAATAGAAAACGAAACACGAAAATTACGGGCCCATTTTCATTTTAATAACATAATAACATACTATTTCGAGTTATGGGTGCTTTATTAACATGAGACAATGTATGTTTGTTAATTTTTGGTATCTTATGAGGTAAACTTATTTAAAAAATAATAAATAATTGCCGGTTTCATTTCACTCTTCACAAGATGACAAGTGATAAATTTAGACAAGTTTGCATTCAAGGCGAGGCCACCAAAGGTCAACTTGGATGTAGTTCCACTGTAGGTGTAAATTTTACCTATTGAAATCCAATTGCTTGCGTGTTCACCACTGTTGGTGTGTAAAGCTCAAATTTGTCATAGGCTTTTTATATATAGTAGAATAGGTAATCATGGTATAAATTAATATACTGAGTCAAAAAAGAAAGTATAATAGAGACAAATGTGAAAAAATAGCATAAAGGATGAAATTTAATAGTTCTAATGTTGCATGTTTGTGGACAAGAAGTCGTGCAAAGAGTTTAATTACATGTTGTTGTCCACCCAACCATGTATAATTTTGCTATGGATTTCAAAATAGCATGTGCTACCCGAGAATGTCAAATTGAATGGGTGACCAACGATTTTCTTTGTGTTATGTTCTGCTAGAGAGCCTGGGTTATTGAGAAAACATACTAGTTTTTGTCTTCCATCATTTTGAAAAATGCCAAGGTAAACTGAAAATCGGAGGTTGCGTGCCATTGGTAAGTATGAGGCTGGGATACCTCCAGATGAGCTCGCTGGTGAGTTCAGAGTCACTGTGACCAATATTTACTGTCTCATTGGAAGGTATAGAACCACAGGATCTACTGCCGACGGACCGTGTTCAGTTTGACCAAGAGTTACGACCCCTACACAAGACCGACACATCAGGACGTCTCTCTTGCGGGATCGCTTCCTTCTGGCGACGAGGACAGCAGCAATTACTCCTGGTAGAACTAACAATAGAATCAGTGCACAAACTGTCTGCAACAGACTTGCTGAACATGGCATCTGCAGTTGGCGTCCATACCATTGACTAATCCTTACCCAACGACATTGTACCGTCAGAATGGAATGGGTACGTCAGCATGTTCACTGGACTTTTTAGTGATGAATCACAATTTTGTCTACGGCACGCTGATGGTAGGGCAAGAGTGTATTGCCGACGAGGAGAATGGTTTTCTGATGCTTGCATGTGACCGTTTTGGCGGGGTAGTGTAATGGTTTGGTCAGGAATGTCCTTGCACCATCGAACACAGTTGATCTTCATCGATGGAATTATGAATGGACAGCGATATAGGGACAAAATTCTTAACGCTGTTGTTTTCCCGTTGTTCAACGCTAATGTCGGTTTGCAGTTATTCCATCAAGACAATGCCCAATGTCACACGGCGCGTATCTATCGTGACTTTCTTGAGGAGCAGGGCATCAAACTTCTTCGCTGGCCCCCCACTGTCGACAGATTTGTCGTCAATCGAGCATCTTTGGGATCAATTGAACCGTCGGGTACAACTTCATGATCTTCGGACGTTAGGTGATTTAAGTAATGTTCTAAGGCAATAGTGGAAAGCAATACCAGATCCAGAGACTTATCAGGTCCATGGGCCATCGATGTCTTGCCATCCAAGAGGCAAACGGTGGACATACACGCTATTGACTGCATGTGTGAACTTTTCAGTCACCCCATGTCTGAATTGCAACGTCCTGACGTGACGCTGGCAACAGTAAGAACATGAAATTATGCAAATTCATACAGCTAGACTCAAAATATGAATTTACAATAATTTGTTTGGGATTAAAGTCGATAATACTAAAAAGATTGCTCCTCAAAGTTTATTATACTTTCTTTTTTGACTCCGTATATTTACCCTTTACATAACGAATCATCCACATCTGCCCACGTAATTTTCAAATTAAACAGTTGAAAGAAATATATATTTTTATACTGTACCAATGACCCAGACTTAGCTGGTGCAAACTCATTAAATTCGGGGCCAAACCAAATTTTTCCCCCCCAATCCCCAAAATTTGCATCAAAAACCAAAAATAAGATGTCCTGGTATGTCCTCCATACTTTTACTGTACTGTGCATGCACAGTCTCAAGGAGGTCTCAAAATTCCCGCCAAAATGTCATTCTTTGTTTGGCCCTGTAAACAGTGTCACATCACTGATATTTGTGCTGTAAATCTCAGTTTTAATGATGCCAGACACATAATTATGAGAGAAATGGTGGATAGGAAGTGCATTTAGGATGAGGAGAGGAGAAAAACAGTGGTTTCCAATGTTCAGGGCTGTAACATAAAAATTTTTTATAAAAATTTATTCATGTTGCCTATTTTCGAGGCATAGCCCTGCTGTTGTCATTCTTGCCATGAATGTTCCATTGTTTGTTCAGTGTTTCCTCTCTCCCTTTCCTTCATTCCCTCCTTGCCATTCTCCCATGCTTTTGGCTTATTTTTGTAATTTTTATTACTAAAAATTTCTTGGGAGTTTTGGCTTGGAAACAGAATTTTTTTTCTGTTCTGTCCCCATGTTTACGTCCTCACCCTAGGGGTGCTGTGTTTAGGTGTTTAGGTCTGCCTCTACCATCTGATGCTCTGCAGTCTTTTCTGGGGAAGGCACTGTTTAGCATCAGATAGTGTTTAAATTGGACACTGATTACTGGGCCATGTTTTCCAGTGCCTGGTGTCAGTTTTCTGGTTTGTTTACACTGTTTGTTTATGTTGACAATGGTTACGTCTGATAAGTGATTCCTTGTCTTCTGCCTTGATTATTCATAATAAGATACATTAATATTGTCCGTAAGTGCTGCATTAATTTTTTTCAGAATGATTTAAAATTTTTGTCCACACTTAGGCTTTTTTGGGATCCATTTGGGCTCTGGGTTCCCTTTGGGAACTTGGGGCTTTCTGAAAAAAAAATTTTCAAAAATTTTTTTCTTTTTGAATTGTTTTTTCATATTATTATAATGGATTTTTATACTGTGTATCTTTGTTTGCAAGGTTTATTGTGGGTACTATGATTGATTATTTTTACAATGAAAGATTATTGTTCAAATTGTAATGGAAGGAAATCTTCCTCTGATTCTCATGATTTCTGCATTAATTGTAGTCAGTGTACCCACACTAAGCCTTGTGCTATATGTAGCAATTGGGATGACAAACATTGGACATGTGTGTCACGGTATATTGTTAGCGGGGAGCAGGACATGCCGGTCCTCTCTCCGCAAGGTCACTCAAGTTTTTCACTCTCTTTTTCAGAGGAACAAGAATTGGGTGATGTTTCCGTGATGTCGTCTTCCAGTGCGTGTCCGTCATCACAATCCAGAGAAGAGCTAGCGGCAAAAGTGCTCATGGATATATAGCAATTGCCTAAGAGGCCCCTAGTAGGGTCGAAGGCGTTGGCATCTACGTCCGCTAGCTCGCCCGGTGTCACGTCCATTTACCGAATGGTACAGCACCCGGGTTCATCCGTTGTGGTCCAGGAAAGAATTAAGGGTGTTGCGAGCACTATAAATATTCCTCAGGCACATCCAGTGATGACGGATCTTGGTTTGGGATGGAAGAAGCCTTTGGGTTCGATCCCTAGCTCGTCCAGCTCCGCACGGGCTGTGAGCGAGAGAGGTCTCTCTCTCATACAACAACATCGCGGTCCGGATGTTGTTGTACAAAACGTTCCTCAGTCGGAGCTTACGTCCACCCCTCGGGATGCTCCAGTGTATAAACAGTCCGGAGAGGCTGTATCAAGGCTTCTTCCTCCTCACGTCAGCGCACTCGACCGCACCTTGGCTACGTGACCGCCGATATCCAGCCGGCATCCCCTTCCAGAGATTCATCGACAGCCAGGTCACGCCATCTGATAGCCAAGGATTCAAGGCCACCTTCATCTGGACGTTTGCATGAGAGAAGTATGCAAGAGACAACGTTCACGGAGCTTCCTGCGGATAAATCACGCAAGACCGCAGCTCCGCAGGCCTCGTTAACAGACATGCTATCGCAGATAGCACAAATCATAGCAGCATCCGGCAGAAGCCCTATCAAAGCAGGAAGAATCTGATGATGCTGGGTCGGTACGTTCTGCAGCTGGATCGGGAGCGGACGACCGAGATATCCAGGAGGTCCGTCAGGATGGCGAAAGGGGTATGGATGAATTGGAGTTCTCCCTTTCGGAACAACACAAAATCACAGTCGAGTTAATCCGGCATTTTCTTCCTGATGTTGTTCCAGCGGACCAGGATGCTGCTCAGCCTGATAGGAGGCTTATAGTGTCACTGGACACCAAATTTTTTAATCGGTTTAGGGACACTGTCCCAGAGTTTCCATCTCAGTCCAGGTATGTCTCACAGACATTTGAACTTTTGAATGACGCTATCAATAAACTTGCTGGTAAATCCGGCAAGTCAGCCTTCCTATCGGCTAATGCTCTTAATCTGCCTTTCATTAATGCTAGGAATAGATTTGAAACGGCAGGACAGGCCGTTCAGAGAGTTCCTCTGTGTCTAGACGACCAGGCTGAAGACCTAGAATTGTCCATGCCGTCATCTATGTCTGTTCATAGCTCTACCTTGGAAACTACAATATCTTCGAATAGAGCAAATTTAGACGCACTCTCGTACGCAGATCACCTTACCAGAGCATTGTCGTTACGCCTTGAAGGGCAAGAATTTCAGGACGTTCAAACGTCTCTGAGAGTTCTGTCAAGGGCTATTGCCTATTCTACATACAGCTCCGCCCTTTCAGTGGCTAATATGGAGTTGGTTAGATGTGACGGAACCCTAGCTACGTCCATGAGAGTGGATAGTAAGGTAAAAAACTCTCTTAGAGTCGCTCCGGTCTCCGGAGAGCTTCTCTTTAACGGCAAGCTTTCTGCTATTTACGATAAGTTAACTAAGAAAGCTTCAGACTCTCTGCTTTTTAAGTCCGCTTCTAATAAGTCGGAACCAGCAGATAAAAGTAGGCCTGGATCTTCTGGGACGAGCACGTCCAGGGGAAGTTCCTTTAGAGGTGCGTACGCACCCTCTAGGCCTTTTTCGCGAGACCGTCAAGGCAGGGACTCTAGCAGGGGCCGTAACGCTGGCCGTAATAATAGGTCAGACGCCCCTAGGTCGATGGCACGAGGTGCGGGTCGGGGAGGACGTGGTTTCTCCTTCCGCAAGCCTCGCAGGTCCAGGAAGTGATGGTGTAGACCTCTGTCGCGTTCCTGTGGGCGGAAGGTTGTCGAGTTATTTACAAAATTGGGAATTGATTATGGAGGACCCTTGGGTTCGAAGGGTAATTGCAGAAGGACTGAAACTGTCCTTCAAAGGAAAGCCTCCGTTAACTCGAAGTCCAAGATGGACTCAACTTCCGTCGAATATTCTAAAGAGAGACACTCTTCTTTCAGAAGTTCAGTCTCTTTTACTGAAGAACACGATCTCCAGGTTTCTACAGCCATCTGTTTCTGGTTCCCAAACCAGACGGCTCGTTCCGTCCAGTAATAGATTTAAGCTGGATAAACAAGCTGATTGTGGCTCCAAAATTATATATGGAGACCATTCGATCGGTCAGAACGAGCATTCGAGTGAACGACTATGCTGCGAGCATAGATCTCAAGGATGCATACTTTCACGTCATGGTACATCCGGCGTTCAGAAAGTATCTTCAGTTCGCTGTCCTAGGGGTTGTATATCAGTTCCGTGCGATGTGCTTCGGTCTGAATCTAGCACCCTGGGCTTTCACTCGGATAATGAACTCGTCATGACTTACTTCCGAGCTCATTCGTCTGCGGTAACGTCGGCCTACCTGGATGATATTCTTCAGAGGTGCAGCAACGAGTTAACACTTCAGAACGATGTGCAGAATCTTCTACTATTGCTCCAACGTCTCGGTTTTATAGTAAATGAACAGAAGTCAGATCTGGTGCCGTCCAAGTCATTCACCCACCTGGGGATGAGCTTCGAGATGCACAACAATCTCGTTTGTCTGCCGTTATCCAGAGCAAAATTAGTCAGTTGTTATGCTCGCTATTGTCTAAACTCAGAGAAGGTTACAGCGAGAGAAGTCATGAGACTGATAGGTCTGTGTGGAGCTGCCGCGGATCTCATTCCAATGGGGTGGCTACGCACTCGGCCTCTCCAAATCTTTCTGACTCAGAATTGGAAAGTGAAGACTTATTCGCTCGATGCGGACATCCTCTTGTCAGACCAAGCGAAACAAGAGATTCAGACTTGGGCAGACATTCAGTGGTTAACTCATGGAGTTCCACTGCAATTGCCGGATCCGAGTTTTACTATCATGACGGATGCCAGTCAAACAGGTTGGGGCGCGACACTATGCCCATCGGATTCGAGGTGCCAGGGTCTTTGGGATCCTCAATTCTTAGGCAAGAACATAAATATCAAGGAAATGATGTCAATTTGGCATGCGTTGCGTCATTGGATGGACGTTATTCAGAACACACACGTTCAAATTTTGTCTGATAATACGACCGTAGTAGCGTATTTTCGGAATCAGGGAGGCACTCATTCCATTCCGTTGTTCAGCCTAACGGAAAGAATCCTTCTGTTTGTACTGGAACATCAGGTTCTACTATTGGTCCGTCATATTCCGGTTCGTCTGAATGTGTTAGCAGACTCCCTTTCACGGAAGGGTCGCCTGTTGCCGTCGGAATGGACTCTCAACAACAGGTTTTCAATCAGATTTGTTACCAATGGGAGCGACCAATGATAGATTTGTTTGCGACGTACCTCAACAATCAGTTGCTTGACTTACGTGTCCCCATGTCCAGATCCTTGAGCGTTTGCAGTAGACGCCCTATTGATCCCGTGGGATGGGATAATAGGATATGCGTATCCTCCAGCGCTGCTGATTCAGCAGATATTGATCAAGATAAAGCAATCCCACTGCAAGATTCTGTTGGTAGCATCTCTGTCACCACAGAGACCGTGGATAAATCTACTCAGGTGTCTGTTGTGGGACATGCCGCGGAAGCTTCCTCCACGGGAGGATCTTCTGTCGCAAGGGAAATTGGCGCACGCTTCACCACAATCTGCAAGGTCTCAACCTTCATGTTTCTCCGTTGTGCGGCCCTTCTTGCACAGTAAGTGTTTTACAGGACGAGCAGTGGACGCAATTTCTAACTGCAGGAGGACCTCCTCTTCGCTAAATTATGCTGCAAAGTGGAAGGTCTTTTGCCAGTGGTGTAGGGATCACCCTGTGGATATATATGATCCCTCCATTCCTGACATTGCTAATTTTCTGGTCTATTTGTTTGACGAGATCAAACTGCAGCCTGTTACTATCAAGGGTTATAGCTCTATGTTATCTGATACCTACGCTCACCATGTTACATTGATTGGTTCTAATGTCTCTTTATCTAAATTAGTTAGAAATTTTTCGATAAATAGATCTAGAACTCTAAGTTTAATTCTGAAATGGAATTTAGCATGGGTTCTTCTTAAGCTAAAAGAAGCACCTTTTGAGCCTCTTTATACAGTGGATTTCAAATTCTTAACATATAATACAGCTTTTCTATTAGCCTTCTCTTCTGCTAGAAGAGTTAGTGAGCTTCATGCTTTATCGGTAGATGATTCTCACTATCGTAGTGTTGGTAATACTATTACTTTTACTACCAATGTTGGATTTTTGGCTAAGAATTAGGCTCCTGATAAGTATCCTGAACCTATTGTTGTTAGGGCCCTTCCGTCTTCAGATGGGCGTAGGCCTTTACTCTGTCCTGTTAGAGCTATACGTATTTATAAATGCAGGTCTGAGTTTATTAGAAAGGGACGTAAGCGTTTCTTTTTGTCTTTGATGCCTAATAGAAAGGACATTATGGTTCATTCTATTGATAGATGGATTCAATTAACTGTACGTACTGCTTATGAAAAGTTATCTTCTTCTCAGCAGTCTGCTCTCAAGATTTCGGCTCATGAAGTAAGAGCTCTATCAACATCTTGGGCTTATGCTAATAGTGTTGCTATTACAGATTTAATGAAGGCTGCATATTGGTCTCAGCCTTCCACTTTCACTAATTTTTTATCTTAGAAACATTGAGTCCATTTCTGGAGATCTACCTTGTTTAGGTCCGTTATCTGTTGCTCAGAATATCGTCCACTAAACAGTTGCAACTATAGTTAGCTTTTTGTTCCGGCAGTGACTATGTCCTGCTGCCCTCTTCGCTCTGGGGTATTTGACCCAGGGCAAGGGGAAGGGGGGGGGGGGGGGGTTGTTCCCTTAGGTCACCTGCTTTATAGTGAAAAGCAAGGGAATACCTCCCTCAGAGTCAATAATTCTGAGACGGTACCAGGATGGTTTTAAAGTGTAAAGCTAATGTTTACTCATGTCATGTAATGTTTTTAAAGTGTAGCTCGGTGTGAAGCATTTGTATATGTCACGTGTCAAACGGGCATTAATATACAATCCTCGGACACTTTTAATGAGTATAAAGTGTCTCATTTCTCTGGACTGTCTTTATTTATTGGCTTACCTTTAAAAATAATTAGTATAAAGGGTTATACTGGATATTAATAGAGATCATTGATGTATTTGTGCTCAATTGCGGAATGGTTTTGTGTCTTTCTTTTTTGATAAAATAAGAAAGATACATATAAATCGTATCTCTCCTTTTCTCCTTGAGGGGATAATTCTGTTATATGTAATTGAGCCTATTGGATTTTCCTTTATGTCCTGGTCCCTCCAGCCTGTTTACTATTGAGCTAAGTCTGGGTCATTGGTACAATATAAAAATGTTTAAAAATTTATAGTAATTTATATATTTTTTATACTTACCAATGACCCAGACGGGGATGGCCCTCCCAGGAGTTGGGAACTCTTGCCTCCCCGCTGCGTACATAACACTTACCAGGCACTGGTCGTAAGAATGACATTTTGGCAGGAATTTCGAGACCTCCTTGACACTGTGCATGCGCAGTACAGTAAAAGTATGGAGGACTTACCAGGACATCTTATTTTTGGTTTGTGATGCAAATTTTGGGGATGGGGGGGGGGGGGGGGGGGGGGCAAAATTTGGTTTGGCCCTAAATTTAATGAGTTTGCACCAGCGAAGTCTGGGTCATTGGTAAGTATAAAAAATATATAAATTACTATAAATTTTTAAACTTTTCAAAATATTTTAATAAACCCATATCATGTGATCCCTCATTGGAAAGAGCTTGATGAGCATGTTCCAATAAGGGGGGGTCACATGATATGATTTTGGTGAAATTTTGGGAATAATTTTCAAAAACAATAGTTATAATAGTAAATATTGGATATTCTGTGTGTTATGTAACGTTTAATTATTCAACACACTCATGCTTATAAGACAGGGATGCAACAGTTTTCTAAATTTGAATGACTGCTGGGTTGGGGTGGTATGCAGAATTCAAATACCAAAAATCTGTTTCTCAGGCCCTCCCACATGGTCCTTTTGGCTGCTGCATGGTCTCTTTTTATAACCAATACAAACTTAACAAAATAAAAATTAAATGGTTTTATATGTCTGATATTTTATCCAAGTTAATAAAATAGTTAAATTTGTCCCTTGAGTGCAGCAATGCTTTGAAATGCTTCAGCATTGCAAAGTCCTCTTTCATTCAAGGGACGAAATACACCACCACCCATACTATTCTTTAGATGATGAGGTCTAAAACATAAAACAAACCAACAACATGAACTTTTAATGACAAAGAAATAATTACAAAAATATAAAATAAAATAACACACTCCATGTGCAATTTTACAAAAAATGGCCTGAGAAACAGAAGATCTACTTTGTGGAGCCTAAACAATATATATATTTAATTTGATATCAACATGAAGAAATCATAAAGCTGACATTTTTCACTGAGAAATAGGTATTAATGATAGTTATAAATATCTATCAATAACAGATGGATTCAAGAATGTGTTGCAATTTGCTTCTGAACAATTTTGCTCCAGGTTGAATAGATTTGTTTTCTCAGATGGTTGGTTTATCCCATTGCCGAAGAAAAAGTAATTTCAGTTTGTTCATTGTTTTGATGTAAATGGTCATTGGTTTTATCTTTTACTTCTAGTGGATCGTCCTTTATCTGCTGGTCAGTATGTCAATTCCAATTCAACACTGAAAGTCACTGTTGAACTTGCTCACCCTTTTGTAACACACAAGCAAGTTTTAGCAAAGGAAGATATAAGAACTACATTTGAGGTGAGTTTATTGACATGTTCATATCATAAATGTGAAAATCACATCACAAGCCACTTTACCAGTGAAAAATGTTAACCCTTTAACCAACGAAATGGCCAATACCGGCCAGTGGTATTCACAAAAATCGCCAGTTAATTTTCATTATTTTTTTCATTTTTTGTTTCAAAAACATAGGTTATGACCCCTCTTTGGAATGAGCTCATCGAGTTCATTCCAATGAGGGGTCATAACCTATGTTTTTGAGACAAAAAATGAAAAGAATTAGTTCTTCCAGAATTTTGTTTGCAAGTGTTGTCTGCCTTTTCAGGTTAGGTAAAGGGTTAACAGGACAGAGCAGAAAAAAAAATTGGAGAGTTGGTCACACTGATTTCGTCACCAATACCAAAAGAATTGAAACTCAGAGGTTCAAAATATGGAATAAGGTATCTTGGCCACTTTATAAAAATTTTTGAAGTCACACTTTGAGACCCCTGATGTGTTTCAGAGCACTCAGAAATGTATTCAGAGCAAAATATTTTGCAAGCAGACCCCTCACCCCACCCCCCCCCCCCCCCCCCACCCCCATATTTCTGACATGGTATTACATATCAACTTGAAATGTGTTGAAACTCAATATGTTCAAAATAAGGGTCAAGATCATCTGGACATCAGGGGAGTCAATTTTTTTAAATTCTTGAAGTTGCATTTTGAGGCACCTTCATGCTTGAACCTTATTTAATTTTATGAATAAGTGTTCACAGAAGTGGCAACAGGCCTTTAAATTCTTCCCAAATCACGACGGTAAATGATAAGGAGTTTGGAACTTTGTCCAACATTTTGCAGTATTTTGGCAACATATAGTTTGGCAAGGTTTCCCTGATGCTTGTAATATAGCTTAGAGCTTACCTTCGAATCAAACAAAACAACACAAAAAACAAAAATACCTTTAAAAAAACAGAGTTTGCCACAGAAAAGCAATCGCTGTCGATAGTGTCGTATACAACACTGTCGACGGACAATTGCTTTTCTGTGCCGAATTCTATATGATCATGTACTTAAAGCTTGAGATCAATTGTATTCATGTTTGTGGCAATTCTCAGTAAACGCCATGTGTAATTTAGCTTACATTCAAATAGGCCTATGGCTCCACAGTCTGAAACTGAGAAGCCTTCTCTAAGTTAGTCGAGTAAACTTACGTCAAGGGTTGGTGGGAACCAATGATAATGGTGAAGATGTATAACAAGCAGTTGTAAGCAATCATTTTAAGACGGGGACCGAAAACCTAAAACAGACGCCAAGAGTTTTTGCCAACCATGCAGGCCGCATCCATACTTGCCGTTGTGCCCAAACTGGACTGATCTAAAGGTGTGAGTGGCAAGGCAAAAACATTTGAAAGTGAGTCTTGCTTATATGATTAGTCAGGGCTTATATTTTGAGAATCGATTAACACAAAGTTTTTTGCATCAAAACCAGTGCGAGTCCATGTAGATTATCACTACACCTCTGTTAGGATTCGCGTGGAAAGTCAATTTAACCCTTTACAGCAAATTAACTAATACAAGGCTAACATGATCTGAAATATACACTTTTTCCTATTTAAGGTTTACATGATCTGAAATATACTCTTTGTCAATAAAATTGTACAAATATGGCTGTCATTGGGACTGGCTCAATGAGCCAGTTCCAATGACATCCATATTTGTAAGGTTGTATTGGTAAATATTTTAACGTATTAACATGGTGTTTTCCTGTGTGTGATCTGAACTTATCACTTACTGACAGTATGAGGGATATAGAGGTCAACGTTGATAACTTTTATTTTCTGCCCATTATTTCTTAATGCCAACTTAATTCAGTAACATGCCGAGGTACCGGAGAATCTTTTCTAAATTGCCACTCACATTTTCCATTAGATGCAGGTATGGGATGTGCTGGATGGTCAGGGTGTAGCTAGCTTTTGAAAAATTATCATCAGTAATATTAATTACTATCGCCCAAGTTTGTTCAGGACATACCTCAAAAAATATTTCACTCTTTTTATTGACCATGTTTGGACTTGTAGTGTTGTCAGATACAAGCTCAGTGTACAACTCCTGAATAAACATACTTCTGAATTTAAACGAGTACTGATTGAAAACATGGTTTATTTGAAGAATATTTAATACAGTGGGGTGTTTTTGACTCACCAAGTCAAAAAATGTTTAAGGTCTCAAGGAAAAAAATAGGGTAGGTTGGGAATGTCCAAAATATGAGTCTGATGGAACAGGATCCACTTGGAGTACAATGAGGAAATTGGATGGGGGAGTGAAGAATGGGTAGTTATAGGGTGAGGCAAAGGAGGGGTTTAGTATGCTCATAAGTGAAATTGGGAAGAAAGAAGTACAGGATGGCGTTAAACAATTCATTTCTGTGTGTTGAGAGGAGACAAGAGGTGGGGAGGGAGCAACATTTGGGAACCCAGCAACAAACTAGAGGCTGGCCAAAGAGTTATTCTAATTAAGAGAACTGACTTGCGCATCCTTCTATCATATAGTTCTGTATTGTTGTAAAAAGTAAAATGTGCAAGTCTACTAATGCGTTGATGTGGAAAAATGTGATTACCTCCGATTCATACACATAAGAACCTGAAGAAAATGGATGGATCCTTGAAAATGGTTATTATGCCTGCAGGTAGTTTGATGGTCCACAATTCCCAGATATGTATGCTGTCATATTGATATTGCAGTCACAACTCAGAAGATGAAGATGTGCATTTGTCTTCTGATAAATCAGACAGTGATCTTGAGTAAACAGTGTCATTGGACTATCAACATACCAGAAACATAACTTTCTTCCCTAACTACCCTCACATAGAATCAGCAAACTAAAACAAGGCTCATTGATAGGGGAATATATGTTAGCATTTGTGTGTGAACATAATAAGATCATAAAAACTCAACTAGATGGTGTCATTTGTGTGCATCCCCACATTTGCATTCTTGATTATCGGTTAATGCTTGATACAGACAGAAATGAAAAGATATCTAAAACCTTTATGCACATCTAGAGACCCTACCTGAACATTTGAACACACTTTCAATGTTTTGAATTACCCCCCCCCTCCCCTTTCCAGCCCCCCCCCCCTCCCCTTTTGCAGGAAACTGGTTTTATAATGACAAATGAGTCACTATGGGTGCCACATGGTGCCAAATCAAAAATCCAGAACCTTTATACACATCTAGAGACCATACATGAACATATGAACACACTTTCAACATTTCGAATTAAAACCCCCATAAGCCTTTTGCCATAAATTGATTGTCTAATAACAAAAGTGGCATGACAGGAGCCACATGGGGCCGGATAAAATATTCAAAACCTTTATGCACATCTAGAGACCATACATGAACATATGAACACTTTAAACATTTTGATTTAAAACCCCTAGGAGCCTTTTGCTGCAAACTGATTCACTAACAATAATAGTGGTGCTACGGGTACCACATGGGGCTGAATTTAAAAATCTGAAACCTTTATGCCCATCTAGACACCCTACCCGAACGTATGAACAACATTTCAGCATTTCGAAATTAAAACCCCCAGTAGCTTTTGGCCCAAACGGATTCTTTGATGACAAAAGTTGTGCTACGGGTACCACATGAGGCCAAATTCAAAATCCAAAACCTTTATGCACATCTAGACATCCTACTGGAACATATGAACACACTTGTTTCGAATTAAAACTCCTAGGAGCCTTTAGCTGCAAACCGATTCTCTAACGACAAAAGTGGCGCTATGGATGCCCCATGGAGCCGAATAAATAAACCCAAACCTTTATGCACATCTGGAGACCCTACCAGAACATATGAACACACTTTCAACATTTCAAATTCAACCCCCCCTAGGAGCCTTCGACTGGTAACCGATTCTCTAATAACACAAGCGGCGCTATGAGTGCCAAACACGGCCGAATAAAAAATCTGAAACCTTTATGCACATCTAGAGACCTTACTGGAACATACGAACACATTTTCAACGTTTCAAATTAAAACCCCTAGGAACTTTTGCCGCAAACAGGTTCTCTAACAACAAAAGTGGCACTACAGGCACCACATGGGTCCGAATCAAAATTCCAAAACCTTTATGCACATCTAGAGTCCCTACCGGAACATATGAACACACGTTCAATGCTTTGAATTAAAACACCAAGGAGCCTTTTGCTGGAAACCGATTCTCTAGCGAAAAAAGTGATGCGCAGGTGCCACATGACCCCAGATCAAAAATCCGAAACCTTTATGCACATCTAGACACCTTATCAGAACATATGAACACACTTTCAAACCCTTAGGAGCCTTCCACCAGAAAATGATTTTTTGACAATTACAATAAAACCACTTGGGGCCTCAGCATAGTTTAAATGTTTTGAATTACATACTTTTGGTGATAAGAAGTTTGGACTTACGAACGGGACAGACAGGATGTATGGGATAGATGGATGGGATGGACGTAGATCACCACAATAACCCGTTTTCTTAGCTCATCTTGACAAAGTCAAGCTGAGCTAATATCATCGCTCCCTGTCCGTCGTCCGTCATCTGTCATCCGTCGTCCGTCAACACCATGTTTTGGTCTTCTCCAAAGCCACTGGGCCAATTCAAGTGAAAGTTTGTGTGAGTGGGGGCATTTCATTTTGTTTAACTCAACATGCCCAGCCCCATAGGGAGGGAGTGGGGGAAAATGCTCCAAAATATTTTTAAAATCTTCTCAAGAACCAGTGTGTACAATGACTTGATATTTGCTATGGAGCTTCCATATGTGGTGTAGAATTAAGTTTGTTCAAACGAAGTTCGTGAAGTAATATTTGGCTTTGTAATAGGAGGGGTAAGATTTTTGGCCCCGCCCAAAATTTCTATTTTCTGAACTGATGGTCCGGTATGAACCAAATTTGGTTTGTGGTAGTATTGGGTCATAAGTACTTGACCCATGCAAAAAAAAATATTCCCGCATCCCCATGGGAACCCTGGGAGCTAAAAATAGAATTATTTTCAAACGCCCATATTTCCCAAACCCCATGGAACAGAGAGCTGTTATTTGGTATGAAGTATCCTTACGACCAGTAGAATTGAATGGTAAAAGAAAAATTGCCATCGGTTATGTTAGGGTGTTCCGTAATGAGCATCAAAAAAATGCTGAGTCAGCATATTTGCAAAAATTTAAAAAAATCTTTTCTCCAGAACCAATCATCAGAATCTTTTGATATTTGGTATACAGCATTCATAGGGGGGTCAGATAAAAATTTGTTGAAATAAAGCTCATTGGTTAATATTATGGCTCTCTACAGGAGCCCGATGTTTTAACATAGGGTAATATGGGGAATATTCTTTAAAAATTTTCTTCTTCAGAACCACCAGTCAGAATCTTTTAATGTTTGGTATACATCACTGTTATGAGGGTCAGATTCTAGATTGTTCAAACCAAGTCCCTAGGTTAATATTTGGGCTTCCTACAGAAGCCCAAATTTTATCTTTCTTCAATATGGAGGGTAATTTAAAAAAATCTTCTTTTTCAGATCCACCATTCAGAATGCTTTGATATTTGGTATGCAACATCTCTATGGGGGTCAGATTCAAGTTTGTTCAAATCAGATCCCTAGGTATATATTTGGGCTCACTATGGTAGCCCAAATTTTTACTTAGTGCAATATGAGGAAATTTCTTTAAAAATCTTCTTCAGATCCACCAGTCAGAATGCTTTTATATTTGGTATACAACATCTCTAGGGGGAGGGGGGGGGGGGGGGGGGGGGGTCAGATTCCAGGTTGTTCAATTCACACGCCTAGGTTAATATTTGGGTCATATGGGAACATGAAATTTAACTTAGTACAATATGAGGGAATTTCTTCAAAAATCTTCTTCAGATTCACTTGTCAGAATGCTTTCACATTTGGTATACAACATCTCTAGGGGGGGGGGGGGGGGGGGGGGGGGCAGATTCAAGTTTGTTGAAATCGGATCCGTAGGTTAATATTTGGGCTTGCTATGGTAGCCCAAATTTGAATTTAGTGCACTTCGAAGAAATTTCTTTACAATTTCTCTTCTTCGGATTCAACAGTCAGAATGCTTTCATATTCGGTACACAACATCTCTAAGGAAGTCAGATTTAACTATGTTCAAATAAAGAGCCTGGGTTGATATTTGGACTCTCTATGGGAGCCGGAATTGGCCATTTTTCTGAAGAATTAAAAATTTTGTATTCAGTACCCTCTTGAGGTACTAAGATTAATCCACATAGGTTGTATCAAGGGGCTTCGTAGGGGAGCTCTACATTTTACTTTATGATCAACTGAAGAAAAGGCATGATGCCCAGATTATTTTTGTCACCCCTGAGGGACTCAAGGATTGACAGTGTAGCCTATGGAGATGGCTTGCTTAATGTAGACTCATTCTTGGACTCTGTTTAAATTGTGTTCTGTTCAAGATGAGCCACGGGGCCTCTTGTTTTTTTAAATGCTGGGGTAAAAATGAATAACTTTGAAAGAACATTTTTAGCTCAACTTTGACAGAGTCAAATTTGAGGGTATTGTCATAGCCCGTCGTCCTCTGGACGTCTGTCCATCAGCAATTCAATATGGTTCGGACAAGAGACCATATTTATGAACTAATCTTTACGAAACCTCTTGGGTACCTTTGTTATTACCATGGGCTGAGAACGAGTGTATTTGGGTGTGGTCCGGAATTCAAGCCATTTTGTACCGAAATTAGTGCAATCAGTTTTTTGTACAGAACTTCTGTATGAAAGTTCTGATTTGAATAAATTTTTGTATGAATGTTTAGTAACATAGAATACATCACATATAATACAGGTTTTTTTCTCATGCAGAAATTATGCAAATTAGATGAACTTTGATTTATTCAGTGCTACTTATACACAGTAAGTACACATGTCAATATGGCTCGGGCTAGGGGCTGTATTTATGAACTGAACTTCACGAAACTTCTTGGGTACCTGTTATCACCTTGTGATGAGAACTAGTGTTTTGGGGTGCGGTCTGAAATTCAAGATGGCTGCTGGTGGCCATTTTGTACCAAAATTAGGTACAATCAGTTTTTTGTACAGAACTTCTGTATGAAGGTTCTGATTTGAATAAATTTTTGTGTGAATGTTTAGTAACATGGAATACATCACATGTAATACAGTTTTTTTCTCGTGCAGAAATTATGCAGATTAGATGAACATTGATTTTTTCAGTGCTACTTATACATGTGCATGACTTACACAAGTTGAGCTACAGTGTCATTGACAATTTCATTCGATATTTGGATGAATGTGAGTTTCAATATAATTATGTACATAATAAGTACACAGTTATGCTAAGTTTCATCATGAGAAATTACATACAAATGGTTGTTTTAAATTACTGAAACAACTAAGGTTTATGAAAAAATCGAAACAGAAATTGACTTATCTTGGAAATATGTTCAAAACTAGAAAATTTACTTACAGGTATTTATGAAAAATATGTCTTACCAAATACATCTGAGTCTATTTATGATGACAAAATATGTATATATTTGTCACCTCATTACCTTTATTTTAACACCCTACTTATTATTCCCCCACCCCCCGCAAGGGAGGAATATAACGTAGAGCTCAGTCCGTCCATCCATCCATTTATCTGTCTGTCCATCCATCTGTCCATCCATCCAAAATCTGTTAATGGCATAACTTGAACAATAGTGAATGGATTTCTATTCTTTCTGGTATATGTCTCAAAAGCAGCATTGTCTACGTCAAGTTCAATGACCTGCGATATTCGATGAAAATTATTGGAGTTACTGTCCTTTGTTTAATAAAAGATATAGTGTGATGCTTGTTTATGGCATAACAATAAAAAACGGATTTCATTTCTTTTCGATATATGTCTCTGTAGCAACAATGTCTACGTCAAGTTCAATGACCAGAGTTATTTGATGAAAATTATGAGAGTTATTGCCCTTCGTTAAAAATTATCATGTAATGCTTGTTTATGGAATAACTTAAACATTAGTAACCAAATATCAACTTTTTGGGTATATTACTCTTTGGGAACAATGTCTACCTCAACTTTGTTTTTTCTTTGCTCCAAAATGCATTTTGAATGATTTAGAGTGATTACATGCGGAGAAAAATTTGACTCCTATAACCCCAAACCCCACCCCCACCCCCACTCCGGCGTCAATTAGGCAATTTTTTTCTTTGTTCCAAAATGCATTTTGAAGGATTTAGAGTATGCAGACAAAAAATTCACCTATGACTCCTCCCCAGTGCCAAATTAGGCAATTTTTTTTCTTTGCTCCTTCTTTTTAAGGATTTTAGAGTGATTACAGTTACAGGCAGAAACAAAAATTGACTTCTATGCTCCCACCCCTCCCACTCCCTCGGGTCAGTTAGGCGACAAAAATTTATTTTTGGGGGCTCCAAGATGGGTTTGGCTGGATTTAGAGTGATGTTATGTGGGAAATCTCACCTATACTCACTTTTCCCATTTGGGGGAGGGGTGGGGGAGTGTGCAGGTGGATTAGCAGCACTTGGCAATGTAGACCTCTTGTTTGGATTTGCACATTTCCTCAAAATTTTATCAAAACAAGTAAAAAACTACATTTTTTCCACCCAAACTGTAGAAGATTTGGCAATTAAGAAATGGATTTTCAGAATCAGCATAAAATTTTGATTTTGAAAACACCTTCAAACTATTTGGCCTCAAAGCATGTAATCAAAAGTCCTGTCACTCTTGGACTGTTATGTTAATAAAAAATCTTATGATCCATCTTATGCCAACAACTACTTAATTTCACATATTGAGAGACCTGTTCATCCTCAGTATATCCAATATGAGCATTTAATCTTGTATCTTGTGTGTTAGGGCTCCATTGAATAAATGCCAGTTTCTCAAAAGAATATAGGGAAATTTCTGTTAATTGAATATATTTCATCTACAAAGTGGCTGTCCCAATTTACAGTACAGCCACTGTGGACTGGTCACTTTCCACGGGTGGGCAATAATATTAGATTCCAAAAACTAATTATAGGAATAATCATCAAAAATGTAGTAAAACCTGGTGCCTCATTAATAAAAATTTTGCCGATTAGTATTTTTATTATCTGGTAAAGGCATGCATAGACATCACTGCCCATGCATGGATTGCGACCAGTTCACTGTGACTGTATTGTACAGAGTTTCACTGCTTATGTTTTTACATATTCCAGTGTCCATTCAACAGAATAATTTTCAAGTTTGACTACCGGAATGTGGATATTCTAAATCAGATTCAGAGTTTGGTTTCAAAAATCAATGCATTGGCCTTGGAACTGGATGATATGCCTCAGCATGTAGTAGATGCAGCATTGTCAACTTACAAACTATCACTGTGAGTATTGTGCTATTTTGTGCAGTTTTACATAAAAAACTAAATAAGAATTTTTCTTTAACCAAATGCATATGCATTTATTTTCTTTACCTAAACTAGCTTGAATTTGAAACTCACAAAAAATTCTTAACAGTACTTTTGGGGTGGATGGTGTAGGTATCAAAATATCAAACTTTTAGCTAGCAAATCCTTTCCATAAAGCAACTAGAAATTTAACCAGTTCAATTTTTTTGACAGAGCTCAATGAGCTCTGCCAACAAGACTGAATGGGTTAAATTCTGAGTTGCAATATGAGTGTTTATCCACAATTACCACAGGCCTTGATATGCGAAGATTCAATTTGAAGATTCAGGCCAGACACTTAATTTTGCCCTTCCCCCCCCCCCCCTCCTCCCCAAACCCTCCAAAATTATGCCAAATAATTTAGAATCGGTGGTTTTGCACACCGAAGGCACGCAGCTACGCTTTCGAGTAAGCCCCTTTTGACTATGTAATTTGGTATTTTGTCTTTCATGTCTGGGCGTAACAAAGGAGCAAAAGGCTGAGTACTTGGTTAGCGGCTTCAGTTCCAGGCCTCGAAATAACAAGATTTTGATAAACCTTCCAGCAGGTTGCCTCATTTGACAATGGTTAACCTGTTGATTGGTTACCTAGATTTTTTTCATAAACCTATTGGTTAACCATTGCATTAAAAGTATTAATACTGACAAAGCTTCTGACATACCCAACTACAGTTCCTCCCAAATTAGTTTGGCATTTAGACACAAGGCAGGCGAAGTACAAAACAGGTACATACACACGCCCCCCCCCCACCCCCACATACACATGCACATTCACGTATGTACACATTAACATTTGTTGTTCTTTGTTGCTTTATATGATTTTCAGATCTAATGAAAATTAAAGAATTTTAATTGTTTATTTTGCTGTGTGGCTTATTTCAGAAACCCAAACACATTTGTCTCGAACTGGGAGTGGGAATTGGGCAATTGTGTGGGGATGGGGTCAAATACCGTCGATGGACGTCTGTATTACGAATACATGTACACTGAACATTAGGACATGGGAGTTGCATTGGCAGTCTCGTTTTAACATTGGAAAAGAAATAATTGTAAATTGTATCTACCTTCCCCTACATGTACATTTCGGAATCCGGAGAATGTAATCCAAAGTTCCAAACTAAAACTTTATTTGTGCCACATTGTTCGAAATCATTTGAAAAACCCATGTTCACAACTATTTTTAAAAAGCTGTGATTATTGTTCTGAATACCACTATCAACTAGTGCTAATTTTCCTTTCTCACAAGCACAAAGCTGATAATGAGTCTCAGAAAGACATCTCCTCTGGCTGATGAATAGTGAAGTGGAGTATTATTTTTATAAGGCTGTGATTATCTTCTTGAATACCACTATCGACTAGTGCTAGCTTTCCTTTCTTACAAGCACAGCTGATAGTGAGTCTCAGATTAAGATCTCATCTCAGTAGTGAAGTGTTTTTATAAACCTGTGATTATCATATCAAATACCACCATCGACTAGTGCTAGTTTTCATTTCTCACAATCACAGAGCTGATAATGAATCAGAAAGACTGATGAAATGTAAAGTGGAATATTATTTCTATAAAGCTGTGATTATCTTCTTGGATACCACTATCGACTAGTGCTAGTTTTCCTTTCTCACAAGCACAAAGCTGATAATAGGTCTCAGAAAGACATCTCCTCTGGCTAATGAATAGTGAAGTGGACTATTATTTTTATAAAGCTGTGATTATTGTTCTTAATACCACTATCGACTAGTGCTAGTTTTCCTTTCTAACAAGTACACAGCTGATAATGAGTCTCAGAAAGACATCTCTGTCTTATGAGCTGTGAAGTGAAACATTTTTTTTATAAAGCTGTGATTATCATCCCAAATACCACTATTGACTAGTGCAAATTTTCCTTTCTCACAAGTACAAAGCTGATAATGAGTCTCAGAAAGACATCTCCTCTCGCTGATGAATAGTGAAGTGGAATATTATTTTTATAAAGCTGTGATTATTTTCTTGAATACCACTATCAAGTAGTGCTAGCTTTTCCTTTCTTACAAGCACACAGCTGATAGTGAGTCTCAGATTAACATCTCATCTCAGTATTGAAGTGTTATATAATTTTTATAAACCTGTGATTATCATATCAAATACCACCATCGAATAGTTCTAGTTTTCATTTCTCACAATCATAGAGCTGATAATGAGTGCTACTTGTACACAGTAAGTGGACATGTCAATACGGGCTAGAGTCTGTATTTATGAACTGATCTTCACGAAACTTCTTGGGGTACCTATGTTATCACCTTGTGACAGGAGCGTGTGTTTTGGGGTGCCTTTGTTATCACTATGCTATGAGAACTGATATTTTTGGGTTCAGTCAGACCCACTCTGGGACTCAAAGATTTCTTTTCTAGTTTAGCATCTAACTTTCACCCCACTTTTACAATACTTTACCTATATATTTGTTACAGCTGATAATGAGTCGGAAAGACATCTCTGGCTGACGAATCGTGAAATGGAATATTATTTTTATAAAGCTGTCATTATCTTCTTGAATACCACTATCGACTAGTGCTAGTTTTCCTTTCTCACAAGCACAATGCTGATAATAGGTCTCAGAAAGACATCTGTGGCTAATGAATAGTGAAGTGGTTTATTATTTTTATAAAGCTGTGATTATTGTTCTGAATACCACTATTGACTAGTTCTAGTTTTCCTTTCCCGCAAGCATACAGCTGATAATGTGTCTCAGAAAGACATCTCTGTCTGATGAATAGTGAAGTGGAATATTATTTTTATAAAGCTGTGAATATTGTTCTGAATACCACTATCGACTAGTGCTAGTTTTCCTTTCTCACAAGCACACAGCTGATAATGAGTCTCAAAGAAACAAACATCTCTTCTGGCTTTTTTAGTAGTGAAGTGAAATATTTTTTTTAATAAGATGTGATTATCATCCCAAATACCACTATCACCTAGTGCTAATTTTCCTTTCTCTCAAGCACAAAACTGCTAATGAATCTCTGAAAGACATCTCTGTGTGATGAATAGTGAAGTGGAATATTTTCTAAAGCTGTGATTACCTTCTTGAATACCACTATCCACTAGTGCTAGTTTTCCTTTCTTACAATCACACAGCTGATAGTGAGTCTCAGAAAAACATCTCTTCTGGCTTTTGAGAAGTGAAGTGAAATATTTTTTTTATAAAGCTGTGCTTATCATCCCAAATACCACTATTGACTAGTGCTAATTTTCATTTCTCACAAGCACAAAGCTGATAATGAGTTCATAAAGACATCTCTCGCTGATGAATAGTGAAGCAGAATATTATTTTTATAAAGCTGTGAATACCACTATCGACTAGTGCTATCTTTCCTTTCTTACAAGCACACAGCTGATAGTGATCTCATCTCAGTAGTGAAGTGTAATATAACTTTTAGTCGAGTTGTGACGAAGTCAGACTCGACTTATAGTTTGATGAATGGCGGGCGGGTGGGCGTAAACAATTGGTTTCCGGATGATAACTTGATAATGGTTCAACCCATGTTCATGAACCTTCAGAGGTATGTTGGTATCGGTGAGAGGAAGAAGCCTATTAATTTCGGACTTTCTTGCTCAATGGTCAAGGTCACAGTGACCTTGAACATAGTAAATTGTAAACAATTGGTTTCCGGGTGATAACATGACTACGGTTCAACCCACATTCATGAAACTTCATATGTAGGTTGGCCTTCGTGAGAGGAAGAACCCTATTTATTTTGGACTCACTAGGTCAAAGGTCAAGGTCACAGTGACCCTGAACATAGTAAATCAAAACAATTGGTTTCCGGATGATAACTTGATAAGGGTTTGACCCATGATCATGAAACTTCATAGTTTGGTTGGAATCAGAGAGAGGAAGAACCCTATTCATTTTGGACTCGCTAGGTGAAAGGTCAAGGTCACAGTGACCTTCAACATAGTAAATCATAAGCAATTGGTTTCTGGATGATAACTTGATAATATTTCGACCCACATTCATGAAACTTCATAGGTAGATTGGCATCATTGAGAGAAAGAACCCTAGGTATTTTGGACTTGCTTGCTCAAAGGTCAAGGTCACAGTGACCTTGAACATAGTAAATTGTAAACAATTGGTTTCCGGATGATAACATGACTATGGTTGAACTCACATTCATGAAACTTCATATGTAGGTTGGCCTTCATGAGAGGAAGCACCCTATGTATTTTGGACTCACTAGGTCAAAGGTCAAGGTCACAGTGACCCTGAACATAGTAAATCAAAACAATTGGTTTCCGGATGATAACTTGATAATGGTTCCACCTATGTTCATGAAACTTCATAGGTAGGTTGGCATTGGTGCAAGAAAGAGCCCTATTTACTTTGGAATCACTAGGTCAAAAGGTCAAGGTCACAGTGACCCTTCACATAGTAAATTGTAAACAATTGGTTTCCAGACAATAAGTTGATAATGATTAAACCCACATTTGTGCTGTCACAACTAGACATTGGATCGGTGATCCTATCGGCATTTTTATAAACCTGTGATTATCATATCAAATACCACCATTGAATAGTTCTAATTTTCATTTCTCACAATCACAGAGCTGATAATGAGTCAGAAAAACATCTCTGGCTGATGAAAAGTGAAGTGGAATATTATTTTTATAAATCTGTGATTATTGTTTTGAATACCACTATCGACTAGTGATAGTTCTTTTCTCACAAGCACACAACTGATAATGGGTCTCAGTTTAAGAACTCATCTAAGTAGCGAAGTGAAATATTTTTTTTATAAACCTGTGATTATCATATCAAATACCACCATCGACTAGTGCTAGTTTTCATTTCACAATCCCAGAGCTGATAATGAGTCAGAAAGACATATCCTCTGGCTGACGAATAGTGAAGTGGAATATTATATTTTTATACTGTACCAATGACCCAGACTTAGCTGGTGCTAACTCCACAAAAACCAGGGCCAAACACAAATTTTGCCCCCCAATCCCCAAAATTTGCATCCAAAACAAAAAGAAATCATGTCCTAAAGGACCTCCATAGTACGACTCTACTGCGCATGCGCAGTGACGCAGTCGTCCCGAAATTGGCGCCAAATATCATTCTCTGTTTGGCCCTTCATCAGTCAACATCTCACTGATCTTTGTGCTTGTAAATCTCAGTTTAAAGGATGCCAGACACGTAATTCTTGGAGAAAATGTGATTCTAAGGAGGATAGAAGGAGGAGAGGAAAAAAGAAGTGGCAAAAAATAATCAGGGCTGTACTTAAAATTTTTTGTTGAAATTATGTTAAGTTGCCTATTTTCGAGGCAAACGCCTCTTGTTGTCATTCTTGCTAATTGTTGCACTGCTTATTCAGTGTTTCCTCTCCCCTAACCTTCTAAAGTCCCCCCTTGCAATTCTCCCATGCTTTTGGCATATTTTTGAGAAGTTTCATTTCTAAAAATTCCCTGGGAGAGTTGCTTGGTTACAGAATGTTTTCTGTTATTTTCCCCATAGTTACGTTTTCACCCATGGGTGTATAACGTTTGTGTTCTGCATCTTCCATCTGATGTTCTGCAGATTCTCCCCTGGGAGTCTCTGTTTTGCATCAGATAGAGTGTAATTGATGACTGATTCCGGGCCAGTTTTTTCAGTGCCTGGAGTCATGTTTTCTTCTGTGTTTACACTGTTTGTTTTCATTGGCAACAGCCTTTTTTGAGGGGGGCTGTTTGCCTTTGAGGTAGTTTATCTCATTATAAGATACATTTATATTATCCGAAAGTGTCTCTTTAATTATTTTATATAATTTTAAAATTTTTGACCACACTTTGCCATCGGATCCATCGGGCCTCAACGTTACTTTTCAGCAACTTGGGCTTCTCTGAAAAAATATTTTTTCAAAATTATTTTGTTTTGCAATTGTTTTTTCATTTATTAATGGATCATGTTATTATGTATCTTTGTGTCAGGGGTTTTTGCGAGTAACTAGGACTTATTGTTGTTCTTTCACAATGAAGGGAATTTGTTCAAATTGTAATAGGAAGAAATCTTCCTCTGACTTTCATGATTATTGCATTAATTGTAGTCAGTGTTCTCGCATTAATCCCTGTCCTGTATGTGAACATTGGGATGAGAAACATTGGAAACGTGTGTCACGATATGTTGTTTCTGGAGAAAGAGCGATGCCGGCTCTTTCTCCACAAGGTCACTCTACTCTCTCAGTTTCTATTTCAGAGGAACCAGAACAGGGTGATGTTTCCATGTTATCTTCTTCAAGTGTGCGTCCGTCGTCACAAATAAATACAGAGCTAGCGGCAAAAGTGCTCATGGAGATTAGACAAATGTCGTCCGCTAGCTCGCCCGGTGTAGCGTCCATTCACCGAATGGTTCGGCAGCCGGGTTCGTCCGATGCGGTCCAAGAGGAAATTTTGGGTGATGCGAGCACTATAAAAATAATAGATGCACACCCAGTGACGGCGGATAGTGAACGAGAACGGAGGAAGCCTTTTAGTCCGGTTCCTAGCTCGTCCAGGTCCAGCCGGGCCGCGAGCGAGAGAGGCCCCTCTCTCGTACAACAACATCTGGGACCAGATGTTGTGGTACAAAATGTGTCTTTAGCGGAGCATACGTCCGTCGCTCGGGACGCTCCGTTGTATAAGCAGTCCGCAGAGACTGTTAAGGCTTCCTCTTCTCGTCGGCGCACACGACCGCGCCTTGGCTGCGTGACCTCCGATATTTAGCCAGCTTCGCCGATGAAGGATTCTTCGGCGACCAGGTCACACCATCCGGCAGCCAGGGATTCGAGACCGATGGACTCCGGACGTTCGCATAGGAAAAGTATGCGGGAGCCATCTGATGCGGAGCTGCCCTCGGCGAAGCAGCGAAAGACCGCTCCTCCGCAGGTCTCGACGTCGGACATTCTAGTGCAGATAGCACAGCTTATCGCAGCATCCCAGCAGCCGACAGAAACGGTGTCGGATCGAGAATTATCCGACGGCGCTGGGTCGGTACGCTCCGCCGAAGCATCGGGGGCGGACGACCGGGAACATCGGGAGGTCCGACCGGATGGTGAAAGGGATACGGATGAATTGGAGCTATCCCTTTCGGAACAACACAAAGCTGCCGTGGACTTCATCCGGCACTTTCTTCCTCAAGTTGTTCCGTCGGGCCAGACTGCTGCGCTTCCGGACAGGAGAATTATAGCGTCATTGGACTCTGATTTTTTCGAGCGGTTCAGGGACATCGCTCCCGAGTTTCCGTCGCAGTCCAATAATGTTGCAAGAACATTTGAATTATTGAACGACGCTATTTTTAAACTTGCTTCCAGGAGAGAGTTCCTCTGCGTATGGACGACGAGGCGGAAGACTTAGAGCTATCATTACCGTCGTCAGCTTCTATTCCAACCGCAGTGTTGGAAACAGCTATTGCGTCTAACAGAGCCAATTTAGATGCCTTATCTTACGCAGATCACCTTACTAAGGCGTTATCACTGCGTCTTCAAGGGGAAGAGTTTCAGGATATACAATCCTCCTTAAGACTTCTTTCAAGGGCAGTAGCTTATTCCACGTGTAACTCCGCCCTTTCAGTGGCAAATCTGGAGTTGGTTAGATGTGACGCAGCCCTGTCTACATCCACACTAGTGGATTCTAAGGTGAAGAACTCTCTTAGAGTCGCTTCGGTCTCAGGAGATCTTCTCTTTGACGGCAAGCTTTCCGCTATTTATGATAATATTAAAAAGAAAGCTAGTGATTCTCTGTTATTTAGATCCGCTCCTAAAAGGTCGGATACAGCAGACACGAATAAGGCGGGCACTTCTGGGTCTTATCCGCCCAAGAGAGGTTCCTATAGAGGTTCCGGTGCGTCCTCTAGCTCTTATTCGAGAGACCGTCAGGATAGTGACTCTCGTTCGGGACGTCCTTCAGGCCGGGACAATCGGTCGGACGCCCCGAGGTCGACGAGGCGAGGTGCGGGTCGTGGAAGACGTGGTTTCTCCTACCGCAGGCCTCGCAGATCCAGGAGGTGATGGCTTAAACCTCTATCGCGTTCCGGTTGGCGGAAGGTTGTCGAGTTTTTCTCAAGAGTGGGCGTCGATTACGGACGACCCGTGGGTGAGAGGAGTGACTTCGGAAGGTCTAAAGATATCCTTCAAACGAAAGCCTACATTAACTCGAAGTCCAAAGTGGACTCATCTTCCGTCAAACCCTCAGAAAAGAGACGCTCTGCTATCAGAGGTGCAGTCTCTTTTAATGAAGAACGCGGTAGAGGTCGTAGAAAACCAGGAATCGCTGGGATTCTACAGCCATCTGTTTCTGGTTCCGAAACCAGACGGCTCGTTCCGTCCAGTCATAGATTTGAGCTGGATAAACAAGCTGATCGTCGCTCCGAAGTTTTATATGGAGACGATTCGATCGGTCAGAGCGAGTATTCGGGTGAACGATTATGCAACGAGCATAGATCTCAAAGATGCGTACTTTCACGTCATGGTACATCCGACATTCCGAAAGTATCTACGCTTCGCAGTCCTAGGAGTGGTGTATCAGTTCCGGGCCATGTGCTTCGGATTGAATCTAGCACCCTGGGCTTTCACTCGGGTAATGAACTCGGTAATGATCTACTTCCGAGTTCATTCGTCTGCGGTAACGTCGGCCTACCTGGACGACATTCTTCAGAGGTACGGCAACGAGTTAACGCTTCAGAACGATGTTCAGAATCTTCTTCTATTGCTCCGACTTCTCGGTTTCATAGTAAACGAGGAGAAGTCGGATCTGGTGCCGTCCAAGTCCTTCACTCATCTGGGAATGAGCTTCGAGACGCACAACAATCTCGTTCGTCTGCCGTTAACCAGAGCGAAATTAGTCAGTTGTTACGCTCGCTATTGTCTGAATACCGACAAAGTCACGGCGAGAGAATTTATGAGACTGATAGGCCTGTGCGGAGCCGCCGCGGATCTCATTCCGATGGGACGGCTACGCACACGGCCTCTTCAAATTTTCCTGACTCAGAATTGGAGTGTGAAAATTCATTCGCTCGATGTAGACGTTCTCTTGTCAGATCAAGTGAAACAAGAGATTCAGACTTGGGCAAACATTCAGTGGTTAACTCAAGGAGTTCCGCTGCAGTTGCCGGATCCGAGTTTTACCATTATGACGGATGCCAGTCAAACAGGTTGGGGTGCATCATTAATCCCAACGGATTCGAGATGCCAGGGTCTTTGGGATCCGCAATTCCTGTGCAAGCACATAAACATCAAGGAAATGATGTCAATTTGGCTTGCGTTACGTCACTGGATGGACATTATTCACGATGCTCATGTCCAAATCCTATCCGACAATACGACAGTAGTGGCGTATATACGGAATCAGGGAGGCACTCATTCAGTTCCATTGTTCAATCTAACGGAAAGAATCCTTCTGTTTGCGTTGGAACATCACGTTCTTCTTTCGGTCCGTCACATACCGGGTCGTCTGAATGTGCTAGCAGACTCCCTTTCACGAAAGGGTCGCTTGTTGCCGTCGGAGTGGACTCTCAACAAACAAGTATTCAATCAGATTTGCTACCAATGGGAACGGCCAATGATAGACTTATTTGCGACACATCTCAACAATCAGTTGCAAACGTATGTGTCCCCGTGTCCGGATCCAAGAGCATTTGCAGTAGACGCTCTATCGATCCCTTGGGACGGAATGATAGGATATGCGTATCCTCCAGCGCCGTTAATTCAACAAGTATTGCTAAAGATAAAACAATCTCAATGCAAGATTCTGTTGGTAGCATCTCTGTCGCCACAGAGACCGTGGATAAATCTACTCAGGTGTCTGTTGTGGGACCTACCGCGGAAGCTCCCTCCACGAGAGGATCTTCTTTGGCAGGGGAAATCGCGCCAACTACATCACAACCCGAAAGGTCTCAACCTTCACGTTTTTCCGTTGTGCGGTCCTTCTTGCATGGCAAGCACTTTACAGGACGAGCAGTGGACGCGATTTCTAACTGTAGGAGGACCTCCTCTTCGCTAAACTATGCGGCTAAGTGGAAGGTTTTCCGTCGTTGGTGTAGGGATCATTCTGTTGATATATTTGATCCCTCTATACCAGACATTGCTAACTTTCTAGTATACTTGTTTGACGAAATCAAACTGCAACCTGTTACTATAAAGGGTTATAGATCTATGTTATCTGATACCTATGCACATCATGATAGTTTACAAATTGGATCTAATGTCTCTTTATCGAAATTGGTTAGAAACTTTTCGATAAATAGACCCAGAACTCTTAGATTAATTCCTAAGTGGAATTTAGCTTGGGTTCTCCTTAAATTGAAGGAAAAGCCATTTGAACCTCTTGGGACAGTAGATTTCAAATTCTTATCTTATAAGACAGCTTTTCTCTTAGCTTTCTCTTCTGCCAGAAGAGTCAGTGAGCTTCATGCACTATCGGTGGATGATTCTCATTATCGTAGTGTTGGGAACACTATCACCTTCACTACTAATGTCGGTTTTTTAGCTAAGAATCAGGCTCCTAATAAATATCCGGAACCTATTGTTATTAAGGCTCTTCCGTCTTCAGACGGGCGTAGGCCTTTACTCTGTCCTGTTAGAGCACTACGTATCTATAAACAGAGATCTCAGTTCATCAGAAAGGGACGGAAACGTTTCTTTCTGTCTTTGATGCCTAATAGAAAGGACATTTCAGTCCATTCTATTGCTAGATGGATTCAGTTAACTATCCGTACTGCGTATGAAGATTTATCTTCTTCTCAGCAGTCTGTGCTTAAGATTTCTGCTCATGAAGTAAGAGCTCTTTCTACTTCCTGGGCTTATGCTAATAGTGTTGCTATTACAGATTTAATGAAGGCTGCTTATTGGTCTCAGCCATCCACATTTACTAATTTTTATCTCAGAAATATTGAGTCCATTTCTGGAGACCTGCATTGTTTAGGTCCGTTATCTGTTGCTCAGAATGTCGTCCACTAAACAGTTGCAACTATAGTTATGCAGGCTTTCTGTTCCGGCAGTGACTCCGTCCGACTGCCCTCTTCGCTCTGGGCTATTTGACCCAGGGCAAGGGGAAGGGGGGGCGGGTGTTCCCTTAGGTCACCTGCTTTATAGTGAAAAGCAAGGGAATGCCTCCTCCAAGACAGTATTTCTGAGTCGCTTCCGGGATGGTTTTAAAGTGTAATATTAATGTTTAATTTCATTCATGTCTTATTTTTAAAGTGTAGCTCGGTGTGAAGCATTTGTATATGTCAAGTGTCAAACGGGCTTTAATATACAATACTCGGACACTTTTAAATGATTATAAAGAGTCTCAATTCTCTGGACTACTTTATTTATTGGCTTGCTTTAAAAATAATTAGTATAAGGGTTATACTGGATGTTAATAGAGAACATGAATGTTATTGTGCTCAATTATTAAGGGTAGTGTATCTTTCTAATTTAAATATTAAATAAGAAAGATACATGTAAAGCCTAATACTCCTTTTCTCCTTAAGGGGTTACCTCTTTATTTTATAATTGAGCTTATTGGATTTTCCTCTATGTCCTAGGCCCTCCAGCCTGTTTACTATTCAGCTAAGTCTGGGTCATTGGTACAGTATAAAAATGTTAAAAAATTTATAGTAATTTATATATTTTTTATACTTACCAATGACCCAGACGGGGATGGCCCTCCCTGAGTTGGGAACTCTTGCCTCCCCGCTGAGTACATAGCGCTGACCAGGCACTGCCAGTAAGAATGATATTTGGCGCCAATTTCGGGACGACTGCGTCACTGCGCATGCGCAGTAGAGTCGTACTATGGAGGTCCTTTAGGACATGATTTCTTTTTGTTTTGGATGCAAATTTTGGGGATTGGGGGGCAAAATTTGTGTTTGGCCCTGGTTTTTGTGGAGTTAGCACCAGCTAAGTCTGGGTCATTGGTAAGTATAAAAAATATATAAATTACTATAAATTTTTTAACTTTTACAAATCAGTGATTATCTTCCTGAATACCACTGTCAGCTAGTGCTAGTTTTCCTTTCTCACAAGCAAAGCTGATAATAGGTCTCAGAAAGTCAGCTCCTCTTGCTAATGAATAGTGAAGTGGATTATTATTTTTATAAAGCTGAGATTATTGTTCTGAATACCACTATCGACTAGTGCTAGTTTTCCTTTCTCACAAACAAAGCTGATAATGAGTCTCGGACTTCTTACATCTCCTCTAGCTGATGAATAGTGAAGTGGAATATTATTCTTATAAAGCTGTGATTACCTTCTTGAATACCACTATCGACTAGTGCTAGATTTCCTTTCTTACAAGCACACAGCTGATAGTGAGTCTCAGTGGAATATTATTTTTATAAGGCTGTGATTATCTTCTTGAATACCACTATTAATAAGATGTGATTATCATCCCAAATACCACTATTGCCTAGTGCTAATTTTCCTTTCTGACAAGCACAAAACTGATAAGGAACAGTGAAGTAGAATATTATTTTTATAAAGCTGTGATTATCTTCTTGAATACCGCTATCAACTAGATCCAGTTTTCCTTTCTTACAAGCACGCAACTGATAGTGAGTCTTAGATTAAGATCTCATCTCAGTGGTGTTGTGGAATATTATTTTCATAAACCTGTGATCATCATCCCAAATACCATTAGACTTGTGCTGATTTTCCTTTTCCACAAGCACAAAGGTGATAATGAGTCAGAAAGACATCTCCTCCAGCTGATGAATAGTTAAGTGGAATATTATTTTTCTAAAGCTGTGATTATCTTCCTGAATACCACTATCAAGTAGTGCTAGTTTTCCTTTCGCACAAGCACAAAGCTGATAGTAGGTCTCAGAAATACATCTCTGGCTAAGGAATAGTGAAGTGGAATATTATTTTTATAAAGCTGTGATTATCTTCTTGAATACCACTATCGACTAGTGCTAGTTTTCCTTTGTTACAATCACACAGCTGATAGTGAGTCTCAGATTAAGATCTCATCTCAGTAGTGAAGTCAAATATTATTTTTATAAACTCCGATTATCATATCAAATACCACCATCGACTAGTGATAGTTTTCATTTCTCACAATCGCAGAGCTGATAATGAGTCTCTGAAAGACATCTCATCTGGCTGATGAATAGTGAAGTGGAATATTATTTTTATAAAGCTGTGATTATTGTTCTAAATACCACTATCGACTAGTTCTAGTTTTCCTTTCTCACAAGCACAAACCTGATAATGAGTCTCAGAAAGACATCTTCTCTGACTGATGAATAGTGAAGTGGAATATTGTTTTTATAAAGCTGTGATTATCTTCTATAATACCACTAGTGCTAATTTTCCTTTCTCACAAGCACAAAACAGATAATGGGTCTCAGAAACTCATCTCCTCTTCTTCATGAATAATGAAGTGGAAAATTATATTTATAAAGCTGTGATTATTTTTCTGAATACCACCATCGACTAGTGCTAGTTTTCCTTTCTCACAAGCACACAGCTGATAATGAGTCTCAGAAAAACATCTCTTCTGCCTGATGAGCAGTGAAGTGGAATATTTTTTTTTTATTAAGATGTGATTATCATCCCAAATACCACTATCCACTAGTGCTAATTTTCCTTTCTCACAAGCACAACGCTGATAATGAGACCCGGAAAAGACAGCCCCTTTGTCTGATGAATAGTGAAGAGGAATATTATTTTTATCAAGCTGTCATTATCTTCTTGAATACCACTATCGACTAGTGCTAGTTTTCCTTTCTCACAAGCACAAAGGGGATAATGGGTCTCAGAAAGACATCTCCTCTGGTTCACGAATAATGAAGTGGAATGTTATTTTTATAAAGCTGTGATTATTTTTCTGAATACCACTATCAACTAGTGCTAGTTTTCCTTTCTCACAAGCACACAGCTGATAATGAGTCTCAGAAAAACTGGCTTAGGAGTAGTGAAGTGAAATATTGTTTTTAATAAGCTGTGATTATCATCCCATATACCACTATCGACTAATACTTGTTTTCCTTTCTCACAAGCACAAAGCTGATAATGTGTCTCTGAGAGACATCTCCTCTGGTTGATGAATAGTGAGTTGGAATAGTATTTTTATAAAGCTGTGATTATTGTTCTGAATACCGCTATCGACTAGTGCTAGTTTTAATTTCTCACAAGCACAGTCTCAGAAAAAAACATCTCTTCTACCTGATGGGTAAGGAAGTGAAATATTTTTTTTTAATAAGATGTGATTATCATCCCAAATACCACTATTGACTAGTGTAGGGCTGGGCGATATTCGATATACCGGTAAATACCGGTATTGAAATCGGTACCGGTTAAATATCGTCTATTTTTTTGCAATACCGGTATATCGTATGTAACGATATTGGTTTGGGTCACATGATAATAAAGTTTCAACAGGTGTTTTTTCGTAAAACCGCACAGAAAGTTGATTTGAAAATACAGGAAGTTTATCTTTCCTCATTTAGTGAACAAATGATAAACTGTGAGAGATGATGAGAGTAACGTTCTATCTCGTTTATCGTCACCGACATGCAAGCATTCATGGAGAAATTATTAAATAAAAATTGAATACTTGTTTGCTAAATTTGTTTGATTATTTTTAATTAGTGAATAATTAAAGTTTGTTGTCACACGGAAAACACACCCGACTGTCACGCTTAATTCGTTGTCAGCAATCTGACACAAAAATGTTTCAAATCACACATATTCACAATTGCGAAATGTGCAACAATTTTTGTCAAATATGACAGGTGTGATCCCATCACTGGGAGAAAACATTGTCGGCTGGTGATATACACCTGCAGACTATCATGAAAGTGAAGGGTGATCACGTCTTGGAGGCGTGCTTAATATCAACAGACCGACTGGCCTGACATGTGACAGATGACATTTGACATTGTCATCTGAGGAAGTTCACTGCTGGAAGATAGGAGAAGGGGAGGAGCTACTACTGGTTCTTTGTGAAACCAGGCCCTCGGAATTCCATCAACTGGACACCCGTTGTTTTGATAAAAAAATTTTGTTTGCCACTGTTTTCATGAAGCCACACATACGCAATTAACACAATGTGACAATTGACTGGCTCAGTAATTAAACGCTTATCAGTCAAGAGAGGCTGACTATGTTTTTACAGGAATTAAATTGACAAAGACTAATTTACTTGCATCTCAGATTCAGATGAAAGCCAGTAAACCCATGATGATTTTATGGCTTATTTTCGTATTAAACAATAGGGTCAATAACTTTTTAGACATGGATTATTATGGCCTTCCATTCAAATCACTCATTTTCCCAGAGCAGTAAGTGATACTTCTATCTTTTGCCCCCAAAATATCTTTTTTATTCATGATATCCCTTGCATTTAATATGTGTTTCACACACTGCTGCACGATATACTGGTATATCGCGATATTTTTTCTGATATCGTTACCGGTATTCAGGTTCCCATATTGCCCAGCCCTAGACTAGTGCTAATTTTCCTTTCTCACAAGCACAAAACTGATAATGAGTCCTTGAAAGACATCTCCTTTGCCTGATGAATAGTGAAGTGGAATATTTTTATAAAGCTGTGATTATCTTCTTGAATACCACTATCAACTAGTGCTACTTTTCCTTTCTTACAAGCACGCAGATGATAGTGAGTATCAGATTAAGATCTCATCTCAGTGGTGATGGTGAAATATTTTTATAAACCTGTGATTATCATCTCAAATACCATTAGACTTATGCTGATTTTCCTTTCCCACAAGCACAAAGGTGATAATGAGTCAGAAAGAAATCTCCTCTAGCTGATGAATAGTTAAGTGGAATATTATTTTTCTAAAGCTGTGTTTATCTTCTTGAATACCACTATCAACTAGTGCTAGTTTTCCTTTCTCACAAGCACACAGCTGATAGTACGTCTCTGAAAGACATCTCTGGCTAAGGAATAGTGACATGGAATATTATTTTTATAAAGCTGTGATTATCTCTTGAAAACCACTATCAACTAGTGCTAGTTTTCCTTTCTTACAAGCACACAGCTGATAATGAGTCTCAGAAAGACATCTCCTCTGGCTGATGAATAGTGAAGTGGAATATTATTTTTATAAAGCTGTGAATATTGTTCTGATAGTGAGTCTCAGATTAAGATCTCACCTCAGTAGTGATGTGAAATATTATTTTCATAAACCTGTGATTATCATCCCAAATACCACTAGACTTGTGCTGATTTTACTTTCTCACAAGCACAAAGCTGATAATGAGTCAAAAATTGATCTCCTCTAGCTGATGAATAGTGAAATGGAATTTTATTTTTATAAAGCTGTGATTATCTTCCCGAATACCACTATCAACTAGTGCTAATTTTCCTTTCCCACAAGCACAAAGCTGATAATAGGTCTCAGAAAGACATCTCGGGCTAATGAATAATGAAGTGGATTATTATGTTTATAAAACTGATTATTGTTCTGAATATCACTATCGACTAGCCCTAGTTTTCCTTTCTCACAACCACACAGGTGATAATGACGTTGCCTGATGAAAAGTGAAGTGGAATATTATTTTTATAAAGCTGTGATTATTGTTCTAAATACAACTATCAACTAGTGCTAGTTTGCCTTTCTCACAAGCACACAGTTGATAATGAGTCTCAGAAAGACATCTCTGGCTGATGAACAGTGAAGTGGAATATTATTTTTATACAGCTGTGATTATTGTTCTAAATACCACTGTCGACTAGTGCTAGTTTTCCTTTTCTCACAAGCACACAGCTGATAATGAGTCTCAGAGAAACATCTCTTCTGGCTTTTGAGTAGTGAAGTGAAATATTTTTTTTAATAAGATGTGATTATCATCCCAAATACCACTATCACCTAGTGCTAATTTTCCTTTCTCTCAAGCAGAAAACTGCTAATGAGTCTCTGAAAGACATCTCTGTGTGATGAATAGTGAAGTGGAATATTTTATAAAGCTGTGATTACCTTCTTGAATACCACTATCGACTTGTGCTAGTTTTCCTTTCTTACAATCACACAGCTGATAGTGAGTCTCAGATTAAGATCTCATCTCAGTAGTTAAGTGCAATATTATTTTTATAAACCTGTGATTATCATCTCAAATACCACCATCGACTAGTTCTAGCGTTCTCATAAGCACAAAGCTGATAATGAGTCACAGAAAGACTTCTCCTCTGACTGATGAATAGTGAAGTGGAATATTATTTTTATAAAGCTGTGATTATCTTCTTGAATACCACTATCGACTAGTGCTAATTTTCCTTTCTCACAAGCACAAAACTGATAATGGGTCTCAGAAAAACATCTCCTCTGCTTCATGAATAATTAAGTGGAATATTATTTTTATAAAACTGTGATTATTTTTCTGAATACCACTATCCACTAGTGCTCGTTTTCCTTTCTCACAAGCACGAAGCTGATAATGAGTCTCAGATAAACATCTCTTCTGGTTTAGGAGTAGTGAAATGAAATATTTTTTTTTATTTAGCTGTGATTATCATCCCAAATACCACTATCGACTAGTGCTAGTTTCCCTTTCTCACGAGCACCCAGCTGATAATGAGTCTCAGAAAAACTTCTCTTCTGCTTGATGAGCAGTGAAGTGAAATATTTATTAGCTGCGACGAGCAGCTCTATAGGTGGCAATGTCAGTCCGTCGATCGGTCCATCATCAACAAGTTTAAAAAACACCATAACTCCTAAAATAGTTGATGGGATGACACCATACTTGGTGTGCAAGTATATCTTCATGAGGTCTACACCCTGTCAATAGTGCACGTCATTCGGATAATTTCTGTCACATTTATGGACTTGTCGCGAAGGAGTTTTTTTATTACCAACGAGTTTTTTTGTCACCAATGAGTTTTAAAACATCATTGGCATTGCACGAATCGTCGCAGCCTTGGCACTGTGACAGTGCTTCTAGTTTTTATTAGCTGCGACGAGCAGCTCTATATGTGGCAATGTCGGTCTGTCTGTCGGTCTGTCACCAATGAATTTAAAAAACACCATAACTCCTGAAATACTTAATGGAATGACACCATACTTGGTATGCAAGTGTATCTTCATGATGTCTACACCCTCTCAATAGTGCATGTCATTTGGATAATTTCTGTCACATTTATGGACCAACAAGTTTTTTTGTCACCAAGTTTTTTTTGTCACCACCACGAATTGTCGTAGCTTCTAGTTAAAATGTGATTATCATCCCAAATACCACTATCGACTTATGGTAATTTTCCTTTCTCACAAGCACAAAGCTGATAATGAGTCTCAGAAAGACATCTCCTCTACCTGATGAATAGTGAAGTGGAATATTATTCTTATAAAGCTGTGATTATCTTCTTGAATACCATTATCAACTAGTGCTAGTTTTCCTTTCTTACAAGCACACAGCTGATAGTGAGTCTAAATTGAAGATCTCATCTTAGTAGTGAAGTGAAATATTTTTATAAACCTATGATTATCATCCCAAATACCACCATCGACTAGTGCTAGTTTTCCTTTCTCACAAGCACAAAGCTGATAATGAGTCTCAGAAAGTCATCTCCTCTGGTTGATGAATAGTGAGTTGGAATAGTGTTTTTATAAAGCTGTGATTATTGTTCTGAATACCGCTATCGACTAGCGCTAGTTTTAATTTCTCACAAGCACAGTCTCAGAAAAAACATCTCTTCTGCCTGATGGGTAATGAAGTGAAATATTTTTTTTTAATAAGATGTGATTATCATCCCAAATACCGCTATTGACTGGTGCTAATTTTCCTTTCTCACAAGCACAAAACTGATAATGAGTCCTTGAAAGACATCTCCTTTGCCTGATGAATAGTGAAGTGGAATATTATTTTTATAAAGCTGTGATTATCTTCTTGAATACCACTATCAACTAGTGCTACTTTTCCTTTCTTACAAGCACGCAGATGATAGTGAGTCTCAGATTAAGATCTCATCTCAGAGGTGATGTGAAATATTATTTTTATAAACCTGTGATTATCATCCCAAATACCATTAGACTTGTACTGATTTTCCTTTCCCACAAGCACAAAGGTGATAATGAGTCAGAAAGGCATCTCCTCTAGCTGATGAATAGTTAAGTGGAATATTATTTTTCTAAAGCTGTGTTTATCTTCCTGAATACCACTATCAACTAGTGCTAGTTTTCCTTTCTCACCAGCACACAGCTGATAGTGAGTCTCAGTTGAAGATCTCATCTTAGTAGTGAAGTGAAATATTATATTTATAAACCTGTGATTATCATCCCAAATACCAGCATCGACTAGTGCTAGTTTTCCTTTCTCACAAGTGCAAAGCTGATAATGAGTGTCAGAAAGACATCTCCTCTGGCTGATGAATAGTGAAGTGGAATATTATTTTTATAAAGCTGTGATTATCTTCTTGAATACCACTATGGACCAGTGCTATCTTTCCTTTCTTACAAGCACACAGCTGATAGTGAGTCTCAGATTAAGATCTCATCCTATTAGTGAAGTGAAATATTATTTTTATAAACCTGTGATTACCACATCAAATACCACTATCGACTAGTTCTGGTTTTCCTTTCTCACAATCACAAAGCTGATAGTCAGTCTCAGAAAGTCATCTCCTCTAGTTGATGAATATTTAAGTGGAATATTATTTTTATAAAGCTGTGATTATCTTCTTCAGTACCACTGTCGACTAGTGCTAGTTTTCCTTTCTTACATGCACACAGCTGATAATGAGTCTCAGATTAAGATCTCATCTCAGTTGTGAAGTCAAATATTATTTTTATTAACTCTGATTATCGTATCAAATACCACCATCGACTAGTGATAGTTTTTCATTTCGCAGAGCTGATAATGAGTCTGAGAAAGACATCTCATCTGGCTGATGAATAGTGAAGTGGAATATTATTTTTATAAAGCTGTGATTATCTTCCTGAATACCACTATCAACTAGTGCTAGTTTTCCTTTCTCACAAGCACAAAGCTGATAATGAGTCTCAGAAAGACATCTTCTCTGGCTGATGAATAGTGAAGTGGAATATTGTTTTTATAAAGTTGTGATTATCTTCTTTAATACCACTAGTGCTAATTTTCCTTTCTCACAAGCACAAAGCTGATAATGAGTCTCAGAAAGATATCTCCTCTGGCTGATGAATAGTGAAGTGGAATATTCTTTTTATAAAGCTGTGATTATTGGTCTAAATACCACTATCGACTAGTGCTAGTTTTCCTTTCTACAAGCACACAGCTGATAATGAGTCTCAGAGAAACATCTCTTCTGGTTTTTGAGTAGAGAAGTGAAATATTTTTTTAATAAGATTTGATTATCATCCCAAATACCACTATCACCTAGTGCTAATCTTCCTTTCTCACAAGCACAAAACTGATAATGAGTATCTGAAGGACATCTCCTCTGTCTGATGAATAGTGACGTGGAATATTTTATAAAGCTGTGATTATGTTCTTGAATACTATTATCGACTAGTGCTAGTTTTCCTTTGTTACAAGCACACAGCTGATAGTGAGTCTCAGATTAAGATCTCAACTCAGTAGTGAAGTGCAATATTATGTTTATAAACCTGTGATTATCATATCAAATACGACCATTGCCTAGTTCTAGTTTTCCTTTCTCACAAGCACAAACCTGATAATGAGTCTCAGAAAGACATCTTCTCTGGCTGATGAATAGTGAAGTGGAATATTGTTTTTATAAAGCTGTGATTATCTTCTTTAATACCACTAGTGCTAATTTTCCTTTCTCACAAGCACAAAACTGATAATGGGTCTCAGAAAGTCATCTCCTCTGCTTCATGAATAACGAAGGTCCCAAAGACCACTATTGACTAGTGCTAATTTTCCTTTCTCACAAGCACAAAACTGATAATGAGTCCTGGAAAGACATCTCCTTTGCCTGATGAATAGTGAAGTGAAATATTATTTTTATAAAGCTGTTATTATCTTCTTGAATACCACTATCAACTAGTGCTAGTTTTCCTTTCTTACAATCACACAGCTGATAGTGAGTGTCAGATTAAGATCTCATCTCAGTGGTGATGTGGAATATTATTTTTATAAATCTGTGATTATCATCCCAAACACCATTAGACTTGTGCTGATTTTCCTTTCCCACAAGCACAAAGGTGATAATGAGTCAGAAAGACATCTCCTCTAGCTGATGAATAGTTAAGTGGAATATTATTTTTCTCAAGCTGTGTTTATCTTCCTGAATACCACTATCAACTAGTACTACTTTTCCTTTCTCACAAGCACAAAGCTGATAGTAGGTCTCAGAAAGACATCTCTGGCTAAGGAATAGTGAAGTGGAATATTATTTTTATAAAGCTGTGATTATCTTCTTGAATACCACTATCAACTAGTGCTAGTTTTCCTTTCTTACAAGCACGCTTCTGATAGTGAGTCTCAGATTAAGATCTCACCTAAGTAGTGATGTGAAATATTATTTTCATAAACCTGTGATTATCATCCCAAATACCACTAGACTTGTGGTGATTTTACTTTCTCACAAGCACGCAGCTGATAATAAGTCAAAAATTGATCTCCTCCAGCCGATGAATAGTGAAGTGGAATTTTATTTTTATAAAGCTGTGATTATTTTCCCGAATACCACTATCAACTAGTGCTAATTCTCCTTTCTCACAAGCACAAAGCTGATAATAGGTCTCAGAAAGACATCTCTATCTAATGAATAATGAAGTGGATTATTATTTTTATAAAACTGATTATTGTTCTGAATATCACTATCAACTAGTCCTAGTTTTCCTTTTTCACAAGCACACAGGTGATAATGAGTCTCAGAAAGACATCTCCTCTGGCTGATGAACAGTGAAGTGGAATATTATTTTTATGAAGCTGTGATTATTTTTCTAAATACCACTATCGACTAGTGCTAGTTTGCCTTTCTCACAAGCACACAGCTGATAATGAGTCTCAGAAAGACATCTCCTCTGGCTGATGAACAGTGAAGTGGAATATTATTTTTATGAAGCTGTGATTATTGTTCTAAATACCACTATCGACTTGTGCTAGTTTGCCTTACTCACAAGCACACAGCTGATAATGAGTCTCAGAAAGACATCTCCTCTGGCTGATGAACAGTGAAGTGGAATATTATTTTTATGAAGCTGTGATTATTGTTCTAAATACCACTATCGACTTGTGCTAGTTTGCCTTTCTCACAAGCACACAGCTGATAATGAGTCTCAGAAAGACATCTCCTCTGGCTGATGAACAGTGAAGTGGAATATTATTTTTATAAAGCTGTGATTATTGTTCTAAATACCACTATCGACTAGTGCTAGTTTTCCTTTCTCACAAGCACACAGCTGATAATGAGTCTCAAAGAAACAAACATCTCTTCTGGCTTTTTTAGTAGTGAAGTGAAATATTTTTTTTAATAAGATGTGATTATCATCCCAAATACCACTATCACCTAGTGCTAATTTTCCTTTCTCTCAAGCACAAAACTGCTAATGAATCTCTGAAAGACATCTCTGTGTGATGAATAGTGAAGTGGAATATTTTCTAAAGCTGTGATTACCTTCTTGAATACCACTATCCACTAGTGCTAGTTTTCCTTTCTTACAATCACACAGCTGATAGTGAGTCTCAGATTAAGATCTCATCTCAGTAGTTAAGTGCAATATTATTTTTATAAATCTGTGATTATCATATTAAATACCACCATCGACTAGTTCTAGTGTTCTCACAAGCACAAAGCTGATAATGAGTCTCAGAAAGACATCTCCTCTGACTGATGAATAGTGAAGTGGAATACTATATTTATAAAGCAGTCATTATCTTCTTGAATACCACTATCAACTAGTGCTAATTTTCCTTTCTCACAAGCACAAAACTGATAATGGGTCTCAGAAAAACATCTCCTCTGCTTCATGAATAATTAAGTGGAATATTATTTTTATAAAACTGTGATTATTTTTCTGAATACCACTATCCACTAGGGCTCGTTTTCCTTTCTCACAAGCACAAAGCTGATAAGTCTCAGATAAACATCTCTTCTGGTTTAGGAGTTGGGAAATGAAATATTTTTTTTATTTAGCTGTGATTATCATCCCAAATACCACTATCGACTAGTGCTAGTGTTCCTTTCTCACAAGCACACAGCTGATAATGAGTCTCAGAAAAACATCTCTTCTGCTTGATGAGTAGTGAAGTGAGATATTTTTTAGCTGCGACGAGCAGCTCTATATGTGGCAATGTCGGTCTATCGGTCGGTCTGTCACCAACGAGTTTAAAAAACACCATAACTCCTAAAATAGTTGATGGGATGACAACATACTTGGTATGCAAGTATATGTTCATGAGGTCAACACCCTGTCAATAGTGCACGTCATTCGGATAATTTCTGTCACATTTATGGACTTGTCACGAAGGAGTTTTTTTTGTCACCAACGAGTTTTTTTGTCACCAACGAGTTTTAAAACATCATTGGCATTGCACGAATCGTCGCAGCTTTGGCACTGTGACAGTGCTTCTTGTTTTTATTAGCTGCGACGAGCAGCTCTATGTGTGGCAATGTCAGTCTGTCTGTCGGTCTGTCACCAACGAGTTTAAAAAACACCATAACTCCTGAAATACTTCATGGAATGACACCATACTTTGTATGCACGTGTATCTTCATGATGTCTACACCCTCTCAGTAGTGCATGTCATTTGGATAATTTCTGTCAACATTCATGGACCAACAAGTTTTTTTGTCACTGAGATTTTTTTGTCCCCTCCGAGTTTTAAAACATCATTGGCGTTGCACGAATCGTCACAGCTTCTAGTTAAAATGTGATTATCATCCCAAATACCACTATCGACTTGTGGTAATTTTCCTTTCTCACAAGCACAAAGCTGATAATGAGTCTCAGAAAGATATCTCCTCTGGCTGATGAATAGTGAAGTGGAATATTATTTTTATAAAGCTGTGATTATTGTTCTAAATACCACTATCGAGTAGTGCTAGTTTTCCTTTCTCACAAGCACACAGCTGATAATGAGTCTCAGAAAAACATCTCTTCTGTCTGATGAGCAGTGAAGTGAAATATTTTTTTTTATTAAGATGTGATTATCATCCCAAATACCACTATCCACTAGTGGTAATTTTCCTTTCTCACAAGGACAAAGCTGATAATGAGTCCCGGAAAAGACAGCTGCTTTGTCTGATGAATAGTGAAGTGGAATATTATTTTTATCAAGCTGTGATTATCTTCTTGAATACCACTATCGACTAGTGCTAGTTTTCCTTTCTCACAAGCACAAAGGGGATAATGGGTCTCAGAAAGGCATCTCCTCTTGCTCATGAATAATGAGGTGGAATGTTATTTTTATGAAGCTGTGATTATTTTTCTGAATACCACTATCAACTAGTGCTAGTTTTCCTTTCTCACAAGCACACAGCTGATAATGAGTCTCAGAAAAACATCTCTGCTGGCTTAGGAGTAGTGAAGTGGAATATTCTTTTTGATAAGATGTGATTATCATGCCAAATAACACTATTGACGAGTGCTAATTTTCCTTTCTCACAAGCACAAAACTGATAATGAGTCCCAGAAAAGACGTCTCCTTTGCCTGATGAATAGTGATGTGCAATATTATTTTTATAAAGCTGTGATTATCTTCCAGAATACCACTATCAACTAGTGCTAATTTTCCTTTCCCACAAGCACAAAGCTGATAATAGGTTTCAGATAGACATCTCTGGCTAATGAATAATGAAGTGGATTATTATTTTTATGAAACTGATTATTGTTATGAATATCACTATCGACCAGTCCTAGTTTTCCTTTCTCACAAGCACACAGGTGATAATGAGTCTCAGAAAGACATCTCCTCTGGCTGATGACAGTGAAGTGGAATATTATTTTTATAAAGCTGTGATTATTGTTCTAAATACCACTATCGATTAGTGCTAGTTTTCCTTTCTCACAAGCACACAGCTGATAATGAGTCTCAGAGAAACAAACATCTCTTCTGGCTTTTTAGTAGTGAAGTGAAATATTTTTTTTAATAAGATGTGATTATCATCCCAAATACCACTATCACCTAGTGCTAATTTTCCTTTCGCTCAAGCACAAAACTGCTAATGAGTCTCTGAAAGACATCTCTGTGTGATGAATAGTGAAATGGAATATTTTATAAAGCTGTGATTACCTTCTTGAATACCACTATCGACTTGTGCTAGTTTTCCTTTCTTACAATCACACAGCTGATAGTGAGTCTCAGATTAAGATCTCATCTCAGTAGTTAAGTGCAATATTATTTTTATAAATCTGTGATTATCATATTAAATACCACCATCGACTAGTTCTAGTGTTCTCACAAGCACAAAGCTCATAATGAGTCTCAGAGAGACATCTCCTCTGACTGATGAATAGTGAAGTGGAATATTATTTTTATAAAGCTGTCATTATCTTCTTGAATACCACTATCAACTAGTGCTACTTTTCCTTTCTCACAAGCACAAAGCTGATAGTAGGTCTCAGAAAGACATCTCTGGCTAAGGAATAGTGAAGTGGAATATTATTTTTATAAAGCTGTGATTATCTTCTTGAATACCACTATCAACTAGTGCTAGTTTTCCTTTCTTACAAGCACGCTTCTGATAGTGAGTCTCAGATTAAGATCTCACCTAAGTAGTGATGTGAAATATTTTCATAAACCTGTGATTATCATCCCAAATACCACTAGACTTGTGGTGATTTTACTTTCTCACAAGCACGCAGCTGATAATAAGTCAAAAATTGATCTCCTCTAGCTGATGAATAGTGAAGTGGAATTTTATTTTTATAAAGCTGTGATTATTTTCCCGAATACCACTATCAACTAGTGCTAATTCAACTTTCTCACAAGCACAAAGCTGATAATATGTCTCAGAAAGACATCTCTATCTAATGAATAATGAAGTGGATTATTATTTTTATAAAACTGATTATTGTTCTGAATATCACTATCGACTAGTCCTAGTTTTCCTTTCTCACAAGCACACAGGTGATAATGAGTCTCAGAAAGACATCTCCTCTGGCTGATGAACAGTGAAGTGGAATATTATTTTTATGAAGCTGTGATTATTGTTCTAAATACCACTATCGACTAGTGCTAGTTTGCCTTTCTCACAAGCACACAGCTGATAATGAGTCTCAGAGAAACAAACATCTCTTCTGGCTTTTTTAGTAGTGAAGTGAAATATTTTTTTTAATAAGATGTGATTATCATCCCAAATACCACTATCACCTAGTGCTAATTTTCCTTTCTCTCAAGCACAAAACTGCTAATGAATCTCTGAAAGACATCTCTGTGTGATGAATAGTGAAGTGGAATATTTTCTAAAGCTGTGATTACCTTCTTGAATACCACTATCCACTAGTGCTAGTTTTCCTTTCTTACAATCACACAGCTGATAGTGAGTCTCAGATTAAGATCTCATCTCAGTAGTTAAGTGCAATATTATTTTTATAAATCTGTGATTATCATATTAAATACCACCATCGACTAGTTCTAGTGTTCTCACAAGCACAAAGCTGATAATGAGTCTCAGAAAGACATCTCCTCTGACTGATGAATAGTGAAGTGGAATATTATATTTATAAAGCTGTCATTATCTTCTTGAATACCACTATCAACTAGTGCTACTTTTCCTTTCTCACAAGCACAAAGCTGATAGTAGGTCTCAGAAAGACATCTCTGGCTAAGGAATAGTGAAGTGGAATATTATTTTTATAAAGCTTTGATTATCTTCTTGAATACCACTATCAACTAGTGCTAGTTTTCCTTTCTTACAAGCACGCTTCTGATAGTGAGTCTCAGATTAAGATCTCACCTAAGTAGTGATGTGAAATATTATTTTCATAAACCTGTGATTATCATCCCAAATACCACTAGACTTGTGGTGGTTTTACTTTCTCACAAGCACGCAGCTGATAATAAGTCAAAAATTGATCTCCTCTAGCTGATGAATAGTGAAGTGGAATTTTATTTTTATAAAGCTGTGATTATTTTCCCGAATACCACTATCAACTAGTGCTAATTCTCCTTTCTCACAAGCACAAAGCTGATAATAGGTCTCAGAAAGACATCTCTATCTAATGAATAATGAATTGGATTATTATTTTTATAAAACTGATTATTGTTCTGAATATCACTATCGACTAGTCCTAGTTTTCCTTTCTCACAAGCACACAGGTGATAATGAGTCTCAGAAAGACATCTCCTCTGGCTGATGAACAGTGAAGTGGAATATTATTTTTATGAAGCTGTGATTATTGTTCTAAATACCACTATCGACTAGTGCTAGTTTGCCTTTCTCACAAGCACACAGGTGATAATGAGTCTCAGAAAGACATCTCCTCTGGCTGATGAACAGTGAAGTGGAATATTATTTTTATAAAGCTGTGAATATTGTTCTGAATACCACTATCGACTAGTGCTAGTTTTCCTTTCTCACAAGCACACAGCTGATAATGAGTCTCAGAGAAACAAACATCTCTTCTGGCTTTTTTAGTCGTGAAGTGAAATATTTTTTTTAATAAGATGTGATTATCATCCCAAATACCACTATCACCTAGTGCTAATTTTCCTTTCTCTCAAGCACAACACTGCTAATGAGTCTCTGAAAGACATCTCTGTGTGATGAATAGTGAAGTGGAATATTTTATAAAGCTGTGATTACCTTCTTGAATACCACTATCGACTTGTGCTAGTTTTCCTTTCTTACAAGCACACACCTGATAGTGAGTCTCAGGTTAAGATCTCATCTCAGTAGTTAAGGGCAATATTATTTTTACAAACCTGTGATTATCATATCAAATACCACCATCGACTAGTTCTAGTGTTCTCACAAGCACAAAGCTGATAATGAGTCTCAGAAAGAGATCTCCTCTGACTGATGAATAGTGAAGTGGAATATTATTTTTATAAAGCTGTCATTATCTTCTTGAATACCACTATCAACTAGTGCTAATTTTCCTTTCTCACAAGCACAAAACTGATAATGGGTCTCAGAAAAACATCTCCTCTGCTTCATGAATAATTAAGTGGAATATTATTTTTATAAAACTGTGATTATTTTTCTGAATACCACTATCCACTAGGACTCGTTTTCCTTTCTCACAAGCACAAAGCTGATAATAAGTCTCAGATAAACATCTCTTCTGGTTTAGGAGTAGTGAAATGAAATATTTTTTTTATTTAGCTGTGATTATCATCCCAAATACCACTATCGACTAGTGCTAGTGTTCCTTTCTCACAAGCCCCCAGCTGATAATGAGTCTCAGAAAAACATCTCTTCTGCTTGATGAGTAGTGAAGTGAGATATTTTTTAGCTGCGACGAGCAGCTCTATATGTGGCAATGTCGGTCTATCGGTCGGTCTGTCACCAACGAGTTTAAAAAACACCATAACTCCTAAAATAGTTGATGGGATGACAACATACTTGGTATGCAAGTATATGTTCATGAGGTCAACACCCTGTCAATAGTGCACGTCATTCGGATAATTTCTGTCACATTTATGGACTTGTCACGAAGGAGTTTTTTTTGTCACCAACGAGTTTTTTTATCACCAACGAGTTTTAAAACATCATTGGCATTGCACGAATCGTCGCAGCTTTGGCACTGTGACAGTGCTTCTTGTTTTTATTAGCTGCGATGAACAGCTCTATGTGTGGCTATGTCGGTCTGTCTGTCGGTCTGTCACCAACGAGTTTAAAAAACACCATAACTCCTGAAATACTTCATGGAATGACACCATACTTTGTATGCAAGTGTATCTTCATGATGTCTACACCCTCTCAGTAGTGCATGTCATTTGGATAATTTCTGTCAACATTCATGGACCAACAAGTTTTTTGGTCACTGAGTTTTTTTTGTCATCACCGAGTTTTAAAACATCATTGGCGTTGCACGCATCATCACAGCTTCTAGTTAAAATGTGATTATCATCCCAAATACCACTATCGACTTGTGGTAATTTTCCTTTCTCACAAGCACAAAGCTGATAATGAGTCTCAGAAAGACATCTCCTCTAGCTGATGAATAGTGAAGTGGAATATTATTCTTATAAAGCTGTGATTATCTTCTTGAATACCACTATCATCTAGTGCTAGGTTTCCTTTCTTACAAGCACACAGCTGATACTGAGTCTCAGTTGAAGATCTCATCTTAGTAGTGAAGTGAAATATTATTTTTATAAACCTGTGATTATCATCCCAAATACCACCATCGACTAGTGCTAGTTTTTCTTTCTCACAAGCTCAAAGCTGATAATGAGTCTCAGAAAGACATCTCCTCTGGCTGATAATAGGTCTCAGAAAGACATCTCTATCTAATGAATAATGAAGTGGATTATTATTTTTATAAAACTGATTATTGTTCTGAATATCACTATCGACCTGATTATTGTTCTAAATACCACTATCGACTAGTCCTAGTTTTCCTTTCTCACAAGCACACAGGTGATAATGAGTCTCAGAAAGACATCTCCTCTGGCTGATGAACAGTGAAGTGGAATATTATTTTTATGAAGCTGTGATTATTGTTCTAAATACCACTATCGACTTGTGCTAGTTTGCCTTTCTCACAAGCACACAGCTGATAATGAGTCTCAGAAAGACATCTCCTCTGGCTGATGAACAGTGAAGTGGAATATTATTTTTATAAAGCTGTGATTATTGTTCTAAATACCACTATCGACTAGTGCTAGTTTTCCTTTCTCACAAGCACACAGCTGATAATGAGTCTCAAAGAAACAAACATCTCTTCTGGCTTTTTTAGTAGTGAAGTGAAATATTTTTTTTAATAAGATGTGATTATCATCCCAAATACCACTATCACCTAGTGCTAATTTTCCTTTCTCTCAAGCACAAAGCTGATAATGAGTCTCAGAAAGATATCTCCTCTGGCTGATGATTAGTGAAGTGGAATATTATTTTTATAAAGCTGTGATTATTGTTCTAAATACCACTATCGACTAGTGCTAGTTTTCCTTTCTCACAAGCACACAGCTGATAATGAGTCTCAGAAAAACATCTCTTCTGTCTGATGAGCAGTGAAGTGAAATATTTTTTTTTATTAAGATGTGATTATCATCCCAAATACCACTATCCACTAGTGGTAATTTTCCTTTCTCACAACGACAAAGCTCATAATGAGTCCCGGAAAAGACAGCTGCTTTGTCTGATGAATGGTGAAGTGGAATATTATTTTTATCAAGCTGTGATTATCTTCTTGAATACCACTATCGACTAGTGCTAGTTTTCCTTTCTCACAAGCACAAAGGGGATAATGGGTCTCAGAAAGGCATCTCCTCTTGCTCATGAATAATGAGGTGGAATGTTATTTTTATGAAGCTGTGATTATTTTTCTGAATACCACTATCAACTAGTGCTAGTTTTCCTTTCTCACAAGCACACAGCTGATAATGAGTCTCATAAAAACATCTCTGCTGGCTTAGGAGTAGTGAAGTGGAATATTCTTTTTGATAAGATGTGATTATCATCCCAAATAACACTATTGACGAGTGCTAATTTTCCTTTCTCACAAGCACAAAACTGATAATGAGTCCCAGAAAAGACGTCTCCTTTGCCTGATGAATAGTGACGTGCAATATTATTTTTATAAAGCTGTGATTATCTTCCAGAATACCACTATCAACTAGTGCTAATTTTCCTTTCCCACAAGCACAAAGCTGATAATAGGTTTCAGATAGACATCTCTGGCTAATGAATAATGAAGTGGATTATTATTTTTATGAAACTGATTATTGTTATGAATATCACTATCGACCAGTCCTAGTTTTCCTTTCTCACAAGCACACAGGTGATAATGAGTCTCAGAAAGACATCTCCTCTGGCTGATGACAGTGAAGTGGAATATTATTTTTATAAAGCTGTGATTATTGTTCTAAATACCACTATCGACTAGTGCTAGTTTTCCTTTCTCACAAGCACACAGCTGATAATGAGTCTCAGAGAAACAAACATCTCTTCTGGCTTTTTAGTAGTGAAGTGAAATATTTTTTTTAATAAGATGTGATTATCATCCCAAATACCACTATCACCTAGTGCTAATTTTCCTTTCGCTCAAGCACAAAACTGCTAATGAGTCTCTGAATACCACTATCGACTTGTGCTAGTTTTCCTTTCTTACAATCACACAGCTGATAGTGAGTCTCAGATTAAGATCTCATCTCAGTAGTTAAGTGCAATATTATTTTTATAAATCTGTGATTATCATATTAAATACCACCATCGACTAGTTCTAGTGTTCTCACAAGCACAAAGCTCATAATGAGTCTCAGAAAGACATCTCCTCTGACTGATGAATAGTGAAGTGGAATATTATTTTTATAAAGCTGTCATTATCTTCTTGAATACCACTATCAACTAGTGCTACTTTTCCTTTCTCACAAGCACAAAGCTGATAGTAGGTCTCAGAAAGACATCTCTGGCTAAGGAATAGTGAAGTGGAATATTATTTTTATAAAGCTGTGATTATCTTCTTGAATACCACTATCAACTAGTGCTAGTTTTCCTTTCTTACAAGCACGCTTCTGATAGTGAGTCTCAGATTAAGATCTCACCTAAGTAGTGATGTGAAATATTATTTTCATAAACCTGTGATTATCATCCCAAATACCACTAGACTTGTGGTGGTTTTACTTTCTCACAAGCACGCAGCTGATAATAAGTCAAAAATTGATCTCCTCTAGCTGATGAATAGTGAAGTGGAATTTTATTTTTATAAAGCTGTGATTATTTTCCCGAATACCACTATCAACTAGTGCTAATTCTCCTTTCTCACAAGCACAAAGCTGGTAATAGGTCTCAGAAAGACATCTCTATCTAATGAATAATGAAGTGGATTATTATTTTTATAAAACTGATTATTGTTCTGAATATCACTATCGACTAGTCCTAGTTTTCCTTTCTCACAAGCACACAGGTGATAATGAGTCTCAGAAAGACATCTCCTCTGGCTGATGAACAGTGAAGTGGAATATTATTTTTATGAAGCTGTGATTATTGTTCTAAATACCACTATCGACTAGTGCTAGTTTGCCTTTCTCACAAGCACACAGCTGATAATGAGTCTCAGAAAGACATCTCCTCTGGCTGATGAACAGAGAAGTGGAATATTATTTTTATAAAGCTGTGATTATTGTTCTAAATACCACTATCGACTAGTGCTAGTTTTCCTTTCTCACAAGCACACAGCTGATAATGAGTCTCAGAGAAACAAACATCTCTTCTGGCTTTTTTAGTAGTGAAGTGAAATATTTTTTTTAATAAGATGTTATTATCATCCCAAATACCACTATCACCTAGTGCTAATTTTCCTTTCTCTCAAGCAGAACACTGCTAATGAGTCTCTGAAAGACATCTCTGTGTGATGAATAGTGAAGTGGAATATTTTATAAAGCTGTGATTACCTTCTTGAATACCACTATCGACTTGTGCTAGTTTTCCTTTCTTACAAGCACACACCTGATAGTGAGTCTCAGGTTAAGATCTCATCTCAGTAGTTAAGGGCAATATTATTTTTACAAACCTGTGATTATCATATCAAATACCACCATCAACTAGTTCTAGTGTTCTCACAAGCACAAAGCTGATAATGAGTCTCAGAGAGACATCTCCTCTGACTGATGAATAATGAAGTGGAATATTATTTTTATAAAGCTGTCATTATCTTCTTGAATACCACTATCAACTAGTGCTAATTTTCCTTTCTCACAAGCACAAAACTGATAATGGGTCTCAGAAAAACATCTCCTCTGCTTCATGAATAATTAAGTGGAATATTATTTTTATAAAACTGTGATTATTTTTCTGAATACCACTATCCACTAGGACTCGTTTTCCTTTCTCACAAGCACAAAGCTGATAATAAGTCTCAGATAAACATCTCTTCTGGTTTAGGAGTAGTGAAATGAAATATTTTTTTTTATTTAGCTGTGATTATCATCCCAAATACCACTATCGACTAGTGCTAGTGTTCCTTTCTCACAAGCACACAGCTGATAATGAGTCTCAGAAAAATATCTCTTCTGCTTGATGAGTAGTGAAGTGAAATATTTTTTAGCTGCGACGAGCAGCTCTATATGTGGCAATGTCGGTCTATCGGTCGGTCTGTCACCAACGAGTTTAAAAAACACCATAACTCCTAAAATAGTTGATGGGATGACAACATACTTGGTATGCAAGTATATGTTCATGAGGTCAACACCCTGTCAATAGTGCACGTCATTCGGATAATTTCTGTCACATTTATGGACTTGTCACGAAGGAGTTTTTTTTGTCACCAACGAGTTTTTTTGTCACCAACGAGTTTTAAAACATCATTGGCATTGCACGAATCGTCGCAGCTTTGGCACTGTGACAGTGCTTCTTGTTTTTATTAGCTGCGACGAACAGCTCTATGTGTGGCAATGTCGGTCTGTCTGTCGGTCTGTCACCAACGAGTTTAAAAAACACCATAACTCCTGAAATACTTCATGGAATGACACCATACTTTGTATGCAAGTGTATCTTCATGATGTCTACACCCTCTCAGTAGTGCATGTCATTTGGATAATTTCTGTCAACATTCATGGACCAACAAGTTTTTTTGTCACTGAGATTTTTTTGTCATCACCGAGTTTTAAAACATCATTGGCGTTGCGCGAATCATCACAGCTTCTAGTTAAAATGTGATTATCATCCCAAATACCACTATCGACTTGTGGTAATTTTCCTTTCTCACAAGCACAAAGCTGATAATGAGTCTCAGAAAGATATCTCCTCTGGCTGATGAATAGTGAAGTGGAATATTATTCTTATAAAGCTGTGATTATCTTCTTGAATACCACTATCATCTAGTGCTAGTTTTCCTTTCTTACAAGCACACAGCTGATAGTGAGTCTCAGATTAAGATCTCATCCTATTAGTGAAGTGAAATATCTTTATAAGTCTGTGATTACCTCATCAAATACCACTATCGACTAGTTCTGGTTTTCCTTTCTCACAATCACAAAGCTGATAATCAGTCTCAGAAAGTCATCTCCTCTGGCTGATGAATAGTTAAGTGGAATATTATTTTTATAAAGCCGTGATTATCTTCTTGAATACCACTATCGACTAGTGCTAGTTTTCCTTTGTTACAAGCCCACAGCTGATAGTGAGTCTCGGATTAAGATCTCATCTCAGTAGTGAAGTCAAACATTATTTTTATAAACTCTGATTATCATATCAAATACCACCATCGACTAGTGATAGTTTTCATTTCTCACAATCGCAGTGCTGATAATGAGTCTCAGAAGGACATCTCATCTGGCTGATGAATAGTGAAGTGGAATATTATTTTTATAAAGCTGTGATTATCTTCCTGAATACCACTATCGACTAGTGCTAGATTTCCTTTGTTACTAGCCCACAGCTGATAGTGAGTCTCGGATTAAGATCTCATCTCAGTAGTGAAGTCAAATATTATTTTTATAAACTCTGATTATCATATCAAATACCACCATCAACTAGTGTTAGTTTTCCTTTCTCACAAGCACAAAGCTGATAATGAGTCTCAGAAAGACATCTCCTCTGGCTGATGAATACTGAAGTGGAATATTATTTTTATAAAGCTGTGATTATTGTTCTAAATACCACTATCGACTAGTGCTAGTTTTCCTTTCTCACAAGCACACAGCTGATAATGAGTCTCAGAAAGACATCTCTTCTGTCTGATGAGCAGTGAAGTGAAATATTTTTTTTTTATTAAGATGTGATTATCATCCCAAATACCACTATCCACTAGTGGTAATTTTCCTTTCTCACAAGGACAAAGCTGATAATGAGTCCCGGAAAAGACAACTGCTTTGTCTGATGAATAGTGAAGTGGAATATTATTTTTATCAAGCTGTGATTATCTTCTTGAATACCACTATCGACTATTGCTAGTTTTCCTTTCTCACAAGCACAAAGGGGATAAATGGGTCTCAGAAAGGCATCTCCTCTTGCTCATGAATAATGAGGTGGAATGTTATTTTTATGAAGCTGTGATTATTTTTCTGAATACCACTATCAACTAGTGCTAGTTTTCCTTTCTCACAAGCACACAGCTGATAATGAGTCTCAGAAAAACATCTCTGCTGGCTTAGGAGTAGTGAAGTGGAATATTCTTTTTGATAAGATGTGATTATCTTCCCAAATACCACTATTGACGAGTGCTAATTTTCCTTTCTCACAAGCACAAAACTGATAATGAGTCCCAGAAAAGACATCTCCTTTGCCTAATGAATAGTGACGTGCAATATTATTTTTATAAAGCTGTGATTATCTTCTTTAATACCACTATCAACTAGTGCTAGTTTTCCTTTCTTTCAAGCACGCAGCTGATAGTCAGTCTCAGACTAAGATCTCATCTCAGTGGTGATGTGAAATAGTATTTTTATAAACCTGTAATTATCATCCCAAATACCACTAGACTTGTGGTGATTTTCCTTTCTCACAAGCACAAAGCTGATAATTAGTCAAAAATTGATCTCCTCTAGCTGATGAATAGTGAAGTGGAATATTGTTTTTATAAAGCTGTGATTATCTTCCAGAATACCACTACCAACTAGTGCTAATTTTCCTTTCCCACAAGCACAAAGCTGATAATAGGTCTCAGAAAGACATCTCTGGCTAATGAATAATGAAGTGGATTATTATTTTTATAAAACTGATTATTGTTCTGAATATCACTATCGTCTAGTCCTAGTTTTCCTTTCTCACAAGCACACAGGTGATAATGAGTCTCAGAAAGACATCTCCTCTGGCTGATGAACAGTGAAGTGGAATATTATTTTTATGAAGCTGTGATTATTGTTCTAAATACCACTATCGACTAGTGCTAGTTTTCCTTTCTCACAAGCACACAGCTGATAATGGGTCTCAGAAAGACATCTCCTCTGGCTGATGAATAGTGAAGTGGAATATTATTTTTATCAAGCTGTGATTATTTTTCTGAATACCACTATCAACTAGTGCTAGTTTTCCTTTCTCACAAGCACATAGCTGATAATGAGTCTCAGAAAAACATCTCTTCTGTCTGATGAGCAGTGAAGTGAAATATGTTTTTTTATTAAGATGTGATTATCATCCCAAAAACCACTATCCACTAGTGGTAATTTTCCTTTCTCACAAGGACAAAGCTGATAATGAGTCCCGGAAAAGACAGCTGCTTTGGCTGATGAATGGTGAAGTGGAATATTATTTTTATCAAGCTGTGATTATCTTCTTGAATACCACTATCGACTATTGCTAGTTTTCCTTTCTCACAAGCACAAAGGGGATAAATGGGTCTCAGAAAGGCATCTCCTCTTGCTCATGAATAATGAGGTGGAATGTTATTTTTATGAAGCTGTGATTATTTTTCTGAATACCACTATCAACTAGTGCTAGTTTTCCTTTCTCACAAGCACACAGCTGATAATGAGTCTCAGAAAAACATCTCTGCTGGCTTAGGAGTAGTGAAGTGGAATATTCTTTTTGATAAGATGTGATTATCTTCCCAAATACCACTATTGACGAGTGCTAATTTTCCTTTCTCACAAGCACAAAACTGATAATGAGTCCCAGAAAAGACATCTCCTTTGCCTAATGAATAGTGACGTGCAATATTATTTTTATAAAGCTGTGATTATCTTCTTTAATACCACTATCAACTAGTGCTAGTTTTCCTTTCTTTCAAGCACGCAGCTGATAGTCAGTCTCAGACTAAGATCTCATCTCAGTGGTGATGTGAAATAGTATTTTTATAAACCTGTAATTATCATCCCAAATACCACTAGACTTGTGGTGATTTTCCTTTCTCACAAGCACAAAGCTGATAATTAGTCAAAAATTGATCTCCTCCAGCTGATGAATAGTGAAGTGGAATATTGTTTTTATAAAGCTGTGATTATCTTCCAGAATACCACTACCAACTAGTGCTAATTTTCCTTTCCCACAAGCACAAAGCTGATAATAGGTCTCAGAAAGACATCTCTGGCTAATGAATAATGAAGTGGATTATTATTTTTATAAAACTGATTATTGTTCTGAATATCACTATCGTCTAGTCCTAGTTTTCCTTTCTCACAAGCACACAGGTGATAATGAGTCTCAGAAAGACATCTCCTCTGGCTGATGAACAGTGAAGTGGAATATTATTTTTATGAAGCTGTGATTATTGTTCTAAATACCACTATCAACTAGTGCTAGTTTGCCTTTCTCACAAGCACACAGCTGATAATGAGTCTCAGAAAGACATCTCCTTTGGCTGATGAATAGTGAAGTGGAATATTATTTTTATAAAGCTGTGAATATTGTTCTGAATACCACTATCGACTAGTGCTAGTTTTCCTTTCTCATAAGCACACAGCTGATAATGAGTCTCAGAGAAACAAACATCTCTTCTGGCTTTTGAGTAGTGAAGTGAAATATTTTTTTTAATAAGATGTGATTAACATTCCAAATACCACTATCACCTAGTGCTAATTTTCCTTTCTCTAAAGTACAAAACTGCTAATGAGTCTCTGAAAGACATCTCTGTGTGATGAATAGTGAAGTGGAATATTTTATAAAGCTGTGATTACCTTCTTGAATACCACTATCGACTTGTGCTAGTTTTCCTTTCTTACAACCACACAGCTGATAGTGAGTCTCAGATTAAGATCTCATCTCAGTAGTTAAGTGCAATATTATTTTTATAAACCTGTGATTATCATATTAAATACCACCATCGTCTAGTTCTAGTGTTCTCACAAGCACAAAGCTCATAATGAGTCACAGATAGACATCTCCTTTGGCTGATGAATAGTGAAGTGGAATATTATTTTTATAAAGCTGTGATTATCTTCTTGAATACCACTATCGACTAGTGGTAATTTTCCTTTCTCACAAGCACAAAACTGATAATGGGTCTCATAAAGACATTTCCTCTGGCTGATGAATAGCGAAGTGGAATATTATTTTTATAAAGCTGTGAGTATTGTTTTGAATACCACTATCGACTAATGCTAGCTTTCCTTTCTTACAAGCACACATCTGATAGTGAGTCTCAGATTAAGATCTCATCTCAGTAGTTAAGTGCAATATTATTTTTATAAACCTGTGATTATCATATTAAATACCACCATCGTCTAGTTCTAGTGTTCTCACAAGCACAAAGCTCATAATGAGTCACAGATAGACATCTCCTTTGGCTGATGAATAGTGAAGTGGAATATTATTTTTATAAATCTGTGGTTATCTTCTTGAATACCACTATCGACTAGTGGTAATTTTCCTTTCTCACAAGCACAAAACTGATAATGGGTCTCATAAAGACATTTCCTCTGGCTGATGAATAGCGAAGTGGAATATTATTTTTATAAAGCTGTGAGTATTGTTTTGAATACCACTATCGACTAGTGCTAGTTTTCCTTTCTCACAAGCACACAGCTGATAATGAGTCTCAGAAAAACATCTCTTCTGTCTGATGAGCAGTGAAGTGAAATATTTTTTTTTATTAAGATGTGATTATCATCCCAATAACCACTATCCACTAGTGGTAATTTTCCTTTCTCACAAGGACAAAGCTGATAATGAGTCCCGGAAAAGACAGCTGCTTTGGCTGATGAATGGTGAAGTGGAATATTATTTTTATCAAGCTGTGATTATCTTCTTGAATACCACTATCGACTATTGCTAGTTTTCCTTTCTCACAAGCACAAAGGGGATAAATGGGTCTCAGAAAGGCATCTCCTCTTGCTCATGAATAATGAGGTGGAATGTTATTTTTATGAAGCTGTGATTATTTTTCTGAATACCACTATCAACTAGTGCTAGTTTTCCTTTCTCACAAGCACACAGCTGATAATGAGTCTCAGAAAAACATCTCTGCTGGCTTAGGAGTAGTGAAGTGGAATATTCTTTTTGATAAGATGTGATTATCTTCCCAAATACCACTATTGACGAGTGCTAAATTTCCTTTCTCACAAGCACAAAACTGATAATGAGTCCCAGAAAAGACATCTCCTTTGCCTAATGAATAGTGACGTGCAATATTATTTTTATAAAGCTGTGATTATCTTCTTTAATACCACTATCAACTAGTGCTAGTTTTCCTTTCTTTCAAGCACGCAGCTGATAGTCAGTCTCAGACTAAGATCTCATCTCAGTGGTGATGTGAAATAGTATTTTTATAAACCTGTAATTATCATCCCAAATACCACTAGACTTGTGGTGATTTTCCTTTCTCACAAGCACAAAGCTGATAATTAGTCAAAAATTGATCTCCTCTAGCTGATGAATAGTGAAGTGGAATATTGCTTTTATAAAGCTGTGATTATCTTCCAGAATACCACTACCAACTAGTGCTAATTTTCCTTTCCCACAAGCACAAAGCTGATAATAGGTCTCAGAAAGACATCTCTGGCTAATGAATAATGAAGTGGATTATTATTTTTATAAAACTGATTATTGTTCTAAATACCACTATCGTCTAGTCCTAGTTTTCCTTTCTCACAAGCACACAGGTGATAATGAGTCTCAGAAAGACATCTCCTCTGGCTGATGAACAGTGAAGTGGAATATTATTTTTATGAAGCTGTGATTATTGTTCTAAATACCACTATCAACTAGTGCTAGTTTGCCTTTCTCACAAGCACACAGCTGATAATGAGTCTCAGAAAGACATCTCCTCTGGCTGATGAATAGTGAAGTGGAATATTATTTTTATAAAGCTGTGAATATTGTTCTGAATACCACTATCGACTAGTGCTAGTTTTCCTTTCTCATAAGCACACAGCTGATAATGAGTCTCAGAGAAACAAACATCTCTTCTGGCTTTTGAGTAGTGAAGTGAAATATTTTTTTTAATAAGATGTGATTAACATTCCAAATACCACTATCACCTAGTGCTAATTTTCCTTTCTCTAAAGTACAAAACTGCTAATGAGTCTCTGAAAGACATCTCTGTGTGATGAATAATGAAGTGGAATATTTTATAAAGCTGTGATTACCTTCTTGAATACCACTATCGTCTTGTGCTAGTTTTCCTTTCTTACAATCACACAGCTGATAGTTAGTCTCAGATTAAGATCTCATCTCAGTAGTTAAGTGCAATATTATTTTTATAAACCTGTGATTATCATATTAAATACCACCATCGTCTAGTTCTAGTGTTCTCACAAGCACAAAGCTCATAATGAGTCACAGATAGACATCTCCTTTGGCTGATGAATAGTGAAGTGGAATATTATTTTTATAAATCTGTGATTATCTTCTTGAATACCACTATCGACTAGTGGTAATTTTCCTTTCTCACAAGCACAAAACTGATAATGGGTCTCATAAAGACATTTCCTCTGGCTGATGAATAGCGAAGTGGAATATTATTTTTATAAAGCTGTGAGTATTGTTTTGAATACCACTATCGACTAGTGCTAGTTTTCCTTTCTCACAAGCACACAGCTGATAATGAGTCTCAGAAAAACATCTCTTCTGTCTGATGAGCAGTGAAGTGAAATATTTTTTTTTATTAAGATGTGATTATCATCCCAATAACCACTATCCACTAGTGGTAATTTTCCTTTCTCACAAGGACAAAGCTGATAATGAGTCCCGGAAAAGACAGCTGCTTTGGCTGATGAATGGTGAAGTGGAATATTATTTTTATCAAGCTGTGATTATCTTCTTGAATACCACTATCGACTATTGCTAGTTTTCCTTTCTCACAAGCACAAAGGGGATAAATGGGTCTCAGAAAGGCATCTCCTCTTGCTCATGAATAATGAGGTGGAATGTTATTTTTATGAAGCTGTGATTATTTTTCTGAATACCACTATCAACTAGTGCTAGTTTTCCTTTCTCACAAGCACACAGCTGATAATGAGTCTCAGAAAAACATCTCTGCTGGCTTAGGAGTAGTGAAGTGGAATATTCTTTTTGATAAGATGTGATTATCTTCCCAAATACCACTATTGACGAGTGCTAAATTTCCTTTCTCACAAGCACAAAACTGATAATGAGTCCCAGAAAAGACATCTCCTTTGCCTAATGAATAGTGACGTGCAATATTATTTTTATAAAGCTGTGATTATCTTCTTTAATACCACTATCAACTAGTGCTAGTTTTCCTTTCTTTCAAGCACGCAGCTGATAGTCAGTCTCAGACTAAGATCTCATCTCAGTGGTGATGTGAAATAGTATTTTTATAAACCTGTAATTATCATCCCAAATACCACTAGACTTGTGGTGATTTTCCTTTCTCACAAGCACAAAGCTGATAATTAGTCAAAAATTGATCTCCTCTAGCTGATGAATAGTGAAGTGGAATATTGCTTTTATAAAGCTGTGATTATCTTCCAGAATACCACTACCAACTAGTGCTAATTTTCCTTTCCCACAAGCACAAAGCTGATAATAGGTCTCAGAAAGACATCTCTGGCTAATGAATAATGAAGTGGATTATTATTTTTATAAAACTGATTATTGTTCTAAATACCACTATCGTCTAGTCCTAGTTTTCCTTTCTCACAAGCACACAGGTGATAATGAGTCTCAGAAAGACATCTCCTCTGGCTGATGAACAGTGAAGTGGAATATTATTTTTATGAAGCTGTGATTATTGTTCTAAATACCACTATCAACTAGTGCTAGTTTGCCTTTCTCACAAGCACACAGCTGATAATGAGTCTCAGAAAGACATCTCCTCTGGCTGATGAATAGTGAAGTGGAATATTATTTTTATAAAGCTGTGAATATTGTTCTGAATACCACTATCGACTAGTGCTAGTTTTCCTTTCTCATAAGCACACAGCTGATAATGAGTCTCAGAGAAACAAACATCTCTTCTGGCTTTTGAGTAGTGAAGTGAAATATTTTTTTTAATAAGATGTGATTAACATTCCAAATACCACTATCACCTAGTGCTAATTTTCCTTTCTCTAAAGTACAAAACTGCTAATGAGTCTCTGAAAGACATCTCTGTGTGATGAATAATGAAGTGGAATATTTTATAAAGCTGTGATTACCTTCTTGAATACCACTATCGTCTTGTGCTAGTTTTCCTTTCTTACAATCACACAGCTGATAGTTAGTCTCAGATTAAGATCTCATCTCAGTAGTTAAGTGCAATATTATTTTTATAAACCTGTGATTATCATATTAAATACCACCATCGTCTAGTTGTAGTGTTCTCACAAGCACAAAGCTCATAATGAGTCACAGATAGACATCTCCTTTGGCTGATGAATAGTGAAGTGGAATATTATTTTTATAAATCTGTGATTATCTTCTTGAATACCACTATCGACTAGTGGTAATTTTCCTTTCTCACAAGCACAAAACTGATAATGGGTCTCATAAAGACATTTCCTCTGGCTGATGAATAGCGAAGTGGAATATTATTTTTATAAAGCTGTGAGTATTGTTTTGAATACCACTATCGACTAGTGCTAGTTTTCCTTTCTCACAAGCACACAGCTGATAATGAGTCTCAGAAAAACATCTCTTCTGTCTGATGAGCAGTGAAGTGAAATATTTTTTTTTATTAAGATGTGATTATCATCCCAATAACCACTATCCACTAGTGGTAATTTTCCTTTCTCACAAGGACAAAGCTGATAATGAGTCCCGGAAAAGACAGCTGCTTTGGCTGATGAATGGTGAAGTGGAATATTATTTTTATCAAGCTGTGATTATCTTCTTGAATACCACTATCGACTATTGCTAGTTTTCCTTTCTCACAAGCACAAAGGGGATAAATGGGTCTCAGAAAGGCATCTCCTCTTGCTCATGAATAATGAGGTGGAATGTTATTTTTATGAAGCTGTGATTATTTTTCTGAATACCACTATCAACTAGTGCTAGTTTTCCTTTCTCACAAGCACACAGCTGATAATGAGTCTCAGAAAAACATCTCTGCTGGCTTAGGAGTAGTGAAGTGGAATATTCTTTTTGATAAGATGTGATTATCTTCCCAAATACCACTATTGACGAGTGCTAAATTTCCTTTCTCACAAGCACAAAACTGATAATGAGTCCCAGAAAAGACATCTCCTTTGCCTAATGAATAGTGACGTGCAATATTATTTTTATAAAGCTGTGATTATCTTCTTTAATACCACTATCAACTAGTGCTAGTTTTCCTTTCTTTCAAGCACGCAGCTGATAGTCAGTCTCAGACTAAGATCTCATCTCAGTGGTGATGTGAAATAGTATTTTTATAAACCTGTAATTATCATCCCAAATACCACTAGACTTGTGGTGATTTTCCTTTCTCACAAGCACAAAGCTGATAATTAGTCAAAAATTGATCTCCTCTAGCTGATGAATAGTGAAGTGGAATATTGCTTTTATAAAGCTGTGATTATCTTCCAGAATACCACTACCAACTAGTGCTAATTTTCCTTTCCCACAAGCACAAAGCTGATAATAGGTCTCAGAAAGACATCTCTGGCTAATGAATAATGAAGTGGATTATTATTTTTATAAAACTGATTATTGTTCTAAATACCACTATCGTCTAGTCCTAGTTTTCCTTTCTCACAAGCACACAGGTGATAATGAGTCTCAGAAAGACATCTCCTCTGGCTGATGAACAGTGAAGTGGAATATTATTTTTATGAAGCTGTGATTATTGTTCTAAATACCACTATCAACTAGTGCTAGTTTGCCTTTCTCACAAGCACACAGCTGATAATGAGTCTCAGAAAGACATCTCCTCTGGCTGATGAATAGTGAAGTGGAATATTATTTTTATAAAGCTGTGAATATTGTTCTGAATACCACTATCGACTAGTGCTAGTTTTCCTTTCTCATAAGCACACAGCTGATAATGAGTCTCAGAGAAACAAACATCTCTTCTGGCTTTCGAGTAGTGAAGTGAAATATTTTTTTTAATAAGATGTGATTAACATTCCAAATACCACTATCACCTAGTGCTAATTTTCCTTTCTCTAAAGTACAAAACTGCTAATGAGTCTCTGAAAGACATCTCTGTGTTATGAATAATGAAGTGGAATATTTTATAAAGCTGTGATTACCTTCTTGAATACCACTATCGTCTTGTGCTAGTTTTCCTTTCTTACAATCACACAGCTGATAGTTAGTCTCAGATTAAGATCTCATCTCAGTAGTTAAGTGCAATATTATTTTTATAAACCTGTGATTATCATATTAAATACCACCATCGTCTAGTTCTAGTGTTCTCACAAGCACAAAGCTCATAATGAGTCACAGATAGACATCTCCTTTGGCTGATGAATAGTGAAGTGGAATATTATTTTTATAAATCTGTGATTATCTTCTTGAATACCACTATCGACTAGTGGTAATTTTCCTTTCTCACAAGCACAAAACTGATAATGGGTCTCATAAAGACATTTCCTCTGGCTGATGAATAGCGAAGTGGAATATTATTTTTATAAAGCTGTGAGTATTGTTTTGAATACCACTATCGACTAGTGCTAGTTTTCCTTTCTCACAAGCACACAGCTGATAATGAGTCTCAGAAAAACATCTCTTCTGTCTGATGAGCAGTGAAGTGAAATATTTTTTTTTATTAAGATGTGATTATCATCCCAATAACCACTATCCACTAGTGGTAATTTTCCTTTCTCACAAGGACAAAGCTGATAATGAGTCCCGGAAAAGACAGCTGCTTTGGCTGATGAATGGTGAAGTGGAATATTATTTTTATCAAGCTGTGATTATCTTCTTGAATACCACTATCGACTATTGCTAGTTTTCCTTTCTCACAAGCACAAAGGGGATAAATGGGTCTCAGAAAGGCATCTCCTCTTGCTCATGAATAATGAGGTGGAATGTTATTTTTATGAAGCTGTGATTATTTTTCTGAATACCACTATCAACTAGTGCTAGTTTTCCTTTCTCACAAGCACACAGCTGATAATGAGTCTCAGAAAAACATCTCTGCTGGCTTAGGAGTAGTGAAGTGGAATATTCTTTTTGATAAGATGTGATTATCTTCCCAAATACCACTATTGACGAGTGCTAAATTTCCTTTCTCACAAGCACAAAACTGATAATGAGTCCCAGAAAAGACATCTCCTTTGCCTAATGAATAGTGACGTGCAATATTATTTTTATAAAGCTGTGATTATCTTCTTTAATACCACTATCAACTAGTGCTAGTTTTCCTTTCTTTCAAGCACGCAGCTGATAGTCAGTCTCAGACTAAGATCTCATCTCAGTGGTGATGTGAAATAGTATTTTTATAAACCTGTAATTATCATCCCAAATACCACTAGACTTGTGGTGATTTTCCTTTCTCACAAGCACAAAGCTGATAATTAGTCAAAAATTGATCTCCTCTAGCTGATGAATAGTGAAGTGGAATATTGCTTTTATAAAGCTGTGATTATCTTCCAGAATACCACTACCAACTAGTGCTAATTTTCCTTTCCCACAAGCACAAAGCTGATAATAGGTCTCAGAAAGACATCTCTGGCTAATGAATAATGAAGTGGATTATTATTTTTATAAAACTGATTATTGTTCTAAATACCACTATCGTCTAGTCCTAGTTTTCCTTTCTCACAAGCACACAGGTGATAATGAGTCTCAGAAAGACATCTCCTCTGGCTGATGAACAGTGAAGTGGAATATTATTTTTATGAAGCTGTGATTATTGTTCTAAATACCACTATCAACTAGTGCTAGTTTGCCTTTCTCACAAGCACACAGCTGATAATGAGTCTCAGAAAGACATCTCCTCTGGCTGATGAATAGTGAAGTGGAATATTATTTTTATAAAGCTGTGAATATTGTTCTGAATACCACTATCGACTAGTGCTAGTTTTCCTTTCTCATAAGCACACAGCTGATAATGAGTCTCAGAGAAACAAACATCTCTTCTGGCTTTTGAGTAGTGAAGTGAAATATTTTTTTTAATAAGATGTGATTAACATTCCAAATACCACTATCACCTAGTGCTAATTTTCCTTTCTCTAAAGTACAAAACTGCTAATGAGTCTCTGAAAGACATCTCTGTGTGATGAATAATGAAGTGGAATATTTTATAAAGCTGTGATTACCTTCTTGAATACCACTATCGTCTTGTGCTAGTTTTCCTTTCTTACAATCACACAGCTGATAGTTAGTCTCAGATTAAGATCTCATCTCAGTAGTTAAGTGCAATATTATTTTTATAAACCTGTGATTATCATATTAAATACCACCATCGTCTAGTTCTAGTGTTCTCACAAGCACAAAGCTCATAATGAGTCACAGATAGACATCTCCTTTGGCTGATGAATAGTGAAGTGGAATATTATTTTTATAAATCTGTGATTATCTTCTTGAATACTACTATCGACTAGTGGTAATTTTCCTTTCTCACAAGCACAAAACTGATAATGGGTCTCATAAAGACATTTCCTCTGGCTGATGAATAGCGAAGTGGAATATTATTTTTATAAAGCTGTGAGTATTGTTTTGAATACCACTATCGACTAGTGCTAGTTTTCCTTTCTCACAAGCACACAGCTGATAATGAGTCTCAGAAAAACATCTCTTCTGTCTGATGAGCAGTGAAGTGAAATATTTTTTTTTATTAAGATGTGATTATCATCCCAATAACCACTATCCACTAGTGGTAATTTTCCTTTCTCACAAGGACAAAGCTGATAATGAGTCCCGGAAAAGACAGCTGCTTTGGCTGATGAATGGTGAAGTGGAATATTATTTTTATCAAGCTGTGATTATCTTCTTGAATACCACTATCGACTATTGCTAGTTTTCCTTTCTCACAAGCACAAAGGGGATAAATGGGTCTCAGAAAGGCATCTCCTCTTGCTCATGAATAATGAGGTGGAATGTTATTTTTATGAAGCTGTGATTATTTTTCTGAATACCACTATCAACTAGTGCTAGTTTTCCTTTCTCACAAGCACACAGCTGATAATGAGTCTCAGAAAAACATCTCTGCTGGCTTAGGAGTAGTGAAGTGGAATATTCTTTTTGATAAGATGTGATTATCTTCCCAAATACCACTATTGACGAGTGCTAAATTTCCTTTCTCACAAGCACAAAACTGATAATGAGTCCCAGAAAAGACATCTCCTTTGCCTAATGAATAGTGACGTGCAATATTATTTTTATAAAGCTGTGATTATCTTCTTTAATACCACTATCAACTAGTGCTAGTTTTCCTTTCTTTCAAGCACGCAGCTGATAGTCAGTCTCAGACTAAGATCTCATCTCAGTGGTGATGTGAAATAGTATTTTTATAAACCTGTAATTATCATCCCAAATACCACTAGACTTGTGGTGATTTTCCTTTCTCACAAGCACAAAGCTGATAATTAGTCAAAAATTGATCTCCTCTAGCTGATGAATAGTGAAGTGGAATATTGCTTTTATAAAGCTGTGATTATCTTCCAGAATACCACTACCAACTAGTGTTAATTTTCCTTTCCCACAAGCACAAAGCTGATAATAGGTCTCAGAAAGACATCTCTGGCTAATGAATAATGAAGTGGATTATTATTTTTATAAAACTGATTATTGTTCTAAATACCACTATCGTCTAGTCCTAGTTTTCCTTTCTCACAAGCACACAGGTGATAATGAGTCTCAGAAAAAAATCTCCTCTGGCTGATGAACAGTGAAGTGGAATATTATTTTTATGAAGCTGTGATTATTGTTCTAAATACCACTATCAACTAGTGCTAGTTTGCCTTTCTCACAAGCACACAGCTGATAATGAGTCTCAGAAAGACATCTCCTCTGGCTGATGAATAGTGAAGTGGAATATTATTTTTATAAAGCTGTGAATATTGTTCTGAATACCACTATCGACTAGTGCTAGTTTTCCTTTCTCATAAGCACACAGCTGATAATGAGTCTCAGAGAAACAAACATCTCTTCTGGCTTTTGAGTAGTGAAGTGAAATATTTTTTTTAATAAGATGTGATTAACATTCCAAATACCACTATCACCTAGTGCTAATTTTCCTTTCTCTAAAGTACAAAACTGCTAATGAGTCTCTGAAAGACATCTCTGTGTGATGAATAATGAAGTGGAATATTTTATAAAGCTGTGATTACCTTCTTGAATACCACTATCGTCTTGTGCTAGTTTTCCTTTCTTACAATCACACAGCTGATAGTTAGTCTCAGATTAAGATCTCATCTCAGTAGTTAAGTGCAATATTATTTTTATAAACCTGTGATTATCATATTAAATACCACCATCGTCTAGTTGTAGTGTTCTCACAAGCACAAAGCTCATAATGAGTCACAGATAGACATCTCCTTTGGCTGATGAATAGTGAAGTGGAATATTATTTTTATAAATCTGTGATTATCTTCTTGAATACCACTATCGACTAGTGGTAATTTTCCTTTCTCACAAGCACAAAACTGATAATGGGTCTCATAAAGACATTTCCTCTGGCTGATGAATAGCGAAGTGGAATATTATTTTTATAAAGCTGTGAGTATTGTTTTGAATACCACTATCGACTAGTGCTAGTTTTCCTTTCTCACAAGCACACAGCTGATAATGAGTCTCAGAAAAACATCTCTTCTGTCTGATGAGCAGTGAAGTGAAATATTTTTTTTTATTAAGATGTGATTATCATCCCAATAACCACTATCCACTAGTGGTAATTTTCCTTTCTCACAAGGACAAAGCTGATAATGAGTCCCGGAAAAGACAGCTGCTTTGGCTGATGAATGGTGAAGTGGAATATTATTTTTATCAAGCTGTGATTATCTTCTTGAATACCACTATCGACTATTGCTAGTTTTCCTTTCTCACAAGCACAAAGGGGATAAATGGGTCTCAGAAAGGCATCTCCTCTTGCTCATGAATAATGAGGTGGAATGTTATTTTTATGAAGCTGTGATTATTTTTCTGAATACCACTATCAACTAGTGCTAGTTTTCCTTTCTCACAAGCACACAGCTGATAATGAGTCTCAGAAAAACATCTCTGCTGGCTTAGGAGTAGTGAAGTGGAATATTCTTTTTGATAAGATGTGATTATCTTCCCAAATACCACTATTGACGAGTGCTAAATTTCCTTTCTCACAAGCACAAAACTGATAATGAGTCCCAGAAAAGACATCTCCTTTGCCTAATGAATAGTGACGTGCAATATTATTTTTATAAAGCTGTGATTATCTTCTTTAATACCACTATCAACTAGTGCTAGTTTTCCTTTCTTTCAAGCACGCAGCTGATAGTCAGTCTCAGACTAAGATCTCATCTCAGTGGTGATGTGAAATAGTATTTTTATAAACCTGTAATTATCATCCCAAATACCACTAGACTTGTGGTGATTTTCCTTTCTCACAAGCACAAAGCTGATAATTAGTCAAAAATTGATCTCCTCTAGCTGATGAATAGTGAAGTGGAATATTGCTTTTATAAAGCTGTGATTATCTTCCAGAATACCACTACCAACTAGTGCTAATTTTCCTTTCCCACAAGCACAAAGCTGATAATAGGTCTCAGAAAGACATCTCTGGCTAATGAATAATGAAGTGGATTATTATTTTTATAAAACTGATTATTGTTCTAAATACCACTATCGTCTAGTCCTAGTTTTCCTTTCTCACAAGCACACAGGTGATAATGAGTCTCAGAAAGACATCTCCTCTGGCTGATGAACAGTGAAGTGGAATATTATTTTTATGAAGCTGTGATTATTGTTCTAAATACCACTATCAACTAGTGCTAGTTTGCCTTTCTCACAAGCACACAGCTGATAATGAGTCTCAGAAAGACATCTCCTCTGGCTGATGAATAGTGAAGTGGAATATTATTTTTATAAAGCTGTGAATATTGTTCTGAATACCACTATCGACTAGTGCTAGTTTTCCTTTCTCATAAGCACACAGCTGATAATGAGTCTCAGAGAAACAAACATCTCTTCTGGCTTTTGAGTAGTGAAGTGAAATATTTTTTTTTAATAAGATGTGATTAACATTCCAAATACCACTATCACCTAGTGCTAATTTTCCTTTCTCTAAAGTACAAAACTGCTAATGAGTCTCTGAAAGACATCTCTGTGTGATGAATAATGAAGTGGAATATTTTATAAAGCTGTGATTACCTTCTTGAATACCACTATCGTCTTGTGCTAGTTTTCCTTTCTTACAATCACACAGCTGATAGTGAGTCTCAGATTAAGATCTCATCTCAGTAGTTAAGTGCAATATTATTTTTATAAACCTGTGATTATCATATTAAATACCACCATCGTCTAGTTCTAGTGTTCTCACAAGCACAAAGCTCATAATGAGTCACAGATAGACATCTCCTTTGGCTGATGAATAGTGAAGTGGAATATTATTTTTATAAAGCTGTGATTATCTTCTTGAATACCACTATCGACTAGTGGTAATTTTCCTTTCTCATAAGCACAAAACTGATAATGGGTCTCATAAAGACATTTCCTCTGGCTGATGAATAGCGAAGTGGAATATTATTTTTATAAAGCTGTGAGTATTGTTTTGAATACCACTATCGACTAATGCTAGCTTTCCTTTCTTACAAGCACACAACTGATAGTGAGTCTCAGATTAAGATCTCATCTCGGTTGTGAAGTGAAATATTTTTTTTATAAGCCTGTGATTACCATATCAAATACCACTAACGACTAGTGCTAGTTTTCCTCTCTCACTATAACAAAGCTGATGAGTCTCAGAAAGACATCCCCTTTGGCTGATGAATAGTAATGTGGAATATTATTTTTATAAAGCTGTGATTTTCTTATTGAATACAGCTATCGACTTAGTGCTAGTTTTCCTTTCTCACAAGCACAAAGGTGATAATGTGTCTCTGATTTCTTGTCAAGACTTGGCTGCCAGTTAAGACAGCCAAGACTTAGACTAGAAACCTCTGCCTAAGTAATTTGTCTATTGTCATCTGCACCTCCTCATGATGCCATGTTAACCCTTTGAACATGGTGGTATCTTCCATGTCAGTTCAATGACAGGAATTGGAAGAGTCCATATTTATTATTTCGGAGTAGAACAATAAATATTTTCAGCATGCAGCCTAAGGGCTGCACATAGAAAATATTGATTGATCGACCCCACACATTCACTAAGCAGCCAGTCAACTTAATGTAATTATGACATATCATATTCGAAAGCTGGAAAAACGGTCTTTCAGGTTCAAAGAGTTAAAAACACCTGTTCTGTAGTCAAATAGACATTTAAGGGTTAAATTATCAAATTGTGTGCATTGGGGAAAAAGGTTAAACTTGCTAGTCCCCAGTTTTGTGTTTTTGAGCAAACCAGAATTGGTTCAGGCCTAAAACTTGTGCTTTCTTTTTCGTTTTGGTTATTGCAATCTACCCAAACTTGATCCAATATCCCTATCCATTACTTTTCATCATGCCAAGCCCAAATAAGAGTTTGCATAGCTGAATGACCTACCTCGCTTGTGGATGGAAACAACAAACCACTTCTGATAAAATTTCACATCTGAGGCAGTGCATTCAGAAATTTGTTCATTTATACCACTGTCGGGATAGTGGAAACACCACAAGAGGCATTTTGCTGTCTCAATATTGTGACAATATATCACACTCACAACTGAGTTTACAGCTTATTGAAAATAGGGAGAAATGTCACTTGTGTGTATGTGTGTTGTGTGAATACTATGAAAGTAAGTTTGAGTGTGTATGTTGGCAGTTACAGATGGAACTGATTAATTAGTTATCTGATTATAAGTGGGAATTAAATAACTTAGTCAATTCAAGGGGGTTCTTGTTGAAAATTGAAATATTTGTGAATGAGAATGAATTAATTTTGCAAATATCCAATCCTCTTGTATTTAGTGTGGATATTTTTTATTTATTTATTTTGGGTTTAACCCTTTACCTAACATGAAAAGCAGACGACGCTTGCAAACAGAATTCTTTAATAACTAATTTTTTTGTCTCAAAAACATAGGTTATGACCCCTCATTGGAACAAGCTCTGTGAGCTTGTTCCAAAGAGGGGTCATAACCTATGTTTTTGAGACAAAAAATAATGAAAATTAATTGATGATTTTTGTGAATACCACTGGCCGCTCTGGGCAGTTATGTTGGATAAAGGGTTAATGACTCTGCGGCAGCCAGGATCACACTGTGTCAGACAGTTTTCCAGGTGGAGGAAGCCAGAGGATTTCTTTTTGTTTGATTAACCCTTTAACCAAACACAGACGATATCAAAATATATTATTTTAAAAGTTATCAAACACTTATAACAAAACTGTATCATGTGACCTCCTCATTGGAACGAACTCAATGGGTTTGTTTCACCCCATGGGTCACATGATATGGTTTTGTTGAAACTTTTAAAAAACTCCTCAGTTTGTATTTATTAGGTAAGGGGTTATCTTGAGTTGACAGAATTGGCACCTCACAGCTAACAGAGTACTCCCCAATAAATTGAAACCAAAATCTCTTATGGACAAATTTCAACCCTTTACCAAAACAGTTCTTGAACAACTATTATTTCATTTATTACCATAAACATAGCTGATGACCCTTCATTACAGCAAGTGCATTCTAGTGAGGGGAATGGTTTAGGAATGAACAATATAAAATAAAACGGCAGTTTTTGTGAATATGGCATGCTGACATGGATGTTTCATTATGTAAAAGGCGAATTGAATATGAAGTCTATCCAGTGAATATAAGGTCCTTAATTGGGTGTTGGATTAAAAGCCTAACGGCAGAAAATCACAACAATATTGTTTTTTCCACTTCTGGCCAAAAAAAAAAATTTAATTACAAAAGAAAACATTTTTATTTTTTTTAAATTCTTTTGTCCAGCTGGGTGTGTGGAGCCAATAGAAAACTATACGAAAATGGAACTATACTTGTAAGCACTCTTTGCACAGAAATGTTGTGGCTCACAAAACGTCTCCCAGGGAACCCCAGGAAGTGAACGAGAGCTTGTTTACTGCAGTAAACAAAATTCTGTTTTACTGGTAAAATATGACTCTAAACCAATGTCGGGGGTGGAAGGCCTCTAAAGTGGGCACTATTGGTAACAAGAGAATATTACCTACAAATAGCAGGTGACAATGTTGTAAAAACATTTTTGAATAATAAAATATTTAAATTTTTTGCCAAAACTTAGCTGATGACTCCTCCTCATTGAAACAAGTTTGTTCCCAAGTTTTTAAAATTGAAAATATTTTTTTTAAATTGGTGTGCAGTATACTGTTTTTTTTGGGCTGTAATGTTTGGAGAAGATCTTTGAATGAGAGCTTTGAATCTTGCATCGAAACAGTTGAGGGATAAATGAATAAATATACAATTTTCATTGTATTCAGGAGATAAAAACAGAACTTAAGACAGGTTGAACTATTCATCGGGGACCTGTTCTGATATTTACAAGTACAAGACAAATTATTATTTTCTTCCAATGCAGGTGGTATATGGGTTCCTTTTTATAATTACTTACCTCAATCCATATTTGATGACAATATATTAAATGTCATTCCATTTGCTCTCAGAGGATACAGCATCAGATAGAATTTTCATATTTTTCAACCCATACCACAGGTATTAGCAAATGGAGCAACATTCACAATTTGTGCTTATTTATGCACTTTCTGTGATCACTCAAACACAATTGACACTTCGTGAAATAAAAGGTGACAAAACATCAAACTTGTTAACAGCTTATTGAAAGTGAATTGTCACTTGACTCAAAGCATTGTGTTCTTGATGAAGTGTTGGTGCCAGTGTTCATGTTATCACAACAATTAATTACTGTTACTGTATGAGGTACGACTGATTAAAGGATAATCTAAAAAGTTTCTTTGATCTGAGTATGTTTAATCTTCTACACATGATGTCAAAATTTTAACTTGAAAATTCTTCCCACAATGCAATTAGGAATTCAACCAATTCAGTACTGTTTGACATAGTTCATTGAGCTCTGCCTGATAAGATTGAATTGGTTAAATTTGAATCCTTAACCCAACATAACGACCACAACCGCTGTTCACAAAAATCAAATTTTCATTATTTTGTTTCAAAAACATAGCTTTTGATCCCTCTTTAGAATGGGCTCCTTGAGATTGTTCCAATGAGGGGTCATAAGCTATGTTTTTTGTGCAAAATTGTTTGAAACAACTCAGTGTCCAAATAATGCAACTTAATTTAACATTCAAAAGTTAAATGGTAACCAGATATATAGTGGTCTAAGGATCCTATATTCCCAAACAGGTCACACAACCCAATGCCTTTGTGTAACTTACCAGTTAAATTTAAAGTTTATTGGCAGAGGCTTTTAGCCATGTCTTGGCTGCCTTTGTATGCAGCAAAGCCTTGACTAGAAACTTACAAAGGTTTAACAAATGTTAAAGGCCTGTGTATAGCCTCAGAACAATTTAAGCATAAGATGTCTTGTGATCTTGCAGAGGAAAGACTGACAAGCCACTCAGATTTCAGTGGTGCAGTGAAATGGTAGAAAGCTGATAGCATGCAAGATTAAGTTTGGTGGATGGAATTGGATTTTTTTTTTACTGTTTGTTGAAGAGTGTCTTGAGTAACAAGGCAACATTGAATGAATAAAAATAATTTTTCGCTTCAAATTGATTATGAAAAAATGAATATGAAGGTTTTAATCAGTGTCAGAACTTAAATACAGCACCTCCCCCCCCCCCAAACAAAAAAAAAATAAAATAAAAAATGTCCACCTGGTACTCAGACATTCAAAGGATAAACTAAACTGACCAGGCTAAACTATATCATCAGTTGTCATATTATAGACATCCTCTATGAGTACAAGATAAATACCTGGAAAAGTTTTTAGAGCAGAGGTATTTTGTCACAAACTAGTATAATTTTGAAGACCTATCCCCATAATTACATACCTCAGTCTGGATTTCATGGAAATAGAAAATACTCCTTTCATTTCTTCTCCTATGGTGCTGCATGACATAGTTATAATATTTTTGAATTGTAACCCGCACACATGTAGTTGTAAATGGAGGAACTTGAAAATTGCATCTTATTTATGCAATTTTGTGATTAGTCCAACACAATTGACATTTAAGTGAAACAAAAGGTGACAAAACATCAAACTTGTTAAGAGCTTATTGAAAGTGAAAATTGTCACTTGTCTCTGGGCATTGTTCTCTTGGTGAACTGTTGGTGCCATTGTGCATGTTATCACAACAATTAATTACCATTACTGTCCAGTGTAGAAGTGATAATCTAATTAAAGTTTCTTTAGTCTAAGCTTGTTTAAACTTGTTGGCCTCCAATTTGATTTCTTTCAAACACATCAGTATAATAGGGAGGCAGTTGGGAGTGCAGGTGTAACCATGGCCTTCTCGTCTGAGAACCGCGACAAATCAGCGGCTGGCCAAAGTGTTATTATTATTAATAATATAATTTTTTTTTATTTATCTAACTAATAACTTAAACATTTAACTTTTAATGCACTGAGTATTTTTTGGATATTTTTCGTCAAATCTATTCATGGCTGCAGTGAAGCAGCCATGACTAGATTTGATGAAAAATTCATTTAAATTTAACTGAAGAAATCAATGCTGACAAAATTCACACAGCTTACAGGAGGAAAATTTGATTACATGTGCCCAAATTATACTTATTTCAGTGCAAGTGAAATTCTGTCCTGGGTAGGAAGAACTGTCACCAGCATGCAAGGAGTTAAAAGTTATATGGAAACTAAATGCAGTTTTAACCCTTTAACCAACTCAGATGATACAGACCTTTTTAATTTTAAATACTACTTTTTTCAAATTTTCCCAAAAGTTCCAACAAAACCATATCCTGTGCCCTCCCACCCCCATCTATGGAACAAGCTTGAATGGCTCACTTCAGTGAGGGGGCAGATAATATGGTTTTGTTGAAATTTATTGACAAATAATTTTTTTTTTAACTGAATTTTATTTTGAACAATATTTTTTTCCAAACTTTAGAGAAAGTTACATGATACAAGTAGCAGCGAACACAAAACATTAATGGAAATGGATTCAGCAACAAGCTGGAAGCTTATACTTGGCTGTTTCCATATAGATAAGTTCTTTACCCCTTTACAAAACATAGCAACCGAAAACGGTGTGAAAATTAACCAGAATAAGCCCACCATAGCCTAAAATATCTAGGAATTTTCTTAATAAAACCATTCAAATATGGATATCATTAGAACCAGCTCATGAAGTAGGTTCTAATGATATCCATATTTAGTTTAGTTTAAACAATATTTATTCAATATCTTCAACCAAATGTACAAATACAAAAAAATAAAAAGTGGATCCAACAGGAAGCTATAAAGCTTATACTAGGTCATTTCCACGTGCAACATTTTCCTAAAATATTAGTACAGTAGGATCAATGACATATGCACAGTTGTATTTTTTGTTCAAACTAGGCCTGTTAAAGTAAAATAAGTTAGAATTTGTATAGTTTTATTGAAAAGTTGTGACATTTGTTTTCGAAAAATATGAAATTGAATGTATTTTTTTTAAAATACCGTGTTAGGTTAAAGGTTATACATAAACTAAGATTGCCAACTATGGTACAAGAGGATGGTTTGATGCAGACGCATAGGGCTTTGTATAAATATACGTATCGTCGGTGATTTACAGATGCCTTAGGGATGAAGTTAGTCACTAATAATAATAACACTTCGGCCGGCCGCTGATTTGTCGCGGTTCTCGTATGAGAAGGCCTTGGTTACCCATGTTCTACCAACTGCCTCCCCCTATTCCTGCACTTCTTCTCTCCTCCCAACACTCGGAGACGAACTGCTTGATGACATCCCTTGCCCTATTCTTCCCAATCTCTCCTATTAGTATATTAACCCTCTCCTTACAGTCGCCCTCTAACCACATGTCCTTCATTCTCCCATCCCACTTCTCCATTATACTCCCTGTGAATCTTGTTCTTTTAGACTGGTATTTTGGGCATTCTATAAGAAAGTGTTCCAGGGTCTCCACCACGTCCACGTTACACATCTGGCACTCCTTTTCACTGTTTTTCCCAATTTTTCCCCTCAGCTCCAGGGACCGCGACCTCAGCTTGAACAACATGACCCCCAAAGGTGCCATCAAGGTACTCTTCAAAACCAGGCTTCTCTTTATCACGCAGGCCACCCAATGATCTCTTTGATTTGACCCCCTTTCGCCAATTACGGTTACAATCATCCATGACCCTTTCTCTGACGATCTTTTTGCCCTGGTTTGCCCCAACGTCAAGGTCCGAGATCTCCATTGAGTAGTTTTCTACTAGCTCCCTCACTTGGACCATCCACCCCATCTTGATATTTGAGTTGAAAGTTCTCAGGAACATTACTTTACACCATCGGCTATCAGGGAGATTTACCAAATAATTAAGATAACCAAGTTTCAATAGGTCTATCCTGTCCTGTATGGCTGTGTGAAAAACCATACACACCTTCAACCAAGTCACAATTTGTTAGGAATACTTTTAATAAGTTGTACTTTGGTTTCATACACTGTGTAGGAAGGTGAAGAAGAATGGTGGAAGGATTTGGTATCTAGGCTGTTTTAATGTGGTCTGCATTTTAATATTATGCAGGCAGATACAGCCAATTTAGTTTAATCAATCTTTTTTATTCAATAAGTGTTATTTGTTACATAATAGAGACATCAGTGTATCATCAACTCAAAAATAAATAAACAATAAAACAGTATAACACAATAAGCAGTTACATGGTACAAGATAAATGAGGGATTTGACAAAAAGTTTGTAGCTTATGTTGGTCATCTCCCAAGATTCATGTGACATGATGGAGGCTTGACAGTAATCTTTCGCTCGTGCTTCAAAGTCTTTTTAATGTGTGTAATGTAAATTGTACTTTCAAGGATTGATTCTGGAATGAGTATAAACTAGACATAGAGGAGTACTTGTTTCAACCATCTTGTCATAAATGTCAAAAACAGCTTCTTGGAAAAGCTAAGTATTTGGGGTGAGGGGAGTGTGATTTCGTGAACTCAAATGCACCATCACTCTTGTTTGTATTTGAGCCTGAGTGTCGCTTATCCGTCATCTGCACAGTGTGTCATTATTGATCTTAGTCTCAGCCTCAATAAGTGATATCTTAATAACTGGACGTGTTGATATCCTAAATCAATATGTGTGTGTTGGTGACCTATCTTAATTCCACGATTTTCTAACTTTGACTTTGACTCGAATTTTATTCTGGTGCAATGAGTTTTGAACTCCTAAATTCCTAAAAAACCTTGCACCTGTAAGCTGTGTTTTGGAATGGCCACATAATTCCCGACGATCTGTACTATTTCAACTCCGCAATCATTCACTCAGTGGAATGCGTCTTCATGTGTGACAGTGATTGATTTATTATACCCCACGCAACAATGTTGCGGGGGTATAATGTTTTTGACTGGTCCGTCCGTCAGTCTATCAGTCCATCAGTCAGTCCTACTTGTTTTCCGGACTTTTTTTCTACACGCTTCCAGATATTGAGCTGATTTTTGGTATGTTAGTCTGACATGGTGGCCTACAGATCAAGTTTGTATTTTATTCCGCTCCACTGATTTTTACCAAAATTACGGCTCTTGAACTTTGAAAAGTTCATCAAAATTACAGTTTTACGGACTTTTTTCCTACACGCTTCCAGATATTGAGCTGAGTATGTTAGTCTAACATAGTGGCCTACAGAACAAGTTTGCGTTTTGTTCCGCTCCACTGATTTTTACCGAAATTACGGCCCTTGGACTCTGAAAAGTTCATCAAAATTACAGTTTTGCGGACTTTTTTTTCCTACACGCTTTCAGATATTGAGCTGATTTTTGGTATGTTAGTCTAACATGGTGGCCTACAGAACAAGTTTGCATTTTGTTCCGCTCCACTGTTTTTTCCTGAAATTTACGGCCCTTGGACTCTGAAAAATGCATCAAAATTACAGTTTTCCAGACTTTTTTTCTACATGCTTCCAGATATTGAGCCGATTTTTGGTATGTTAGTCTGACATGGTGGCCTACAGATCAAGTTTGCATTTTGTTCCGCTCCACTGATTTTTACCAAAATTACGTCCCTTGAACTTTGAAAAGTTCATCAAAATTACAGTTTTGCGGACTTTTTTCCTACACTCTTCCAGATATAGAGCTGATTTTTGGTACGTTAGTCTAACATGGTGGCCTACAGAACAAGTTGGGGTTTTGTTCTGCTCCACTGATTTTTACCAAAATTATGGCTCCATAGACTTTGAAAAGTTCATCAAAATTACAGTTTTCCGGGCTTTTTCTCTACATGCTCCCAGATATTGAGCTGATTTTCGGTATGTTTGTCTAACACGGTGGCCTACAGATCAAGTTTACATTTTGTTCTGCTCCACTGATTTTTACTGAAATTACGGTCCTTCGACTTTGAAAAGTTCATCAAAATTACAGTTTTCCGGACTTTTTTTCTACATGCTTTCAGATATTATCAAAATTACGGCCATTTGGTATGTGAGTCTACCACAATGACTTACAGATCAAGTTTGCGTTTCGTTCTACTCGGCTGATTTTTGCGGAAATTATGGGCCCTGGACTCTGAAAAATACAAGTAACAAATATCCGGGTCATTTTCCTAAAAATTACAGTTTTCCGAGCTTGAAATATCGGGGCGCGTGGGGTATGTGAGCATGCTCACTAAGGTTCTATATTTCTTTCTGCATGAACGTCAACTCACGATCCTGTACAGTGTCTGATTTCCGTCGTCTGTCGTGTTCTGAAACTGTGATGTCCTAATGTGTCAAAGTGATTGTCAATACATTCACCACCAAGAGCGGACGTCTTATTGTGCTCTTTTGTTGTTGTTTACCAATGAATGCAGAATTGTAACCTTGCCTGTAAGGTTTACTAAGTGAAACGTTTTTTTTTCTTTAGGTCAATTATTAACAGTTATTAACATACTTAGTTACTGGCATACCTAGATAATAATTGATACATCTATCAGCATGGCGACCTCTACCTCAGATACAACCTCAAGTACACCTAATATAATAGACTCCAAAAGACTGTGGGCTGATGTTGGCCAAACCCCCTCACCAGGTGTTTCAAAAAAGTATCACGAAGGTAGTGGCTCTGATGAGGACTTTGATATCAATGAATATTTAATGGATGACCCAACCACACTGCCTCATCTCTCGGGCTCCGAGAACCGTCTTAGCTCGGCGTTAATAAAGGTTCTTCAAAACCCATCAGTGCGAGACGCTCTCAAATCTGTTTTTGTGGAAGCCGCGAATGAACACATCATGGAATTAGAACAATCAGTGTGTGACCTCAAAGAAGAAATTGTCTTGAAAGACAGCAAAATAGATGAGCTAAATGATAGATTAGATGACTTAGAACAGTATGGTAGGAGGACGAATCTGATGTTATCTGGTATTCTAGAAAAACAAGGAGAGAATACTGATGACATAGTACTTGACATTGGCAACAAAATTGATGTAAATATAACTCTCGAAGATGTCCCCAGGAGTCATCGAGTCGGCCCAAAGTTTATTAACGGCAAACAGGTAGCAGCCAGACCTATAATATTTAGACTTAACAATTACAGAACTAGATCCAGACTATTTAAAGCCAGAACAAAACTTAAGCATCTTAAAATTCATTGCCAAAAACCAGGTGTCTTCATTAACGAAGACTTAACAAAAACCTGTGCCTCCCTGGTGAAACGTGCAAGACTTCTGGCTCGCGAAGGTAAAGTAGCAGAGACGTGGACTTTTGACGGAGTCATCTTTGTAAAACTCAAGGATGGCTCTGTCAAAAGGATCACGACCCATCTGCAGATGTGTGAATTAGAACGCACATTCCGGATTGTTCAAAGAATAGATCTAAATAAATCCCAGTCCAAAATCTTGGAATAACACACTTTCCTGATAAAATATATTTTCTTTTTCTTCTTTCTTAAATGCTATTATTTTATCATTATTTTTCCATCGTCTTTCTCTCAACCTTTGTGTTCTCATTAACTCACATTCCTTTTCACACTTACTGCCACCTAATCACGATGACTTGAATCTGCCTATTTCGTGAGCCACATGTGTGGTGTTTGCTGTTTCCGAGGCCCTGAATGAAATAAATTATAATTTCCTTTCTGCTGAATAACAATCCTGGCAATTATGTTCAGCCAAGAGGATCAGCCTTCTACATAGCTGATACAAGTCCTATAGTACATAAATGTGACTGCGTATTTTACAGATCCAGCCTTTTGGCTGTTTTATATGGTACACCTGACAAAGATACTCGTAGTGCAAGAAAACGTTCGACCAGTAAGTACATTTGTTGCTGTACTTGGACAACGCTCCCTCATCTCCATGTGTCGATACTTGATAAGTTTACAACAGTGACTCAACGTCATCCTGACATCTTGACCAATGAATAACACACTCATTCTTCCTAGTCCTGATCGACAGGGCCCTTTGGGTCTTGTCGGGCAGAATTGAACTGTCTGGGTGTCTGTACTTAATGTACCGGTCAACTGGAGATGAGGGTCATGGTATTTTTGTATAGACGCATAAGTAACAACACTTAGAACCTTGCCCAATTTTAAATTTCCGACCGTGTGTTATCTCAAAATTATGGCTAGTGTTAGTACCTTCAGTAAGGTATGAGAGAGCGTTAATTTTGTCAGACATGGTAACGTGGTGGCCCATTTCTACCCACCATTACTCCCCTCCCCACCTCCGTGACCCCCCCCCCCATTTTCATTACATAAACAGATGAGAGTATTAGTAAATTTAGTAAATAAAGAGTCAAATAAATTAATTAATCAATAAAAAAACTGACTGTTTAGTAGTTGGATTTATTTGCCAAATGGTTTATTTATTGATGGACAGCTTAAACTTCCGGCTGGCCAGTAAGGTATGAGAGAGCGTTAATTTTGTCAGACATGGTAACACGGTGGCCCATTTCTACCCCCCCCTGACCCCCCCTCCCCTGCACCCTGCCCCCCCCCCCCCATTTTCTTTACGTAAACAGATGAGAGTATTAGTAAATTTAGTAAATAAAGAGTCGAATAAATTAATTAATAAATAAATTGACTGTTTAGTAGTTGGATTTACTAGCCAATTGGTTTATTTATTGATGGACAGCTTAAATTTACGGCTGGCCAGTAACTCAAAATTAACGGTAGTTTTGTGAATTGTGTAAGTTATGACCAAACTGTTTACACCCACCAGTTAATTTTGTCAGTTGGATATGGCAGCTCGGTAGTCCCTACCCACTCGTTAAATAGATATCTGCCCTTATCCCTTTTCCTCTCTCGTCACTAAATATTTGATTTGTAATATGCCAAAATTATAGGTTAAGAATATACTGTACGTGAATCTGTGAGCTTGAGGAATGTTTGTCAAACTATTGACCTCTGCTCCTATTGTTTTCTTACTCCCTTCATAAAACATATTAGTTTCGAAATTTGTTGAAAAGAAAAAAGAAAAAATTATGTTAAGAATATTCTGTTGAGTTTATGGTCAAACTGAGTTATGGCTGCTGAGAAGCAGTCATGGACAGGTTTGTCAATAAGAATCGGCAACTGGTATTCTATCAAGCTATCGATTAAATCGGACCTCCACAGGCCTTTGTCGATTGGGCTCATCCATTGAAAATAAAAGGTAAGATTTCCATGGCCTGTAAATTTTCCTAAAAACGATATTTCAGTATTTTCCAATTGGGTCGTGGCTGCCGTCGAACCGCTTCTTATCTATTTTATTTAATTTAATCCATCTGTATTTTTTTAATTTCTTCCCGCCAGTAAAATATTCTTTCTTAAAGAAGTTAGCGAGTATATACATTTTAAGTATATTTAATTATGTCTATAGTGCCTCAGTTACAAATATCTCCTCTACTATATGCTTGGATCCTATCAACCTTCTTTAGTTGTTCTGGATTCATTACTTCCCATCCACTGTGATGTCCTTAGATTCTTTCCTTGCAATTATACGGAGTGTTCGGTCGGCCTCAACCTTCTAGTGCAAGGAACGAAACTTAAGCTAGGGGCAAATCACACTTGATTTATGGCTGTAGGTAGATTGCCTTCTCTTCCTGTCGTATTTCGCTCTTAATTTCAAGACAGGAAGGGGGCACAACTTACACTACCGGATTCCACCTATTTCACCATTCATAACAAACAGCTATCCTCGATACTGTAATTTTCTTTATTATTATTATTATTTTTACTTTTGTTAATGTTATTATTATTATTATTATTATTACTTCCAGATTCAACCTGCAGCCTCACCCCCTTTCCCCTTGCAAAGCTTATCGGTTTCTTTTTATCTGGGGATGTGATCAGTGGGCTGTAGTTTCAGCAAATGCGTGCCATTTTGATCAAACAGCTGACACTTGGCTCTGTTACCCTATCCAAATGAATCCAGTTCAACCGTCTTAGATTCAGTCTCACCCCATCAAGAATGGTTGCGAAGCTTATAGGGTTCTTTTCGTTTAGAGATGTGAGCTTTGGGCGGTAGATACAGTAAGCACTTGCCATCCTGACCCAACAGCTGACACCACTGAAACATGGCTCTATGACCCTATTCTCATAAAAGTAGTTTAACTATTTTAGATTAGTTTACCCCTGCCCCCTGTCCCATCCCCACCCCACCCCAACACACACATATCAAGTATGGTTGGTTATGTTTAAGGCAATGTGTTCACACTTGATCTCACGATGTCACTAATAATATATGAATTGTGGTCCACAACTGCCCCAAATTCCTCCGACAACATTAACTATTGATAATCTCCTGTATATAAATCCATCCGGAACTCCAATGACTTTGTAGCACTTGTAAATACAAATATACCAAACGCCCGATATTCTCGGGTCTTCTCTTCTGTTGAATACTGTTTGCCAAATATGTATATATGTTGATGTACTTTCCTCTTTAAATTATCTTTCTAATTGTTATTCAACTGGAACACCTTTGTTATTATCTAAGTCTACATTTCCTAGCCAACTTGAACCAATACAATCTCTACTATCCCTTAAATTCAAAATTGCAAAATGTGTAATAACGACTTGTACCGTGTTCGTATTGGAACATTCAATGCTGCTGTTTATGAACGTTGTTTAAAACAAAGACTCACGTCATCTTTCGTTGTGTACTCTGACTTACACTCTTTTGAGACTGAGTGGTGTGGAGCTGGGTAAAAGCTTTACTTGTATGGTTGCTCTGTTTTTCTATATCAAGCTGGAATATTCCTCTGATACGCCACTGGCGAATCCTATCAACTTAGAGTGTCGTCGAGATGATTCACAATCCTGTTGCCCGGATCTTAAACTGATGTGTGCTCATCCAAATCCAAATGTGATGTTATCCATAGTACTGCCCTTAGCCCTCACTTGCTGTATGTGCTTCTTTATCCTGGTTTTCCTACTCATATTGTCGGGAGATATTGAAACAAATCCAGGCCCGTGTCCCACCAAACAAGTAAACAATCCTGATACCCTGAGAGTTCTGCATCAGAATATCCAGAGTTTAAAGCCTCAACTTGATCGTATTCAATGTGAATTTTCTGAATATGATATTCTAGCTTTTACTGAGACATGGCTACAAAATGCTGATCCTTCCTCTGATATTATGATGCATGGCTTCCAGGAACCTTTGAGATTTAACCTCTCAACTAGAGGAGGTGGGGTTGCCATTTACTTCAAAGATAATATTTGCACCCGCCATAGACAAGATCTGGAAACTGCGAACTCTGAAAGCCTGTGGGCAGAAATCTCTACAAAATATCAAAGACCATTGCTTCTAGGTGTATTTTATCGCCCACCAAATAGTGTTCCCGAAATTTGGGAGAATATACAAGCATCAATTGATAAAGCTAAAGATACTGCAATTGACAATATTATCATCACAGTTCAATGATAACCAGTTAACATCTCCAAACAGCCAATTTTCCAGTATAATTAGGTGTTATAACCTCTGTCAGCTTGTGAGTGAACCAACGTGCTTTACTGAGTCGTCTGCTTCGCTGATTGATCTCTTTGCGGTCAGCAAATCAGTCAACGTACTCGCTTGTGAAGTTCTTGAGCCACTTATACCAGAAATGATCCGATACCACTGTCCAGTTTCCATTGATATTGAATTCACTAAGCCATGCCAAGTCAACTTTAAAAGACGTATATGGTTATATTCAGAAGGAAATTATGAAACGTTAAATGCTGCGTACAGTGATGAAAGATGGGACATCCTATTCGACGACCCATGCCTCGATACAATTGTGACTAACGTCACCAGAAAGACACTTGATATTGCATCCAAGCATATACCCACTAAACTAATTACATTTAGGACATCCCAGCCCAAATGGATGCATAATGAAATTCGTCTCTTGATAAGACAGCGTAAACGTTTATACCGTATTGCAAAATGCAACGGGACCCCCCCCCCCCCCCCCCCCCCCCCCAAGCACGGGAGAAATACAAAATAAAAAGGAATGAAGTTGTAGCGACCGTTAGGAGGGCAAAAAATTCATACCTTTCAAAAGTTCAATCAACATTAGGTAGCCACGAAACAGCCCCGTCTCACTGGTGGAAAACCCTCAAGTCATTCTTAAACAATAATGTACATGGAATTCCCCCTCTCTGTCATTTTGATATTCTCTACTCCTCTAATACTGAGAAGGCTGAGTTGTTCAATGATTATTTCTGCTCAATCTCAACTATTGATGATTCAAATGCCCACATTCCGACCCCTGCCCCTAGTCCTGCACAAACCCTTGACAGCATAACTCTTAATTATAGCGAGGTGTATGAAGCGATCAAATCTGTTCAAGCCTCCAAGGCATGTGGACCTGACGTTATAAGCCCTCGACTGCTTAAAGAATGCAAGTTGTCCCTGTGTGGACCTCTTTTGGTCTTGTTTAATATTCTGCAAAATAATTCCCATTTTCCTTCTGAGTGGAAAAAGGCAAATGTGTCCCCAGTTCTGAAAAAGAACCCTGCCAATTTGGTAACTAATTACCGTCCAATATCTCTAATTAGCTGTGTTGGTAAGATATTCGAGAAATGTGTGTTTGGACGCTTATGGAAATTTTTAACTGACAACAATATTTTAAGTAATTTCCAGTCTGGTTTTACTCCTGGAGACTCGACTGTTCTCCAGTTGACTGACTTATACGATGAGTTCTGTCGAGCTCTAGACGAAGGTAAAGAAGTTCGAGTAGTATTTTGCGACATCAGTAAAGCCTTCGACAAGGTGTGGCATGTTGGGCTTATTCACAAGCTTAAGAGAATCGGAGTTTCCGGTGATCTCCTATTGTTTCTTAAATCCCATCTCTCGCACCGATCCCAATGAGTCGTCGTTGGTTCTGAATCATCTTCCTGGAAACCCATTAATGCAGGGGTCCCTCAAAGATCTATACTTGGGCCTTTACTGTTTCTAATATACATCAACGTTATCACCGAAAATTCACTTAGCTCTATACATCTCTTTGCAGATGATACGTCGTTATATCTCATTGTTGAAAATCTGGACCAAACATCAATATACTACTAGTCAATGGAATAACTTGCCTCTATCTATCCGTAACAATTCATCGATTAGCAATTTTAAATGTTTCCTTAATTGCGTCAACTCACGTCCACCTCATTTTAGTAGCAATAGATCTCGTGTAGCCCAAGTTTACCACTGTAGGTTGCGTCTGTGTTGTAGTAACCTAAATGCTCATTTATTCCATAACCATTTATCAATCACCCCTTTCTGCCACTGTGGAGAACTTGAAACAACTGATCACTTTCTCTTATATTGTCCCCGCCACCCGAATGCTCGTATTCACTCAATTAGTGCTCTGCCATTTGTTTTCGATTCTCCAACTCTTCTGTTCGGCTCGAACTTACTTGGCAATACCGAGAACCGTCGTATTTTTGAAGAAGTGCAGAAGTTGATTTTGCTAAATGGGCGCTTCGGGTAGTACAGGACCCTAGTGATCTATGTTGCTCAAGTTACTATCGTCGACGCTCTCCCAAAAATAATTTATTCATTATGCAGCTAAATAAAGGTATCCAGTCCTTATAATTTTAGCATATTGCTTGCTGGTATCTGTGTTGGTCCAACTGGACTCCGGGTCGCTCTGGGCTGAGCTGCGCTGCACTGGGTAGCCCCAATTTGAGTATGAAGTGTTTTATTGTTCTTAAATGGGGTCGTATACACCGAAGACATCTGGATATGGCGTGGCACTGCTCGGTGCGCCCCGGGGCTTACTCAGACTCTTCTGTATTATATTATCATTATTCAAGTTGCTTACTACTAGGGCTGGGCGGTTTTGAAATTTGCATTTCGGTTCGGTTTCGGTTTGGTTTTTTTACAAAAACTCGGTTTTCGGTTTTTCATAATATATTGTAGAAATCCACATTTTAGAGGGTAATGTACACATAAAATCTGTCTGTATTTGTCATCCAAGTCATGAGGCTCATATAGCGTGTTGAGTCATTCGGGTTAATCAGTGTTCACCACTCTTCTCAGCTAATGGACATATTGTGTTGGGCTACTGTAGTGGGCAACAGTGGTGGAGCCATGAGGTATCTAGGGAGACCAGCCCCCCCCCCCCCCCCCCCCCACTCAAAATCCCACTTTCTCCTCCCATCCCCAAATTTGAAAAAATTCTTTTTGATTTCCTGCCCTCAGTACAAGTACAGTACCCCTCAGTCCTGAGATTCCCCCCCCCCCCCCAAAAAAAAAAAAAAAATAAAAAATAAAAAAAAATCTCCACCAGCATGGTCCACAGGATTTCAAACCATGGCTCCACCACTGGTGGGAGCTGCTTGTTCTGTCAGTGAGATTTGGGACCTTGTCAAGACAAGATGCAGAAATTCACAAGAAAAGCTACATTTTAGCAAAAATCAACATTTCCTTATTTTTTATGGAGTCACTAAGCTCTCATCCTGGTTTTGGTGGATAATGTGCAATTGTTGTGCTTATTTCGGTAATTATCACATTGCTTGAAAATAGATGTGCCCCGTGTTTCTTGATGGTTCCTGCTTCAAATGACAGTGGAATAAGAGGAACACAAATCATATTTTTTCTGATTTTGATAACTATTGTTGAAGTAAGTCGTGATATACGAATCACTTTTATTGGTAACTCACTCCAATGCTTTCGCAATATCTCTCCTAATTTCGACTGTAGAGGTTCGTTTTTCATTTTGCTTCTGCCCAAACATAGAAATTGGGCGAAATGGGTGGTGCCAAGCCGAAGATATTACCAACTTTACTTTGCCCTCTTGGCTTATCCCTGCATTGATTTCATCTTATTCAAGACAGGCGATTGATGTTTTTGAAGGGAGGGGAGACTGCTGCATAATGGGATTTGAAAGAAAGTTTGCAATATTGCATCTTGGGATTTGTTGTGTTTACAAAATACACATGGTCATGACGCATGTTGATTATAACATCTTCGTATTGGGAATGCAGCGTGTGTACCTGACAGAACTGCAGTACTGCGCGATTCCTTAAAGTAAGTTCAAATAGTATACAAACAATTCCCAATAAGTTTTAAAAAAACTTTCAATAGTTACCTGCCATCCATTTAATAGGATGTGTTCTATTTTAATTTGACCATTTTATTGTTGACAAAAAACATAACTGCCAATGTGCAGCGTTATCTCTGAGCATGTGACTTCAGAGAACGTGCCAGTGGTCGGTTAATTAACATAATTTACTCGTCATTTTTCCCATGTGAACTTTGAGGTTTTAAAACTCAATAAATTTTATGTTTACCTCCAATCTAATTTACAACGTGCCGTACGCAGATGATTTTGGGTCAAAGGTAATTTATAATACTTTTACACCATATATTGTCAGGTAACTTGCAATACCTCTTTGGTCGAATATGCCCGGTTCAGTAAATTTACTTAACAATTATTGAATTGCATGTGTGTATTTTTACGTACGACTTTTTAATTTTTCATATTCCATCTGTTGGTGGTTCTGTAGAGATTGTTTAAGATACAAGAAATTTGCTACCACTATTTGTGGGGGGAGGGTGGGGGGGGATTTGTTGTCAGTCCTCTCGAAGTAAGCATAAATGGCACAGCATTTACCTTTGCCTGACATTTAAGCCTTTGGCGTGTGGAAAGCAAGTGATTGAGTGGTCATAAACTTAACCAATTCTGGGAAATTTGTTGAAACCAAAAGTCTCGGTTTTTTGTTAAGGCGGCAGTTCGGTTTTGGTTTAAAAAAAAAAAAAAGAACCTAACCGAACCGAAAAACCGATAAACCGCCCAGCCCTACTTACTACTGTAACCCCCTCCACTTCTATTAATTTTTTAAAAAATTTTTCTTCCTTTTTTACCACCTCTCTTCTGAAATGTGGGACTATAAGTTCATAGACCTTACTACGAAGAAACCCATTGTCTGAAAGTAAGGCAAAACTCCATTTATGCATATAGAGATGACATTCCATTTCATCCATGCCGGCTTCTATCCCAACGTAAAAGTTGGCATGGATGAAGTGGTGTGATGTTTGTCTACTGACGTTACTTGTGTACGATGTGCAAGTGATCTGCATGACGTGTTTCTATCCCATCTTTCGACAGTTGTTAGTTCTTGTTATCTCTCCCTCTTTCTCCCCTTTCTTTCTCCCTCTCTTTCTCTCTCTCTCTCTCTCTCTCACTTCTCTCTCTCTCTCTCTCTTCTGTTCACTTTAGTTCACTTTAGTTTGAACAATTTCCTTTTATAGCTGATATACTGCCAAAGCCTCATTTGTGTACATATTTCATTGATTGGGAAACGACCATTAATAAGCTTTAAGCTTTCTGTCGAATCCCGTCCTTAGTTTGTGTCCTAGCCTCCTGTTATATTGTATAGCCATTATTATGTGTATTGTTCTTTATATCTCATATCTCAAATTTTGTATACATATAACATGTTAACTTGAATAAAACTATTGTTTAAACTAAGATGCATCCAATTTGTTAGGTAATAATATAATAACACTTTGGCCAGCTGCTGATTTGTCGGGGTTCTCGGACGAGAAGGCCTTGGTTACCCCTGTACTCCCAACTGCCATCCTATTCCCACGCTTCTCCTCTCCTCCCAACACTCTTGAGACGAACTGCTTGATAACATCCCTTGACCCATTCTTCCCAATCTCTCCGATTAGCATATTAACCCTCTCCTTTGAGTCTCCCCCTAAACACATGTCCTTCATTCTCCCATCCCACTTCCCCATTATACTCCCAGTGAATCTCATTCTTTTAGACTGGTACTTTGGGCATTCTAGAAGAAAGTGTTCCAGGGTCTCCAGGTCCATGCCCAAGTTACACACCTGGCACTCCCTTTCACCGTCTTTCCCAATTTTTCCCGTCAGTTCCAGGGATCATGACCTCAGCTTGAACAACAGTGACGCCCCAAAGGTGCCATCAAGGTACTCTTCAAAACCTGGCTTCTCTTTATTACGCAGGCCACCCAAAGACCTCTCTGATTTGACCCCCTCTCGCCATTTACGGTTACAATCCTCCATGACCCTTTCTCTGACCATTTTTTTTTACCCTGGTTTGCCCCAATGTCCAGGTCCGAGATCTCCAGTGGGTAGTTCTCTACTAGCTCCCTCACTTGGACCATCCACCCCCTTTTGATATTTGAGTTTAAAATTCTCAGGAACATTAATTGACGCCATCGGCTGTCAGGGAGATTTACCAAATAATTAAGGTAACCAAGTTTCAACAGGTCTATCCTGTCCTTGATCCTCATCCACCCAAGCTCACCCCTGATTGCTTCTAGCACTGTGGCATTACTCGAGCCCGTTATCCATCGGCCTGCATCGTTCTGCAGGATTTCCAAGCTCTTTACGGCCGTCTGGTTTAGGGGTACCACTTCTGTACCATATGTTATACTTGGCAGCCCCACCATTTCTCAAATGGTTTTCCCCACGAAAACCTTATTGAAACTGTTTCTCCCTATAAGTTTCATTTGGTTAAGGATTCGCTTCCCCTTCAGAATCAAAAAAGGTTAACTTACTGAATATCCACTTTGCCAGTGCAAAACATTCAATTAACAGGAGTTTTTTTTCAGTTCATTTGGTTATTTTTCTAAATTTTGGTGATTAACTCAGCATTTATACCAGTATATTTTGTTTGACAGAGTTGACAGAGACCTGTCAAACAAGAAATAGTAGATTAAATGCTTATATTTGATGCTCCGAAACCAAATGGGTCAATAAACATACAGAATTCAGTGATTCCTTTGATTAATTCTCTAATAGATTAAAAGATATTTTCTTCAATTAACAGGAGTTTACTCAAAAACCTATTTGCAATTAACAGCAACATCCAGGGTCTCCAACAGAAAGTAAGTGAAATTGCTACATTGATCGAGGCAGAGGACTTTGATGTCATGAGCTTAAGCGATACATAGTTAAGACATGAGGAACGGGTAGACCAAGTAAGGGGGTTCATGTGGATAGGTGTAGGACAAACAGAAGGCCAGAAAAAGGGGTAGGAATGTACATTAAAGAAGACTTAAAACTGTCGCTGATCACAGACCTGGAAGATGTCAGCACCTCGGCTGAGGTATCAAAAGAAATTGGATGGGTAAAGATCAATCTAAGAAACAAAAGTATTGCCCTTGGGATTGTGTACTGTGTGGTGGAGGGAAGCAAACCCAAGTGGAATGACTCAATATACTCACCACTAAGGTCCAATATCGCTAGAAAACAGGGGGCTCGTTATAATTTTGATGGGTGACTTTAATGGACACATAGGTGATAAGGAAGAAGGCATAGAAGGCAGGGACAAGAAAGTCAACAGGAATGGAAGGAAGCTGTTGAACTTCACAAATGAGCTTGGTCTGAAGATTCTGAACATGGATGCGAGGTGTAAGAGGAAATGGACCTGGGAAAGGAACAACAGAAACTCAATAATCAGATTTATTCTCACAGATATTAATTTATGGAGGGAGGTGATGGGGGTAGAAGTGGATGATGAGGGTAAAAGGGAGTTGGATAATGATCACAACTTGATTACAGTGACGATCAGGGCCAAAAACCTAGTAAGAAGCAAAGCAAGCTTTAAGGAGATTTGGGAACTCAAAAAGGTTGCTGACTGGGCGAAGTTCAAAGAAAAATTGAAAGCAAAGCTTGCAACTGTACATAAGGGGGCCAGTGTCCAGAAAATGGCCAACGCCATAGTTGCGAGCCAAGTGGAGGCAGGGAAGGGAAGTGTAGGAAAGATTAGTGTGCCAACACAGGAACTTGGGTACAGAGTGAACGAAGAACTGAAAAGGGCCATAAAGGGTAGAAAAGCTAAATGTGATGCATACAGAAGTAGAAAACTCGAGGGGACAGAAAGCAATGATGCCATGGTAGCAAAGGAAGAATACCAGCAAGCATGAAATAAAGTAAGTAAGATTAAAGACGATAATCAGAGAGTGCAAAAAAATAGCAGTCTTGTTAGGACGATAAGAATGACGGGGTTCGAGTTCGAACGTATTTTGGAAATGGGTGAATAAGTGCAACAAAGGAAGTAACCCACAGAGTATTAGAGTAGATGGCAGAAATACAGACGATCAAGATCAAATTGTATCAGAACTAGTCAAGCACTTGGAAAAGGTAAACGATAAGCGATGGGGAACCCACCGGAGTGTCCGAACCAAGTTGAGGAAAATCTGTCGAACTACGTGTAGCGAAATCAAAACCGAGGAGGTGCAAAAGGTGATCTCAAAATTAAAGAATAGAAAAGCGGGAGGGGTGGACAAAATTCATAACAAGTTTATCAAAAAAGGGGGAGTGGAACTCTGTGAAAGCCTAACTGCCCTATTCAATTTAGCCATAGAAAAACAAGAGGTCCCAAAAGAATGGAGAGAAAGCAAAGTGACATTTATTCATAGAAAAGGACGTTTTGGATAATTATCGAGGAATCTCTGTCAATAGTAACATTGGAAAAGTTTTCTGTAAAGTCCTGTATGGGAGATTAGAGGAGGTGATTGAGGAGAAGGTTTTTTGGGAGAGATTCAGAATGGCTTCAGGAAGGGAACGAGAGTCACTGACCATCTTTTCATGCTATCCCAAATGATAGAATCCGCAAAAGCAAAAAAGAAAAAGATGTTTTCGCCTTTTTGGATGTTAAAAAGGCATACGATAGAGTATGGAGGGAGGGTATGTGGTGAAAGCTTGAGGCTCTGGGCTGGGGAGGCGAGTTTGTTGGGATTCTGAAACCATTATATAAAGATGTACAGAGTGGACTTAGCCTGGGTAACATAACAACAAAACATGTGCCTATGGAGATAGGCCTAAAACAGGGGTGTATCCTTTCGCCAATTCTTTTTGCATTGTACATCAAAGGTTTAGGAGATGAACTCCTGCGTAGCAACGACGGGGTAGCAGTTGGGAACTTGAAGATTTTCCAAGGCTATTTTTTGCAGACGATATGGTGCTAGTGTCAGAAAGCGAAGAGGGACTATTAAAAATGCTGGGAAATATGACAACAAATGGAGACTCGAACTAAATGAAAGCAAGAGCAAAGTTATACCAGTTGTTCACAAAGTGGACCTCACTCGAAGGTGGAGAGTGGGGGAGTTCTGTATTCTGGAAGTTAGCAGCAAACTACTTAGTGTAGGAGAGACAGGTGACTACGAGTATTTGGGGGTAAATATAAACATCACAGGAAGATGCATCTACCGAAACCACACAAATAAATTGCTTCTGAAGGGGAGACGAATCCTTAACCAAATGAAACTTATAGGGAGAAACAATTTCAATAAGGTTTTCATGAGGAAAACAATTTAGGAAATGGTGGGTCTGCCAAGTATAACATATGGTTCAGAAATGGTACCCCTAAACCAAACAGCTGTAAAGAGCTTGGAAACCCTGTTGAATGATGCAGGCCAATGGATAACTGGGTCAAGTAATGCCACGGCACTAGAAACAATCAGGGGGGAGCTTGGGTGGATGAGGATCAAGGACAGGATAGACTTATTGAAACTCGGTTATCTTAATTATTTGGTAAATCTCCCTGCCAGCCGATGGCGTAAAGTAATGTTCCAGAGTATTTTCAACTCAAATACAAAGACAGGGTGGATGGTCCAAGTGAGGGAGCTAATAGAGAACTACTCATTGGAGATCTCGGACCTAGACATCGGGGCAAACCAGGGTAAAAAAATCGTCAGAGAAAGGGTCATGGTAGATGGTAACCTTAATTGGTGAGAGGGAGTCAGATCAAAGAGGTCTCTGGGTGGCCTGCGCGATAAAGAGAAGCCTGGTTTTGAAGAGTACCTTGATGGCACCTTTGGGGGAGTCACTGTTGTTCAAGCTGAGGTTGCGATCCCTGGAGCTGAGGGGAAAAATTGTGAAAAACAGTGAAAAGGAGTGCCAGATGTGTAATTTAGGCATGGTGTAGACCCTGGAACACTTTCTACTAGAATGCCCAAAATACCAGTCTAAAATAATAAGATTCACTGGGAGTATAATGGGGAAGTTGGATGGGAGAATGAAGGACATGTGGTTAGTGAGAGACTCAAAGGAGAGGGTTAATATGCTAATCGGAGAGATTGGGAAGAATGGGGCAAGGTATGTTATCAAGCAGTCCGTCTCCAAGTGTTGGGAGGAGAGAAGAAGCGTGGGAACTGGAAGGCAATTGGGAGTACAGGGGTAACCAAGGCCTTCTCACCAGAGAGCCGAGACAAATCAGCGGCCAGCCAAAGTGTTATTATTATTATTAACAGGTCAAACTTGTATTGAAGATATGGTAAATGGTTTTGACATTTGAAAATTATATTCATTTAACAGGATTATTCAGTTTAAGGATATACAATTATGTGGGCTGCACTGTATATAATGGTGGGAGGGGTTTGATCATACATACCAGAATTTTACAACAAATTCAATTTCTAAAAATGTCAGTTTGAACACAATCACTTCACTGACTTACAGAGTGTTCTTGTTTGAATTGACCAGAACTGACAGGGTTTTTTTTTTTAAGAAAAGTTGGATTTGTTATAAAATTGTGGGATATATGATTCAACTCCTCACATATTGGTGGATTTTTCCTTTTTTGTAACTGTTATGTGCTGACTGTTTTGGATAATATGCTGGGGCTGCTCCCAAACCAGTGATCTGTTTGTGTTTCTCTTTCTTCTTTCTAAAACAAACCATCAAACAGTGGTTTCAGTATTTACCATAAATTTCACCATGTTTCTAAATAAAACACCAGAGTAGAACTTTGTCATTTATGCACAATTCCTAGTCATCTTCCAGTTCAAGGTTGTACGAGTTCTGACCACACAACTGTACCATCAACACATGCTCTCAAATGAGATTCTTGGTCCCCACTTCAGTCTGTCGTGGCTACATAAGCAAATAAAGTTATCTGGGTCACAAGGGATTTTAAATTCCACATTGTCCCAGCTGTGCGTATTCGGTACACTGACACTTTCATTCATTCAACTTCTCATAGATGATATTCATCTGGTTGTTATTCATGAACTAGGAACCAGCTTTCCAAGAATGAATGTGAAAGGCTTGTAATATCAGTCGATAGAAAAGTGAGTCTATGAAAGCAGTGAAAATAGCTTGCTGGGAGAACATTTCAAGATACACTGGACAACATGTAATACAGTGGAGCCCACTGAATTGGATATGTCTTAATTGAATAACCCTGTTAATTGAATATAATTTCCCAACACAAAACCATACCTCCAGTACAAATTTGACCTGTTAATTGAACATAGGTGATAGAGTAAACTCCTGTTAATTGAATAAAAAATCTTGTAACCTGTCAAGAAATTACCCTGACTCTCCCCCGTTTTCCTTTGTTTATAGACCTATTTGGCCTCAGTACATCCAATACAGGCATTTAAACTATTACATCTTGTTTGACAGAGCTCATGGACCTCTCAAACAAGATATAATAGTTTAAATGCTAAGTTTATCTCTAGAATACAGGAAAGTGACACAATCCCTGTTACTTGAATACACCTGTTAATTGATTAATTTTCATTGGCAAAGTGGTTATTCAATTAACAGGGTTTCACTGTAATAATAATACCACTTTGGTCAGCTTGATTTGTCCCGGTTATCAGATGAGAAGGCCTTTATTAACCTCACAAAATCTGTTGATGTTTTAACACTTCCTCCAGCTGCTGATTTGTCGCATTTTTCATATGAGAAGGCCTTGGTTACCCCTGTGCTCCCAACTGCCTCTCCATTCCCATGCCTCTTCTCTCCTCCCAGCACTTGGAGACAAACTGCTTGATGACATCCCATGCCCCTTTCTTCCCAGTCTCTCTGATAAGCATACTAGCCCTCTCCTTTGTGTCACCCACTAACCACATGTCCTTCATCCTCTTATCCCATTTTCCAATGATACTCTCAGTGAATCTTATTATGTTAGACTAGTATTTTGGACATTCTGGTAGAAAATGTTCCAGGGTCTCCACCATGACTGAATTACACATCTGACCCTTCTTTTCACTGTTTTTCCCAATTTTCCCCCTAAACGCCAGGGACAGTAACCTCAGCTTGAAAACAGTGACTTCCCCAAAGTTGCTATCAAGGTACTCTCCAAAACCTGGCTTCTCTCTATCGTGCAAGTCACCCAAAGACCTCTTTGATTTGACCCCCTCTCACCAATTAAGGCTACCATCCTCCATGACTCTTTCTCTGACTATTTTTAGCTTGCCTGACTTTCAGTTGGGAACTACAGTGATCACTCACCATCCATCATCTGTCGTCCATCGTCCATGCACATGGTGTTTGCGGCATCTCATCCAAAACCGCTGAACCAATTTAACCCATTGATACTTGTGTACGTCATATGACGTACGAAATCAAACAGCGCGTTGATACTTTTGTACGTGTTATGACGTACGAAATCAAACAGCGTCCTGTTACTTTGTGGTCATTTGTTTTGTTATTATTTTTCCATTTTTTAAAGTTTTAACCTCAATTTCTATTTTCTCCTGAATAGTGCTCAGTGACAACCGTTGAGCCAAATGTTATTGCATCTTAAAATACTAATATAATCCTGCTGTCAAGACTTCATGTTACTGGTTAAGTGCAAGAAGCCACTATCGGGGCTTTCAAAAAATGAGGATACCAGAGCAAAAGCCAACACTTTCCTTGCTTATATTTCATATTCAGTCAAACACAAATAATATTTTGTTTATATAAATTTGTTTTATTACAAATTATTGGACAGTGCATGTGGGCACTCTCCAATAATTTGTAATAAAACAAGTTTTGAATAACATTCAGACCACCAAAATAATCGAGCCATCAACCAGATAATCACTAATGTGAAAAATATCTTGTTATTTGTACTTTCTGATGTTTGACGTCGCAGTGACGTTTGAACGTCAGACTAATTCAAGTCTCAAAGGGTTAATTGAAATTTGAGATAATAGTTTGTTATGACATTGCATTTTGATTTTGTTCTAATCAAGTTGCCTCGCTCCTCGGTAGGGCCATGCCCAAAAAGTGTGCTTAAATCCTAAAAAATCTTTTTCTTATGAAGCAGTAGCAGAGACTTGATATTTGGTGTGCAGCTTCGTTTTTATGTGTAGACACAGATTTGTTCAAGAGAAGTTCGAGAGGGTATGTTTGCCTTCATTATGGGAGGGCCAAGAATTTTTGCCCCGCAGAAAATTTCTATTTTCCAAACCGAGAGGCTAATTTTAACCAAATTTGATATGAGGGCTTATTGGGTCATAAGTACTTAATTTATGCCCCAAAAAATGTTACTGTCGCCCAATGGGAACGGCAGGAGTTAAAAATAGAAACATTTTTAAAATGCCCATATCTCCAAAACTGCACACCACTGAGAATTCTTGTTTGGTGTGAAGCTTCCTTAGGACCAACAGAATGGACTGGTCCCAAAAAATTGCTGTCGGTTTTATCATGGGGGTACTTTTTGTGGGACTTTGAAAAAGTGCTGAGTCAGCATTTTTTTAGTACTGGGAAAAGGGAAAAACATTTAAGACTACTTTTCTCCCAAACCACTGCACCAAGCACTTTAAAATTTCACATATAACATCTTTGGAAGATTGTTTCTCATGCTTATTGAAATCAAATCCTTGGATCCATGTTTGGGCTCTCTAGGGGAGTCCAAATGTTTAAATTAGTGCAGTATGAGGAATATATTCTTTAAAAATCTTCTTCCTCAGATCAACCAATCAGAATCTTTTGATATTTGGTATGCAGCATCCTTGTGGGGAGGAGGGGGGGGGGGTTGTTTGTTGAAGCCAAATTCCTGGGTTCATATTTGTGCCCACTGTGGAGCCTGAATTATAACTTAGTTCAAAATGAGGAATTTTCTTTAGAAATCTTCTTCTTCAGATCCAGCAGTCAGAATGTTTTGATATTTGGTATGCAGCATCCTTAGGGGGGTGAGATTCAAGTTTGTTCAAGCGCAGTCCCTAAGTTCATATTTGGGCTGACTGTGAGAGCTCGAATTGTAACTTAGTTCAAAATGAGGAATTTTTCTTTAAAAGTCTTCTTTTCAGATTCAGCAGTCAGTCTGTTTTATATTTGGTATGCACCATCCTTGGTGGGAGGGGAGGAGATTCAAATTTGTTCAAGCCAAGTCCCTGGGTTCATATTTGGGCTCACTGTGGGAGCCCAAAATATAACTTCGTTCAAAATGATGAATTTTCTTTAAAAATCTTCTTCAGATCCAGCAGTCGGAATGTTTTGATATTATGCAGCATCCTTAGGGGGGTGAGATTCAAGTTTGTTGAAGCTAAGTCCCTGGATTGATATTTGGGCTCCCTGTAGGATCCCAAATTATAACTTAGTTCAGTATAAGGAATATTCTTCAAAACTCTTCTTTTTCACATCCATCAGTCAGAATCTTTTGATATTTGGTATACAGCATCCTTATGGAGGTGAGATTCAAGTTTGTTCAAGTCAAGTCCCTGGGTTCATATTTGGGCTCCCTGTGGGAGCCCGAATTATTACTTAGTTCAATATGAGGGATATTCTTTAAAAATCTTCTTTTTTTTAGATCCACTGGTCAGAATCTTTGGATATTTGGTATAAGCTTTTCTTAGGAGGGTCAGATGCAACTTGTTAAAATCAATTCCCTGGCTTGATGTTTAGGCTACCAATCCTATCATGTCAAGTGAGCACCCTCAGGCCCCCTGGGGCCTCTTGTTTTTACCCCAGTTTGTCCATACTTCAAAGTCTGATTACTCCTGTGAGTAGTCCTCTATTTATTCCCTCACTTGGCCCATTCACCCTGTCTTTGTATTTGAATTCCATATATTCTGGAACATGAGTTTACACCATAAGCTGTCGTGAGATTTACCAAATAGTTAAGATAACAGAGTTTCATTAAGTCTATCCTGTCCTTGATCCTCATCTGCCCAAGCTCACTCCTGATTGCTTCTAGTGCTGCAGCATTACTTGACCCCATTGCCCATCAGCCTGCATCATCCTGCAGGCACTCTCCAATTATCTGTAATAAAACAAAATTATATAAACAAAATATTTTCTTTTGGCTGAATATGAAACATGAGCAAGGGAAATGTTGGCTTTTGCTCTGGTACCCTCATTTTTTAGCTCAACTTTGGCGAAGCCAAATTTCAGCTTATGCCATGGCCAGCCGAATTTATGAACCGATCTTTACGAAACTTCTTGGGTACCTTTGTTATGACCGTGGGACGAGAACGAGTGTTTTTGGGTCCGATCCGAAATTCAAGTTGGCCGCTGGTAGCCATTTTGTACAGACTTGGGTGAAATCAGATTTTTGCGCAGAACTTCCATATGAAAGCGCTGATTTGAAAAATTTTTTGAATGAATGTTTAGTATCATGGGATACATCACATATAATACGGGTTTTTTTCTTGTATGTAAATTATCAAATTAGACTAACTTTGATGTATTTAGTGTTACTTTCAGCACTGTAAGTGCAAATGCGAATATGGCTCTGGCTAGAGGCCGTATTTATAAACCAATCTCTACGAAACTTCTTGGCTACCTTTGGTATCACCGTGGGACGAGAACGAGTGTTTTTGGGTACAGTCCGAAATTCAAGATGGCCGATGGCAACCATTTTGTACAAAATTAGGTGCAATCAGATTTTTGCACAGAACTTACATATGAAAGCGCTGATTTGAAAAATTTTGTGTGTGAATGTTTAGTACCATGGGATACATCACATATAATACAGGTTTTTTTCTCGTGCAGAAATTATGCAAATTAGATGAACTTCGATTTTTTCAGTGCTACTTTCACACAGTAAGTACACATGTCAATACAGCTCGGGCTAGAGGCTATATTTATCAACCGATCTTCACGAAACTTCTTGGGTACCTCTGTTATCACCTTGGGATGAGAACGAGTGTTTCTGAGTGCGGTCCAAAATTCAAGATGGCTGCCAGTGGCCATTTTGTACCGAAATTAGGTCTAATCAGTTTTTTGTACACAACTTCTATACGGCTCAGGCTAGAGGCCGTATTTATGAACCGATCTTTACGAAACTTCTTGGGTACCTTTGTTATCACCATGGGATGAGAACGAGTGTTTTCGGGTGTGGTCAGAAATTCAAGATGGCCACCAGCAGCCATTTTGTACCAAAATTAGTGCAATCAGTCTTTTGTACAGAACTTCTGTATGAAAGTTCTGATTTGAATAAATTTTTGTATGAATGTTTAGTAAAATGGAATACATCACATAGAGTATGGGTTTTTTTCTCGTGCAGAAATTATGCAAATTAGATGAATTTTGATTCATTTAGTGCTACTTATACACTGTAAGTGCACATGTCAATACAGCTCGGGCTAGAGGCTGTATTTATCAACCGATCTATCTTCACGAAACTTCTTGGGTACCTTTGTTATCACCTTGGGACGAGAACGAGTTTTTCTGAGTGCGGTCCAAAATTCAAGATGGCTGCCAGTGGCCATTTCGTACTGAAATTAGGTCCAATCAGTTTTTTGTCACAACTTCTATTTATGAACTGATCTTCACGAAACTTCTTGGGTACCTTTGTTTTCACCTTGGGACAGGAATGAGTGTGTTTTGGGGTGCCTTTGTTATCACTGTGCTATGAGAACACATATTTTGGGGTTCAGTCAGACCCACTCTGGGACTCAAAGATTTCTTTTCTAGTTTAGCTTCTGACTGTCATCCACCTTTACAATACTTTACCTATACATTTGTTACAGGCTACGGTCAGTATTTATGTACAGACCGTTACAATACTTTATATGTACCTTTGTTATCAGGTCATTACCTAGATGTTTGTCATTGCTGTGTCACATACTATTCATGTACATGTCTTGACAAGTTGAGCTACAGTGTCATTGACACTTTCATTCAACTCAACATGCCCAGCCCCATAGGGAGAGAGTGGGGGAAAATGCTCCAATATATTTTTAAAATCTTCTTCTCAAGAACCAGTGTGTACAATGACTTGATATTTGCTATGGAGCTACCATATGAGGTGTAGAATCAAGTTTGTTCAAACGAAGTTCATGAAATAATATTTGGCTTTGTAATAGGAGGAGTAAGATTTTTGGCCCTGCCCAAAATTTCTATTTTCTGAACTGATGGTCCGGTATGAACCAAATTTGGTTTGTGATATTATTGGGTCATAAGTACTTGACCCATGCAAAAAAAAAAATTCCTGCATCCCCATGGGAACCCTGGGAGCTAAAAATAGAAATATTTTCAAACACCCATATTTCCCAAACCACACGGAACAGAGAGCTGTTATTTGGTATGAAGTATCGTTAGGACCAGTAGAATTGAATAGTAAAAAAAAATTGCCATCGGTTATGTTAGGGTGTTCTGTAATGGGCATCAAAAAATGCTGAGTCAGCATATTTGCAAAAATTTAAAAAAATCTTTTCTCCAGAACCAATCATCAGAATCTTTTGATATTTGGTATACAGCATTCATAGGGGGGTCAGATAAAAGTTTGTTGAAATAAAGCTCATTGGTTCATATTTGGGCTCTCTACAGGAGCCCGAAGTTTTAACATAGGGTAATATGGGGAATATTCCTTAAAAATCTTCTTCTTCAGAACCACCAGTCAGAATCTTTTAATGTTTGGTATACATCATTGTTATGAGGGTCAGATTCAAGATTATTCAAACCAAGTCTCTAGGTTAATATGTAGGAAGCCCAAATTTTATCTTTGTTCAATATGGAGGGTAATTTAAAAAAATCTTCTTCTTCAGATCCACCAGTCAGAATGCTTTGCTATTTGGTATGCAACATCTCTAAGAGGGGCAGATTCAAGTTTGTTCAAATCAGATCCCTAGGTATATATTTGGGCTCACTATGGTAGCCCCAATTTTTACTTAGTGCAATATGAGAAAATTTCTTTAAAAATCTTCTTCTTCAGATCCACCAGTCAGAATGCTTGTATATTTGGTATACAACATCTCTAGGGGGGTCAGATTCCAGGATGTTCAATTCGAGTGCCTAGGTTAATATTTGGGCTCCATATGGGAACATGAAATTTTATTTAGTACAATATTAAGGAATTAAAAATCTTCTTCTTCAGATCCACTCGTCAGAATGCTTTCGCATTTGGTATACAACATCTCTAATGTAGGGGGGTCAGATTCAAGTTTGTTCAAATCGGATCCGTAGGTTAATATTTGGGCTCGCTATGGTAGCCCAAATTTGAATTTAGTGCAATTCGAAGAAATTTCTTTACAATTTCTCTTCTTCAGATCCAACAGTCAGAATGCTTTCATATTCAGTACACAACATTTCTAGGGAAGTCAGATTCAACTGTGTTCAAATCAAGAGCCTGGGTTAATATTTGGGCTCTCTATGGGATCCGGAATTGGCCATTTTGCTGAAGAATTAGAAATTTTGTATTCAGTACCCTCTAGGGGTGTGTAACTAAGATTAATCCACAAAGGTTGTATCAAGGGGCTTCATAGGGGAGCTCTACTAGTGTTGTGCGGTTTTATTTTTCTTGTTTCGGTTCGGTTTCGGTTCGGCTTTTTAAAAAAAACTTGGTTTATAGGTCGGTTTTCGGTTTTTTATAGTAAGACATCTGCAGTTTCCAACAGAAACTATGTAGTGTCAATATAATGCCCATACTGTCATATTTTCAATGATGATTTAATTGGCAGTGACTACCATTTGTGCTAAGTGTATAAATGGCAGGCATTATCAAAACAAAAAAAATATAAAAGAAAATAAAATGTAACAGTGTTCGCAGAATATCACCACTCACCAATTCTAGGCACATGCCCCCCCCCCCCCCCCCCCACCTCTGGTCTTTAAGTTCAGGCATAAGAGAGTCTATGATGAATTGATATTAACACATGGGTGTGAAAAGAGCTAATTCACAATTTCCCAGGGCTCTGTTCAGTGTTCACTCCTGGGTGGGGCACTGGGCAGCCTAGCAAAGGGACCCTACCAGGCATTGCAAATAATAACAAGCGTTGCCAAGTGGGTCACCTAGACACCCATCCTAACGTATTTGACAATGAACTGATGTATGGACTCTTTTCAATACCCCCCCCCCCCCCCCCCCCCCACACACGCACACACACAGTGGTGACTAGTGCCACCACCCCGCCCTAGTAAAATAATCAGCAATCATTTCCTGTCAGCCTGGAATGGGAAAGTCATATTGTTTGTAACTGGGTGGGCATCAAAACGAACCACTTTACCAAATACCTATTGTCTTTCCTCTAGACCCCCCCCCTCCCCCACACCTCGCGCACGCAACGGTTTTAGCTCAATGGAATTGATTTCACAAATTCACTGGTGTACTGTTACATATTGTAACTTTTTTGCATTTGCCTCTTGCTATTCCAATTTCTACCGCTGATTTGTTCCTTTCATTGGCCCCTATAAAGTTGTGTGGGAATGCAACCGTGGCACGTTGACAGCAATATTACGGAACGCAGCTTTTTCCCGTGGATATGGACGATTCGGTCTTGGGACATTTCGGCCTCGGGACGTTTCGGTTCAAGACGTTTTGGCCTTCATATATTGAACTAAATAGAATAAGAACTTGCGGGTTCGTGTTTTTAGTGGGCCGAAGCCTTCAGGACAAATCGTCTTGGGTCGAAACGTTTCAAGACTGAATTGCAGTAAAACCTCTTCCCAGATAAGCACATCAAGGGAGGCAACAAACTACATCCAAAACACGTGGTGGGGCAACCCATGACAAATGTTATTTTCAAATACGATAATGAAATGCCAAGACCTTTTTCTGATATGATATTATTCCCTGTCCAACAGATTGTAGATAAGTAATTTTAATTAAACTGATTGACTATGACATACAAACCTGTTCAAAAACGAAGCCAATTGCGCAAGGTATTTCCTGTAATCAGTGAAATGTAGGCGTGTTGGCTGTCGGTTTTGTCATTCTCACAGAAAACACAACCCATTTTTACGTCAACGATGTGTGATTGACAACTTGTCATACATCATTCTCGAGTGATTTGGACATGCTGAAGTGGCCCCTTTACACCCAGAATGTGGCGTGCATTGACGACACTGTTATTTCCTGACAAAGCTTGACATTTCAGGCATTGTTAGTGCAAACTGAATAAAGAAAACTTCTCCTCTCGACATTTTAGGAAAAAAACGAAACCGTACTCATTTACCAGTTACACGGTTTCGGTTTTCAAGCAAAACCGAAACCGACTTATAAAACCGGTTAACCGTACAACACTAAGCTCTACATTTTACTTTATGATCAACTGAAGAAAAGGCATGATGCCCAGATTATTTTTGTCACTCCTGAGGGACTCAAGGATTGACAGTGTAGCCTATGGAGATGGCTTGCTTAATGTAGACTCATTCTTGGACTCTGTTTAAATTGTGTTCTGTTCAAGATGAGCAGTTCAGGCCCCGTGAGGCCTCTTGTTTGTACACAACTTCTATACGGCTCAGGATAGAGGTCGTATTTATGAACCGATCTTTACGAAACTTCTTGGGTACCTTTGTTATCACCGCGGGACGAGAATGAGTGTTTTTGGGTGCAGTCCAAAATTCAAGATTGCCACCCGCAGCCATTTTGTACCAAAATTAGTGCAATCAGTTTTTTGTACAGAACTTCTGTATGAAAGTTCTGATTTGAATAAATTTTTGTATGAATGTTTAGTAACATGGAATACATTACATATAATACAGGGTGTTTTCTCGTGCAGAAATTATGCAAATTAGATGAACTTTGATTTATTCAGTGCCACTTATACACTGTAAGTGCACATGTCAATACGGCTAGGACTGGAGGCTGTATTTATAAACCGATCTTCATGAAACTTCTTGAGTACCTTTGTGATTACCTTGGGATGAGAACGAGTGTTTTGGGGGCGATCCGAAATTCAAGATGACGGCCAGCAACCATTTTGTACCAAAATTAGGTACAATCAGTTTTGGGTACAGAACTTCTATATGAAGGTTCTGATTTGAATAAATTTTTTAATGAATGTTTAGTAACATGGACGACATCACATATAATACGAGTTTTTCTCTCGTGTAGATATTCTGCAAATTAGATGGCTGCCAGTGGCCATTTTGTACCGAAATTAGGACCAATCAGTTTTTTTGTACACAACTTCTATACAGCTCAGGCTAGAGGCCGTATTTATGAACCGATCTTCACGAAACTTTTTGGGTACCTTTGTTATCACCTTGGGACAGGAACGAGTGTTTTGGGGTGCCTTTGTTATCACTGTGCTATGAGAACAAATATTTTGAGGTTCAGTCAGCCCCTCTCTGGAACTCAAAGATTTCTTTTCTAGTTTAGCATCTGACTGTCGCCCACCTTTACAATACTTTACCTACACATTTGTTACAGGCTACGCTCAGTATTTATGTACAGACTGTTACGATTCATTAGATGTAGCTTTGTTATCAGGTCATTACCTAGATGTTTGTCATTGCTGTGTCACATACTATACATGTACATGTCTTAACAAGTTGAGCTACAGTGTCATTGACACTTTCATTTGAAAGCCCTGATGGAGGCTTCTAGCACTCAACCAGTTAACCCTTTACCCAACGTAACGGCCAAAACCGGCCGGCGCTATTCTCAAAAATCGCCAATTAATTTTCAAAATATTTTCATTTTTTGTCTCAAAAACATAGGTTATGACCCCTCGTTGGAACGAGCTCGTCGAGCTCGTTCCAACGAGTGGTCATAACCTATGTTTTTGAGACAAAAAATGAAAAAAATTAGTTATTCAAGAATTTTTTTTGCAAGTGTCGTCTGCTTTTCATGTTAGGTAAAGGGTTAACAGTACAATGGTATATCCAACGTCTCGAAGCCAGAAAGTAAGAAGAAGCAAATGAGCTAAGAAGGTCGGCAAGACTGTCCACAGCCTTACCAGACAATCTGTTGGACTTTGTCTTCAGGCATCTAAAGTCTGCCACTAAAATGTTATTGGTCATTGAACTGGTTCACAGCCCTCATTCAGATGTATAGCCAGCCTATGGCAGTCTTAGTTTCAATAGTAGTTCTGGGGATGGTGTCTTTGCAGGTCTTCAGGCAAGTATAGTAATGCCACAGGCATGTACAGTGGAACCCTGTTAATTGAATTGCCACTTTGCCAATGAAAATTATTCAATTAACAGGAGTATTCAGTTAACAAGGATTGTCACTTTCCTGTATTCTAGAGATAAACTTAGCATTTATTCTATTTTCTATTGTTTTACAGAGCTCCATGAGCTCTGTCATTCAAGATATAATAAATTAAATGCCTGTATTGAATGTACTGAGGCCAAATAGACCTGTGTGAAATTTTCTCTGGAATTCCAGGGAATTCCTCTAAATAACATGGTCTTTTTCATGTCTGGAAACCGTGGAAATCCAGGGAATTCCAGAGAATATCAAGTCAAGAAAGTCAGGAAAACCAGGATTCTGCGGTATTGGCCACCCCGGAATTCCAGGGAATTCCAGAGAATTCCGGGTTATAAACAAACCTGTCTGAGCAAAAATTCCTGAATTTCCGGATTTCCAGGAATTCAATTGACGTATCATTGTTAACAAAATTCCTGATTTTTTCGGATTTCCCAGACTTTAGTATTTTTTTGTCAGAACAGAATTCCTGATTTTTCCGGGTTTCCTGGAATTCAGTATTTGTTACTGTAGCTTGTTGCACTGAGATCACAAATATGGATGTGTCATGTACATGTACTTATATATGTTCCATGCAGTTGAGAAAAATTTATCCTAAGAGGAATTTCATAAAAAATACAGATAGCTGTACAATATTTTAGAAATGCATTCAAGATTCAATATTTAAAAGGGAATCATCAAAGACTGTTGGGAAAACAAGCTGGAATGAGGAATTATAAATCCAACTGATGAAACCACCCATGAGATATGTTGAGGAGAGAACCAAAGATTTTGATGAAACAAATTAGTGAACAGTTAACATGTCCCCAACCTTTATCCATTAGACTCTAAAGATTATTGTTTATAATTCAAAAGTGTATTATCAAGCTGAAAGACTGAATACTCACACATATAAGTTTATTTCCTCTCAGAATAGTCTCTTCACCAAAAATACAACATGGCAGAGATGTGAAACTTTTTCCTTCAATTTTAAATTATCCAATGGGGACATGACATTAATATACATTACATATTTCTACTCCAACAGAGTAGAAATTCGAGACTTTTCTGGAAAACCAGGAATTTAAAACACAGTCATCAGATGCTTTTTATGAGAAATCCTGATTATTCTGGGAAATCAGGAATTTAAAATCAGGAAAAATACAGGAATTCTCTGGAAAAATGTTTTCACAAATAATTACTTCTTTTTCTTGATTTTTCCAAGCTTTGTCTTGATTATTCCTCTGGAATTCCTGAATACCCGCAATAAAATTCACACATGGGTCTATAAACAAAGGAAAACTGGGGAGAGTCAGGGTAATTTCACGACAGGTTACAAGATTTGATTTTTAGCTCAACTTTGACGAAGTCAAATTTGAGCTATTGTCATGGCCCGTCGTCTGTCTGTCCGTCCGTCCGTCCGTCTGTCCGTACGTCAGCAATTGGCTATGGCTCGGGCTAGAGGTCGTATTTATGAACCGATCTTTACGAAACTTCTTGTGTACCTTTGTTATGACCCTGGGACGGGAACGAGTGTTTTTGGGTGTGGTCCGAAATTCAAGATGGCTGCCAGTGGCCATTTTGTACCGATGATGCAAAAATCAGTTTTTTGTACAGAACTTCTGTATGAAAGTTCTGATTTGAATAAAGTTTTGTATAAATGTATAGTACAATGGGATACATCACATATAATACAGGTTTTTTTCTCGTGCGTAAATTATGCAAATTAGACTGACTTTGATTTATTTAGTGTTCCTTTCAGAGCTGTAAGTGCCAAGCTGCTATGGCTCGGGCTAGAGGCCGTATTTATGAACCAATCTTTACGAAACTTCTTGGGTACCTTTGTTATGACCGTGGGACGAGAACGAGTGTTTTTGGGTGCAGTCCCAAATTCCAGATGGCTGCCAGCAGCCATTTTGTACCGACGATGCCGAAATCTGTTTTTTGTACAGAACTTCCATATGAAAGCTCTGATTTGAATAATTTTTCGTATGAATGTTTAGTACCATGGGATACATTACATATATTACAGGTTTTTTTCTTGTGCGTAAATTATGCAAACTAGGCTAACTTTGATTTATTTAGTGTTACTTTCAGCACTGTGAGTGCAAATCCCAATTCGGCTCGGGCTAGAGGCCGTATTTATGAACCGATCTTCACGAAACTTCTTGGGTACCTTTGTTATCACTGTGGGACGAGAAGGAGTGTTTTTGGGTCCAGTCTGAAATTCAAGATGGCCGCTAGCAGCCATTTTGTTCAAAATTAAGTGCAATCAGATTTTTGCGCAGAACTTCCAAATGAAAGATCTGATTTGAATAAATTTTTTTATGAATGTTTAGTACCATGGGATACATTACATATAATACAGAGTTTTTCTCGTGAATAAATTATGCAAATTAGGGGGCCGGGTGGGACTTAGAAAATTTTGGACCAAACTCCAGAAATTAGTTTTTTGGTTTTTTATGCGTTTTGGTCAATTTTAAGACAAAAAAAAAAAAAAATTTTTTTACACTGAAAATTTGGGGTCCGGGTGGGACTTAGAAAATTTTGGACCAAAATCCGGAAATTAGTTTTTTGTGTTTTGATGGATTTCGGTCAATTTTAAGAAGAAGAAGGAAAAATTTTAGTCTGAAAATATTTTGTTTGGGACTGAAAATTTCCACACAAAAATAATAATCTACAATGATTGGTCTTAATCTGTAGTCCATTACAGTCACCTTGTAATTCTTTTATTATTGTTGACTGGGCCAAAATAAATACTAATTCCTGTCATATTCATTATTCAGTTGTCTTGGTCACAGCAAGTACTAATTCCTGTCATATCCAAGTTGAGCTACAGAGTCATTGACTCTTTCATTTATTCAATTAACAGGAGTTTACTCTATAATCTTTATTCAATTAACAGGTCAAATTTGTACTGGAGGTATGGTAATTGGTTTTGTGTTGGGAAATTATATTCAGTTAACAGGGATATACAATTAAGAGATATCCAATTAAGTGGGCTCCACTGTATCGTAATGCCACTCTGGTGATTTGTATAAGCCTGATAGCAACCCTTCTAGAGAGGCTTAATTTTTTCTATCTCTGGCTCGATCAGGTCTGTTAGTCTCTTTGTACACATCCAGCAGGCAAATGTTTTAAGTGAATTGGGCTCATGATGTGTCAAAGCTTTGGCACTCCCTACATCTGTCAAGTCTCCCAGATAAGAGCTCCAGTTGGTGCAGACTGCACATCACAAGGAAATTTTGATTCAGTCAGGATGGAACAAACCATGCGGGGGAGCCTGATTGGATCAGAAAGGAGAAACCCCAGCAGCACTGCCAGCCCGGGAATGTTCCCGTCATTATAATTTGTAGTGGTTATGAAAAAAGGATTGGAGAAAACTCTTGTAGTGTGTTTGAAGGCTGGGGTCATCCACCAATCGGTCAATGAAGTTGAGATGCCGTATTTGATGTTTTCACCCCATCCTCCCCAAAATCTAGAGTGTACATTTTGCATCAATTGATAAAGAATTTGCTCAAGTCAAGTGAGCATATCCACAAACTGTTTTGTAATAAACTGCTCATTACATTTGTTTGTTTTTCAGAGAACAACAGAGTAGTCGAGAATTAGATATAGTGACAGGCTTCCAGCTCCTGGATGGAAATGTACACATTTTTGTTTTAGAAGGACTTAGAGAACTTGCAATAAAGCAACTTTGGGAAACAGTGACATGTCCAGAGGACTCGGGTATAGTTTTATGTTGTTTGCTTACTTTGTTTCAATAGTAATAATAATTCTTTGGCTTTCTGCTGATTTGCCACGGTCCTTTAACAAGGAAGCCTACATCAACCCCATTGCCCACCTAGTTACCCCCGTCCCCAACCACTGTGTCTTCTAATCTCCCAGCATTCTGACATAATCTTTTTTATCTTTTCCCCCACTGGCGCTTTCTCAATCTCCTCAACCCTTTTCCTCATATCATTCCTCATCCACTTATCTCACAATTTTTCCCCTCGATTCGAGTGACTTTGATCTCACTTTGAACAACAAGGACACCACACCCCCAAACAACCCATCGGGGTACTCCTCAAAAGCTAGTGCATATTTTTTGTATAACCCATCCAAACAGCTCTTGACCCTGCCCCGCTTTCCTGACCAGGAATTATTCTAGAATATTCCAGAATTATTCTGGAATATTCTGGAATATTGTTCTTGAATATTCTAGAATATTCCAATATTTTATTCTAGAATATTCTAGAATAAACAAGAATGTTAAATGGCACCTCAAATAATCTAGAATAATGCATGAAGAAGAATAAAATAAGAATAAACTGGAATATTTCACAGCAGGAATATTCTAGAATATTCCAGTATTATTATTCTAGAGTATTCTGGAATGTACTAGAATGTGGGATAATGCATGAATAGGAATAAACTAGAATATTCCACCCAAAATATTCTAGATTATTCCTGTGTCTTGAACTGGCATTAAAGGAAATCTTTAGAATAATCAAGAATATTCTAAGAAAGAATTGCAATAATAAATGCTTTAATTTGGCTTAGGGCTGCAGGAATAACTACAAACAATTTGCAGATTATGATTTATAATCAGAATAGGCGTTTAAAAGGCCATGTGAAACATTATTGTTATAGGGATCTATTGTGAAATAAAAATAAACACATTTTAAGTTCAAGCCTTTTATAAAATTCATTGTGAAATACAAATAAACACATTTTAGTTCAATCCTGTTATAAAATATAAAACCGTTGGAATAGTTTGTAAACACTAAACATTGATGTATAGCATATAGCTTACACAGACCGACCTGCTAGAATTATGACACTTTACTTTATCAGGGATGAGACTGCAGTGCATGTAATTAGCTGAAAGCAAACAAAATTCCGAAACACTTAATAAGAAACTTGGTAAAAACTGTGAACCCCCTCCCCCCCCCTCCAAAAAAAACCACACATAAGAAAACAAGTGCAATGTCAAGGATGGCTATGCACTCCCTCCATGCCAAGAATTTCCATATCCTAAATTTAATCATTGCTTATGCCAACGCCCAAAATTTATTATCCAAGACAACTTGTTCTTGTCGTATAATGAAGGTACTTGAGAAGTTTTGTAAAGATTGGTATATAAATACGGCGTAATTGAGCATGAGAAAATGAAACAACAAATACCTTATCACCATTAACCCTAAAAGGCCTATTTCCAACTATTTAGTATTATGACATCAGAACAGGTGCCCTTGACGAGCACATCCTGCTGACAAGAGGCAAGTTATCTAGGTAGGGCTTTCTAGTCAAGTACTGGTTGCCTTAACAGGCAGCCAAGAATTGACTAGAAATCAATACTAAGCCACTAGACACAAACAGGCGATAGTCATGTGTGTTGTCCAGGACTTAAAGGGCTAAATATCATCAATACTGCAGCCCACCTCAACTGTTCATGGAACATTAATGCACTGAACCCCCCCCCCCCATGGAACACTAATGCACCGCACCCCCCCCCCCCCCCCCTTATGATAGACCTTTGTAAATATCAACTTTGTTGCAGGCTAATCCTAAATTTTAAAAAAAAATTGCAATAACTGAGGGGAAATAACTATGGCGAGAATCAAACTTAAATCTCTAAACACTGAGGTCCCCCCCCCCCCCCCGCGACGTTGGAACTCGCTTCGAGTAAAAAATGGGGGTTGGGGGGGGGGGGGGGGTATGAAATTCACTGGGAGAGCGGGCGTTCATGCTTATATTTTTGGGTAAAATGAATGTACAGTTTCGTGTAGGGGTTTAGAAACTCAGTGTGTCTGGGAGGGGGTTACATATGTTAAATTGTGGGTAAAATGAATTCAGGATAGGAATTGTCTGCCTTTTTGCAGAACTGAGGTTGTGTATTTGTTCATTATATATAGCCTACAATGGTGGCTTATTTTGCCTGGGTGGCATGTTTGGCGCTTTGTGTTGCTTTGCTCCCCTCTCCACCTCCCCCCCCCCCCCCCCCCCCCCCAGTGGGATTCGAAACCCATACACCATCCGTGCATTCATTTTACCCACAAATGAATACACGAGCACCTTCTCACAGTGAATTTAAAACCACCCCGATTTTCACTCACTCAAAGTGAGTTTCAACCCCCACCTCCAGATTATTTTCCATTGATATACCACAATAACCCTGTTTTACAGAGACAACACCGACTCACCTTATCCCCCATGATGGCCTCTTCCCTGAAAATTCTCTCGGCTGCTACCTCTAGTTTTAATCACCCACAAATCACTGATTAGAGCCGACGAGATTCTAAAAAATCTTATATTTTTGGTCGGCACTCATTTCTTTTTTTTGTTGGGTACTTGTTGACTTTTGGTCGGTAATGGACGGTTTTGGACTGTTTTGGTTGATATTTAATTTAGTAGGGCTCATAATTAGACGGGGACTGGACTTTTCGCCGCAAGGAAAAATTGGACAGTTCGCCGAACATTTGTACATTTCGCCAGAAAAAAGCTGGACTTTTTGCCAAACTTTTGGACACTTCGCCGAAAAAAGACTATTCGCTGGAAAATATGAGACAGTTTGCCGAAATAAATTTTCCGACGAACTGTCTGATATTTTCCGGCGAATAATCTGTTTTTTTTTCGGCAAAGTGTCCATGGTTAATTCTTAGTGATTTTTCGGGAAATTATATTACGGACTACACAGGAGGTGGATCGTCTCAATGAGACTGAGTCACTTAACCTCATCTAATGATACATATAATTTTACCTTACCTCATATATATTTTTGCCCTTTGTGGTACGGGCCTGCATTGACAAATGGTGGAGGAGGGGGTATTTTCTCTGAACATATCGGAAAATTTTCCTGCTCCTATTGACTTCTAGGTAACCAGAGGCTGCACAGGAGGTAGTCCCCTGCGCATCCGACTAGCTTTCAGCTAGAGGTCTGCTATCAGCTTCAGCCGTTTTAAAATGGCGGCACCCATAGCACAGATAAAAAAAATACGTTTCTTGGTAGGTAGTAGAAATTGTGCTGTTGTATCCGTTAAAGTGCCCAGATTTTTATGTTCCGGCGAACTGTCTTTTTTATTGGAGAAAAAACAATTTCGGCGAATTGTCTCTTTTTAAAATTTTAGGTTCCGGCGAACTGTCTTTTTTATTGGAGAGAAAAAAAAAAAATTCAGCGAAGTGTCTTTTTTAAAAAATTTAAGTTCCGGCATACTGTCTTTTTCGGCAAAATGTACTTTTGGCGAATAGTCCAGTATTCAATTAGACAGTTGGCAACAAAATTTTTCTCACGAAATTAGGTGACGTCCGGATAATCGCTCTTCGAACGCTGAAACGCTTCTCGCTCATAAACTTGCCTATATTTCTGTGGTGAAGAGGTATTGTTTTTCATGCTGGTACAAAGCTCACTGTAATAATTCTATCATTTGACCTCTTACAAGCTGAAAATTTACGAGTGAAATGCAGATTTTGAAAAAGATTAATCCGCCATTGATGATTCGTCTCACAATAAAGTCACATATGCCGCCTTGTGTGTATATTTTTATATTTTTGCCATGCTAATGGCTGCTTAATTTTTTTGTTGCCAACCAGTCTTTTCATTAAAATATTTACTAATTTCTATGGTATTATAATTAATCAGAGTGTCATACGTCTGTGATCAAAGAAACACACTGAAATAAATGTTCCTTTTTTGTAATGTCAACAATATCCTATAATTCTCAATCGTCACCTCTCTGGCTTACGTCATGAATATTAATTAGCTGGGTCAGAAAGAGATGCGATCTCTCACAAAATAAGTAAATTGGTTTTGAATTTGTGTTCTTTTTGCTGACATAAACATTGGAGTATTTGGCAGGCACTTCCAAAGAAGTCGATTTGTGCATGGGCACAGTACAAAAGCATATATCATAATTACTCACCTCCCACATGAACAATTACTCCTTTATATACGCCTTTGTAGCCTGGAACTTTTGACGTGATATTGTCCCCTGGCACGTATTCCAAGATGGGTTTCCTGGGTGACTCGATAAGTGACAATTTTACAACAGTTGAGCTGTCATCCTCCCAATCAACCAAAGCATGTGTTACAGTGGCTGATGATGACTGGTTGACTTGCGATTCCATTGTTGAAAGTATGACGAAATTAACTGATTTGGTCGCGTTGCCTCCAAAAAGTGCGCGTAAAATTCAGTAAGGTACTGGGGTCAAGACGCCTGAGAACCAGAAACTGGAAGGTGACAAGGAATTGAGCATATCTACAAGAATTCTGCTGTGTTTTACTCAGAAACATGGGAATATTTAGGGTAATACTGAAACCACACTTTGATGGTTGTTTTAGAATAAAGAAAAGAAAAAGAAACCCAAACTGTCGCTGTTTGGGCACAGCCCCAGCATATTATCCATAACGGTTTATATAAAAATAAAAAAAAGGAAAAATTACACCAATATATGTTATAAAGCTAGGAGTCTCCCATCAGCCTCTAAGGTAGGGTGTTGTGCTGCTAATATGTGGTAGTGTAAGCCACAGTAGGCCATATGTTAGAATTATTTCGCAAAGTACCAAATAAAATTTAAAATATAGGCTTTCAGGCCATGTTTGGACTAGCACCCCCCCCCCCCCCCCCCCATCCCCTAGTTTCTGACAACTGTGCTGATGGTTAAGAAGGGGGCTGTTTCGTGAATGGAGCTCTGCACTTGAGTCTTGACCAGCGATTGTAATTTTTGACTGCATGATAAAGTAATCACTTTATTATTGAGAATTTGAAACATGCTGCTAAAATAACGACAAAAAAAAATGCAATTTTTTTAATATCAAAAGCCGCCAGAAGTCTCCATTTATAATTGATTTTAAAAAAAAAGTGTGGGGGAAGGAGGCACCCCACCCCTATCATCGACCATGACTTGCATCCCACTCCATCAGTGTGTGTGCCTGCCTTTGGCATCTGCATCAGTATCCCAACACTTTTGAAAGGAGGCATTCACAGAATTAACTCTGGGGTTCGAATTTCCATTCCCAGGCACTGATAAGTGTTTTCTATTCATAAGGCATGCACTAAGTTAGGAGTGGCATGCATAAACATTGGCCTGACAGAAGCAGGGTTATCTCTAGTTAATGTGTTGTAAAACAATAAAAAAAAATTAAAATAACATCGCAAGTTATTTCAATGGCCCCAGCCAAGAAACAACCAAGGGGACGTTTTAACCAACTACTGCCAGAACTGGGGACGTTTTGACCAACTATTTGGGGACGTTTTTAGGGGATGTGTTGGTTTGGAGATGTTTTGACCACGATTCCTCAACAGAGGATCTCTTGAAAAATGTGAAGGGACACATTGTCACAAATGAATTTCTCTTTCTTTGACTTAAGTTGAGTACGAGTCCCCATCTGATCTCATTTAACATAATTTTGCTAAAATAAATAGTAACAAACATACCAGTATCAATAATTCAAAAAATAAAACCATTCCAAATGATAAATTTCAACTTGGAATTAAAACAAGCATATCTCGCACAAAACGTCCGGTTTCAATATTTCATTCCAAACTGAATCGACCGTTATTGCGTTAACCACATTGGGAAAAAGAACTTACTTCGAAAATCGCGCGCCAGTCAAAGTTTGTTTGGGAGGTGCAATTAACAATAAGTTGATCGGGATTTTTTGCACCAGTGCATTTGTAAATAATCAGTAATATGCCCATACCATGCAGAAGGAATAACAGTACATTTATTTTTTGTTTGGTTTGAGCAAAAACAATGATACACTTTCAGAATCAAAATGTCGGCTTTCTGTGTTCGAATTCGGGCGCGTGCAGCCTGCAAGTGACGTAAGTTCGAAACTTCCCAGTGGCCTATTTTTCTTTAGTATTTCTCATTATTTGTCAGTCATAGTGGTTCAAATAAATCACCGTGTCATCAAACGAAATTATCAAGAGTTCTTGGAAATCATATGTTGAAATGTGGTCCGTAGGGATCAGTCTTTGAAAAACCACCAGGCTGCTTCGAGACTTTCACATGTTGACGGTGCTGCCACATAACGTTTTTTTCAAGAGTAACAAGAAAATTCTGTTGTGAGGCACCAGTGTGCAAAAAGCTGAATTATTGTGGTTTTTCATTTACTGACACTCTGTTATGCGATGCTTGCGTTTGCCCATTTCTTGGACTTGGGGGGAGGGGTGGGAGGGGGTTGAGGTGCAAAAATGTTGTAGGGCCCAGATCCCTGGCCCACTCCACCCCACCACACCCCCATTACACCCAGGCATTCATTCACCCCTTAGTTGGTAGGAAATGTGGCTAAAAAAGACGATTCCCTACGGGCACTGTTCTTTGGGTGGCAAGTCTTTTGTTGTCTCCCGCTTTTTGAAAGAGTTAAATTCGGGGTGTCCTTCCGTCCTTCCATCTTTCCGTCCTTCCCTGTTTTTTCGTTTCCAGACTTTAACTTTCCTTACAGTGACCAGATTTCGATGAAATTTTGGTAGCAGATCACTTTCATCAATTGTGGGACCAAGTTCGAATATGGGCATTTTCCGTACATATTTAATTAGGTTGCCAAAATTTGATTGGCTGACGGTTTTCAGACTCTAACTTTCCTCAAAATTAACCGATTTCCATGAAATTTCCTATATGGATTACTTTTATCAATACCTAGGTCAAGTTCGAATGTGGGAAATTTTGTGCCAAAAATCTGTCCGTCTGCCTGTCTGTCTGCCCCGTCAACGCACCTCGGACTAAAAGCCGTATTTATGAACCGATCTACACAAAACCTCTTGGGTATCTTTGTTATCATTGTGAGATCAGAATATGTGTTTTGGGGTTTGATCCACAATTCAAGATGGCCGCCAGTGGCCATTTTGTTCCGAAATTAGGTGTTATCAGTTTTTTGTACAGAACTTCTGTATGAAAGTTCGGATTTGAATAAATTTTTTGTATGAATGTTTAGTAACATGCAATACATCACATATAATACGGGTTTTGTTCTCGTGCAAAAATTATGCAAATTAGGGAAACTTTGATTTATTCAGTGCTACTGCCAATACACAATAAGTGCACACCTGCCATGTTTTTCGTTTCCAGACTCTAACTTTCCTTACAGTCAGTCGATTTCGATGAAATTTGGGTAGTAGATCACTTTCATCAATTGTGGGTCCAGGTTCGAACATGGGCATTTTACGCGCATATTTAATTAGGTTGCTTAAATTTGATTGGCTGATGGTTTCCAGACTCTAACTTTCCATAGAGTCAACCGATTTCAATGAAATTTCATATATGGATTACTTTTCACATCAGTTTAATGTAATATGTCTTATCATACAGTCTTAATTTTTAGTGATTCTCACAGTAAAACTCCACATCACTTTACTTGCTTTGACAGTGAAAATAAATTTGACAACCACTGTCTGAAGCACTGTCAGTTCTGTCTCTTCCAAATAACTTCAACTCAACTATATTCCACTGGATGCATTAATTCCCCTTGAAACTGCTGCCCAGCGGGAGACATGAATTCACTGAATTTGCTTGTTATATTCACATTTTACAAAGAGTGGCATAGGCGTCGACTGGAGGGGGGGGGGATGAGATACAAGTTTATTAGCTCACCTGACTGAAAGTTAGGGGGAGCTCAAGTGATCACTTTCTGTCCATCCACCCATCTGGCGTGAACTTTACATTATCAACTTCTCATAAACCCGGGACCAAATTGAACAAAATTTGGTACACATGTACCTTATCATATGTCAATTCAAGATTGTTCTAATAAAGATGCCACGTCCACAGGGGGCACCACAAGGGGCATTACTCTGACAGCACTCAAAAATTTTTTTCCAAAATTAAAAAAATCAACCTCTCCAGAATCATCATTTAGAATCTTCTGATATTTGGTATATAACATCTCTAGGAGGGGTAAGATTCAAGTTTGTTCAAGTTAAAATCCTGTCCCTGTGTTAATATTTGGGCTCCCTGTAAGATTTTAACTTAGTGAAATATGAGGAAATTTCATTAAAAATCTACTCCTTCAGATCCACCAGTCAGAATCCTTTCATAGTTGGTATACAACATCTCTTGGGGGTCAGATTCAAGTTTGTTCAAATTGGGTCCCCCTGAGTTAGTATTTGGGCTCTCTGTTTAATAGAGTTTAACTTGGTGCGATTTGAGGAAATTTCTTTAAATATCATCTTCTTCAGATCCACCAGTAAGAATCCTTTCATGTTTGGTATACTACTCTATAGGGGGGGGAGGGGGGGAGTGGGGGGGATGGGTCAGATTCAAGTTTGTTCAAATCGAGTCCCAGAGTTAATATTTGGCCTCCCAAAGGGAGTCTGAATTTTAACTTAGTGTAATATGAGGGAATTTCTTTGAAAATCTTCGCATTCACCAGTCAGAACCCTTTCATATTTGGTATACAACATCTCAAGGTGGGTCAGTTTCAGATTTGTTCTAATCGGTTACCTGCTAATATTTGGGCTCCCTATGGGTGCAATATGAGGAATTTGTTTTTAAAAATCTTCTTCTTTAGACCAAGCAGTCAGAATGCATTCATATTTGGTGCACAACATCTCTAGGCAGGTCAAATTCCAGTTTGTTCAAACCTGGTCCCTGGTTTGATATTTGGGCTCTCTATTGGAGCCTGAATTTTAACTCAGTGCAATGTGAAGGAATTTCTTTAAAAATCTTCTCCAGAATCATCAATTAGAATCTTCTGATATTTGATATACAACACCTCTGGAGGGGTGAGATTCAAGCTTGTTCAAATCGGGACCCCGGGTTGATATTTGGGCTCCCTACTTAGTGCTATATGAGGAAAATTTTCTGATATTTTGGTATATAACATCTGTAGGATGGGTAAGATTCAAGTTTGTTCAAATCCAGTCCCTGGGTTAATATTAGGGCTCCCTGTAGGAGCCCAAATTTTAACTTAGTGAAATATGAGGAAATTTCTTTAAAAATCTTCTTCAGATCCACCAGTCAGAATCCTTTCATATTTGGTATACAACATCTACAGGGGAGCCGGATTCAAAGTTGTTCAAATCGGGCCCTTGGGTTATTAATATGGGCTACCTATGGGGACCTGAATTTTATCTTAGTCCAGTATGAGGGATTTTTTTTTTAAATCTTCTTCAGATCCTCCACGGTCATGATTAGCCATTGTGCATAAATATGTGACCTTAAACATCAATAAATAAATAACTTCAGATCCTCCAGTCAGAATCCTTTCATATTTGGTATACAAAATCTCTAGGTTGGTCAGATTCAAGTTTGTTCAAATCAGGGTGTGGGTTCATATTTTGGCTCTCTATTGGAGCCCAAAGTTTAACTTACTGCAATGTGAGGACATTTCTTTAAAAACTTTCCCCTTCAGATCCACCAGTTAGAATTCTTTCATATTTGGTTTTTAACATCTCAAGGGGGATCTTTTTCAAGTTTGTTCAATTTGAGTCACTTTTTTTTTTAAAGAAATTTTACTGAAATTTGTAGGGCAAAATTTTACTAAAATTTTAAAAAAAGATTTCAGTGAAATTTTGAGCATTTCATGAAATTTCTGTGAAATTTCACTGAATTTTATCAAAACTGTGAAATGCCGCCAAACTTTCACCTTTTCACCAAACTTCACTGAAATTTTACTGAAACTTCAGTGAAATTTTCTCTTGGGTATCGACATGAAACTGTGTGTGAGACCCCTAGGAGTTTTATTAGACATTTTTTTTTGAAATTATAAAAATATAAAACAAAAAGAATGATTCTTTTTAATATTACAGAGGTTCCCACTTAATCGTATATCTCTTAATTGAATAAATCTGTTAACCCTTTACCTAACGATTCGGCCACATCCGCCTGGATAATTCACAAATTGAACTTGAAAACTTTTGAAGACTCTGAAAAATGTCAACAAAACCACATCATGTGACCCCTCAATGGAACAAGCTCATTGATCTGGTTCCAATGAGGGGTCATATGATGTGGTTTTGTTGACATTTTTTGGAAAGTTTTGAAAAATTTAAATAAAAATAATAAATTTTGATAAAGTCTGTATTGGGTAAAGGGTTAACCCTTTACCTAATGAATCGGCTACATCCGCCCACATAATTCACAAATGTAGCTGTTGAAAAATTCAAAATTTTCCAAAAAATGTCAACAAAACCACATCATGTGACCCCTCATTGGAAGGGGCCCGACGAGCCCGTTCCAATGAGAGGTCACATGATGTGGTTTTGTTAACATTTTTTGGAAAATTTTGAAAAATTTAAATTAAAATAATTTTTTTTTAATGTTGTGGGCATTGGGTAAAGGGTTAATAGAATAAAATTTCCAAACACCAAGCCATTTACCATATCTTTCATACAAGTTTAACTTGTTGATTGCATATTGGTTATAGAGTAAACTCCTCTAGATTGAAAAAAAATTCTTGAAATCTGTTGGCAAATTACTTGGACGACAATCAAATTTGCCATATTGATAGACACTTTTGGCATGTGTACACCCAATTGAGGTATTTAATCTACATTATCTTGTTTGGTTGAGCTGAATGAGCTTTTTCAAACAAGATATTACAGAACATTATAAATACTCAATTTATCACCAGAAGATAGGAAAATGACCAAATTCCTGTAAGATGTATATTACTCTTATTTGAATATTTTTGTGTTGCAAAGAGGATATTCAGTTAACAGGGTTCCAGTGTACATGTACACACAAGAAATTTCCAGACCATAGCTTCAGCCGTGTTTGAGATTTGTAGAGACTGGCAGATGGACGCTTGCTGAATTGGAATAGGTCACTGTCTGTGTTCATGTTTATTCTAGTTTCTTCCTACCAAAGTAAATAACTTAAAATTTCTAAGTCAGAAAATTCATGTTTATTCATGTTAATTCTAGACAATGACATTTCGGTGAAATAATTTTAATTACTTGGAAATGTTGAGTGTAACATGCAAAAGAAAATGACTCTAATCGTTTCTAATGGATTGTAGACTTCCAAATTAAATTTTATGTTTGAATTCATGTTTATTCTAGTTTCTTCTTCAAATGTTGATCATGAAATTTTCTAAGTCCAAAAATGTTGATCATGAAATTTTCTAAGTCCAAAAATTCATGTTTATTCATGTTTATTCCAGGTCATACAATTGTGGGGAACTAATTCTAAAACTTGGAATTGTAGAGGATAAACTATAAAAGAAAATCATTTTCATCATTTTTAATGGATTTTAATATTAAAAATTCAATATATGTCGGAATTCATGTTTATTCTTATTTATTCCTGGTGGGAACCTGGAATTATTCTACACCAGGAATACTAAGCTTGAATAGAAGAGGAATGTTCTAGAATATTCTACATTATTCAAGGTTTCTGGAATATCTCCAGTTTCTATTGCAATCAATTGCCAGAATGCATTCCCTGATAAAACTGCTCCACTCCACCTTCTAGATCTCCTAGGGGGGGGGGGGGGGGGCAACACAAGAGGCATAACTCTGATAGCACCCATAAAATACAAAAAAAAATCTTCAGATCCAGTGGTCAGAATCTTTTCATATTAGGCATAAAACATCTGGGGGGGGGGGGGGGGGGGGGGAGGGAGTCAGATTCAAATTTGTTCAAATCAAGTCGCTGGGTTACTATTTGGACTCCCTGTGAACCTGAATTTTTAACTTAGTGCAATATGAAGTAATCTCTTTAAAAATCTTCTTCAGATCCACCAGCCAAAATCTTTTCATATTTGGTACACAACATCTCTAGGGGGGTCAGATTCAGGTCTGTTCAAATTGAGTTGCTGGGTTAATATTTGGGCTCCCTATGGGAGCCTGAATTTTAACTTAGTGCAATATGAGGAAATTTCTTTAAAAATCTTCTTCTTCAGATCCAGTGGTCAGAATCTTTTCATATTTGGTATACATCATCTCCAGGTGGGCCAGATTCAAGTTTGTTCAGATCGAGTCCCTGGGTTAATATTTGGGTTCCTTATTGGAGCCCAAATTTTAACTTAGTGCAATATGAGGAAATTTCTTTAAAAATCTTCTTCTTCAGATCCGCCTGTCAGAATCCTCTCATATTTGGTATACATCATCTCTAGGGGGGGGGGGGACGGGGTGGGCAGATTCAAGTTTCTTCAAATCAAGTTCCTCGATTAATATTTGGGCTAACTTAGTGCAATATGAGGAAATTTCTTTAAAAATCTTCTTCAGATTCACCAGCCAGAATTCTCTCATATTTGGTATACATCATCTCTAAGGGGGCCAGATTCAAATTTGTTCAAATCGAGTTCCTTGGTTAATATTTGGGTTTCCTATGGGAGCCCAAAGTTTACCTTAGTGCAATATGAGGAAATTTCTTTAAAAATCTTCTTCTTCAGATCCAGTGGTCAGAATCTTTTCATATTCGGTATACATCATCTTCAGGTGGGCCAGATTCAAGTTTGTTCAGATCGAGTCCCTGGGTTAATATTTGGGCTCCATATTGGAGCCCAAATTTTAACTTGGTGCAATATGAGGAAATTTCTTTAAAAATCTTCTTCTTCAGATGCGCCTGTCAGAATCCTCTCATATTTGGTATACATCATCTCTAGGAGGTGGGGGGGGGGGGGGGGGGGGGGGCAGATTCAAGTTTGTTCAAATCAAGTTCCTCGATTAATATTTGGGCTCTCCTTGGGAGTTCGAATTTTAACTTAGTGCAATATGAGGAAATTTCTTTAAAAATCTTATTCAGATTCACCAGCCAGAATTCTCTCATATTTGGTATACATCATCTCTAGGGGGATCAGATTCAAGTTTGTTCAATTTGAGTCCCTGGCTTCCTATGGGAGCCCGAATTTTAACTTAGTGCAGTATGAGGAAATTTCTTTAAAAATCTTCTTCAGATCCACCTGTCAGAATCCTCTCATATTTGGTATACATCATCTCTAGGGGAGGGCCAGATTCAAGTTTGTTCAAATCGAGTTCCTCGGCTAATATTTGGGCTCAGTATGGGAGCCCAAATTTTAACTTAGTGCAATATGAGGAAATTTCTTTAAAAATCTTCTTCAGATCCACATGTCAGAATCATTTAACATTTGGTATACATCATCTCTGGGGGGTCAGATTCAAGTTTGTTCAAATCGGGTCCCTGGGTTGAAAATTTTGGGTCTGGTATCCGACTTGGACCAAAATTCCCCCCCCAAAAAAAATTTTGATTTTTTATGCGTTTTGTTCAATTTTGAGACAAAAAAAAAATAAAAAAATTTTAGATTGAAAATGTTGGGTCCAGTTCTGACTTTGAAATTTTGGACCAAAATTTGAAAATTTTGTTTGTTTTTTATGCATTTTGTTTAATTTTGAGATGAAAAAAAACCCCAATGTTTAGCCTGAAAATTTTGGGTCTGGTTCAGACTTTCAAATTTTTTATCAAAATTCAGAATTTTTTTGGATTTTTTTATGCGTTTTGTTCAATTTTGAGACGAAAAAAAAAGAAATTTTATAGCCTGAAAATTTTGGGTCCGGTCCCGACTTGGAAATTTTGAACCAAAATTTGGAGAAAAAAATTCAGTTTTTTATGCGTTTTGTTCAATTTTGAGATGGGAAAAAAAATTTTTAGCCTGAAAATTTTGGGTCCGGTTCTTTTCAAAATCGAGTTCCTAGATGAATTAGAGTGCTTTTATGTGAAAATGTTTTTACCGTATGTCCGCCCCTCCCTTCCTTAACAGGGGGGGGGGGAGCAGTTTGATGTAAAAAAATGTTTGGCTGCAAAATATATTTTGAAAGATTTAGAGTGATTTTATGCCCCCCCCCCCCCCCCTTCCAAAAATACCCCTATGACCACCAACCCCACTTCCCACTCCCAGGGGTGTCAATTAAGTAGAGGAAAAAAAATTGTTACAAAATGCGTTTTGAAGGAATTAGAGTGAATTTATGTAAAAAAAAAAAAAAGGACACTATAATAATTTGATGACTTCATTCCTCTGAAGTGTTGATGAGCCATGATCCGCTGAATGTGATCCAAAATACTTCTTTGAACGACTTGTTTAAGAAGACTTCAGATCCACCAGTCAGAATCCTTTCATATTTGGTATACAACATCTCTGGGTGGGTCAGATTCAAGTTTCTTCAAATCGGGTCTGTTGGTTAATATTTTGGCTCACAATTGGGGCCCAAAATTTAATTTAGTGCAATGTGAGGACATTTCTTTAAAAACCTTTTTCAGATCCGCCAGTCAGAATTCTTTCAGCATTGGTATATAACAACTCAAGGGGGATCAGATTCAAGTTTGTTCAATTTGAGTCCCTGGCTTAATATTTGGGCTCTCTATGTGTGGAGGTGGTGGGGGGGGGGGGGGGAGGGGGTGAGCATGTTAGGCTCAGGTTTGTTCAGGTCCATTCCTTAGTGTTTTTCCATAACATTTCATGACTTCATTCCTTTATAATGTTGATGAACCATGTTTTACTGAATGTGACCCCCCAAATACTTCTTTGAACCACTTTGGCAGGTGAGCGATTAAGGCCCCATGAGGCCTCTTCTTTCTTCACCAACTCCCTCCTGCCTCGTCCTTCCTGTCTGAAAGTTGGAATCCCATACATTGTTAAATGTTGTCTTACAACAATTACTGTTTGGAAGATTTACAATGTAATTCAAATAATATAGTTTTCCCATATCATATCTTTAACAGGCATCCAAACAAGTTCCCCTCTGACTGCTTCCAGTGTGGATGAGTTACTTGATCTGGTTATACACCAACCTGCATCATTTTCAGAATCTCCTAAGTCGTTCATTGCTGTTTGGTACAAAGGAATCGCATCCCTTCCTTAAGTTATACTTGGTAACCTTCACCCTCTCCCAAATAGTTTTTCCAACGAACATCTTGTTAAAGCTGTTCCTTCCCAGAAGTTATAACTGGTTGAGTATTCTTTTCCCTGTGGTGTTCATTTTGTTGATATGGTTTCTGTATACGCCTGAACCTGAGACACATAGATTCATCCCCAAATATTAATATTCTGTTTCCCACAGTGTTATAGCCTTGCTTACCTCTTCTAGAGATGTGCGGTTAACTGAAACAATTATAGAAAATCCGGTGTCGAAGTTTAAAATTCCAGTGTTGAAAAACACTAATCAGGTCTTCACAATGAAGAGAGAAACAATCTAAAGTTAACTTTGTTTTCAACCTTTTGAGATGCGATACCCATTTTTCTGAACAGCTGCACTAATTGGTATTTCATTCGAGCGTGGCACTTGGCGTGAAAATAGGTGACAAAATCAACTTCTTGCGCATCAGGTTTTCACCGTTCATCAGTTTATCAAATGCGGTTTCCTTTGCAGAACTGGAACCTGCCACTTGCTCCACATTTATAATGTCAAATATATTTATTTCTGCACGTAATTTTGGAACTCCAAAATCATCTTCAAAATCACAGTTGAAGCCGGATGGAAATTTAGGGTTACAATAAACTAAATGAGCGACTTTTATTCTGTAAACTTTTTAGAGTCGGTATAATTTTTAGAGACGGTCGGGTTACCCTAAACACATGGGGGGGTGGGGGGAGCTAGTAGGCTAGTACATGAAATTAAAAAGATGCAGACTGGAATAAGCTTCATGCAGAGTGGAAAATATTCCAAAAATTAATAAACGTGCATGCTTATCTATTCCAGACACGAGAGTACACATAATTTTGCTACAGACTCAAGCCAAAAATCATCTCAAACTTGAAACTCTTGACAGAATAAGATTCACTTGGAGTATAATGGGGAATGGGATGGGAGAATGAAGGATATGTGGTTATTTAGTGACACAAAGGAGAGGTTTAGAATGCTTATCAGGGAAACTGGGGAAAATATGGTATGGGATATCATCAAACAGTTTGTTTCTGGATTTTGGAGAAGAGAAGAGAAGAGAAGAGGCAGTGGTGGTAGTGCGTCAGAGTTTAGGAGCACAGGGGTATTCAAGACATCCTGATTTGACAGGAAGCTTGGAGCTTATGGAGATGACTCACACAAGCTCCAAGCTTCCTGTCAAGTTCCTCCTTTAATTAGCAATTTGTTTAATGTTAGATACATGTTATATTGTGAGCTATGGTGACTTGTGCTGTTACTTTTTTGTTGTTGTTCATTTTTGTAACATAGCATATTCTTTGAATAAATATTGGTTAAATTAATCAAGACATCTCTCTTGAAAACTGCAACAAATCACTGGTTGGCTGAAGTGTTATTGATATTATTACATGTATGCTTTTATTTTTTTGCAGATGTTAAAGTATTCTACAACTCTGACCTTAGTTTTAGTGAGCGTTTGTATGGTCCCCTTGATGTTGATTTATGTCGAGTGAAGTTACATGAACCATTACCAGTTATTGTTCAACAGCCACTTTTATATGTTAGAGATATGGTTCCAAAACCTTGCTTTGATGCCTTAGTCAAATTAGATGAGGTAAGCACTCAATTCAGATTTAACCTTTAACTGGTTGAGTGCTAAATCTTTTTTCAAAGGTGATTTGAAACACGGGTATTTTTTTTTCTGCTGAGCAAACTTCAAGCTAATGCATACAGTGTAAAGCCACTAAAGTGGCTTCCAGCACTTTTCAATAGGGCCATGATAGTGGCTTCTAGAACTCAACCAGTTAAGACTTTGATACATTTTTGATACGCTTTGACAGCCTACATGCTGTGGTTTTCCACTTGTTGTTAGACAAGTCTTGGCTTCTTACATAAGCAGCTAAGACTTGCCTAAAAACAACTGCCATGTACTTAGAATGAACTTGTGAGTTAGCCCAGGGGCTGCAGCCCTCGAGTTAAGCCTTGAAGGCCTAATTTCGACTTGGATCACATTTTACTGCAATAAAAGATGTGCCTCAAAATGCAATGTTTTGGTAAACTTGCAAGTTACATTCTAAGTTCCTTGACAGTTGTTTCTAGACAAGTTTTGGCTGCCTATATAGGCAGCCAAGACTTGTCTAAAAACACCTGCAAAGCCACAGAATGAAGAATGTTCAGGTGTATTATAAATGTACAAACATCTTCATGCCTTTAACATAGCCACACAATGTCCAGGTGTATCATAAAATCTATAAACATCTCCATGACACCAAGGATTAAATTGTCAGTTTGTATTGAATATGTTATTCATCATTGTTCACCACTTTAAGCCCAAGCTTAACTCTCTGCTTTCTTTAGAAACTGCTGTTACAACAATAAGGGCTTCATTTTATTTGGATGTTCTTTGTAGTTTGTCCGAATCAGGTGTACTCTTTTTTGTTCATATAGTTTGTTTTGTTGTAACTTTTAGGAAAGTACATATATGCACTTTCCAGTAAATTACAACAGAACAATTATTGCTGTAGAATTCAGATGATCAAAATTAATGTATCTCCTTAGTGTGGAATTAGTTCCAATATTTTGTCAGTTCCAATATTTTTTCAGCAATTCTTAGAGATGACTTATGTATACTCTCCTGTAGAGGATAACAAATAAGAGGTCAAATAACAAGGGAATTTTAGCTCATTTATTGGAACAAAATATTCTCTATGTTTCATTTGCAAGTAAACTCTGCATTACCATACAATCAGCTGTTTTATCTGAGTCTCTTCCAATTCCCATACTATGCAGCTCTGCTATTCTCAAATGGAACAGCCTCATATAAATTACATTGCAATAAGCTACAGGCCCAGTCATTGCAGATAAATACGTGAACATCTCTGACCATGATGACCAGATTAAATTTCATTCATAACTTGCTGTGTTTTAGGTGTATAATTAGTAATAATGGCAGGGGTGCCTGTTTGAGCACATCCGACTATATAAGCAAACGTTTTCAAGCAATGTATCCTTTTCTGCCATTTTGTTCAAACTAATCATTCGTTTTAAAAGGTGATGAATTTTCCACATGCCTGCTTCGTCCCCAAATGCCTTCCCTTTGCTCTGGGCATAGTTCCCACCTACCTTTGCTCTGTTTCAAGACACCAGTAGTTATTACCTTAGTTTAAACAATATTTGTTTCCAACAGTATCTGGTAGTAATATACAATAGTATGTGGTTTGGATTCAACATTAAGCCAGAGGCTTATTGTTGTCATTTCCACATACATAATAATATTACAAACAGATTACAGATATGACAGATATGAAGTGAACACTAATCATTATGGTTGTCAAGGAGCTGGGAAACTATGTGTTTGTTCGAGTTTTTATTGGAAATATAGGTTTAGGAGAGAGAGAAAGTAAATGTTAATGATAGAAGTGCATAGAAAAAAAATACAAAACCATCAAAGATATATGATAGTTGTACTAGTTTGAGTAACCCGCATTGAAGCAATGGAGGTGGATGGATTGTCCACAAAGCGCGCCACTTACCGAGTTTGGGGATATATAAATACCAAGCTCAGCATTCAGATCCAATTACAAATACAGATTTTAACAGATTCTTTGTCCTGCATCAGCAAAGACATAACCGCATCCTCCCTTTTGGTGACTCCCTGAAAACCCATGGGCAATCATAAAATAAAATGTAATACCACATCCCAAAATCAGCATGGCCAAAAACCAACTCAAACCAACTGGGTCGAGCGAACATGAACCCAGTCAGGCTCGTATTCACTCAGCCCAGCCAACCTGGGCCGAGCCCCAACCCAGTCGATTACAGCGTGCAGTAGGGCTGAAAACCAGCCCAAACCAGCTGGTTCGAGTGAACATGAGCCCAGTCAGGCTCATACTCCCTCAGCCTAGCCAACTCGGGCCAAACTCCAACCCAAGCTATTCCAGAATGCAGTAGCATGTAAGTGGACAATCCTAGGAAATTTTGAGTATTACACAGTGGATGCGATGTAATAGTCACTTGCATTGGTAGAAATGCAGAAGCGTCCTATATCTCATCACCCAGGATCCTCCTATCGCATCCAATATGATCTCAGAAAATTGGAATAACATGTTTGGTGTAAGCCATTTTGAGGTCACTAATTGGCTGATAATTTTATAGAATTTGCTGCTGTCGACTGAACCGCCCAGGGGCTAGGGGCAAAGCACACAGGGGCTTTGACCCACACCCCAATATAGTACTAAACCATTTGGAAGAGAAGGGAGGTTCATCCATGTCTAGAGAGTTGTAGCCTGTCCGGGATGGGGGGAGAAGGGTGAGGGGGCTACAGACCATTTAATCGAAGTCATAGATACCATCATTAGGGATTTTACATGAAAATTCCATAATGGTTTTTTTGTGATAAAACTGATTGGAAAATATTCCTCATATGGTGAGAAAAAGAAATCTTTTTACAGAATCTAAATATTCCATGTAGTTTTCGAGTTATGGTCATTAGAAGTTTCAAAATTTGTCGAAAATTTAGTCACTGGGCCACAGTGCTTTCAGTATAAATCCCAGAACCCAAAACGCCCCCGAAAGTGGTGATTTTAGAACATTTTTTTCATGTAAATAAAGACATTAACACTCATAAAAATGAAAGCAGTAATCACAGAGCCTTGAGATTTCACACAGTCATGGGCCATACGTTGGCCCAGAAGTTAACTTTAAAATTTTTTAACATGACCGAACCGTCTTCAAGTTAATTTGCATATAATTTGCATAAAAATGTTAATTTTTCCTTTTAATTAGAGAATATTCCCACATTTTCCTACTAGACCTGAAATTACATCACAGGATTATTGCAGCAACTTGCCTAACATGGACAGTTTGTTTTGTAACCATACCTGATTTTAAAAAAACAGCTAAAATTTCCTAATTTGCATATTTAAGCCCCGCCCACTTTTTAAAATTCCACTATTAAGGAATGAACTGAACACTGACAAGCACAACTGACCACAAAATGACATAAGTAATGAATCCACAACATTTTGAACCCCTGAAACATGTCAGCATGCCACCAGCTAGATATAACTATAAATAGCAGCACAATTAAAATATTTAGGCCACGCCTACTTCTTTGGAAAAATAAGAAAATGTATGTAACTGTTTGAATACAACCAAACTAAAGCTTACTAAGAAAACATGTGTCTACTAACAAACTGATTCCAATATTACCTTGAAGACAAAGTTCATAGAAGCCCAATTCAGGTTCTAATAAAATTTAAAACTAATTAAATATGCAAATTTATTCAGTGATGTTGTGTATTTCAAAATATTCATTCTTATCTCAATCCATCATTTTGTCTCGCTTCTCGGTCAAAGTCAGTCAGCATGGTGAGAATAAAATCTAAACCCTCTTGTATTGAACTAATGGTCTCCAACTTCATGAGGTGATAAAATATAATTAAATTATTTTAATTATTTAATAATTTATATAAATATGCATATTTATTCATTTCAGTTTTATTTTTTACTATTATTCATTGCTAAAACCAACAACTATTTTTTCTTCTAATTTCCCGTGTAACTGGGGAAAAGAATGTTGAATGCTTTTGACTAAGACTACCAAAAGGCCACTCTGAAAGCTAGCCAGCTTTCATTCAGCTAGCTGGACAGACCATGTGTACAAGAGTAGTGTGCTGCTTGAAATGTGTAACACTCATTGTATAACAAAAGTTTTACAGCTTTGATCAGCAGTGCAAAATCCAAGAGGCCACTGGCTGGATTGACAATAAATCTTTGAGTGAAAAAGACAACAGAAGAATGAAATGTAGCATCAGTCAGGAAAAAAGTATTTGATTCCTGCACTTGTGTTCCATATAATCCTACCTGTAATATTCATATATTTTCTACTCATATTATTCGAATTTGAGCCCCTATTTTTATTCATTTTCACTAGGTTGGACTGTGAGCTAATCATTAGGATACACTATTTTGGAGTTTGGACTAAATTCTTAAAATGTTTCCATAGCTGTTGAAAGTTGGGAGTTATTTTAGAATTTTGAGGTTATTTATCCAAGATGTGGCACTTTGAAGTATTATAAACTCAGTTTGAAACTTCAGTATTAGGCAAAAATATTCCACCCTGTAGTATTATTCCAACCCATAGTATCATTTCATTTTACCAAATTTTCCACCCTTTACTATGAATCCTCACCATACTATTATTTGGATGACAGGAGTATACCTCCTCTCACATAATTCACAGTAAAGAAACATGAGGACAATGGTCAGTGAATGAAAATATATAGAGAATTAGAATATGGGATGAAGATCATCCTCACCAGTCACCAACTTTATCAGCACCACCCCCCCCCCCCCCAAACTGTAACCTACCGAGAGATCCTGACAAGCTGAAGGCTTGTTCATATTCAAGTTTTGAGACTAACCAGTAACGAATTAGAGAAGCATGTAGTTAGAGAAGAGATACAGCCTGGAGAGAGTGGATCACCATTAAACCACAAAACGCTTACGACAATTATGCACCTTTTGAGAACAGAAAACAAAAAAAGTTACAGTGCAAAACAGCTGGGGGTGCAAGAGGTCTATGAGCTGAAACATTTACATTTATTATACTTCCTTGAAAAACGGTACCCGCAATAATTGAATAAACTCAAGACTGCTGTTCTTTGATTTCACTCAGGGACCTGGTTAGGAGGATTTAGACAGAAGCCACAGGAAAAATCCAGCCCCACCACAGCCCTAGAATTTTCTACTTATGACACTAATAATTACAATTTGGTGAAAGTCCTGTTGCCCACCCTCATAACATTCTTTTCAGTTATATTTGTTATGGTCCTGCAAAATTTCAGCAACCACCCCCCCCTCCCCCCACACACACACAGCCAATATTTTTCCAATTAGTGTTCACAGTAATTACTATTCACCCAAAATCTAGTTACCTGCCACTACCCCTTATATTTTTATGGCCTTGTGTAATTCCAGTTTATCTCTTATTAGCCCCCCCCCCCCCCCCCCCCCCCCACACACACACACACTCAGAGATTTTCTAACAGTGCTCTCAGTAGTTACAATTAACAATTGGAAAGCAAGGTGAATGCTATTACCCCTTTCCAATATTTCTCATGGTTTTGGAAGTGTGAATTTCTGACTGCATTTTTTCTTGTTGTGTTTGACTATTTCCAAATCATGTTGAATTGTTATCAGTGAGAAAAGATTGTTTTCCAATTTTTATAGTGAGAGAAGATTGTTTTCCAATTTTTCAGAGTTAGTAAAAATGTCTGACTTTTTTACCACTTTTAAGCTTCAGAACATTCATACTCAGGAATCTGTGGTGGGATTTGGGTGGGGCATCAGATACCCACACACCACCTCCAAAATAACCATACCACTGGTTGTATTTGCAAGAAGGCCTACAAATGCTCAAAATTTTGAGGGGGGGGGGGGAGCACAACAAATATACTCATCCTCCCCCCCCCCCCCCCCAGTTCCATGTGGGTTGGAAAAGGTTTGGGGGTGCATCCCCAACTTCCCTATGAACCCAAATCTATGGTTGTATTTTTAAGTACATTAGAATGTTAAAAAGTTTTTGCTTAATTTTATGTGGTCTTTTCTGCAATTTTTAATAGTGCGGCATTTTGATTCCATCACAAGTTTTCCAGATACCGACTATTTGGTAAACTTTACGTAAAAACGTGTGGGACCAGATTAAAGATGAATTCAGTATCAGTGGATGTAAAACTGTCTGGTATCAAATTTATGCAATTAATAACTTTTGTTGCGTTGTTATAATTTGCTGGCCTGTTTACCTGGTCGCCTGAAAACTGAAATTGAGTCTGAGAAAACACTTGGAGACTGCGTGTTGTTTGATCGGACTCGGTCACTGATCAAAAACGACACGAGGTTCACCTTCTGGTCTGTCTCATTTTTTCCTTAAAATATATCTTTAAAATGAATCAAAGTCATGAACTATTTACTGATTTAATTTTATATTCAAAGAAAAACGTGTACTAGTATCCAAACTGTTGATAATTCTATCTTGCAATCATAACCCGAAAACGTCAAACGGTCTTTCCCTGATGAAATTAGTACACAAGAACCTCCGCGTGACGTAAAAGTGGGTCAATGCGAAAGTAGCAACAATTTTTGGCGGCGTTTCCGCTGGAGGTGCTTGGGTGTATCACTTTAAAACCATCATAAATGAAAAGAACGTATTCGAAATATCATTACCAGGTACCGTACTTTTTGATAAATATTTTTTTTGACGTGGAAAAATCGTTCCAAAAACTTTATTGCGTCAGAAAAATGGTAAAAAATTGACGATTCGAAAAGTACGGTACCCTGTGATAAAGAGCAAAGTCTCAGGAATCCCATTGTGTGCCTCATATAATTGTATATGACGTATCCTCCAGCGGAAATCGTCATAAGCACGAGAGGGGTAAATCCGTTGTTTACAAAAAACGCGGGTCAGAAATGCGAAATGCGAGAAAATGTCGACTCGTCGAGTTTAAACGTCTCGCGAAACGAAAATACTTACAATTATAGAATTTCTTGTACACCCACTTGTTCATGGATATTTTATTAACAAACGTGTTGCTTTGTGACCATCAACAATTTTTATTTAATTTTTTACAAGCAATTAAAGTTGAAAAATTGGAAATTTTCACTGTGACTACGCGATGACGTCACACGACTGAACACTCTACCATCATGTTGGGATGTGTCATCCTCTTTTCTGTCATTTAGCTGAACATACCACTAGCCGAAATAAAACTCTGTACAGTCCCAAAAATGAGACGATAGTCTTCATTACAGTATTGCTCAGAACCACATAAGAGCATAGTGCAGTGTATGCCTGGAGGGAGATTCCCAAACCTGAGCATATACTGGGCAGTCTAAGAGAAAGTGTTCACTTGTCTCTGGATCGCCACACCGACACAGAGGAGATTGAGCCATTTGGTTATCGTTTAGGTTGTGCGTTAAGACTATTGCATCTGAGTCGTAAACGACAGTGGTAAATTTATTAACGTGTAACTGTCATCAACAATTCTTCCTTTGTATTTCAGGTTTATTGGAGTGGATAACTCTATTAATTATTTTATAGCATTTTGTATAGGGTACACTGCGGCTAGTATTTTCATTACAATATTCATCTAATCTTGAATTTAAAAAAGCAGTCTGCCAATATGGTAATTCGTCTTCAGTTTTCTTTCAAGCAAACAGGCTTGCTTCTGTGGTTCATCTCATTACAATTTTGTTGTCATAAATAATTTTTTAGGCCAGGAAGTAATAATAAAATCAGATAACTGTAAATTCATTGCAGTGATTTCTAGCTTTTGCTTGAGAGTCTGTAAAGTTTTACGAGCACTCTACACAGTTAACCCCTAGCACTCTCTATAGTACAACAAAATTTTCTTCATTCAATCTCTTTCTTGCTTAACTACGAATTTAACCAATTATATCTTGACTGATAGAGCTCACTGAGCTCTGTCAAACGAGGTATAATTGGTTAAATATCAAACTACATTATTGAAAATATTTCCCACTGAAAACTTTGCCATTTTGACATCAGGATGCAAAGGGTTAATATCTATCTGTTTTTCATCTTCATTTTCTTCCAAGAATTATCTTCTAAGCATCATCAACCCTTTGCACAATCATACTGAAGAATCAAAATTTCAAGCCACAAATTTTTTACATTATGCGACTGATAAACCAGTTCTCTTTGTTTGACAGGACACAAATTTGTGGTTAGAAATTTTGTTGTCTTGACATTTTTGTGGGTAATGATGCTGTTTAGTCATGGGCAATTAGTCAGTTGCCTTACCAGTCAAATGCTTCAACTGGCAAACTGTATAGTCAGATAGGATTGTTATACCCCCTCTGGGGGTATAAAGGAAATGCCTTGTCATACCATCTGTCCGTCCATCCATCCATATGTTTGTCCATCCATCCATCCATCCATCCATCCATCCATCCATCCATCCATCCATCCATCCATCCATCCATCCATCCATCCATCCATCCATCCATCCATCCATCCATCCATCCATCCATCCATCCATCCATCTGTCTATCCGTCCCGAAATTCAATCATGAATAACTTGTAAAGTACTTGGTTAAGTGACTTGATATTTGGTATGCAAGTGCATCTTGCTGTATACCCAAAGTGAAATGCAAGTGTTGTTCGAGATTTTATTGCGAGAGTCATTGCCCTTTATGGACTTAGAATTTGTCCGCCTTGAAATTAATTCATGAGTAACTTGCAGAGTACTCAATGGAATGACTTCATATTTGATGTGCAACTCTATATTATTGACGTCTACCCACAGTACAAGGTCCATCTGTCTGTCAGTCCAGGCTTAGCAGAGGTACATTGTGGGGTTTACAATTTAGGGTCAGTGGTAGTTGTGGGGTTGGGTTAGTACAGTGGTCACTTGTGGCATTTTTTTTTGCACTGTGGGGTTAATTTTTTGACCTTGTGGTGTTAGGGTTTAACATAGGAAAAACCCCACAAGTAAGAACGTGTAAGAACATCTATCTGTCCATCCGCCCCAAAATTCAATCATCAATAAAGTACTTGGTTGAGTGACTTGATATTTGGTATGCAAGTGTATCCTATTGCTTATACCTATAGTGAAATGCAGGTGTCGTTCGAGATTTTATTGTCAGAGTCATTGCCCATCCATCCATCCATCTGTCCTGAAATTCAATCATGAATAACTTGTAAAGTCCTTGGTTAAGTGACTTGATATTTGGTATGCAAGTGTATCCTATTGCTGTATACCCATAGTTTGTGTGGAATTTTGGCAAGGCTAATTTCACCCAAATGAATCAACTTCTGGCGGAAACAGACTGGGAAACCCACATTTGCTCCCCTAATGACTCGGTCCAAAATTTTGTAAATATTTTTCTAAACATCGCCCAAACCTGTATCCCTTATTATAAGGTCAAAATTAGGAAAAATGATAAGACATGGTTCAATAATTCGATTAGGAGGGAAATTCGACGTAGGGACTGAGCTCGGAAATCAACTTTAGTACACAACACCCCTCACCTATGGGCCAAGTATAGAGCTGCTAGAAACAAAGGTAATAATATGAAAAAAATTACAAAACAGCAATACATGCCGAAATTAGACACTTCGTTATCTGGTGACGTACAACCTAGGGAATTTTGGTATATTGTAAAATAATTATTAGGTGGATTTTCGGGTGATTCTTGTATCCTCCCGCTTCATGTACCTGACAATGATGATGCAATTGATGACAATTTAGAAAAAGTCACTTTGTTTAACGATCTCTTCATTCAAAATAGTAAGCTTCCAACATCGAATCATGTACTGCCACCCTTTAAACATAAATGTTCTCGTTCTCTGTCCAAAATATCATTCACTGAACTTTACATCATGAACATATTGACCTCTCTTCCAGTGAAAAAGTCAAACGGACACGACGGCATCAGACATAAGCTTCTAAAGGAAACTAAAGATTCTGTGTGCAGACCCCTATATTTGTTATTTACTAAATCCGTGGATTCCTGTATTTATCTCGATGAATGGAAGCTAGCAGATGTGATTCCCGTATTCAAAAAGAATGAAAGATTTAATGCCCGAAATTACTGCCCAATTTCTTTATTGTCTTGTATTGGCAAGTTAATGGAAAGAGTTGTGTTTAGAGAAGTACATAAGCACTTTTTTGACAATAACCTTTTTTCAAATACCAGTCAGGTTTTTTACCAAACAACAGCACAGTATTTCAACTAATTGAGATCTATCATAATCTATGCAAAGCCTTTGACGATCATGGATATTCTTGTGGAGTCTTCTTTGATATCTCGAAGGCATTTGATAGAGTATGGCACGTGGGTTTAATTTTTAACCTCAAAGAGTACGGTACATCAGGACAGCTCATTCATTGGTTTAAAGACTATCTAACTAATCGCAAGCAAAGAGTAAAAATCAACAACCAGTGCTCTGAGTACAAATGCATTGAAGCCGGGGTCCCACAAGGCTCAGTCCTAGGTCCCCTCCTCTTCTTAGTTTATATCAATGATATCGCTGATGAAATTGTCTCTTTGACCAGATTATTTGCTGACGACACATGTCTAACTCAATCTGCCCCACAAGTTTCCATAATTAAATATAATTTAAACTTAGATCTTGAAAAAATAAAGAAATGGGCCAATACTTGGCTTGTAAGTTTTAATCCCCCAAAAAACTAATAACTTGTTGTTTACGCAAAATAGAAATGTTACACATCCAAACAATTTTTTGGATGGACCTCTTGAATTTGTTACTTCTCACAAGCACCTTGGAGTAATCCTCCAGTCTAACTTATCTTGGGAGGGCCGCATCGATCACATATGTAAGAAAGCCTGTTCTGGACTCTCACAATTGAGAAAACTAAAGTATTTGCTTGACCATAAAACACTAGAGAGAATGCACTGTGCATTTATACTCTCCATAATGGAATATGCAAGCGCCGTATGGTCTGGAGCACCATTGTGCCTACTAAAACATCTAGAAAACGTACACTGTGATGCCGCAAGAATTGTATCAGGCTTGACAAGATCAGTTTCAGGTGAACGTCATCTTCAAGAGCTCGGCTGGCGAACTTTAGAAGAAAGACGTCATATTCACAAAATGAGTATATTTTACAAAATAGTCTGCGGCGATGTCCCCCATTTTTTAAGCAAACTATTACCTCAATTAGTGTCTGAACGATCGCAATACTCACTTCGTAATTCATTAAATTATTCGCCATATAATTTAAGGACAGAACTATGGAAACGGTCTTCCTTTCCTTCTTGCATCAAGTTTTGGAATGGTTTGCAAGAGGCGGTTCGCAGCAGCCCCACCCTTGCTGTTTTTAAAAATCACATTTCAAGAACTGTGTATAAACCCCCTCTGTATTTTAATGCAGGCAAACAAAAATTTAATATCATTCTTTGTAAACTGAGGGTAGGCTGTAGCGATTTAAATGGTGACAGTTTTATCAACTTTATTTCTGCTCAGCTCGATTGTTTCTGTGGTCACCACCTAGAAGACGCAGAGCACTTCTTTCGTGTCTGTCCACTCAATAATCAGGCTCGGTGTGACCTGTTCAAGAGATTATCTGATCTCAGTATCAATCCAATTCAATTGAATGTTATTCTCTTTGGAGATCCCAATTTGTCCGATACTATCAACACTTCCAAACAAAGGTTTATAAAAAATACTCAGAGATTCGTCATCGAGTGACTATTTTACCTGACATGTACATATGTTATCCAGGTCTGGAGTGATTATTATTATCATTATTATTATTATTATTATTATTTTTATTATTATTATTATTATTATTATTATTATTATTATTATTAATATTTGCTGATATTACCGTTTTGGGAATTGGTTTGGGGCTAAACAGGAAGCAATGTCGAGAGCTTGGGTTGGGGGGGGGGGGGGGGGGCACCACCAACAATACAGACTCAACATTTTTTCTTCTTTTTTTCCATCTTTTTCAGGTTTCTTTTTTTTTTGTTTTTTTTTATTCCAAATTGTACATTCTATTATGTCATTTAGTTTGTTTATCTAACTGCCATTTGTATAATCTACATTCATGTGAATGGGAGCAAAGGGTGTTCTAAGTGAATAGCACTTGTCCTTCAATCCTCATTTGATTTTTATTTATTGGCAAGTAAAAATATGTTTAATAAAAAAAAAAAAAATACCCATAGTGAAATGCAGGTGTCGTTCGAGATTTTATTGCCAGAGTCATTGCCCTTTATGTACTTAGTATTTGTATATACCCAAAAACTGTATCACCTATAGTCAGACTTGCCTTGTTAAATAAGCGGGGGTATCTTTTTGTGTCACTGTATGGTCACACTTTATTTTCCTTTCCTTTTCTGAGTATCAAAATGAAGCACCTATACAATGTGCTAACATATTTTTAAAAACTGACTTGATAACAATCCTTAATTTCGGTTGGCCTGCACATTGTGGGGGTATTTTCTTAGCAGTGCTTATTTTAAATAATAATTTTAATAGAACATGAACAAGCCTACTGGTCTTCCTTTTGTCGAATTATCCCTTCCCTATTCTTCATATTTTTCACTTTGCTTCCATTATTATTTCATCCACATTCAACTGTGAATTTTTTCTCTTATTGGAGCATAGCCATATGAGGTAGCATTTCTAATTAAATTTTGTGGCTTTTTATGCCCAACCTGTCAGGAGGGGTCCTTATGTCAACAACATATCTGTTCTTATCCATCCATCTGTAAACTTTTGGTTTTCGCCAAATAACTCAATAACACCTTCACGTATCATTATCATCTCATGTGTTGAGGATGGGTAGTGGAAGGTTTCATTCAATAATGGTCCAGATTCGATGTTTAATATGACTGTCATGGCAGCCATCTTGGATTTTGTTTCTGCTAATTAACTCAAGAATGCCTTTCACTGTTTAGTCTCACCTCTTGGTGATGTGTTGAGAGTGGATAGTTGAAGGTTCCTATTGCCATGGCATACATATTGATATTTTTATACTGTACCAATGACCCAGACATAGCTGGTGCTAACTCTTAAAATATAGGGCCAAACACAAATTTTGCCCCCCAATCCCCAAAATTTGCATCTAAAACCAAAGAAAACATGTCCTGAGTGGCCCTCCACACTTCACCTCTACTGCGCATGCGCAGTGTCAAAGACGTTCCGAAATTGGCACCATTAATCATTCTAAGTTTGGCCCTTCATCAGTTAACATCTGACTGATCTTTGTGCTTGTAAATCTCAGTTTAAATGATGCCAGACACATAAATATTAGTGAAATGGTGATTCTAAGGAGGATAGAGAAGGAGGAGAGGGAAAATGTGTGACAGAATATTATCAGGGCTGTAACTTAAAATATTTTAATGAAATTATGTTAAGTTACCTATTTTCGAGGCAGCAGCCATTTTGTTGTCATTCTGATTATTTAGTTACACTGATTTTTCAGTGTTTTCCTCTCTCCCTGTCCTTTAAGTCCCCCCTTGCTATTCTCCCATGCTTTTGGCATAGTTTTTGTAATTATTATTACTAAATTTTCTTGGGAGTTTTAGCTGAATAACAGAATGAATTCTGTTCTTTTCCCCATGTTTACGTCTTCACCTACGGGTGGTTAGGCGTTGTGTTCTGCATCTTCCATCTGATGTTCTGCAGTTTCTTCCCTGGAAGTCTCTGTTTTGCATCAGATAGTGTATTTTTGGTAACTGATTCCGGGCCTGGGTGCCTGGAGTCTTATTTTAGTGTTTTTACATTCATTGTTTACATTTACAACAGCCCTCTGTGTGAGGGGGGGATTTCTGGAAAATAATATCTTGATGTTATTTTAATCATAACTAGATACATTATTATTGTTCGTAAGTGTTGAATAAATTGTTTAAAATATTTTTAAAATTTTTGTCCACACTTAGGCTTGGGATCCATTGGGGCTCAACGTTACTTTTCAGAAACTTGGGCTGTTCTGAAAAAATATTTTTTCAAAATATTTTGATTTCAATTATTTTTTCTATATTAATGGATCATATTATTATTATGTATTTTGATTGCCAGGGGTTAGTGCGAGTACCAGGACTTGTTTTCTTTTCACATTGAAAGGATATTGATCAATTGTAATAAGAGGAAGTCTTCCTCTGACTTTTATAATCATTCTATATGTGGTCAGTGTACTCGCATTAACTCCTGTTCTGTATCGTATGATTTCGATGACAATATGGGAAGCGTATGTCACGGTATGTTAGGGGGGAATTGGACACTTCGGTCCTTTCCCCGCAGGGTCACTCTACTTTATCAATTTCTATTTCAGACGATCAAGATTAGGGTGATGTATCTGTGATGTCTTCCAACAGTGTGCCTCCGTCGTCACAATTAATGAAGGGCTAGCGGAAAAGTGCTCATGTAAATACGCCAATTGCCTAAGAGGACCCTAGTAGGTTTGACGGCCTTTGACGTCCGCTAGCTCGCCCGGTGTAGCGTCCATTCTCCGAATGGTTCGGCAGCCGGGTTCGTCCGTTGCGGTCTAGAAGGAATTTTGGGGTGATGCGAGCACTATAAATCAACCAAATGCACACCCAGTGACGGCGGATCAGAGGGAGAACGGAGGAAGCCTTTTAGTCCGGTTCATAGCTCGTTCTGGTCCATCCGGACGGCGAGCGAGAGAGGCCCCTCTCTCGTACAACAACATCTGGCCCCAGATGTTGTGGTACAAAATGTTTCGCATTCGGAGCATACGTCCGTCGCTCGGGACGCTCCGACATTTAGTCAGTCCGGAGTAGACTGTCAATAAGGCTTCCTCATTCTCATAGTAGCGCACACGACCGCTCTTGGCTACGTGACCTCCGATATCCAGTCAGCTTCGCCAGTCAGAGAATCATCGGCGACCAGGTCACTCCATCCGGTAGCCAGGGATACGAGGCCTGCAGACTCCGGACGTTCGCATGGGAAGTGTGCGGGAGTCAACGTACACGGAGCTTCCGGCGGCAATGCATCGTAAGACCGCTACTGCACAGGCCTCGGGAACGGACGTGCTTTCCTAAATAGCACAGTTTATCGCAGCATCCCAGCATCAACTAAATCTGTCGCATATTTTTTATCCGACGATGCTGGGTCGGGACGCTCCGCGGAAGCGGGTACGGACATCCGAAAATTTCATCCGGTCCGACGGGATACTGAAAGGGATTTGGAGGATTTCGAGCTTTCCCTTTCGGAACAACATATGCTGTTGTGTATGTCATCTGACTTGGTCTTCTACAGCTTCTTTCGTCGGACCAGAATGCTGCGATGCCAGATAAGAAACTGATAGCGTCGGTGGACTTAGAAATATTTTTATACTGTACCAATGACCCAGACATAGCTGGTGCTAACTCTTAAAATATAGGGCCAAACACAAATTTTGCCCCCCAATCCCCAAAATTTGCATCTAAAACTAAAGAAAACATGTCCTGAAAGGCCCTCCACACTTTGCCCCTACTGCGCATGCGCAGTGTCAAGGACGTTCCGAAATTGGCGCCATTAATCATTCTAAGTTTGGCCCTTCATCAGTTAACATCTGACTGATCTTTGTGCTTATAAATCTCAGTTTAAATGATGCCAGACACATAAATATTAGTGAAATGGTGATTCTAAGGAGGATAGAGAAGGAGGAGAGGAAAAGAATGTGTGACAGAATATTATCAGGGCTGTAACTTAAAATTTTTTAATGAAATTATGTTAAGTTACCTATTTTCAAGGCAGCAGCCATTTTGTTGTCATTCTGATTATTTAGTTACACTGTTTTTTAAGTGTTTTCCTCTCTCCCTGTCCTTTAAGTTCCCCCTTGCTATTCTCCCATGCTTTTGGCATAGTTTTTGTAATTATTATTACTAAATTTTCTTGGGAGTTTTAGCTGAATAACAGAATGAATTCTGTTCTTTCCCCATGTTTACGTCTTCACCTACGGGTGGTTAGGCATTGTGTTCTGCATCTACCATCTGATGTTCTGCAGTTTCTTCCCTGGAAGTCTCTGTTTTGCATCAGATAGTGTATTTTTGGTAACTGATTTCGGGCCTGGGTGCCTGGAGTCTTATTTTAGTGTTTTTACACTCATTGTTTACATTTACAACAGCCCTCTGTGTGAGAGGGGGATTTCTAAAAAATAATACCTTGATGTTATTTTAATCATAACTAGATACATTATTATTGTTCGTAAGTGTTGAATAAATTGTTTAAAATATTTTTAAAATTTTTGTCCACACTTAGGCTTGGGATCCATTGGGGCTCAACGTTACTTTTCAGAAACTTGGGCTGTTCTGAAAAAATATTTTTTCAAAATATTTTGATTTCAATTATTTTTTCTATATTAATGGATCATATTATTATTATGTATTTTGATTGCCAGGGGTTAGTGCGAGTACCAGGACTTGTTTTCTTTTCACATTGAAAGGATATTGATCAATTGTTTTAAGAGGAAGTCTTCCTCTGACTTTATTATCATTCTATATGTGGTCAGTGTACTCGCATTAACTCCTGTTCTGTATCGTATGATTTCGATGACAATATGGGAAGCGTATGTCACGGTATGTTGTTGGGGATTTGGACACTCCGGTCCTTTCCCCGCAGGGTCACTCTACTTTATCAATTTCTATTTCAGACGATCAAGATTAGGGTGATGTATCTGTGATGTCTTCCAACAGTGTGCCTCCGTCGTCACAATTAATGAAGGGCTAGCGGAAAAGTGCTCATGTAAATACGCCAATTGCCTAAGAGGACCCTAGTAGGTTCGACGGCCTTTGACGTCCGCTAGCTCGCCCGGTGTAGCGTCCATTCACCGAATGGTTCGGCAGCCGGGTTCGTCCGTTGCGGTCTAGAAGGAATTTTGGGGTGATGCGAGCACTATAAATTAACCTAATGCACACCCAGTGACGGCGGATCGGAGGGAGAACGCAGGAAGCCTTTTAGTCCGGTTCATAGCTCGTTCCGGTCCATCCGGACGGCAAGCGAGAGAGGCCCCTCTCTCGTTCAACAACATCTGGCCCCAGATGTTGTGGTACAATATGTGTCGCAAGCGGAGCATACGTCCGTCGCTCGGGACGCTCCGTTGTATAGGCAGTCCGCTGAGACTGCTAAGGCTTCCTCTTCTCGTCAGCGCACACGACCGCACCTTGGCTGCGTGACCGCCGATATATTACCAGCTTCGCCGATCAAGGATTCTTCGGCGACCAGGTCACACCATCCGGTAGCCAGGGACACGAGGCCTGCAGACTCCGGACGTTCACATAGGAAGTGTGCGGGAGTCAACGTACACGGAGCTTCCGGCGGCAATGCATCGTAAGACCGCTACTGCACAGGCCTCGGGAACGGACGTGCTTTCCTTAATAGCACAGTTTATCGCAGCATCCCAGCATCAACTGAATCTGTCGCATATATTTTATCCGACGATGCTGGGTCGGGACGCTCCGCGGAAGCGGGTACGGACGTCCGAAAGTTTCATCCGGTCTGACGGGATACCGAAAGGGATTCGGAGGATTTTGAGCTTTCCCTTTCGGAACAACATATGCTGTTGTGTATGTCATCTGACTTGGTCTTCTACAGCTTCTTTCGTCGGACCAGAATGCTGCGATGCCGGATAAGAAACTGATAGCGTCGGTGGACTTAGAAATTTTTGGTTCGGTTCAGGGACATCGTCCCTCAGTTCCGACATAGTCCAATAATGTCACACAAACTTTCGAATTATTGAACGACGCTATATATATTATTATTTTATGCTTGCTAACCAAGCATTTCTGGTTTCTTGTTCGAAGAGTTATGGAGATGTCTTTCAAAAGTGTGCCTCTGTCGTCATAGTTAATGAAGAGTTAGCGGAAATAAGTGCTCATGGAATATGTCTATCGCCTACGGAGTGACATTCGCTAGCTCACCCGGTGTAGCGTACATTGATCGAATGGTTCGGCTGCCGGGTTCGTCCGTTGCGGTCTAGGAAGGAGATTTGGGTGATGCGAGCACTTTAATTACTTTAGTACTCACCCAGTGACGGCAGATTGAGGACAGATCGGAGGAAGCCTGTTAGTCCAGTTCCTGGCTTGTCCAGGTCCATCCGGGCTGTGAGCGAGAGAGGTCCCTCTCTCACCCAACAACATAGGGGACCGCATGTTGTGGTTCAGATATTTTACATTCGGAGCATATGTCCGTTGGTCGGGACGCTCCGTTATATTGACAGTCCGAGAGACTGTCTTTAATGCTTCCTCATCCTCACAGCAGGGCACACGACCGCACATTGGCTACGTGACCTCGAGTATCCGATCAGTTTCGGCATTCAGTGATTCCACGGCGAATAGGTTGCGCCATCCGGTAGCCAAGGGACACGAGGCCTATACACTCCGTTCGCTCGCATATTGGTAGTATGCACGGTGTAACAATCACGGAGCTTCCAGCGGCAATGCATCGTAAGACTGCTTCTCCTCAGGCCTCAGTGACGGACGTGCTATCCGAGTTAGCACAGTTGTTTTGCAGCATCCCAGCAATTGATAGTTTCTCGGTCGAATCAGGAATTATCCGACGGCGCTGGGTCGGTGCGGTCCGCGGTTGCATCAGGTACGGACGACCGAACGCTTTATAGGGTCCGACAGGATGGCGAAAGGGATTCGAAAGATTTCGAGTTTTCCCTTTAGTAGTATCGGAAGATGCCTTTCATATCTTCTGGCATTATCTTCCAGTGATTATTATTTCGGACTGCATTGCTGCGATCTTGGATAAGAGACTTATAGCGTCATTGGACTCGGATTTTTCGATCGGTTCAGGGACATTGTCCCTGACTTACCGACGCAGTCCAATATTGTCATTACAACATGTGTTTTATTTTTCGACGCTATATATATATATATATATACAAGCCTGCTACTAAGCATGATAGTTTAGTTTCTTGTCCGCGTTGCTCATTTCTGCCATTTTATCATTTATACAAATAGTTTATTTTGGCAGAGCAGGGCATACCGAGAGTTCATATGCGTCTAGACAGTGTGATTAAAGACTGCATATATTCTTTTTCGCCGTTTATGTCTTTTCCAATTTCAATGTTGGGAACGACATTATGTATAGTAGACTTAACTTAGACGCTTTATTATACGTAATCCGCCTTACTGAGGCGTTATCATTACGTCTTCAAGAAAAGATTTACGGGATATTATTCTCAATGTAATTTCTTTTGAGGGCAGTAGTTTGTTCACGTATAACTCCGCCCTTCAGTGGCTGATTGGAGTTAGTTAGACGTGACGCAGCCCTAGCTACATCCACACGCGTGGATAGTAAGGTTAAGAACTCTCTCAGAGTCGCTTCGTTCTCGGAGGAGCTTCTCTTCGACAGCAACTTTTCGGCAATCCATGAATTGCTCGATTTACACGTTCTCTTGTCTATCTAGTGTTACAAGAGATTCAGACTGGGGCAAACATTCGGTGGTTGACTCAGTGAGTGCCGCCGCAGTTGCCGGACCCGAGTGTGGCTGTTATGACGGTTGCCAGTCAAACAGATTGGGATATAATACTGATCCCTACGGATTCGAAGTGCCAGGGTCTTTGGGTTCCGCAGTCTTTTAGCAATCAGTTTAACTTCCGCGGAATAATGTTTCTTAGGCTTGCTTTATGTCATTGCATGAACATTATTCAGAAACGCATGCCCAAATTCCTGTCCTTTAATTCGACAGTAGTGGCGTATCTCCGGAACTAGGGAGGCACTCTTTCGTTTCCGTTATTCATTTTAATGGAAAGAATCCGTCTGTTGGTTATAGTACACCAAGTTCAGTTTTGGTCCGTCATATTACGGGTCGTCTGATTGTTTTATCGGACTCCCGTTCTCTTACGCTTCGCTTGTTGCTGTCAGAATGGACTCTCAACAAACAAGTATTCAATCAGATTTGCTATCTATGGGAGCGCCCAATGATGATTTATTTATGACACAGCTTGCTAATCAATTGCAGACGTATGTGTTGGCTTGTCCAGATCTCTGAGCTAATATTGTTAACGCTCTATTGATCTATAGGACGGAATGATAGGATACGCGTATCCTCCGGCGCTGTTGTTTTAGCAGGTATTGCTAAGATAAACAACCACAATACATTTCTGTTGATAGCATCTCTATCTTCACAGAGATCATGAGTAATTTACTCTCTTGTCTACTGTGGGTCTTAACGTGAAATCTTCCTCTATGTGAGGATCTTTTTCACTGGGTAAATCGTGTCATTTTTATCACAACCAGCAAGGTCGCAACCTTCATGTATTCCGTTGTGTGGTCCGTATTGCATTGTAAGCACTGTACTGGACGAGCTTTGGACGCGATTTCTTACTATAGGAGATCCTCTTCTTCGCTATTCTATGCGGCTAAAGTGGAGACTCTTCCGTCGTGGTGTAGGGATCATTATGTTCATATTGTTGATCCCTCCATACTACTCATTGCTATTTTTTATACTTGTTTCACAAGATCTACTGCAGCCTGTTATTATTTAGGTTATAGGTTTATGTTACCTCATACCTATGCACTCTACGATAGTTTACAATTGAGTCTTTTGTCTCTTTATCTAAGTCAGTTAGTAACTTTTTGATAAATAGACTTAGAATCTTTAGATTAAATTCCTATACGGATTTTAACTTCGGTTCTTATTTAGCTAAGTAATCATTTGAGCCTCTGGAAACAGTAGTTTTCAAATTCTGACCTTTTAGACAGTAATTCTGTTGGTTTCTCTTTTACTGTAGAGTCAGTGAGTTTCATGCACTATCGATGGATGATTTTCACTTTCATAGTTTCGGAATCAATACTTCCGTTACTATTTAGGTTGGATTGTTGCATAAGAGTTAGGCTCCTATTATCCGGAACCTATTATTTTAAGGTCCTTCCGTCTTCGTATGGGCATAGGCCTTTACTCTTTCCGGGTACAGTTTATGTATTTATAAACAGATATCTGTTTATTACAAAGGGCGTAAGCTTCTTCTGTCTTTGATGTCTAGTAGAAGGACGTTACGCTCCATTTTATTGTTAATGGATTCTATTAACTATCGGTACTGCTTATGGTATAATTGACTTAGCAGTTGTGCTTAAGATTTCGGCTCATGAAGTAAGAGTTCTTCTACTTCTTGGGCTTACATTAATAGTGTCGCTATTATAGATTTTTGAAGGCCGCTCATTGCGCTCAGCCATCCACATTCATGAATTTTATCTTAGAAATATCGAGTCCATTTCTGGAGGCCTCTATTGTTAGGTCTATTATCTACTGCTCAGAATGTCATTCACTTAACAGTTGCTACTATAGCTAGGTAGGCTGTCTGTTCCGGCAGTGTCTCCGTTCGGCTGCCCTCTTCGCTCTGGGCTATTTGACCCAGGGCAAGAAAAAGGGGGGGGGGGGGGGGAGGGTGTTCCCTTGGGTCACCTGTTTTACTATGAAAACAAGGGGATACCTCCTCCGGAGTTAGTAATTCTGAGCTGTTATTGGGATGGTTGTTTAGTGAGAAGTTTAGGTTTTTAAAATTCATTCAAGTCTTAGTTTTTAAAGTATAGCTTTTGAATATTGCATATGTCAACGGACATGATTATGCAATCCTCAGACACTTTTAGGAGTATAAGAGTCTCTATTCTCTAGACTTACTTTATTTATTGTCTTACTTTAAAAATTATTAGTATAAGGATTATATTGGATATTAATAGAGTACTTGGATGTATGAAGCTCAATTTTGGAAGGTGTTGTATCTTTCTAATTTATCATAAATAAGAAAGATACATGTAAGGCCTATTACTTCTTTTTCCCTACAGGGGATGACTCTATTTTATTTTATTGAGCGTATTCCATTTTGCTCTATGTCCTTGGCCCTCCAGCCTTTTTACTATTCAGCTATGTCTGGGTCATTGGTACAGTATAAAAATGTTAAAAAATTTATAGTAATTTATATATTTTTTATACTTACCAATGACCCAGACGGGGATGGCCCTCCCAGGAGTTGGGAACTCTTGCCTCCCCGCTGAGTACATAGCGCTTACCAGGCACTGGTTATTGAATGATTAATGGCGCCAATTTCGGAACGTCCTTGACACTGCGCATGCGCAGTAGGGGCGAAGTGTGGAGGGCCTTTCAGGACATGTTTTCTTTAGTTTTAGATGCAAATTTTGGGGATTGGGGGGCAAAATTTGTGTTTGGCCCTATATTTTAAGAGTTAGCACCAGCTATGTCTGGGTCATTGGTAAGTATAAAAAATATATAAATTACTATAAATTTTTTAACTTTTTATACTTACCAATGACCCAGACGGGGATGGCCCTCCCAGGAGTTGGGAACTCTTGCCTCCCCGCTGAGTACATAGCACTTACCAGGCACTGGTTATTAGAATGATTAATGGCGCCAATTTCGGAACGTCCTTGACACTGCGCATGCGCAGTAGAGGTGAAGTGTGGAGGGCCACTCAGGACATGTTTTCTTTGGTTTTAGATGCAAATTTTGGGGATTGGGGGGCAAAATTTGTGTTTGGCCCTATATTTTAAGAGTTAGCACCAGCTATGTCTGGGTCATTGGTAAGTATAAAAATATAGAAATTACTATAAATTTTTTAACTTTGCCTTGCCAGTCATGTTAGGTTTTCTACAGTTTAACATAACCCTTACGGGGGCTAATTCTGACTTTGATCATTTTAACTGCAACAGAACAGGTGCCCCAACATACAGTATCAGGGTTAACTCACAAATTACATTCTATGTACCCTGGAAGTTGTTTTAAGACAAGTCTTGGCAGCTTATGTAGGCAGCCAAGACTTGCCTAAAACAACTGCAAAGCCACAGAATGTTGAAGAAGTGCAGCAAAAATAGATAAAACTCTCCAGACTTTTAAGGGTTAAGGATTACTTTACTCATCAGCCTTATCTCTTGGTGATGTGTTGATAGTGGGTAGTGGAAGTCTCCTTTTGCCATGGCATCGATATTAATTTTTCCATGGCAAACATATTATGGTTTTCATCAGTTAACTTAAGGATGACTTTACTCGGCAGCCTTATCTCTTGGTGATGTGTTGAGGGTGGGCAGTTAGTAGAAGTTTCCTTTTTATACCCCCCGCAAACAAAGTTTGGGGGGAGGTATATAGGAATCACCCTGTCTGTCCATCCATCCGTCCATCCATCCATGCGTCTGTCTGTCCATCCTTATAAGCGCAACTCCTCCTAAACCGTGTGAAGAATTTTCATAAAACTTTACACAATGGAAGAACTCCATATGAAGATGTGCATGAAGCAATATAATTCCATTCTGACAGGTGCGGGGGGGGGGGTATCACTTTGTGAGCTTGCTCACAGTACCTCTAGTTGATAATTTCTGGATTCAGTATTCAGTATGGCTGTCATGATGGCAACAATCGTGATTTTGGTTTGCGTCACTTAGCTCAAGAATGCCTCGACTGATGAGCCTCATCTCTTGGTGATGTGTTGAGGGTGGGTAATGGAGGTTCCTTTCAGTAATTGTCCTGATTTGATATTCAGTAATTTTTGCAGAGAAAATGGGGGCACGTATGAACCAAGTTCTTTAAGGGAAATGAAAAGGAGTTTTCATTGACACTTGAAAACACACTGGTGTGAGAAAAATTTTGCATGGTTCCCACATGTCCTTAATTCAAGGTTTGGCCTTGAATCTGACTAAGGGTCTTTCAAGGTCTTGAAATCTGAAAAATGTGTCCGGAGGCCTTCAAAAGCTTTGAATATTCACAAAATAAAAATCCTGATGAATCATGTAATCATTACAATATAGTTTTATATGCCAGAGTTTGTGAAGGCATAGTAGTAACTAGGACAAGGAGGGGTAATGACTGGAGGTCCTAGTTAGGAATAGTGAAAGTAATGTCCTGGAAATCCTTGAAGTTGGCTGTGATAAGACCTTGAAAAATGCTGAAATATTTTTCTTGTGGCCTTGAATAGCCTGAATTTTATCAGTCCTTGTCTGCAGGAAGCTTGTTTAGAGAATGATACAGTGGGATTTGAGGTTGTAAAGGCTCAGCCCTTGACCTCTGATGGCATTTATCTCTGGTACTCAAGTCAACAGCTTGAGATTAGTTGGGGCCCAGTTCATTGGTCAAAACAATGTGGTTTGACAATACACTGTATTTTGCAATAAGAGGGAGCTCAGAGGAGCTGCATATACAACATCAAGTGAAGATGTGGCTGACTTAAATTGTGGTGATATGGTTGAATTGATTGTTACAGAAGTGTTCCCATGAAAAAACAGTCAGTAAATCTTGTGGAATGATTTTCTTACACATATTTGCATTTCAGAATAAGAGGGAGCCCAGAGGAGCATTCCACATTTCTTAAGATATTGGTTTGAAACTTGGTATAGGGTACACAATTAACATCCAGTGCAAATACACATAACAGAAATTTGTGGCAACTTGAATAAAACTTTACTGAGTTATTGCCTTTGAACATTGTCAAAATCAGTCAGTAAATTTTGTGGAGTGAACTACTTCTACGTTTGCTAAGATATTTGTTTGAAACTTGGTATTCACCATCAACATCTGGTGCTGATATATATGAGACAAGAAATTTTTGCCACTTGAATTGAGCATTCCAGAGATATTATCCTTGAACTAAGTAAATCAATCAGTAAATTTTGTGGAGCGAACTACTACATTTGTTGAGATATTAGTTTAAAACTGGGTTTCACTATCAACATCTAGTGCCGATATGTGAGACATAGAATTGCTTCCGCTTGATTTGAGCGATACTGAGTTATTATCCTTGAATTTAGTAAAATCAGTCAGTAAATCTTGTGGCGCAAACTACTTCTACATTTCATAAAAATTTTGTTTTAAAACTTGTTTTACATGATTAACATCAAGAGCAAATGTGCATGACAAATTTGCGGTTGTTCAGTTGAAGTATTTCAGAGAAATGGCAATGAGTTATATGGTTGTAATTGAAGTCTAATGGAGCAAACTGATGTACTCGTACTTCTCAAAATAAGATATTTGTTTCAAACTTAATATACCTGATTAACATCAAGTGCAGATGTATGTGACATAAATTTGTGGCAACTCTGTTGAACCATATCTATGTTATTGCCCTTAGAAATTAGTCTGTAAAATTCGTGAAGCGAACTACTACATTTCATAAAGATATTGGTTTGAAACTGGTATACATGATCATCAATTGCAGACATATGTGCCATAAATTTTCTGAGGCTTCATTTAATTTCTTAACTGGTAGAGTGCAAAATTATATTTTTATACTGTACCAATGACCCAGACTTAGCTGGTGCTAACTCTAACAAAACCAGGGCCAAACACAAATTTTGCCCCCCAATCCCCAAAATTTGCATCCAAAACAAAAAGAAATCATGTCCTAAAGGACCTCCATACTACGCCTCTACTGCGCATGCGCAGTGACGCAGACGTCCCGAAATTGGCGCCAATTATCATTCTCTGTTTGGCCCTTCATCAGTCAACATCTCACTGATCTTTGTGCTTGTAAATCTCAGTTTAAAGGATGCCAGACTCGTAATTTTTGGAGAAAATGTGATTCTAAGGAGGATAGAAGGAGGAGAGGAAAAAGAAGTGACAAAAAATATTCAGGGCTGTACTTAAAATTTTTTGTTGAAATTATGTTAAGTTGCCTATTTTCGAGGCATGGGCCTCTTGTTGTCATTCTTGCTAATTGTTGCACTGCTTATTCAGTGTTTCCTCTCCCCTAGCCTTCTAAAGTCCCCCCTTGCAATTCTCCCATGCTTTTGGCATATATTTTTATACTGTACCAATGACCCAGACATAGCTGGTGCTAACTCTTAAAATATAGGGCCAAACACAAATTTTGCCCCCCAATCCCCAAAATTTGCATCTAAAACTAAAGAAAACATGTCCTGAAAGGCCCTCCACACCTCGCCCCCACTGCGCATGCGCAGTGTCAAGGACGTTCCGAAATTGGCGCCATTTATCATTCTAAGTTTGGCCCTTCATCAGTTAACATCTGACTGATCTTTGTGCTTTTAAATCTCAGTTTAAATGATGCCAGACACATAAATATTAGTGAAATGGTGATTCTAAGGAGGATAGAAGAGGAGGAGAGGAAAAGAATGTGTGACAGAATATTATCAGGGCTGTAACTTAAAATTTTTTAATGAAATTATGTTAAGTTACCTATTTTCAAGACAGCAGCCATTTTGTTGTCATTCTGATTATTTAGTTACACTGTTGTTTCAAGTGTTTTTCCTCTCTCCCTGTCCTTTAAGTTCCCCCTTGCTATTCTCCCATGCTTTTGGCATAGTTTCTGTAATTATTATTACTAAAATTTCTTGGGAGTTTTAGCTTAATAACAGAATGAATTCTGTTCTTTCCCCATGTTTACGTCTTCACCTACGGGTGGTTAGGCGTTGTGTTCTGCATCTACCATCTGATGTTCTGCAGTTTCTTCCCTGGAAGTCTCTGTTTTGCATCAGATGGTGTATTTTTGGTAACTGATTTCGGGCCTGGGTGCCTGGAGTCTTATTTTAGTGTTTTTACACTCATTGTTTACATTTACAACAGCCCTCTGTGTGAGGGGGGGATTTCTAAATAATAATATCTTTATGTTATTTTAATCATAACTAGATACATTATTATTGTTCGTAAGTGTTGAATAAATTGTTTTAAATATTTTTAAAATTTTTGTCCACACTTAGGCTTGGGATCCATTGGGGCTCAACGTTACTTTTCAGAAACTTGGGCTGTTCTGAAAAAATATTTTTTCAAAATATTTTGATTTCAATTATTTTTTCTATATTAATGGATCATATTATTATTATGTATTTTGATTGCCAGGGGTTAGTGCGAGTACCAGGACTTGTTTTCTTTTCACATTGAAAGGATATTGATCAATTGTTTTAAGAGGAAGTCTTCCTCTGACCTTATTATCATTCTATATGTGGTCAGTGTACTCGCATTAACTCCTGTTCTGTATCGTATGATTTCGATGACAATATGGGAAGCGTATGTCACGGTATGTTGTTGGGGATTTGGACACTCCGGTCCTTTCCCCGCAGGGTCACTCTACTTTATCAATTTCTACTTCAGACGATCAAGATTAGGGTGATGTATCTGTGATGTCTTCCAACAGTGTGCCTCCGTCGTCACAATTAATGAAGGGCTAGCGGAAAAGTGCTCATGTAATACGCCAATTGCCTAAGAGGACCCTAGTAGGTTCGACGGCCTTTGACGTCCGCTAGCTCGCCCGGTGTAGCGTCCATTCACCGAATGGTTCGGCAGCCGGGTTCGTCCGTTGCGGTCTAGAAGGAATTTTGGGGTGATGCGAGCACTATAAAATTAACTTAATGCACACCCAGTGACGGCGGATCGGAGGGAGAGCGGAGGAAGCCTTTTAGTCCGGTTCATAGCTCGTTCCGGTCCATCCGGACGGCAAGCGAGAGAGGCCCCTCTCTCGTTCAACAACATCTGGCCCCAGATGTTGTGGTACAAATGTGTCGTTAGCGGAGCATACGTCCGTCGCTCGGGACGCTCCGTTGTATAGGCAGTCCGCTGAGACTGCTAAGGCTTCCTCTTCTCGTCAGCGCACACGACCGCACCTTGGCTGCGTGACCGCCGATATATTACCAGCTTCGCCGATCAAGGATTCTTCGGCGACCAGGTCACACCATCCGGCAGCCAGGGATTCGAGACCGATGGACTCCGGACGTTCGCATAGGAAGTATGCGGGAGCCATCTGATGCGGAGCTGCCCTCGGCGAAGCACCGATAGACTGCGCCTCCGCAGGTCTCGACGCCGGACATTCTTGTGCACATAGCACAGCTTATCGCAGCATCCCAGCAGCCGACAGAAACGGTGTCGGATCGAGAATTATCCGACAGCGCTGGGTCGGTAGCCGGGGACTCGAGGCCTGCAGACTCCGGACGTTCGCATAGGAAGTGTGCGGGAGTCAACGTACACGGTGCTTCCAGCGGCAATGCATCGTAAGTCCGCTACTGCACAGGCCTCGGGAACGGACGTGCTTTCCTTAATAGCACAGTTTATCGCAGCATCCCAGCATCAACTGAATCTGTCGCATATATTTTATCCGACGATGCTGGGTCGGGACGCTCCGCAGAAGCGGGTACGGACGTCCGAAAGTTTCATCCGGTCCGACGGGATACCGAAAGGGATTCGGTGGATTTCAAGCTTTTCCTTTCGGAACAACATATGCTGCGATGCCGGATAAGAAACTGATAGCGTCGGTGGACTTAGAAATTTTTGGTTCGGTTCAGGGACATCGTCCCTCAGTTCCAACATAGTCCAATAATGTCACACAAACTTTCGAATTATTGAACGACGCTATATATATTATTATTTTATGCTTGCTATCCAAGCATTTCTGGTTTCTTGTTCGAAGAGTTATGGAGATGTCTTTCAAAAGTGTGCCTCTGTCGTCATAGTTAATGAAGAGTTAGCGGCAATGAGTGCTCATGGAATATGTCTATCGCTTACGGAGTGACATTCGCTAGCTCACCCGGTGTAGCGTACATTCATCGAATGGTTCGGCTGCCGGGTTCGTCCGTTGCGGTCTAGGAAGGAGATTTGGGTGATGCGAGCACTTTATTTACTTTAGTACTCACCCAGTGACGGCAGATTGAGGACAGATCGGAGGAAGCCAACAACATAGGGGACCGCATGTTGTGGTTCAGATATTTTACATTCGGAGCATATGTCCGTTGCTCGGGACGCTCCGTTATATTGACAGTCCGAGAGACTGTCTTTAATGCTTCCTCATCCTCACAGCAGGGCACACGACCGCACATTGGCTACGTGACCTCGAGTATCCGATCAGTTTCGGCATTCAGTGATTCCACAGCGAATAGGTCGCGCCATCCGGTAGCCAAGGGACACGAGGCCTATACACTCCGTTCGCTCGCATATTGGAAGTATGCACGGGGTAACGATCTCGGAGCTTCCTGCGGCAATGCATTGTAAGACCGCTGCTCCTCAGGCCTCAGTGACGGACGTGCTATCCGAGTTAGCACAGTTGTTTCGCAGCATCCCAGCAATTGACGGTTTCTCGGTCGAATCAGGAATTATCCGACGGCGCTGGGTCGGTGCGGTCCGCGGTTGCATCAAGCTACGGACGACCGAACGCTTTATAGGGTCCGACAGGATGGCGAAAGGGATTCGAAAGATTTCGAGTTTTCCCTTTAGTAGTATCGGAAGATGCCTTTCATATCTTCTGGCATTTCTTCCAGTGATTATTTTTCGGACTTCATTTGCTGCGATCTTGGATAAGAGACTTATAGCGTCATTGGACTCGGATTTTTCGATCGGTACAGGGACTTTGTCCCTGACTTACCGACGCAGTCCAATATTGTCATTACAACATGTGTTTTATTTTTCGACGCTATATATTATATATATATATACAAGCCTGCTACTAAGCATGATAGTTTAGTTTCTTGTCCGCGTGGCTCATTTCTGCCATTTTATCTTTTTTACATATAGTTTATTTTGGCAGAGCAGGGCATACAGAGAGTTCATATGCGTCTAGACGGTGTGATTAAAGACTGCATATATTCTTTTTCGCCGTTTATGTCTTTTCCATTTTCAATGTTGGGAACGACATTATGTATAGTAGACTTAACTTAGACGCTTTATTATACGTAATCCGCCTTACTGAGGCGTTATCATTACGTCTTCAAGAAAAGATTTACGGGATATTATTCTCAATGTAATTTCTTTTGAGGGCAGTAGTTTGTTCACGTATAACTCCGCCCTTCAGTGGCTGATTGGAGTTGGTTAGACGTGATGCAGCCCTAGCTACATCCACGCGTGGATAGTAGGTTAAGAACTCTCTCAGAGTCACTTCGTTCTCGGAGGAGCTTCTCTTCGACGGCAACTTTCCGGCAATCCATGAATTGCTTGATTTATACATTCTCTTGTTTATCTAGTGTTACAAGAGATTCAGACTGGGGCAAACATTCGGTGGTTGACTCAGAGAGTGCCGCCGCAGTTGCCGGACCCTAGTGTGGCTGTTATGACGGTTGCCAGTCAAACAGATTGGGATATATACTGATCCCTACGGATTCGAAGTGCCAGGGTCTTTGGGTTCCGCAGTCTTTTAGCTATCAGTTTAACTTCCGCGGAATAATGTTTTTTAGGCTTGCTTTATGTCATTGCATGAACATTATTCAGAAACGCATGCCCAAATTCCTGTCCTTTAATTCGACAGTAGTGGCGTATCTCCGGAACCAGGGAGGCACTCTTTCGTTTCCGTTATTCAATTTAATGGAAAGAATCCGTCTGTTGGTTATAGTACACCAAGTTCAGTTTTTGCTCCGTCATATTCTGGGTCGTCTGATTGTTTTATCGCACTCCCGTTCTCTTACGGGTCGCTTGTTGCTGTCAGAATGGACTCTCAACAAACAAGTATTTAATCAGATTTGCTATCTATGGGAGCGCCCAATGATGTTTTATTTATGACACAGCTTGCTAATCAATTGCAGACGTATGTGTTGGCTTGTCCAGATCTCTGAGCTAATACTGTTAACGCTCTATTGATCTATAGGACGGAATGATAGGATACGCGTATCCTCCGGCGCTGTTGTTTTAGCAGGTATTGCTAAGATAAACAACCACAATACATTTCTGTTGATAGCATCTCTATCTTCACAGAGATCATGAGTAATTTACTCTCTTGTCTACTGTGGATCTTAACGTGAAATCTTCCTCTATGTGAGGATCTTTTTTCTCTGGGTAAATCGTGTCATCTTTATCACAACCAGCAAGGTCGCAACCTTCATGTATTCCGTTGTGTGGTCCGTATTGCATTGTAAGCACTGTACTGGACGAGCTTTGGACGCGATTTCTTACTATAGGAGATCCTCTTCTTCGCTATTCTATGCGACTAAAGTGGAGGCTCTTCCGTCGTGGTGTAGGGATCATTATGTTCATATGGTTGATCCCTCCATACTACGCATTGCTAGTTTTTAGTATACTTGTTTCACAAGATCTACTGCAGCCTGTTGTTATTTAGGTTATAGGTTTATGTTACCTCATACCTATGCACTCTACGATTGTTTACAATTGAGTTTTTTGTCTCTTTATCTAAGTCAGTTAGTAACTTTTTGATAAATAGACTTAGAATCCTTAGATTAAATTCCTATACGGATTTTAACTTCGGTTCTTATTTAGCTAAGTAATCATTTGAGCCTCTGGAAACAGTAGTTTTCAAATTCTGACCTTTTAGACAGTAATTCTGTTGGTTTCTCTTTTACTGTAGAGTCAGTGAGTTTCATGCACTATCGATGGATGATTTTCACTTTCATAGTTTCGGAATCAATACTTCCGTTACTATTTAGGTTGGATTGTTGCATAAGAATTAGGCTCCTATTATCCGGAACCTATTATTTTAAGGTCCTTCCGTCTTCGTATGGGCATAGGCCTTTACTCTTTCCGGGTACAGTTTTTGTATTTATAAACAGATATCTGTTTATTACAAGGGCGTAAGCTTCTTCTGTCTTTGATGTCTAGTAGAAGGACGTTACGCTCCATTTTATTGTTAATGGATTCTATTAACTAGCGTACTGCTTATGGTATATCATTGGCTTAGCAGTTGTGCTTAAGATTTCGGCTCATGAAGTAAGAGTTCTTCTACTTCTTGGGCTTACATTAATAGTGTTGCTATTATAGATTTTTGAAGGCTGCTCATTGCGCTCAGCCATCCATTCATGAATTTTATCTCAGAAATATCGAGTCCATTTCTGGAGGCCTCTATTGTTAGGTCTATTATCTACTGCTCAGAATGTCATTCACTTAACAGTTGCTACTATAGCTAGGTAGGCTGTCTGTTTCGGCAGTGTCTCCGTTCGGCTGCCCTCTTCGCTCTGGGCTATTTGACCCAGGGCAAGAAAAAGGGGGGGGGGGGGGAGGGTGTTCCCTTGGGTCACCTGTTTTTACTATGAAAACAAGGGGATACCTCCTCCGGAGTTAGTAATTCTGAGCTGTTATTGGGATGGTTGTTTAGTGAGAAGTTTAAGTTTATAAAATTCATTCAAGTCTTAGTTTTTAAAGTATAGCTTTTGAATATTGCATATGTCAACGGACATGATTATGCAATTCTCACACACTTTTAGGAGTATAAGAGTCTCTATTCTCTAGACTTACTTTATTTGGCTTACTTTAAAAATTATTAGTATAAGGATTATTGGATATTAATAGAGTACATGGATGTATGAAGCTCAATTTTTGGAAGGTGTTGTATCTTTCTAATTTATCATAAATAAGAAAGATACATGTAAGGCCTATTACTTCTTTTCCCTACAGGGGATGACTCTATTTTATTTTATTGAGCGTATTCCATTTTGCTCTATGTCCTTGGCCCTCCAGCCTTTTTACTATTCAGCTATGTCTGGGTCATTGGTACAGTATAAAAATGTTAAAAAATTTATAGTAATTTATATATTTTTTATACTTACCAATGACCCAGACGGGGATGGCCCTCCCAGGAGTTGGGAACTCTTGCCTCCCCGCTGAGTACATAGCGCTTACCAGGCACTGGTTATTAGAATGATAAATGGCGCCAATTTCGGAACGTCCTTGACACTGCGCATGCGCAGTGGGGGCGAGGTGTGGAGGGCCTTTCAGGACATGTTTTCTTTAGTTTTAGATGCAAATTTTGGGGATTGGGGGGCAAAATTTGTGTTTGGCCCTATATTTTAAGAGTTAGCACCAGCTATGTCTGGGTCATTGGTAAGTATAAAAAATATATAAATTACTATAAATTTTTTAACTTTTGAGAAATTTCATTTCTAAAATTTCCTGGGAGAGTTGCTTGGTTACAGAATGTTTTCTGTTATTTTCCCCATAGTTACGTTTTCACCCATGGGTGTATAACGTTTGTGTTCTGCATCTTCCATCTGATGTTCTACAGATTCTCCCCTGGGAGTCTCTGTTTTGCATCAGATAGAGTGTAATTGATGACTGATTCCAGGCCAGTTTTTTCAGTGCCTGGAGTCATGTTTTCTGGTGTTTTTACACTGTTTGTTTTCATTGGCAACAGCCTTTTTTGAGGGGGGCTGTTTGCCTTTGCTGTAGTTTATCTCACTATAAGATACATTTATATTATCCGAAAGTGTCTCATTAATTATTTAATATAAATTTAAAATTTTTGACCACACTTTGCCATCGGATCCATCGGGGCTCAACGTTACTTTTCAGCAACTTGGGCTTCGCTGAAAAAATATTTTTTCAAAATTATTTTGTTTTGCAATTGTTTTTTCATTTATTAATGGATCATGTTATTATGTATCTTTGTGTTAGGGGTTTTTGCGAGTAACTAGGACTTATTGTTGTTCTTTCACAATGAAGGGACGTTGTTCAAATTGTAATAGGAAGAAATCTTCCTCTGACTTTCATGATCATTGTATTAATTGTAGTCAGTGTTCTCGCATTAATCCCTGTCCTATATGTGAACATTGGGATGAGAAACATTGGAAACGTGTGTCACGATATGTTGTTTCTGGAGAAAGAGCGATTCCGGCTCTTTCTCCGCAAGGTCACTATACTCTCTCAGTTTCTATTTCAGAGGAACCAGAACAGGGTGATGTTTCCATGTTATCTTCTTCAAGTGTGCGTCCGTCGTCACAAATGAATTCAGAGCTAGCGGCAAAAGTGCTCATGGAGATTAGACAAATGTCGTCCGCTAGCTCGCCCGGTGTAGCATCCATTCACCGAATGGTTCGGCAGCCGGGTTCATCCGATGCGGTCCAAGAGGAAATTTTGGGTGATGCGAGCACTATAAACATAATAGATGCACACCCAGTGACGGCGGATAATAAGCGAGAACGGAGGAAGCCTTTGAGTCCGGTTCCTAGCTCGTCCAGGTCCAGCCGGGCCGCGAGCGAGAGAGGCCCCTCTCTCGTACAACAACATCTGGGACCAGATGTTGTTGTACAAAATGTGTCTTTAGCGGAGCATACGTCCGTCGCTCGGGACGCTCCGTTGTATACACAGTCCGCAGAGACTGTTAAGGCTTCCTCTTCTCGTCAGCGCACACGACCGCACCTTGGCTGCGTGACCGCCGATATATTACCAGCTTCGCCAATGAAGGATTCTTCGGCGACCAGGTCACACCATCCGGCAGCCAGGGATTCGAGACCGATGGACTCTGGACGTTCGCATAGGAAAAGTATGCGGGAGCCATCTGATGCGGAGCTGCCCTCGGCGAAGTAGCGAAAGACTGCGCCTCCGCAGGTCTCGACGCCGGACATTCTTGTGCAGATAACACAGCTTATCGCAGCATCCCAGCAGCCGACAGAAACGGTGTCGGATCGAGAATTATCCGACGGCGCTGGGTCGGTACGCTCTGCCGAAGCATCGGGGGCGGACGACCGGGAACATCATGAGGTCCGACCGGATGGTGAAAGGGATACGGATGACTTGGAGCTATCCCTTTCGGAACAACATAAAGCTGCCGTGGACTTCATCCGGCACTTTCTCCCTCAAGTTGTTCCGTCGGGCCAGACTGCTGCGCTTCCGGACAAGAGAATTATAGCGTCATTGGACTCTGAATTTTTTGAGCGGTTCAGGGACATCGCTCCCGAGTTTCCGTCGCAGTCCAATAATGTTGCAAGAACATTTGAATTACTGAACGACGCTATATTTAAACTTGCATCCAGGACGGGGAAAGCAGGTTTCTTGTCCGCTAATACTCTCAACCTGCCTTTCATTAATGCAAGGAATAATTCAATACGGCAGGACAGGGTATACCGAGAGTTCCTCTGCATATGGACGACGAGGTGGAAGACTTAGAGCTATCATTACCGTCGTCAGCTTCTATTCCAACCGCGGTGTTGGAAACAGCTATTGCGTCTAACAGAGCCAATTTAGATGCCTTATCTTACGCAGATCACCTTACTAAGGCGTTATCACTGCGCCTTCAGGGGAAAGAGTTTCAGGATATACAATCCTCTTTAAGACTTCTTTCAAGGGCAGTAGCTTTTTCCGCGTGTAACTCCACCCTTTCAGTGGCAAATCTGGAGTTGGTTAGACGTGACGCAGCCCTAGCTACATCCACACTAGTGGATTCTAAGGTGAAGAACTCTCTTAGAGTCGCTTCGGTCTCAGGAGAACTTCTCTTTGACGGCAAGCTTTCCGCTATTTATGATAAAATTAAAAGAAAGCTAATGATTCTCTGTTGTTCAGATCTGCTCCTAAGAAGTCGGATACAGCAGACACGAATAAGACAGGCACTTCTGGGTCTAATGCGCCCAAGAGAGGTTCCTATAGAGGTTCCGGTGCGTCCTCCTGGTCTTATTCGAGAGACCGTCAGGATAGCGACTCTCGTTCGGGACGTCCTTCAGGCCGGGACAATCGGTCGGACGCCCCGAGGTCGACAAGGCGAGGTGCGGGTCGTGGAAGACGTGGTTTCTCCTACCGCAGGCCTCGCAGGTCCAGGAGGTGATGGCTTAAACCTCTATCGCTTTCCGGTTGGCGGAAGGTTGTCAAGCTTTTCACAAGAGTGGGCGTCGATTACGGACGACCCTTGGGTGAAAGGAGTGACTTCGGAAGGTCTAAAGATATCCTTCAAACGAAAGCCTCCATTAACTCGAAGTCCAAAGTGGACTCATCTTCCGTCAAATCCACAGAAAAGAGACGCTCTGTTATCAGAGGTGCAGTCTCTTTTAATGAAGAACGCGGTAGAGGTCGTAGAAAACCAGGAATCTCCGGGATTCTACAGCCATCTGTTTCTGGTTCCGAAACCAGACGGCTCGTTCCGTCCAGTCATAGATTTGAGCTGGATAAACAAGCTGATCGTCGCTCCGAAGTTTTATATGGAGACGATTCGATCGGTCTGAGCGAGTATTCGGGTGAACGATTATGCAACGAGCATAGATCTCAAAGATGCGTACTTTCACGTCATGGTACATCCGACATTCCGAAAGTATCTACGCTTCGCAGTCCTAGGAGTGGTGTATCAATTCCGGGCGATGTGCTTCGGATTGAATCTAGCACCCTGGGCTTTCACTCGGGTAATGAACTCGGTAATGATCTACTTCCGAGCTCATTCGTCTGCGGTAACGTCGGCCTACCTGGACGACATTCTTCAGAGGTACGGCAACGAGTTAACGCTTCAGAACGATGTTCAGAATCTTCTTCTATTGCTCCGACGTCTCGGTTTTATAGTAAACGAGGAGAAGTCGGATCTGGTGCCGTCCAAGTCATTCACTCATCTGGGAATGAGCTTCGAGACGCACAACAATCTCGTTCGTCTGCCGTTAACCAGAGCGAAATTAGTCAGTTGTTACGCTCGCTATTGTCTGCACGCAGACAAAGTCACGGCGAGAGAATTTATGAGACTGATAGGTCTGTGCGGAGCCGCCGCGGATCTCATTCCGATGGGGCGGTTACGCACACGTCCTCTTCAAATTTTCCTGACTCAGAATTGGAGTGTGAAAATTCATTCGCTCGATGTAGACGTTCTCTTGTCAGATCAAGTGAAACAAGAGATTCAGACTTGGGCAAACATTCAGTGGTTAACTCAAGGAGTTCCGCTGCAGTTGCCGGATCCGAGTTTTACCGTTATGACGGATGCCAGTCAAACAGGTTGGGGTGCATCATTAATCCCAACGGATTCGAGATGCCAGGGTCTTTGGGATCCGCAATTCATGTGCAAGCACATAAACATCAAGAAAATGATGTCAATTTGGCTTGCGTTACGTCACTGGATGGACATTATTCACGATGCTCATGTCCAAATCCTATCCGACAATACGACAGTAGTGGCGTATATACGGAATCAGGGAGGCACTCATTCAGTTCCGTTGTTCAATCTAACGGAAAGAATCCTTCTGTTTGCGTTAGAACATCACGTTCTTCTTTCGGTCCGTCACATACCGGGTCGTCTGAATGTGCTAGCAGACTCCCTTTCACGAAAGGGTCGCTTGTTGCCGTCGGAGTGGACTCTCAACAAACAAGTATTCAATCTGATTTGCTACCAAGGGGAACGGCCAATGATAGACTTATTTGCGACACATCTCAACAATCAGTTGCAGACGTATGTGTCTCCGTGTCCGGATCCAAGAGCATTTGCAGTAGACGCTCTGTCGATCCCTTGGGACGGAATGATAGGATATGCGTATCCTCCAGCGCCGTTAATTCAACAAGTATTGCTAAAGATAAAACAATCTCAATGCAAGATTCTGTTGGTAGCATCTCTGTCGCCACAGAGACCGTGGATAAATCTACTCAGGTGTCTGTTGTGGGACCTACCGCGGAAGCTTCCTCCACGGGAGGATCTTCTTTCGCAGGGGAAATCGCGCCAACTCCATCACAACCCGCAAGGTCTCAACCTACACGTTTTTCTGTTGTGCGGTCCTTCTTGCATGGCAAGCACTTTACAGGACGAGCAGTGGACGCGATTTCTAACTGTAGGAGGACCTCCTCTTCACTAAACTATGCGGCTAAGTGGAAGGTTTTTCGTCGTTGGTGTAGGGATCATTCTGTAGATATATTCGCTCCCTCTATACCAGACATTGCAAACTTTCTAGTATACTTGTTTGACGAAAGCAAACTGCAGCCTGTTACTATAAAGGGTTATAGATCTATGTTATCTGATACCTATGCACATCATGATAGTTTACAAATTGGATCTAATGTCTCTTTATCGAAGTTGGTTAGAAACTTTTCGATAAATAGACCCAGAACTCTTAGATTAATTCCTAAGTGGAATTTAGCTTGGGTTCTCCTTAAATTGAAGGAAAAGCCATTTGACCTCTTGGGACAGTAGATTTCAAATTCTTATCTTATAGGACAGCTTTTCTCTTAGCTTTCTCTTCTGCTAGAAGAGTCAGTGAGCTTCATGCACTATCGGTGGATGATTCTCATTATCGTAGTGTTGGGAACACTATCACCTTCACTACTAATGTGGGTTTTTTAGCTAAGAATCAGGCTCCTAATAAATATCCGGAACCTATTGTTATTAAGGCTCTTCCGTCTTCAGACGGGCGTAGGCCTTTACTCTGTCCTGTTAGAGCACTACGTATCTATAAACAGAGATCTCAGTTTATCAGAAAGGGACGGAAACGTTTCTTTCTGTCTTTGATGCCTAATAGAAAGGACATTTCAGTCCATTCTATTGCTAGATGGATTCAGTTAACTATCCGTACTGCTTATGAAGATTTATCTTCTTCTCAGCAGTCTGTGCTTAAGATTTCTGCTCATGAAGTAAGAGCTCTTTCTACTTCCTGGGCTTATGCTAATAGTGTTGCTATTACAGATTTAATGAAGGCTGCTTATTGGTCTCAGCCATCCACATTTACGAATTTTTATCTCAGAAATATTGAGTCCATTTCTGGAGACCTGCATTGTTTAGGTCCGTTATCTGTTGCTCAGAATGTCGTCCACTAAACAGTTGCAACTATAGTTATGCAGGCTTTCTGTTCCGGCAGTGACTCCGTCCGGCTGCCCTCTTCGCTCTGGGCTATTTGACCCAGGGCAAGGGGATGGGGGGGGGGGGGGGTGTTCCCTTAGGTCACCTGCTTTATAGTGAAAAGCAAGGGAATGCCTCCTCCAAGTCAGTATTTCTGAGTCGCTTCCGGGATGGTTTTAAAGTGTAATATTAATGTTTAAATTCATTCATGTCTTATTTTTAAAGTGTAGCTCGGTGTGAAGCATTTGTATATGTCAAGTGTCAAACGGGCTTTAATATACAATACTCGAACACTTTTAAATGACTATAAAGAGTCTCAATTCTCTGGTCTACTTTATTTATTGGCTTGCTTTAAAAATAATTAGTATAAAGGTTATACTGGATGTTAATAGAGAACATGAATGTTATTGTGCTCAATTATTAAGGGTAGTGATTCTTTCTAATTTAATATTAAATAAGAAAGATACATGTAAAGCCTAATACTCCTTTTCTCCTTAAGGGGTTACCTCTTTACTATATAGTTGAGCTTATTGGATTTTCCTCTATGTCCTAGGCCCTCCAGCCTGTTTACTATTCAGCTAAGTCTGGGTCATTGGTACAGTATAAAAATGTTAAAAAATTTATAGTAATTTATATATTTTTTATACTTACTAATGACCCAGACGGGGATGACCCTCCCTGGAGTTGGGAACTCTTGCCTCCCCACTGAGTACATAGCGCTGACCAGGCACTGCCAGTAAGAATGATAATTGGCGCCAATTTCGGGACGTCTGCGTCACTGCGCATGCGCAGTAGAGGCATAGTATGGAGGTCCTTTAGGACATGATTTCTTTTTGTTTTGGATGCAAATTTTGGGGATTGGGGGGCAAAATTTGTGTTTGGCCCTGGTTTTGTTAGAGTTAGCACCAGCTAAGTCTGGGTCATTGGTAAGTATAAAAAATATATAAATTACTATAAATTTTTTAACTTTTCAAAGGTGATTTGTAACATGAGTATTTTTTCAACGATACATACAACCATTAAAGGAAGCCCATTTTAACAAGAATTTCTTCATAAACAATTGTTTTGATATAATTTATTGGAGAGTACCTTTAGGCACTCTCCAATAAATTATAACAAAGCAATTTTGTTCAGACATTTTTTGTACTTATGTTGCTGTGCAAATAAGCTAATGAATACAGTGTAAAGCCACTACAGTGGCTTTCAGCACTTTTCAATAGAACCATAATAGTGACTCCCAGCACTTGAACAGTTAATGAAATGAACACATTCATGTGTTAGATGACTCACTCTCCAGGAATCAAGTGCATGCAGGAGTACTAATTACCCCAAGTTAATCGCTCAAATTTCTATAAAAAATATTGCTTAACCCAACTCCCAACTTCATATTATGGTACATTGGTAATTCGGTATATTACTTTGGTATCTGTAAAAAAAACATATGGTGACTACTTAATTAATTATCGTAGTGGCCTATCTCCTTGACCATGATTATTGTCCCCTGACCCTTCGGGGGACTATTGTAATCAGCAGTGTCCGTCCGTCCGTCCGTCCGTCGGTCTGTCCGTGTGTGCGTCCATCCATCCATCCGTCCGTCACACCCTTGTCCAGATGATAACTTTAGTTTGGATGATTTTACTGAAACTAAATTTGGTATGTGTCTTACTTGGGTGGAAATGCAGGTCAAGTTCGAAAATGGGCACGCTCCACTGATTTCTACTGGATTTATTCCCCTTTTTCGACTTAAAAAATACAGTTTTTGTGTTGTCCGGATGATAACTTTAGTTAGGATCATTTGATTGAAACGAAATTTAGTATGCCGCTTATTTGGGTGGAAATGCAGGTCAAGTTCGAAAATGGGCACGCTCCACTGATTTTTACTGGATTTATTCCCCTTTTTCGACTTAGAAAATACGGTTTTTGTGTTGTCCGGATGATAACTTTACTTTGGATCATTTGATTGAAACGAAACTAAGTATGTGGTTTAATTGGTTGGAAATACAGGTCAAGTTAAAAAATGGCCATGCTCTGCGAACAAATTGCATCCTAACAGCTCCCTTGAATTTGCCATCTTGGTCGGGGGACCGGGGGCATTGCCCTTGTTTAATCCATTTCTGTAGTCACTAGACACTGCAAGTTGACCTGGATGGTATACCAAATATTTGGTACAGGAGCTGTATCCTGAAGTTACCAATATGCCGAACTGATGCAGTAAAAAAATAATGCTTTTGGAACTTAGACTTCCCACTTTGCCTTCTATTTAGCTTCTTCATTTTATCTAAAGAAGACCAAAAATTGAAGTCATTGGTCTCTCCACTTTAAGCATGTCATCAGAAAAATATGCAGTTGCAGTTTATGTAATCAGAATGTTTTAACAGATTGTAGAAATACACAAAGCCATTTACCATACCTTAAGTACAGATTTGACCTGTTTGTTATGCCTGACCTCCAGAAGAGGTTTTGGTGGTCATATATACTACTCAAAGTTTCCTAAGCATCAAGAATATCCAACTACAAGAAAGTAACCATATCTCTATTAACTGGTTGAGTGCTAAAATCCACTATCATGGCTCTCTGATAAAAGTGTTGAAAACCATTTTAGTTGCATTACACTATGCAAATTAGCTTTGTGTTTGCTAGCCAGTGGCAAGAAAAATGTTCATATAAAATTATTCTGTTAGAATTTATTGGACATTGCCAGTCGGCACTCCAATAAATTGTAACAAAACAATTATTTGTGACCAAAATATTGCAAAACTAAGGTGCCCGATGATGGTGGCATTGTATCTTTAAAAAAATACTTGTGTTACAAATTACATTTGAAAAGTAATTTAGAACTCTACTAGTTAATAAATTACTCCAGTTAATTGAATAATTCCAATTGGCTATTCAATTAATCTATCTAAAGGACAACACAATAACAGAATGACTACTTAGATGTCACAGAGTTAATGAAGGAGTCTCCCAACTGAAAAGAAAAAACTGCCTCTTCATCCATTTTCACAATAAGGCATTCTACACTTAAATAGCACAGGAAAATACAGGTACTGAACCTGAAATTTCAAGGCAGCACAAATCTAGCAGCTGTCAGTGAGATGAAGATATGCTGTTTTGTGACAGAGCCTGCATGTTGTCACATGTCAACGAGTCCCTATGCTGTTTTGTGACATGGTCTTGGAAAGGGCTCAGAGAGCCCATTTGCTGTTACATGACTCAGTCTTGGAAAGAGCATAAAGAACCCATATACTATAACATGACACAGTCTTTGAAAGGGCTCAACAAGCCCACTTGCTGTTACATGACACAGTCCTGCAGAGAGCTTAAAGAACCAATATTCTATAACATGACACAGTGTTGGAAAGGACTCAAAGAACCCATATGCTGCTATGTGGCACTGTGTTGGAAAGGGCTCAAAGAGCCCACATGCCGCCATGTGACTCTGTGTTGAAAAAGGCACAAAGTGCCCAGATGCAGTTACATGATACACTGTTGGAAAGGGCTCAAAGACCCCATAAGCTGTTATGTGATACAGTGTTGGAAAAGTCTCAAGGCCCCTATATGCTGTTGTATGACACTGTGTTGTAAAGGGCTCAGAGAGCCCATATAGCATTATGTGACACAGTGTTGGAAAGGGCTTAAAGATCCCTTTTGCTGTTGCATGACATGATTTTTCATAGTGTTGGAAAGGGTTCAAAGAGGCTGTATGCTATAATATGACACAGTGCTAGACAGAGCTCAGAGCCCATATCCTCTTATGTGACACCACATTGGAAAAGGCTCAAAGTTCCCATATCCTGTTATGTTACACACTGTTGGAGGGGGCGACCCTTTCCAGCAGTTTGCCACATAAAACATTTCATCAACAACTTTGAAGCAGATATATTCAAAGATCATGTTCCAATTTTCAGAAAAAATCAAAATGTCAAAAAAGCTAATGATTTAAATCAACAAGAACGGTATGAAATCTATGAATTACCACTCTTTTTCTCTTGGTTTCATACTATTTAACTGGTAGAGTGGTAGAGAGTAAATTATTTTTAGTCATCAAAATTTGTTCATAAATGTTTGCCTTGTTACAATTTATGGAACAGTGCCCATTGCACTCTCCCATAAATTGTAACAAGGAAAATTCATACAGATCAAATAATTTAGATTCAAAGGTAATATGAAGTACGCCCACAGAGATTGAAGCCTCTGAGTTGCAGTACCTACACTTTAGAGTAAAGCCCCAATATGGGCTTCCAGCACCCAACTAGTTAATAAGAGTTTTCATAGTTGTTTCTGTTCTGTGTACTTTGAAAATAGGCACACAACTAATTAACTTCCTTCATCTTATGGAGGTAATAGGATAAAATAAATAAAAAACCCAACTTGCCAACCACCATTTTAAAAATAATGGAATGAGACAACCTGACTTTTTTTCTAACCAATGTCAAAACTAACTTTTAGCCAGTTATATAAATGTATACCTCCATATTTTTATACCACAACCAATGGCCCAGACTAGCTGGTGCTCACTCAGTTTAATTCAGGGCCAAACAGGTGGTGGGGGGGGGATATAGGAAAAAAATTTGCAGACACCGATGCCGATTTTTTGTTTTTGACCGGTCGGAGGACCCACCCACCCACCCCATGTAATTTTTTTCCAGTTTTACAAATTTTTTCTGGGGTTATCTGAACCACCCACCCCCACTAAATACATGCTTCTGCATCATCCTTCCCACCATACTGTACTATAACCAATTTTATCATACAGTATTGAGTGATTGACCTTGTACAGTAGGACAGGTCTTGAAAGAACATCTGTTTTATCAGACCAAAGTGGTCTCTTAAGGCAGATGGGTCTCCCATAACAAATCAAATATAGAGTAAAGTCCAGGTATGTCCATATAAAACATGGTCTCCAAAGACATCGGTCTCTTAAGGCATGTTCTATTGAAATTCATTAACACTCTTGAATGTCATATCATTAACTTTTTACCTATAGTTATCTCTCCATGTGTTCAGACATGTTGTAGAAACCAACAATATATATGGTATTCGACAGAGTTCAGAGAGCTTTGTAAAATATCCTACAAATTGTTGATTTTTTTGACTACATGCATGAACCAGCATGGACTGACATAAAGAGAGATAATTGCAGATGAGAAAGTATTCTTCAATATCAAAGTGAAGGGTGTTGATGTAGCAAAAAAAAATCTCTGTGCAGCAGCTGATTAGTGATGCATTTTAACTTGCATTATTCAATATGTCATACATTGTATCACTATAAGCCGAATCATAGCTCAGCCGCAATAACAGTTTTATAATCATACATAACCCATGGTAGGTACCCCCTGATAACCTGAGTTTCTTTTTATTGGTTCTTGAATGATACTTCACTGATTATGGTATACAATTTCACCCAAAAGTGTCTGAGGAAAAAATTTGCAAGCATCAGAAATTTTTTTTTTTGTCCTTGACCACCCACCCACCCCGGCATCAGTGTTTTGCAAATTTCCTTCCCCCCACCCACCCCCCCCCCCCCCCGGGTCAAACACAAATTTTGCCCCCCAGTCCCCCAAATTTGCATACAAAAACAAAGAATTTAAGTCCTATCTGGTCCTCCATACTTTTGTTATCTGCTCATCCGCAGTATCCAGGAAGGTACCGAAATTGGCGCCAAGTATCATTCTTTGTTTGTCCCTAAAGTCAGTAACAATGATCTGACATCTGTGCTTTAAAATCTCCTTTTTTGAGTATGCCAGACACAAATCAATGAAAGAATTGGTATATCCAAGGCTGTAAATGGATGATGGAAGTGAACGATTAATCGTTTTTCCTTCGTATGAAGATCTAGCTTTGCATCTGGTAGCATTTAAATTGGTTACTGACTTTGGGCCTTTTTGTGTGCCTGATGTCTTGTTTCCGTTTTTTTCCTTTAACGTTGTTTACGTTGGCAACGTCCTCAAATATATGTAGTATTTAATATAATATTACTGTAGAATTACTGTAGGATACATTGATTACGATTTCAGAAGTGCAGCTCAAAAAATTTGGATTTTGTCCACACTTAGGCTCTATCGGGATGCCCTTGGCTCATTTTGTTCCCTTGGGGAACCTAGCCATTTTGTCAAAAAAATTTTCAAAATTTTTTTTATAATTTTTTCGAATTTAATTTTGATTGCTATTATTCATGTATCTTTATCATATTTGTTGTGCAGTTTGTAGGAGTGCTATCGACTTTGTATTTTGATTGTAATTATGAAAGCTTACTGCTCTAAATGCAAGGCGAGGAAGTCTTCCTCGGATTTACATGCTTGTTGCCTTGCCTGTAGACGATGCACGCCTATGGATTCTTGTCCTACATTTGTATATTGGGATGACAGACGTTGGAGATGGGTGTCATGGTACATCGTTGCGGTGAGATTCCTATGCCGGAGCTCTCACCGCAAGATAATTCAAGTTTTTCAGTTTCTTTTTCAGAGGAACAAGAACATGGTGATGGTATTATGACACCCATCCAAAGTGTGCTACCATCAGCGCGCTTTGATGAGCAAACAGAGCTAGCTGCAAAGGTGCTCATGAATATTAAACAAGGGGTAAGGCCTCTAGTTAGTGTTCTTAATCCCTTGCAAACAGCTAGCTCGACCGGTGAAGCAGTTGCTCCGTTCATGGGAGCCAGGACACCGGGTAAGACCGTTGCAGTCGAGGGAAGTGTAGATTTGGGTAGAGCGAGCACCTCAAAAACTAAAGCTCACCCAGCGATGACAGAAATAGGGAGGAAGTCAGCAACTTTCTCTTGGGGCAGCTCGGTGAGGTCTGATAGACTGCGAGCGGAAGAGCATTCTCTAACCTAGCAACATTTGGGGCCAAATGTTGTTTTGTGAAACTTGCTTGAGCCGGAGCATACATCCACACCCACTGCTCGGGGCGCTCCGTCTAGACTGCAGCCGAGGTCGGCTACAGTCCAGGCTTCCTCCGCTACGTTAGAAAAGCACACACGACCGCATGCTAGTTACCCGACTTCGTCAAGCCTTGGTAACGGACTTGCTGTCGCAGATTGTGCAGCAAATCACAGCAAGTGCAAGAGCAGCCTTCCGTGGACTCCAGTGGTGAGCTGTTGGACGGTGCTGAGTCGGTCCAGTCATATGCAGATGCGATGGACTGAACATCACAGCTGAATCAGTCGGATGGTGAAAGGGACAAGGAAGAGGGTTACCCTTCCCTTTTGGAACAGCATATGGTAGTGATGAATTTTGCTTCGACTACTAGAGAGAAACGGCTGTCTCTGGATGGAGATTTTGTGTGGAGGAAAGAGGATGTTCTTTCCTTCCCCAAACAGTCTCGACAGGTTCGGAGGCCTTCGGCCATGTTAACGATGCCATATTCAACCTCTCTAATGCTAAGAGGAAAGGCGGTTTCTTATCAACATCTTCAATAAATATACCATTCCTTGGACCACGTTCATTTAAAATGGTTGGAGAAGATTCCAGAGAGCTCCTCTGCATTTAGAGGAGTAGGTCAGGGATTTAGATATGTCACTACCTGCATCATTCAATATACGCTCAAAAGTGATGGAATGTGCTATTTCATCCAATAGAGCGAATCTGGATGCGATGTCCTATGCAGATCACCTCACCAGAGCTATGGTGCGACGTCTTAATGGGAAGGAATTTGAGGGCATTTGTTCCTTGCTTAGAGTTCTTTCCAGGCCAGTCATGTATGCCACATACAACTCAGCCCTGGCAGTGGCAAATGTGGAGTTGATCAGACGTGATGCTGCCCTTGCATTGTCATCACTTATAGATGACAAGGTGAAAAGCTTTCTCTGAGTCGCTTCGGTCTCCGGACATACTCTATTTGACGACAAGCTTTCGTTTGTTTATGAACAGGCTACAAAGAAAGCTTCCAGTGCACTGCTACTGAAGTCTGCATCTCAACATCACGCTTCAGCAGACCGGGGTAAGCGAGGCCATTCCACTTCTCAATCAACCAAAGGGAAACCCTCTTATACTTACTCCGGAAGTCGTCAGTATAGCGACTCGGGAAAGGGGCGCAGGTCTGATCGAGACTAAAGGTAAGCCGCCCCTAAGCTGACGGGATGAGGTTCTTTGCTGGGAGGATGTAGTTTCTCCTCCCTTAAGTCGTACAGGTGATGAACAAGACCTCTATTGCTTGCCAGTTGGTGGAAGGTTATCAAACTTTGCAAGAAACTGGACAGAAGTCACGGAAGATCAGTGGGTGAGAAGTGTAGTCTCGGAAGGCCTACGGCTATCATTCCGAGCAAAACCCCCACTTACAAGATGTCTGCGTTGGACAAATCTTCCGGCGGATCATTTCAAAAAGAGAGTCTCTCCTAGCAGAGGTACAGGCTCTCTTATTAAAGGAAGCAATAGAGGTCATTGAGAATCAAAATTGTCAAGGTTTTTACAGTCATCTGTTCCTTGTACCGAAGCCAGATGGCTCATTCCGACCGGTAATAGACTTGAGCTGGATGAACAAAGTTGCTCGGAGCTCCAAAGTTCTATATGGAAACCATTCGGTCGGTAAGAGCGAGCATTCAAATGGACGACTATGCGGCAAGCATATATCTAAAGGACGCCTACTTTCATGTCCTGGTACATCCGGCATTCAGAAAGTACCTGCGGTTTGCCGTGCAAGAAGAGGTTTATCAATTCAGAGCAATGTGCTTCAGTCTGAACCTAGCTCCTTGGGCTTTCACTAGAATAATGAACTCGGTAATGTCATACTTCCGAGCTCATTCGTCTGTGGTAACGTGGACTTACTTGGACGACATTCTTCAGAGATATGGCAACAGAGTTATTCTTTGAACGATGTTCGGAGTCTGCTTCAATTGTTTTGACATCTCGGTTTCATAATAAACGAGAAAAAGTCGAATCTAGCTCCGTCCAAGTCATTCATTCATTTGAGAATGAGCTTCGAGACTCACAACAATCTGGTTCATCTGGCTAGCACTACAACATTGGATTCGTCAAATAGCGAACGTCCATGTTCAAATTCTGTCGGACAACTCGACAGTAGTAGCTTACCTCAGGAACCAAGCTGGCATTCATTCGATTCTGTTATGCAAATTAACGGAGAAGATTCTCCTATTCGTACTGAATCATTATGTTCAACTCTCAATCGGTCATGTACCGGGTTGTCTGAACGGTCATCTGAACACACTAGCAGACTGGCTCTCTCGGAAAGGTCGCCTGTTACCATCAGAGTGGACTCTCAACAAGCGAATATTCACTCAGATCTGCTACCAGTGGGATTGTCCCATGATAGCTCTTTTTGTGACACACCTAAACAATCATTTACCAACGTTCATGTCGCCATATCCAGATCTAGGCGGGCACTGCTAATCTAAAAAAAAATGGTGATGTCAAACAAATTGCAACAGAAACTAACCTAGTGGCATTTGGTTGGACATGCATCAGGGTTGATCATATTCAAAATAGGCCAAAATCGGCTCAGGCGAAATACCCTAATTAACATAATTTCAATATGGCGGCATTCATCAGCTGTGGAATGCAATATCTTGCAAACGTCTCATCCTAACACCCATAAATGTATTACTAACACATACGAAAGTGGTACCCAGGAATCTATAAATGATACTCCCGTCGACTTCTGACGTCATTGTGACGTCATAAATCTTGTAGTTCGCCGTCAGGGGCGATTTTTGTCGCGCGTTTCACGCACTCAGGAATAAAAAAAATGACAACACCACTGACGTCTAACTTACTTATGACATCATAATATACATCATAACCCAGTTATGACATCATAAAATATGAAAAGTCGGGGACAAATCCAGGAATTGTTTCACGGGGGAAACAGTCTAATCTCTATCAATAGCCATCATTCAAATGTCAAACCAATCTGTTTCTTCAATCTCCTCTTCTTCGAGAATCACTGGGCTTGCCAAGTTTGAGCAGGTCTCCCCATTGCAATGTCCACAAGCGTTCGTACATTGCAGTCCAAAACAACGACAAGAACACTTTTTGGTAGCACATTCCCCTTTGCACATGCACCAAATTACTTTCAAAAGATGCCGAGGAGCTACTGGTGCATCCATTTTCTTTGGGTGAAGAGCACCGTTTTGCACTTCCCATCCTCATTTGGTAGGATTCATGTCCTCTCCATCACCCATCCACGTACGGACTTGAAGAAATACTCGCAAGGAATTATACATTGCAGTGTCAGATGTCGGTGGCAATGTTTTCACATCGATTGATGTAGTGTCTGTCACCACATTCTCTTTAAGCTGTCTCACTCTTTGTGCATTCAGATTTTCTCCTGTTTTTTCTCCGTAGAGATACACCAGTGCTTTTTCACCAGCTTCAGTTATCTCACTAGTACATGGTAAGTCAGTGGAACAGAAGACTGCCACTTGTTCCCTGAAGATCCTACTGTCCATCTTCTTCAACGGTGTTGCTTTTCCTACACCAAAAAGTTGAGACGTGGTGTCACATCCATCAATGGCATGAATGAATGGCAAATTCAAACAGGTATCGTCACCTAGAACTCCACAGACTTGACCAATGTCTCACAAACTATGCTTTGCATTCTTCCTTTCGGTTTTGAAGAACAACTGTCCTGGTGGTGTTTTGAGGCGATTTGGACTGATGGCTGCTAATTGTACTCCAGTTTCTGCTATTAAAAAGTCTGCATCACCTGTTGCCTGTTTTGTGCCTATTCCATTCGATGCAAAGTGTTGCTTCATCAGATTGGTGGAGTTACATCTGTTGATTTCATTACTATGGAATTTTTCCTTCTTGGTCTTCAGTAGTTTGTAAAGTAAAACCACTGACTTTTACACCAACAAGCTCTTTTGTCTGTCGCTGATGGATGCTGTCTTTCGTAGAAGGGCCCTGCAGATAGCCATCAAACACAACAGCAGGACCTGAGCTCTGCTTGACTCGATCTATGTATTTGGTACATAAACTATCAAACGAGGTATCCTTTTTCCACTGAATTGTGTCCAATAAAGAACCACCATCGAACACTGAAAACTGCTACGCAACCACAACCAATGTTTCAGAACCTTGAGTCTGATACCTTTGTCCGATAGCGTCAACCAATTGTGACTTTGTGGCTTCTCTAATCATTCCATATTTGTCAAATAAAGCAGTTGGGTGTGTTAATAGTTCATATTGCAATAAGTCATTCTCATCATCTGTGTGTGCATTGCCAGTGGCCAGCAACTGTTGGAACAGCAGCTGAGGATCGATGTTGACTTTTTCTCCATCAATGTGAAGTTGCCTGGCCTGACCCAGCACAAAAGCAATATCTTTTTCAGAGAAGGAAAACTCGAATGCATTTGTACCGTACATCTTTAAGATCTTCTCACCGATGTCTTTAGCACTATGAGCATTGACAGATGGATCAGCGGTAATGCCACTGGTGATACTCTGCAGGTCTGGTGTAGGCTCGAATGGGTTATTCTCGCGTAGAAAATCTAAAACAATTGAGGAATCTTTGTTATCACGTTTTACTCTTGCAGAAGCTAACTCTTTATGTTGTTCACTAGTGGCGAAAGTCCGGTTAGTGAGTTCTTGCATTGATTCATTGAATGTCGCGCACACAGGTAATGACAACAGCCACTTATTTCATTGGTTCTCATTCATAACACCTTTACAATGCACAAGACCTCCAGTATCTTTCATGGTTCGCATATGTGTCTGCTCGATGACAAGGTCCTTCAACAGTCCAGCCCAGAATCTTTCCGTTCGCCATATCACAAACAGGCCAGAGTTGAACTTCTAAAGAAAGCCTATCGTCCACAAGAAGGGAACAGATTTGACAATGATTTCAAGGTAACGCTAAATAAATTTGTACAGGATAACATGAGTGCAGATATCAGGGTAACCACCATTAGGCGGGCAGGTATCACTTTTGACCCCAAAGAAATTGCAACAGAAACTAACGCAGACAAAAATCGTCCCCGATGGCGAACTGTATGATTTATGACATCATAGCTAGGTTAGGACATCACAATGACATCATTGGTCAATGTGAGTATCATTTATGGATTTTATGGATTCCTGGGTACCACTTTCCTATGTGTTAGTAACTTAGTAATACATTTATGGGTGTTAGGATGAGCCGTTTGTGAGATATTGCATTCCACAGCTGAAGATGGCCGCCGTTTTGAAATTATGTTAATTAGGGTATTTCGCCTGGGCCAATTTTCGCCTATTTTGGATATGATCAACCCTGATGCATGTCCAACCAAACACCACTGCAATAGTTTCTGTTGCAATTTGTTTGGGGTCAAAAGTTATCCCTGTCCGCCTAATCATTGAGCATACGCAGTAGACGCTCTATCAGTCTCATGGGACGGAATGACAGGATATGCATATCCTCCTGCTCCGTTGATTCAGCAGACTCTGTTAATGATGAAACAGTCTCGCTGCAAAATCCTGCTAGTAGCACCTCTAACGTCACAGAAACCTTGGATCAATCTTCTCAGGTGTCTGTTATGGGACATTCCCTGGAAGCTTCCTCCTCGAAAGGATCTTCTATATCAGGGGAAGTCACGCGCACTGCATCACAACCTTCACGCATTGTGCAGTCCTTCTTGCATGAAAAACATTTTACAGGACGAGCAATGGATGCAATTTTCAACTGTAGGAAGACCTCCTCTTCGTTGAATTATGCAGCGAAGTGGAGGGTTTTCTTCCGTTGGTGTACGGAACAGTCTGTAGACATCTATGATCCGTCCATTCCACAGATTGCCAATTTCCTGGTCTACCTGTTTGACGTACTTAAACTGCAGCCCGTCACTATTAAGGGCTATAGGTCTATGTTATCAGACAATTACACTCATCATGATAACTTGGCTATTGGATCAAGCTAGTTAGAAATTTCTCTATTAATAAACCTAGAACCCTCAGATTAATTCCTAAATGGAATTTGGCTTGGGTTCTGTTGAAGCTTCAAGACGCTCCTTTTGAGCCATTAGACAATGTAGAGTTCAAATTCTTGACCTTTTCTCTTAGCCTTTGCATCTGCCAGAAGAGTTAGTGAACTTCATGCATTATCTGTTGATGATTCCCATTACCGTAGTGTGGGTAATACTGTTACACTCACTACAGAAGTGAGATTCTTGGCTAAGAATCAGATTCCAGATAAGCGGCCAGAGCCTATTGTCATTAAGGCTTTGCTGTCCTCGGATAACCATAGACCTTTGCTGTGTCCAGTTAGAGCAATGCGCATTTATAAACGTCGATCAGATTCTATTAGAAAGGGAAGAAAAAGATTCTTTTTTTCTCTGATTCCTAACAGAAAAGATATATCTGTTCATTCTATCGCTAGATGGATTCAGTTGGCAAATACGTATTGCCTATGAAAGTCTATCTTCGGATCAACGTTCTGTCAACAAGATTTCAGCACATGAGGTCAGAGCACTGTCCACTTCTTGAGCTTATTCTAACAGTATAGCCATTACAGATCTTATGAAGGCTGCATACTAGACACAGCCCTCTTCATTTACCAAGTTTTACCTTAGAAATTTAGAGTCCATCTCCAGTGACCTTAGATCTTTGGGTCCTCTTTCTGTTGCCCAGAATGTCGTCCATTAATGTTACATCTACAAGGTGTTTAGGCAGTCTGCTCGAGCACTAATGCTGTTCCACGTCCTCTTCGTTCTGAGGAATTTATCCTCAGAAGAAGGGGGGGTGGGGGGGGGGGGGACGTTTTTTCCCTTATGTTATCTGGCTTTATAGTGAAAAGCAAGGGAATACTTCCTCCAGAGACAGTAGTCCAGCATTGGTGCTGGGTGGTTTTAATGTGTAGCTCGGTGTGAAGCAATAACTATGTCTCATTTATGTACTGTTTTTAAAGTGTAGCTCACTGTAAAGTATTTGTATATGTTACGTGTCATACGAGCATTAATATACAATTTTCGCACACTTTTAAATGAGTATAAAGCGTCTCGTTCTCTGGACTAGCTTTATATATTGGTTTCCTTCACCAAATTAGCCTAATGGGTTATGCTGGCATTAAATGGAGATATTATGTAATTCTCAATTACATTGTTGGTGTTATGCCATTCTCTTTTCTTATAAAAGAGAAGGACACTATGTAATTCCTATGTCTTCTCCTGTTCTCCTGTAGGAGCTATCCTTTATCGAAGTAATTGAGAGATTGGATTTTTCCACTTTTAAATGAGTATAAAGCATCTCGTTCTCTGGACTAGCTTTATATATTGGTTTCCTTCACCAAATTAGCATAATGGGTTATGCTGGCATTAAATGGAGATATTATGTAATTCTCAATTACATTGTTGGTGTTATGCCATTCTCTTTTCTTATAAAAGAGAAGGACACTATGTAATTCCTATGTCTTCTCCTGTTCTCCTGTAGGAGCTATCCTTTATCGAAGTAATTGAGAGATTGGATTTTCCTTCAAGTCCTTGGCCTTCCAGCCTTTTTGGTTGTGGTATAAAAATATGATAAATTTTAAGTAATTTGTATATTTTATACAATATTACTTACCAATGGCCCAGATGGGGATGGCCCTCCCATGAGTGGGCACTCATTCCTCCCCGCTGATATAACATTTAGCAGGCACTGTAGAAAGAATGATGGTTGGCGCCAATTTCAGTACCTTCCTGGATACTGCACATGCACAGAGAACAAAAGGATGGAGGACCAGATAGGACTGGAATTTTTCAGTTTTGTATGCAAATTTTGGGGATTGGGGGGATAAAATTTGTGTTTGGCCCTGAATTAAATTGAGTGAGCACCAGCTAGTCTGGGCCATTGGTAAGTATAAAAAATATACAAATCACTTAAAATTTATCATTTTCAAACAATGCTTTTTACTCCAGCCAACACTTCAGGGTTCTCTTCTTAGAGTTGTATGGTATTCTAGGAGGTGCTTATACCATGTATTCGTGCAGTCATATGTCTGTAGTATTGCTTGCATAATCTAATCTAATCTAATCTAATCAAGGTTATCTGTCTTAATCGTGGCTCCAATTTTCAAGGCGTGCAGGTGTGCTGCATGCCTAATGCCCACCTAAGGTTTTTTCTAAGAGGACAATTTTTAGCACACCTGTAAATCAAGCATACTTGTTGGCCATATGTTGAGGATAAGCACTTAATAACCAAACTAAACTTTCACATCCAACATTTAACTCTTTACCTAACAAATCGTCCTCATCCACCCTTGTAATTTACAAGTTAAGCAGTTGAGAAAAAGAAGAAATTCACATAATTTCAACAAATCCATATCATGTGCCCTCTCATTGGAATGTGCCCGTTGAGCTTGTTCCAGTGATTGAAAAATTCGAAAAAAATAATGTTTAAAATAATAAATTTTCATATCTTCTGCATTAGGTAAAGGGTTAAATCAATAGCAAAATGAAAAACCAAAAAATGCAAAATCATAGTCTGTTATTGCAATATTTCATTGTCAACGTGACACTTAAAAGGCAAAATATACACTCTAGACTGACAGCCTCACCATTGTCTTTGGAAAAGCCGCAGTTGAATTCCATGATGTCACATCATAATTGTTTACTTAGAATTTGTTGTTCCAAATCAGTAGGCACATATACTGTACTGACCTGGGAATAAGCCCATAATCGAAAATAAGCCCACCTACCAACTTTTCAGATTTCAGTTTCAGTCTTCTGCTTGTAAATGAGCCCCGTCCCTTACTTTGGAATGATAACATCTACAACAGCAATGCTGGTAAGTTGTTACACGAAGAAGAATCCCGTACACATTGCACATGATATAGGATTTTGTTAGGCCATACAAAGTTGATTGTCTGTTTCTCAGGCCATTTTTTTCAAAAAAAACGTGTGGGGGGGTGGGGGGGGGGGGGGGTGTGTCTTTTTTTTCTTTTTATTTCTCCCCGAGAGGTTGTTTGTGGTAATTCGACCCCCACCCAAATGCCTGGTGGACCATGCAAAATTTCGGAAATATATTGGTTATTCACCGTAGGGGTGATTGGTCATAAATGAAGTGGGGTTTGAATGTTTGTTTTTTCAGTGAAACGTGAAAATTATGACACAGGACGAAATGCCTCGTGGGTGAAACGTCTCTGGGACAAAACAAATGTCAAAGTGCCAACTTTCACAGATTTATTTTACCAAAAAAAAAATCCTTTCACAACCTGCCTAATAAAATCGTGAATCACAATTTTTCCCCATTATATTCAAAATTATCACAACCCATTTGAACGGGCAGTTCATCCATAAATCATATTTTTCGGAAATCTGAAAATGAGATACAAAACAAATGTTTGCGGGTTTTTATTAACCAATTCGATCACACATACCTACCTATATGCGATTATTTTCAACTATGACTGTTACTTTTATATCAAGCAATGGTTACTATTAGTTATCCAATTATCCTGCATCTCAAATGCATTTATTTAAATTAACTGGAAAACTCGTAACGGTTTCAAATAACAGTACACAAATCCCCAATGACGGCCATTTACAATACAAATGTTACTAAAAATAAATGCAAGGAGACTGTGTTCCATTCAACATAGCACCTGACTTTGCACACTTTCTGAGGGTTGGTGCGAATCAAACGTGGTGCGAATCGACCGTTCCCCTTTGTGACTGATTGTTGTCAGACTGAAAGACACCTTCCTTCTTGCTGTCATTATGACTTACCTTTTACAGAATAAAACACTTTCTGTCATGAATATTGCTAAAACCCACCCACTTTAATATATTAAAGTATGATGTAGAAAAAGCTTGAAGTGTGTTAATTTAAAATTCACCAACGCATCGATATCGATTTACCGAAATGAGCACAATATCTCAAATTTTTTTAAAAGATTTTTTTGTGTCATAAAAAGGTTGCATGCACAGCAAAAATGACCATAAGCACGGGCCCGAGAAACAGAGGTTCTTTTTTTTATGACCTTATTTTAATCTTTTTTTTTTTTTAAAAAGAACTTAAAGCAATTTCAACAAAACCGTATCATATCGGGCTAGCTCATTCCAGTGAGAGGGTCAAGTGATACGGTTTTATTGAAATTGTTTTAAATTTTTTTTCTGCAGTTCAATTTGTAAATTATGTGGGTGAATGGAGCCTATTTGTTAGTTAAAATTTGTGTCAACTTTATATCCAAATTCTCCTGCGGTCTTGACCTCTTGAAAATGAGCCCACTTGTACTTGTTTGCCCGCTTTTACTTCATAGACCCTCTGGATTTATTCCCAGGTCAGTACTATAGGCTTGCCACCATCAGGCATTTGGGCTTCCCACATAATGTAGAGTCAGTCTTAGAAAGGACCATTCAGTCATTATACCTCCCATAGGGAGATTTAGAAGAGCAACTGCACCCCCTGGTAATTTGAGAAGGCCAATTTTTTGTACCTCTGCATTTTTTGAAAATGCCTGGACGAATACGTAATGGTTTCCTATTCATTTAACAAAAAATAAAAATAAAATATAGGAAACTGGGTAAAAACAATTTCTGTACGAATGCATTTCATTGAAATTCTTTCTTGTATTGCAGCTTACGAAAATGTCTAAAATGAGAGATCTTGTGAGAAATTCCTTATTTCCAACATCAGAGATGGTGGTTTCCATGAGTAAAGAGTTTGGTGTTCCACTAACAATGGAGGATTTAGAAGGTAATATGGTTTCTTTATGCTTCATAGCAAGTTTTTACCTTATTGTATTTTAACAAGTGCACTAATCTGTTTACAGTCCATCTGCACCTGAATTTGTTGTGGATTATTTCAGTCTTTGAACAATGTTGTGAAAGGTTTTGAGAAAATGATAGGGATTTTAAACCTTAGTTTTTTTTCTCAGCTTGATAGAAGTGTTCCCAGAAAAAATCCCAATGTTCCTTGTTCTTTCCATAAACCTGGCATAACATGGATTATTTTGCTCTTCTAGATGCTGCAAAATCAATGCAAGAGGATTTCTATTAACTGGTAAGGTACTGGAAGCCCATATTTTGGTGTGCTCTGAAGTTATTTATTTATTTATTGGTGTTTAAGGTCACATACTTACACACGATGTCTAATCGTGACTGTGACAGTTTTACGGGTGGAGGAAGCTGGAGTACCCGGAGATAACCACCGAACATCGATGAGCAACTGTCAGCTCCTCAACATTCTAACTCTGTTCAAGCTCTGCTCAAGCAGGGTTACAGTGGTTGAAGACATGTGCACCATCGACGTGCAGTACACCTTAGTACACAGCGTCATCATGTCCCCATGTAGGCATCTGGGATAAAGTGCCTTCGCCAAGAACACAGCGCCGGACTGATTGAACTTGGACCTCTAGCATAGAAGTCCAACAGTCTACCACTGAGCCACCATGCTCCCTTGCTTTGAAGTACAGTTACCACAACTTAAAGACTTCAGATTCAATGGATGTGCTTCGCTTTATCTTTGAACTGAAATAATTTAGTTTTTAGGATTTGCCTTGTTACAATTTATGGAAGAGTGCCAATAGGCACTTTCCCATATATTGTAACAAATCAAAGACACGTGAACAAATTCTGATGACCAAAAATAATTTAGAACTCCACCAGTTAAAAAATGTGCAACTTTACCATGTTGTTTTTTAGCTCACCTGACTGAAATCAGGATGAGCTATAGTGATCACTCTTTGTCCATCACCTGTTATCTGTCTGTCTGTCTGGCCATCCATCAATCCATCCATCCACACTATCAAATCAGGAGTTATGTGCCCAGTTGTCAGAACACAGCACTGTTGTGTGTCTAGCTGGATTGAATAGCCAAATAAATTTGAACTTACAAATTTGGGTTTATGTGGCTAAAAAGTGGTTTCTAAGGCAAAAATGGTTTATGTGGCAACTAACTGATAAAATGTGGGTGTTGTATTTTCAAGGGATTAGGGTTAGTAAGCCATGCACTTTGAATTCTAATTTAGCCACATAATCCCCAATTTTTGGCATCCATCCATCGAAAAGGTTTGTTTGAGTCTTCTCCGAAGAAACCACTGAGCCGATTGCAATAATATTTCATGTTATTCATTGTTGGGGTGTGCCATTTCAATTTTGTTGAAATCAATGTGCTGACCCCATGGGGAGGAGTTAGGACAAATTTTAAAAAATCTTCTGATGAGCTGATGGATGGAATAAGTTGATACATGGTATTCAGCTTCCTTTTGAGGTGTACACTGTAAATTGTTCAAAGGAATTTTGAAGGGGCATTTGCAATTGTAATGGGAGGAGCAAGATTTTTGGCCTCACACAAAATTTTTTTTTTTTTTTTTGGCTGCGACTAGCAGCTCTATAAGTGGCAATGTCGGTCGGTCGGTCGGTCGGTCGGTCTGTCTGTGAACGAGCTTTTCTGTGTCCAACGAGTTTCAAAACTCAATAACTGTTGAAATACTTGATGGAATGACTTTATATTAGGCATGTAAGTGTATCTTATTGATGTCTAGCCACTGTTCAATGCATGTGTTGTTCCAAATATTTTTCTTGGAGTTATGGCCCTTGATGAACTCAGAATTTTGTGAGATTGCACCACCCGTCGCAGCTACAGCGTCGATGTCACGATTTTTTTCTGAACTGATGGGTCGATTTCAACTGAATTTGGTATGCAGTATTATTGGGTCATAAGTACTTGAATCATGCAAAAAAAATCCTGTGTCCTGTAGTAAGTTGGGAACCCTTGGAGCTAAAAATAGACAAAATTTCTGTTGCCCATATTTTGAAATTGCTTGGAATAGAGAATTGTTATTTGCTATGAAGCATCCTTAAGACCAATAGAATCAAACTGGCAAAACAAAAATGCAGTCAGTTATGTCATAGGGTAACATATGGGTCATCTATTTTAACATTGTGGGGAATGGGAAAATGCTGTGTCAGCAGTTTTAAAAATTAAAAAAACTCTTCACCAGTCAGAACCTTATGATACTTATTATACAGCATCCTTGGGATGGTCAGATTGAAGTTCTTTCAAAGCAAGTTGCTCGGTTCACATTTTGGGCTCCATACTTGAGCTCAAATTTTAACGTAGTGAAATATGAGAAAATTCTTTAGAAATCTTCTTCAGATTCTCCATCAAAAATTTTTAATATTTGTTTTACAGCATCCTTAGAGGCGGGGGGGGGGGGGGGGGGGGGGGGGGGGGGGGGCAGATTCAAATTTGTTCAGATCAAGTCCCTCTGTTCATATTGACAGCCCAAATTTTTACTTGATGTAATATGAGGATATTCTTTGAAAATCTTCTTCAGATCCACAAGTCGGAATCTTTTTATATTTGGTATACAACATGCTTATGGGGTCCAAATTCAAGTTTGTTCAAATTAAATCCCTGAGTTTTTATTTGGGCTCCCTATGGAAGCCCGGCTTTTAACTTGGTCTAATATAAGGAATATTGTTCAAAAATCTTCTTCATATCTTTTGGCAGCTATACAGCATCTGCATGAGGGTCAGATTCATTTTTAGCTTAGCTTGACATAGTCAAGATAAGCTATTGCCATCACGTGTGCGGAAGTCTGTTAGTCTGTGAGTCTGTTGGTCTGTGACGTCTGTTCACATTTTCCTTTAGCATGGGCTACACCCCGCAGTTCTTGTCTGATCGTCACGAAATTTCATATGCAGGTTTGGGGTCATGTCTAGATGAGAACGTCTCCTTTTGGTCGCGATCGGGCAACCGGTATGGCTGCACAAGCCCAAAACCCGAAAACCATTAGCACAGTCTACAGGTCGTATTTATGAAGGGATTTCATTGTAACTTGGTAGGATGACTCCTTATGATGTCTAGATGAGAATTTCCCCATTTGGGCATGATCTGCCAACCGTGATGACTGCCCGAGCCCAAAACCCGAAAACCTTTACCACAGTCTACAGGTCATATTTATTGAGGAATTTCATTGTAACTTGGTGGGTTGACTTCATACAATGTCTAGATCAGAAAGTCACCTTTTGGGCATGATTGGGCAACTGTGACGGCTACAGGGGCCCAAAGCCCGAAAACCTTTAGCACAGTCTAGAGGTCATATTTATGAAGGGATTTCATTGTAACTTGGTAGGATGACTCCAAATAATGTCTAGATGAGAACGTCCCATTTTGATCGCGATCATGCAGCCTTGATGGGTGCCCGAGCCCAAAAACCTTTAGCATAGGCAAAAGGTCATATTTATGGAAGGATTTCATTGTAACCTGTTAGGTTGACTCCATGTAATGCCTAGATGATGACATCCCCTTTGGGTCGTGTTTGGTCAGTTGTGATGGCTACTAGTGCCTGAAGCCCGAAAACCTTGAGCACAGTCTACAGGTCACATGAAGGGATTTCATTGTAACTTCTTAGGACCACTCCAGATGATGCCCAGATGAGATTGTCCCCTTTGGTTGCGATCATTCAACCATGATGGCTGCCTGAGCCCGAAGCCCGAAAACCTTAAGCACAGTCTACAGGTCATATTTATGAAGGGATTTCATTGTAACTTGGTAGGTTGACTTCATATAATGTCTAGATGAGAACGTCCCGTTTTGGACATGATTGGGCAACTTTGACGTCTAAAGGTGCCCGAAGCCCGAAAACCTTTTGCACTGTCTACAGGTCATATTTATGAAGGGATTTCATTGTAACTTGGTAGGATGACTCCGAATAATGTCTAGATGAGAACGTCCCATTTTGGCTGTGATCATTCAGCCTTGATGGGTGCCCGAGCCCAAAAACCTTTAGCATAGGCAAAAGGTTATATTTATAGAAGGATTTCATTGTAACCTGTTAGGTTGACTCCATATAATGCCTAGATGATGACATCCCCTTTTGGTCGTGATTGGTCAACTGTGATGGCTACAGGTGCCCGAAGCCTGAAAACCTTGAGTACAGTCTACAGGTCATATTTATGAAGGGATTTCATTGTAACTTCTTAGGATCACTCCAGATGATGCCCAGATGAGATTGTCCCCTATGGTTGCGATCATTCAGCCATGATGGCTGCCCGAGCCCGAAGCCCGAAAACCTTTAGCACAGTCTACAGGTCATATTTATGAAGGGATTTCAATGTAACTTGGTAGGCTAACTTCATATAATGTCTAGATGAGAACGTCCCCTTTTGGACATGATTGGGCTACTGTGACGGCTAAAGGTGCCCGAAGCCCGAAAACCTTTAGCACAGTCTATAGGTCATATTTATGAGGGGATTTCATTGTAACTTGGTAGGATGACTCCAAATAATGTCTAGATGAGGACATCCCATTTTGATCGCGATCATTCAGCCGTGATGGGTGCCCGAGCCCAAAAACCTTGAGTATAGGTAAAAGGTCATATTTATGGAAGGATTTTATTGTAACCTATTAGGTTGACTCCATATAATGCCTAGATGATGACATCCCCTTTTGGTCGTGATTGGTCAGCTGTGATGGCTACAAGTGCCCGAAGCCCAAAAACCTTGAGCACAGTCTACAGGTCATATTTATGAAGGGATTTCATTGTAACTTCGTAGGATCACTCCAGATGATGCCCAGATGAGATTGTCCCCTTTGGTTGCGATCATTCAACCATGATGGCTGCCTGAGCCCGAAGCCCGAAAACCTTAAGCACAGTCTACAGGTCATATTTATGAAGGGATTTCATTGTAACTTGGTAGGTTGACTTCATATAATGTCTAGATGAGAACGTCCCGTTTTGGACATGATTGGGCAACTGTGACGTCTAAAGGTGCCCGAAGCCCGAAAACCTTTTGCACTGTCTACAGGTCATATTTATGAAGGGATTTCATTGTAACTTGGTAGGTTGACTTCATATAATGTCTAGATGAGAATGTCCCATTTTGGACATGATTGGGCAACTGTGACGTCTAAAGGTGCCCGAAGCCCGAAAACCTTTTGCACTGTCTACAGGTCATATTTATGAAGGGATTTCATTGTAACTTGGTAGGATGACTCCGAATAATGTCTAGATGAGAACGTCCCATTTTGGCTGTGATCATTCAGCCTTGATGGGTGCCCGAGCCCAAAAACCTTTAGCATAGGCAAAAGGTTATATTTATAGAAGGATTTCATTGTAACCTGTTAGGTTGACTCCATATAATGCCTAGATGATGACATCCCCTTTTGGTCGTGATTGGTCAACTGTGATGGCTACAGGTGCCCGAAGCCTGAAAACCTTGAGTACAGTCTACAGGTCATATTTATGAGGGGATTTCATTGTAACTTCGCAGGATCACTCCAGATGATGCCCAGATGAGATTGTCCCCTTTGGTTGCGATCATTCAGCCATGATGGCTGCCCGAGCCCGAAGCCCGAAAACATTTAGCACAGTCTACAGGTCATATTTATGAAGGGATTTCATTGTAACTTGATAGGTTGACTTTATATAATATCTAGATGAGAACGTTCCCTTTTGAACACGATTGGGCAGCTGTGACGGCTTCAGAGGCCCAAAGCCCGAAAACCTTTAGAACAGTCTACAGGTCATAATTATGAAGGGATTTCATTGTAGCTTGGTAGGATGACTCCAAATAGTGTCCAGATGAGAATGTCCCCTTTTGGTTGCAATCATTCAACCATGATGGCTGCCAGAGCCCAAAGCCCAAAAACCTTTAGCACAGTCTACAGGTCATATTTATTAAGGGATTTCATGTAACTTGGTAGATTGACTTCATATAATGTCTAGATGAGAACGTCCCCTTTGGACGCAATTGGGAAACTGACGGCTACAGGGGCCCGAAGCCCAAAAACCTTTAGCACAGTCTACAGGCCATATTTATGAGGGGATTTTAATGTAACTTGATAGGATGACTCGTTTTGGAATAATTTCACTGTAACTTGGTAACTTTTGTTGATATACGTTAACTGTGAGGGCCACATACATTAACTGTGAGGTCATATTAACCCACCCCTCAGCTCTTTAGTACAGTGTACACCTCATATTATTTCTATCATAAACATAACACACAGGGAACAGAAATGAACATATTCCCAATTATCACAATTCTTGTCTTATTTCATAATCCTTTCATAAACATTGAACATTATCCTTTTCATCAAACACAACACACAAGTTAAGCTACAGTGTCATTGAAACTTTCATTATTACCTGCGTCGCCAGCGGCGAAGCAGGTCTAGTAATCGCTCGACTCCGTCCATCAGTCCATCCGTCTGTCTGTCCATCAGTCTGTCCAAAACACTTTTTCCATCAAAGTTTTCTTGGCTTCTGTGAAAGGGAATGATTTTATATTTGGTCTGCTGCTTCATAATGATGAGTTGTATTGTGTAAGCAATTTTCAGATCTGCCGTGCAGCCACTTCCTGTTTGCCGATACTTTGAAATTTTACTATACCCACTGAACATGGAAATTTTCCGTCAAGGTTTTCTTGGCTTCTATGCAAGGGATTGATTTTATATTTTGTCAGCTGCTTCATAATGATGAGTTGTATCGTGTAAGCAGTTTTCAGATCTGCCGTGCAGCCACTTCCTGTTTGCCGATACTTTGAAATTTTACTGTACCCACTGAACATTGAAATTTTCCGTCAAGGTTTTCTCGGCTTATATGCAAGGGATTGATTTTATATTTGGTCTGCCGCTTCTTAATGATGAGTTGTATCGTGTAAGCAATTTTCAGATCTGCTGTGCAGCCACTTCCTGTTTGCCGATACTTTGGAGTTTTACTGTACCCACTGAACATTGAGATTTTTCGTCAAACTTTTGTCGGCTTCTATGCAAGGGATTGATTTTATATTTCATCTGGAGCCTGATAATGATCAGTTGTATCGTGTATGCAATTTTCAGATCTGCCGTGCAGCCACTTCCTGTTTGCTGATTCAATTGCATGCAGCGACGCAGGTCCAGACCTGGTATTGGTCTTGTTTTAAAATCTTCTTCAGAACCACCATTCAGAATCTTTTTATGTTTCGTATACAGCTTCTTTATGGGCATCAGATTCAACTTTGTGTAAATCAAGTCCCTGGTTATGTATTTGGGCTTCCTATGTAAGCCTGAATTTTTACTTAACTGCAATGTGAAGAAAATTCTTTCAAATTCCTTGTCTTCAGATCCTTTGGTCATAATCTTTTTGATATTTTGTAGACAGCATCCTTATGGGGGGAGTAGAATCAAGTTTCTTTAGTCAAGTCCTCAGTTCATATTTGGGCTCTTTATTGAAGCCCAAATTTTACCTTCAGGCCATATGAGGAAATTCTTTTTTAAATGATCATCTTCTTCAGATCTACCAGTCGTAATCTTTTGATATTTGGTGTATAACTTGGGGTGGGGGGGGGGGGGGGGAGAGCAGATTCAAATTTGTTCAAATCAGGTCCCTGGGTCATATTTGGGTTCTTTATTGGAGCCTTAAAAATAACTTACAGCAATGTGAGGAAAATTCTTTAAGAATCTTCTCATTCAGATCCGCCAATCAGAATCTTTTGATATTTAATATGTAGCATCATTAGTGGGGTCACTTTCAAGTTTTGTAGAAAATTTCTAATTTCCTGTTCATATGAAGTATTTCTAATAATGCAATTTTCTTTTGGGAGATCTGTGATGTTTGGTAGTGCTTGTTTTCTCAAACCAATGCCCCAATCAGTGCAAAAAATGGATGTAAATAATAAGTGACTAATTATTTTTAAAAATATCATAAAATAACTTTGTCATGAGCTGTTTGAAGGAGCAACAATTAAAAAAAATAATAATATTTAAGTGCTGGCTTTTGTGAATACGGCTGGCTGGATATTGCCATTATGTTTGGTAAAGAGTTATAAAATATGCATTTTACATGGCATGGTAATGCCATAACGATACTGGCATTTGTGACATATATGTCCATTTCTGTAAGAGTTTGTATTGAGGTCTGTGTTTTTAACTTGTTGAGTGCTGGAAACCAATACTATGGCTCTATTGAAACATGCTGAAAGTCACTGGCTTTACATTTTCTGCATAAGCTTTCTGCTTGCTGAACAGTAGAAAAATACATTTATATAAAATCACTTTACTACAATTTTTTTGAGAGTGCCAATAGGCACTCTCCAATAAATTGTAACAAAACAATTGTTTTTGAGCAAACTCTTGCTAAACTATAAGGTTACCCTTGCTGGTACAACTTCTTGTGGATGTTTTGTTTTATTTTGTGCGAAAGTCACTTAATTTCAAGGCAGAGAGAATTTTGCCGATCTGAGGAACCTCTCACCCTCACCAGGTCAGATGGTATATGTATTGTATTGTTGTGAAATGCATTGTTAAATGTAAAGGGACAAAATAAAATAGAGAGTTGTAATATACTATTAAAAAAAAGTAGGGGATCTTCAAACTGATGTTGATATTTTCAGAAAATGGTATTAGATACGCGTAATTGGACACATCAATATACTGCCAAGGTTAGTGTGGATCATGAATGTCACTGGCCCATGAAAACTTTGTGCAGGTTTTTCACACAAGCACCGCATTAATGTCTGTGGAGTATGTATAAAAATTTTCATTTTGTACTGGACAGACTTTTTCGGAGGTCTCATCGTTCTTTTCTTGGTATAAACTCATTCATCAATAGTTCCCGGTCAAAACGTAACTTTTGATGTATGCGAAGACTGACATGTGATAAACATTTACATGCTGTTGGAAGCTTGCAACAGACAGACTGCAGTGGCTCAAATTCTCATCATTACTCAATCGGTGATTAGAAGGTTGTGGTCGCGCTACCATCAGACAGGCAATGTTGATGACAGACGTCGGTCAGGTCATCCAAGGGCAACAACTGCTAACCAGGATCATTTCATCCGAATCACAGCATTACGTAACTGCCACCAAAGTGCCTCAGAAATTGGACAGCAGCTGCACCGAGTGACAGATGTGCAAGTCAGTGGTCAGACTATTCAAAATCGCCTACACAGCTGGAATTTGTACGCTTGACAACCTCGAATAATTCCACATTTGACTAAACGTCACATCCCAGCAAGGCGTAATTGGAGTGGAGCACGACAGCTCTGGGGCAATCGTCGGTGGAGCAACGTCATGTTTTCCGATGAATCGAGGTTCACTCTCGACTTCCATGATAGGCGAAACAGAGTGTGGCAGTGGCAAAACGAATGATACCATGACGTAACTGTTAGGCAGCACAATCGTTTTGGTGGTGGATCAATTATGGTGTGGGGAGGCATAACCATAACAAGCAGAACAGCATTACATGTCATCCAACAGCGTGTCACAGGGCAGTACTACCATGACAACATGTTAGCAGCTCATGTGGTGCCATTTGCACAATGTCACTGCCATCGCGATTCATTTTCCAAGAAGACAATGCAAGAGGACACAGGGCCTGTGTCGCTACAGAGTTCCTCCAGGGGCAGAACATCACTACACTGCCTTGGCCAGCACTACGTCCAGACCTTTCACCAAGTGAGCATGTGTGGAATATGCTTGGCAGGCGTGTACGACAACGCCAACAGCCCCCTACCAATGTCCAGAAACTTGCCACTGCACTGCAGGAAGAATGGAATAACATCAGTCAAGCTGATATTGGATGTTTGGTGAGGAGTATGCAACGTCGGATCCATGCTTGTCTCACGAACCGAGGAGGATTTACAAGGTATTGAGGTCTTGGACTGAATGTGGTAAATTCTCGGACTGACCGTCCATTGTCTTCTACAGATCAGTGCGTGGAATGTATGTTTGTCAGACACCCAACTATCGCTGAAATCATTCTCCAGATGTCACAGTGCAATGCCTCACCTGTCTTTTTGATGGAAATATAAATGTATTTCTTCATGTATCTCACTTTTATCAAATACCCCCTACTTTTTTGAATAGTTTATTATTGCTTCAGAGCTTCAGCCAATGATTGAAGAACCTCCTGCAAAGACAGTTGAGATACGTGAACTAAGTGGACCTCAGACGAGTCGCATATGGACACCAATCGCCACCTACAATCCTAATTACATGAATAAGATATTGGACAGGGAAAAGAAAGGATCAACCCATGATTTTGTAGAAGAAAACAGGGTAAGTTCATATTTTTATACTATAAACCAATGGCCCAGACTAGCTGGGGCAAACTCAAAGTTATCAAAGGCCAAACACAAACTTTGAACCCCCCCAATCCCCAAAATTTGCTTGCAAAACCGAAAATTAAAAGTCCTATCTGGACCTCCATACTTTTACTCTTTGCGCATGCGCAGCAGTCAGGAAATGACCAGAATTGGCGCAAACATCATTCTTTGTTTGGCCCTAAAGTCAGCAACAATGAACTGACATCTGTGCTTTAAAATCTCCTTTTTTGAGGATACCAGACACAAATCAATGCAAGAATTGGTGGATCCAAGCCTGTTATTGGATGATGGACGTGTTCAACAGTGGTTTTAGATGTTCAGGGCTGTAACTTTATAATAATTATAAAATTATTTTATATTTCCTAATTTCGGGACATACGCCTTTTTTCATCATTTTTGATAATGATTATTCCACAGTTTGTTAAGTATTCCTTCCCTATCCTTCCATGAACCCTTCCTGTTAAACTCTTAAGCTTTTTGGCTAGTTTTTATTGAAATTTTTTATTAAATTTCTTGGGAGTTTAACATGTATTACAGAATATATTTATTCTGTCTTTTCCCATGGTTACGTCCTCACCCTCGGGGTGTTACGTCGTTTAGTCTTGCATCTTCTCTCCGATGTATCGTTTTTATACACCCATTTAAAAAACGGCCGTATTATGATATCAGTCTGTCTGTCTGTCCGTCTGTGTGTCCGTAAAAATTTGGATTCCGTTCATTTAAAGTCAAACGCCTTTACGGATCGACATAAAACTTTTGGAAGTTGTTTTTAGCATTAAAATACAGGTCAAGTTCGATATTGGTGTTTCTCAGTCCATCTGCTGCAGAGATATGACCCTTTGAAAACACAATTTTTCTAAAAAAATTGGTTTCCGTTCATTTAAAGCTGAACGCCTTGACGGATTGACACCAAATTGTTCAGATGTTGTTTTTAGCAATGAAATACAGGTCAAGTTCGATATTGGTGTTTCTCAGTCCATCCACTGCAGAGTTATGGCTCTTTGAAAACACAATCTTTTGAAAAAAATTGGTTTTCCTTCATTAAAAGTCGAATGACTTGACGGATTGACATCAAACTTTCAGATGTTGTGTGTAGCAATAAAATACAGGTCAAGTTCGATATTGGTGTTTCTTAGTCCATCCGCTGCAGAGTTATGGCCCTTTGAAAACACAATTTTTAAAAAAAATTGGTTTCCGTTCATTTAAAGCCGAACGCCTTGACAGATTGACACCAAATTTTTCAGATGTTGATTTTATACACCCATTTGAAAAACGGAACGTATTATGTGAATGGTCTCTCCACCCGTCTGTCTGTCTGTCCGGCCATGGAAACATTTCGTTTCTGGATGATAACTTTAGTTGTAATGGATTGAGCTGAGTTAAATTTGGCATGTGGATTTAGTATGACAAAATACAGGATGGGTTCAATTTCCGTTTCTAGCGGCCCATTTGCAGTCGAGTTATGGCCCTTTATTTATGGGAATTTAGCCCAACTTTTTGTTTCCGGACGATAACTTTAGTTTGCCTTGATCGATTTATTTCAAATTTTCAGTTTTTTGATTTTGACCACAAAATACAGCTCAAGTTCACTTTTGACCACAATCGCATATACCTTTCCAGAGTTATTCCCCTTGAATGATTGCAAATTTGTGGATTTTGTGATTTCCAGATGATAACTTTAGTTTACCTTGACCGATGTTTTTCAAATTCTCAGATTTTGTTTTTGACCACAAAACACAGCTCAAGTTCACCTTTGGCCATAATCGCATGTACCGTTCCATAGTTATTCCCCTTGAATGATTGCAAATTTGTGAATTATGTGGTTTCCGGATGATAACTTTAGTTTGCCTTGACTAATTTGTTTCAAATTCTCAGATTTTGTTTATGACCACAAAGCATAGCTCAAGTTCACTTTCGGCCAAAATCGCATGTACCTTTCCAGAGTTATTCCTCTTGAATTTGTGCATTTTGTATTTTCTGGATTATAATTTTATTATGGCCTAACTGATTTTTTATACACCTGCTGAAAAACCGTTGAATTATGGAATCAGTCTGTCTGTCTGTCTGTCCATTTGTCCATCCGTCCATCCATTTGTCCATCCGTCGGTCTGTCCATTCGTCAACATTTGGTTTCCAGATGATAACTTCAGTATTTTTTTTTCGATTGACTCCTAAACTTGGTATGTGGTTTAATCAAAACAAAAGACAGGTCAAGTTCGAATATGGGGTCAGTTCGAACTTCGAAGTTTCCCTGAATTATGGACCTTGTTGGACATAGAATGCATCAAATATTTGGTTTCCGGATGATAACTTTTATTATTTGTTTTCCGATTGGTTCCAAACTTGGTATGTTGTTTAATCACAACAAAATACAGGTCAAGTTCGAATATGGGGTTGGTCCAAACAATTTTCACCCTCACCCCCATCCTTACCCCAACCCTTCAAAAATACAAAATGGGCATATATTGTCCCGCTACGTGGTGCTCTTGTTTCTTTGTATGAAGATCTAGCTTTGCATCTGTTAGCATTTAAATTGGTTTCTGACTTTGGGCCTTTTTGTGTGCCTAATGTCTTGTTTCCGTTTTTTTCATTGACGTTGTTTACATTGACATCGTCCTCATATGTAGGTAGTATTTTATTAGCTCACCTACTTCTATTAGAAGCGGTGAGCTATTGTCATGACCTCGGGCGTCAGCATCGGCGTCCGGCGTGTCCAATATTGTAAGATTTAATGTTAAGGTTAATTTATCAAAGATCAGTGGGCTCAGGCCTTTGATATAGCATAAGTAGGTTGTAGGGGACTATCAGAACAGTATTTAACCCTGATACTACGACTTTTTTCCAAATTTCACCTAAAATTTTCTGCCAAAACTTGTAAGAATTTGCATTTAGGTGTTGTAAGAATTTGCGTTAAAATCAGCTTTTGTGCAGATTGTGCTGCTTTAACTTCTCATTACTGTTGATTTTCATATTTCAATAACAACTGTAGGTATTAACCCTACTGTATGCAGAAATTTAACGGAAATTTTCTTTTTTTTCAGTCAAAATTTTCATGTTTTTCTTGGACTTAGTAAATTTTAAGTTGTAAAACTTTGTAAACTTTGTGTTTAGGTGAGTTGTGTTTCTATGTGTCTTTCCAGGCCATTAATATTCTACACTTGGGTTACTGAACTCCATTGCAGTAATATTTAACCCTCATTACATGCATATTTGAGGAATTTGAGGCTGATTTTCTGCCAAAACTTGTTGTAAGAATTAGCGTTCAGGTGTTGTAAGAGTTTGCGTTAAAGTCAGCTTTTGTGCAGATTGTGGTGCCTTCACCTCTCATTACTGTTTATTTTCTCATTTCAATAACTACTTTAGGTATTAACCCTACTGTATGCAGAAATTTAACTGATTTCTTTTCTTTTTTTCAGTCACAATTTTCACGTTTTTCTCTGACTTACTCAATTTTAAGTTCTAAAAGTTTGTGTTAAGATGAGTTCTGTTTCTATGTGTCTTTCCAGGCAATTGATATTGTACACCTGGGTTACTGAACTTCATTGCGGTAACGTTGCGCCCTCATTACATGCATATTTGAGGAATTTGAGGGGGATTTTTGGGACTTATATTCACTTTCTTTAAAAAAAATTTTTTTCAACTTTTTTTTTTTATTTAATACTTTCTCATACTTGTTACTAGTAACATTAAGGCTTATTTTAGTTGTTGATGTGATGTATTTTTGTTGGGACTTATAGTCACTTTCTTGAACGAATGTTTTTCCGCAACTCCTCCTTAACCAATGAATGTACTTCAATTACAATTTCAGTGATTCTTCATTTACATAATGCCATTTTGCACCTCCTATTTTATTTTTTTTTGATCTGATGTATTTTTATTTTGTAAAAAATAAATTTATGAAAGCCTTTCCTAATTCTTATTTATGATTTAATATCTGGCCTCATGATTCATATTCTTAATCATAAACATTTCTAAAAGAAAAAAATGCTTTTATATCCAATGATTCTATGTTGAATTGATATATAATAAATGCAGAAATATAGACTTTCCAAAGCCATCACATAAACCACATCAATGATTTGATGCCTAGTTAATGATTTATATTAACTAAATATTAGGCATGTTACATTGGAACGACATTGTCAAGTGCAAATGTAGGTGAGCGTTGGGATGTAACACCCCTCTTGTATTATATTACTATAGAATTACTGTAGGATACATGGATTATTATTCCAGTAGTGTAGCTCAATAAATATGGATTTTGTCCACACTTAGGATCTATTGGGATGCCCTTGGGCTCTTAATGTTCCCTTTGGGAACTTAGGCATTTTTGTTTTTTTAATTTTTTCCTAAAAATATTTTGAATTTAATTTGGATTGCTATTATTCATGTATCTTAATTATATATTTTGTTGTGGAGTTTGGAGGACTGATATCGACTTTAGTCGATGCACTTTTGTGGACTCTTGTCATTCTTGTGTTCACTGGGATGACTAATGTTAGAGACGAGTGTCGCGGTACATTGTTGGCGGTGAGGTTCTGAGGCCAGGTCTCTCACCGCGTTATAATTCTTTTTTTCAGTTTCTGTTTCAGAGGAACATGAACATGGTGATGATATTGTGACACCCATCCAAGTGTGCTACCGTTGTCGCACTCCATTGAGCAAAAAGAGCTGGCTGCAGTCAGGGTCGACTGTTTTTAGTGCGAGAAACTTTAGTGAGTAGGGATGCCCATTCACGCTCGCGGTTCGGGACACTTCTTCCACACTGCAGCCAGATTCGGTGGCAGCTATGGCATCTTCCCTTGCTTCATTAATGAAATGCATTGACCACAGACTAGCTATCTGACTTCACAAGTTCAGGTTGATAGTTAGTCGTTTGAGACTAGTACTACCGTTTAACAAACTCCGATGGTGAGCTGTCAGACGGTGCTGCGTTGGTCCAGTCATCCGTTTAGTCGGATGGAGTTGACCATATTTGTGGATGGAACATTTGGATGATGAGAGGGATACAGAGTGTGAGTCTCCATATCTCTCACAGAAGGGCACTTTAAGACTGTGAAAAGTCTTAAGCTCTTAAGAATATTGTTCCATCTGATTAAGTCTGCGTTTAGATGAGCAGGACAGGGATGAAAATATGTCCCTATCTGCATCATTTAATATATACTCGGAAATAATGGAATGTGCTATTTCATTGAAAAGAGCAAATCTGGGTGCAATGTCCTAAGCAGATCATCTTACCAGAGCTATGGTGCCATGTCTCAATGGAAAGAAATATGAGGATGTGGTTCCTCGCTAAGAGTTCTTTCCAGGGCAGTCATGTATGCCACATTCAACTCTGTACGGACAGAGAATTTGGAGTTGGTAAGACGTGATGCTGCCCTTGCATCATCATCACTTATAGATGACAAGGTAAAAAGCTCTCTCTGAGTCGCTCCTGTTACCGGGAATATACTATTTGACGACAAGCTTGCGTTGATATATGTGCAGGCTACAAGAAGCTTCAGTGCTCTGCTATTGAAGTTGCTGTCTCATCAACACACTTCAGTAGACGGGTAAGCGAAGCCGTTCTGCTTCTAAGAAAGCATCATGAGAATGTCTCGCGAGGGTACAATAACCCTCTTATATTTACTCTGGAAGTCGTCATTATAGCGACTCGGGAAATGGGTATAGGTCTGATCAAGGCTATGGATCAGACCCCCCTAGGCTGACGATTAACAGAAGGTTATCATCTTCACGAGAAACTGGACATTAATCATGAAAGTTCCTTTCAAAGAGAGTCACTCCTAGTGGAGGTAAAGACTCTCTTATTGAAGGGATCAATTGAGGTGGTCGAGAATAGATTTCAGTTGCTTGCCACTTGTCGGTAGGTTACAAACCTCGCAAAAGTGGATAAATTGCAGAAGATCAGTGGATGAGAATGTAGTCTCGGCAGGCCTGCTGTTTGCCTGAGCAAGCTCCACTTACAAGAATACTTACTTGTTAGACAAATCTTCCAAGAGAGGCTTTCCTTCTGGAGGTATAAGCTTTCCTATTGAAAAAAAGCATTAGACGTCGTCGAAATTCTTCTCCAGTTTTTTATTATCACTTGTTTCTCATCCTGAATCCGGATAGATAATGCATAGATAGGCTGAGACATGTCTTGGCATCAAGACAATTATGTCATTGTGGACGCAATAGTAGCCTTCTGTATGGTAACAGCGGTCTCTTCGGTTAGGCTCTGTCCGCTGTCTTTTGGGAATACAACTGAAAAAGATACTGTGCTATTCGGTTTGTTTTTCCTTGGTGTCATAGACTTGAGTCTTATTGTTACATCATAGTAGCCTGGCTAAAATCAAGAGTGAGATTTTTTCAGTATTATGCAGTGGCATAACTAAATTTATTATCTCTTGGGACTGTGGTCTCTTTGGGAATTCAGGTCTGTTTATATAGCTGCTCTTCATTCCCTACCTTGCACGACGATAACTGTAAGTCTCCATTTAGTGAGCCTTCAGGGTCACAACTTACACCGATGTATCTGTCTTCACAAAGATGAAGACTTATAAGCTATGGCTAGCATTGTTCGTCTCCTTAGTGAGCTTCTAGGGCCTCAGTTATCAGCTTTTAATGGGCTTCATGTACAGGAAGACCTTTAGCTGCTTCAGCTAGGCTGAGTTAGTTGTCCTATCGGACATGATACCATTTGTTAGAGGAGGTTATTCTCTTCAAACTGGTATGGTTTGGTGTGAGTTATTATGTAAATAGGGTGTATTTGTTCATCACGTCCTTCTCCACCCTTAGTGGCATTATGGAGTCAGTCAGATGTGAGGAAGCCTTGCGGTTCCTATACTATTTGATGACTAACACAAGAACGATTCAAGTAATGCGGTTGAGGGTGGTTCAATATGAATTGAAATCCCCCCTCCCCACTGCCAATGTGTTAAGAGGCGATTACCGGGCAAGACGTAGTTTTCTTCCCGTCAGCCTTGTATGCATTTAAGTATATACATGCATTTTATGACTTCTCGATTGGCAGCTGGGTCGTGTTCTGTGGCGACCTCATGTGTACATCCACTTTTTAGTTGGTTTGTTTCCTGTGGTTCTTCGTCTATATGTCATATATGAGCATATGATTCATCATCAATTAATTACCTTTGGGTACCTGTAAGTCTGTCTAGTCAGTTAACTCAACTGGTATTCAGACGATTACATGTGGGATTTCAATGCTCATGCGCATAATAAGTGTTTTATTAGGCAGATGCATTACTGTATGTTATGGACCTTAGAAACAATGAATTATTTCAGGGGTTGACCGTGATGAGTCTGTTAATCATAGCTCATTCCATTTCTAAATCCAGGATTCTATAAATTTTGGTACCCAATCGAATATAATTAGTCTATACATTCTTGTATATTCGCACATTTCTGGAGGCATAGATATCGGATAGAACACGTCTGGAAGTGTTATTTATTGGAATTTATTGTACACCTGAATGGGGTCGCCTGTGGGTTACCTCGGAAGTGTGTTTCCTCTCCAAAGATCGTCCATTGTGATTCTATTGGACATGTGTGTGTTATATATTATATCCCCGGTTTTCGACCTATCTACGTATGCCAACTCCGGTATACATTACAACTGGGCACTATTAATTACCGAGATCGCCGGGATAGCCTTAGCTTCTGAAGTGGCATTAAGCATCAATTTATTAATAATAATTAATATCTGGGTGCCTGTTCGACGAATATATATTGTTATTTGGTACCGCTTTTACTGATTCCAGAGCACTCCCCTCTTTGTTTTTGAAGAAGATTCCTTCAAAAAGTGGGGGGAGGGGGGATTTTTTAACTCTCCTCCGGCTTGATAAGTGTGTAACTATGAGTGAAGCTGTTTTGTCTGTAGATTATATCCTGGATACAGCTTGTGTATTATTGTATATGGCGTGTGTTTGTGGGGGTTAACCTCTCACTCTCAAATATGCCATCCTAATTTTTAGGGCTTAATCCGGACTAGCCTTAAAATTGGGAATTTGTTACATCCAATTAGCATAGTCATGGCTCCTTATTTATAATATATCTTCTCTATTACTGTATAGAGAGACATGCATGTAATTTCTTTTCAATTTAATTTCCTTTCACCTTGGATTGCAGGCTTGGGAAGTATGTTGGTCTGTTAATTCTGAATCCTAGGCCCTCCGCCTTTTTATGATTCAGCTAGTCTGGGCCATTGGGTTATAGTATAAAAATATGATAAATTTAAAGTAATTTGTATATTTTTTATACTTTCCATTGACCCAGACGGGTATGGCCCTCCCATGAGTGGGCGCTCATACCTCCCCACTGAGTTATTAAGTAGTACTCTTTTCTGCAAAGAATGATGTTGGCGCCAATTCCGGTCACTTCCTGACGGCTGCACAAGCATGGAGAGTAAAAGTATGGAGGGTCAGATAGGACTTTTAATTTTTGGTTTTGCAAGCAAATTTTGGGGATTGGTGGGGGTTCAAAATTCATGTTTGGCCCTTGATAACTTTGAGTTTGCACCAGCTAGTCTGGGCCATTGGTAAGTATAAAAAATATACAAATTACTTTCAATTTATCATTTTCTTGCCACTAAATATATGCTGCACAGGTTCCACAAGAGAGACCTAGTCAGGGGTCCATGGCACCAGAGATTATGGATTTTACCATCTCCATGTTGGTAAATGAACAGATGGACAGAGGTGTAAAGAAAGGCCTAACAATTTAAAAATCTCTTTCTTGGGCCTTCCCGCATTGTCCTTTTAACTGCCACATGCTCTCATTTTATAACCAATACAAATTTTAAAAAATAAAAATTAAATGGTTTGTGTCTGATATTTTACCCAAGTGAATAAAATTGATAAATTTGTTCCTTGAGAGCAACAAGGCTTTAGCATTGCAAAGCCTTCTTTCACCCAAGGGTCGAAATACACCACCAACAATGCTATTCTGTAGATTGTGAGGCCTAAAACATAAAACAAACCAAGAATATGAACTTTTGATGTCCAAAAAATAATTACAAAAAGAAAAAACTGCCTGCCCCCATGCAGTTTTACAAAAAATGGCCTGAAAAACAACAGATCTACTTTGTGGGGCCCTAAGAATGGACGTTTGAAGAAATAGACAAAATATAACTTGAGATTAAAAAGAAAAAAATTTGTTAATCATTAAACATTTCAATATTTGCGTAAAAATTATAGCTTATGATCCCTCATTGTAATTATGGTATGTTTTGGAGTTAAAAATTGAAAAAATAAAAATATTAAAAGTTGAAGGCAGTTTTCCTGTTATCCTGAAATATTTTTGTTTAAACAATATTTATTTCCAGTAACAAAAGAGAACATATCGCATTAATATTGTGTATGAAGATAAAAAGGAAATGGATTCAGTAGGAAGCAGAAAAGCTCATACAATGCTTTCTCTTTAGAAAAATATATTGCATTTAGTAATATCAGCACTCCAAAGGTATTTGACATTTTGCCATTAGTTAATAAATGTATTTAGTTATCTAAAATAAGAGTAATGGAATTACAATATAAAGTTTCTGGTGCCAAGTGGAATTTTTGTTCAGTGCCAAATGGAAATGTTTGCTGCTGAAGGAAAGATTTTAGTGCCAAATGGAACCTGATTGTAAATGAGAACAAATTAACAGTGTGTCATCCTTTGAGTGCAACAAGGTGCCTTGTTGCACTCAAAATTATATTTTAATTTAGTATTACCAGGCTTTTTTAACTGTTGTAGTTGCCAAAAAACCTACAAATGATAAAAAAACGCAAATAATAAAAAAAACTGAAACTAATAAATAAATAAATAAATAAATAAATAAATAAAGTTAAAGACTAATAATAACATTTGCAAAATAAATTCCTGATTATTATTTTCTCACTGTTTTTATTCATTCCAAATAAACTAGTAGTAAATAAATTATTATCTTCCAGCAGCATTATAAAAATGATTAAGCATGATAAAAAAGATTAAGCAACAAAGAAATGTTTTGATAAGAATCCGATCAAATGGATAAACTGTTAATTTAGGATTAGAGCTCTATGATTATTCCTGTTAGTTTAGATTACTTACAGGCATTTGCCTGTGTCTACAGGCAGCATTTTTATCGATAATGAGACACTGAAATAATAAACCACAAAGTCTTTCAGACCTAACAAAAGTGTATTTTTGGTGCCAAATTCTGTAGTTTTAGAGCCAAACAGATTTTTTTTAGTGCCATTGGCTCCCAGAACACTATTTAACCGTTCACCCAACATTACATTCAAAACTGTGCAGCACTATTCACAGAAATTACGATGCAATTTTCATTATGTTTTACCTTTTTATCTCAAAAACATAGCTTATCACCCCTCATCGGAATGGGCTCATCAAACTCATTCCAGTGGGGGTCATAAGCTATGTTTTTTGAGGCAAAAAATGGAAAAATATCATTATTCAAGAATTTTGTTTGCAAGTGTCGTTTGCCTTTCATGTTAGGTAAAGGGTTAAAGGACAGTGTTTGTGAATAGTGCTGGCTGGCTACAGCTGTTATGTTAAGTAGCGGGTTAATAACCTTCTTCCGGTGTCCAGAAATACACTTAACCCTTATTCAAATTCACTTTTTATTATACCCCTGAGAACCTCTCAGGAGCATTATGTTTTCATCATGACCGTCTGGCGTCTGTCATCCAGTCACCATCCTCCAGCATCTGTCTGTTAACTTTTGGCTTCTGTCAAATAACTAAAGAACCGCTTATTTGATCAAATCATAATTTTAGGGGTAAGTTGTGGATGAAAAGACAATGCTTCCTTTCCATTTTGGTCCAGTTAGCCAATTAAATATGGCCGCCATGGCAGCCATATTGAATTTGGTTTCCATCCAATAACTAGTGAATGCTAACTCGAATTATTTTTAGCTCACCAATGAAGTTGTGTGAGCTTATGTCATGACCCGAAGTGTGGTGGCGTCAGCATCAACACTTGTGTTAAAGGTATTGTCAGAGCCCACTTTGACTTTCCACCCTGTTACTATGCACCTTGTACTGTTTCTGTGGCTAACAATTACCCACAAACCCTTATCCAGTGATATTTTATCGATTTTTAGTGTTTTTGGAATGTTAGACATTTTTGTCAGTGTAGACTTTTCTGACCTGTTTTGCTATACATGAGTGGAGGATACCAACGGTATGCTGTGGCTTTTATATTTCATATATGTGTTAAATGCATCACTATAAGATGACATTAACCTTTATCCGGACATTTTTCAGAGATTTTGGACTTTTTTAATACAATGTTACACTTTCTTGTTAGTGTGGACTTTGAAAATTTCTAACCTGTTTTGCTATACATGTACATGACCGGACATTTTTTGCAGATTTGTAATAAGCCTGGGTTTATTGCATGCCATGCGTTGGTGAGCTAATGGGGATGGACACACCCCTCTTGTTAAATTTTAATTATGCATTGTGGTATCTAGAGGAAGCTTCCCTTCGATTTTGGACCAGTCAGCTGAACCAAGATAGTGGCCATCTTGAATTTGGTTTCCATTCAATAACTAATGAATACTGACTAGAATCAATTTCAATTTTTGGTTGTGTATATAATAGTGTTTGATTTTGGATCAGCTAGCCAATTTGGTTTCCATCCAATAACTAACGAATACTGACTTAAATCAATTTGTCTAGAGGCAGCTTCCTTTGATTTGGTTATGCCCCCAAGAGACTCACCTACCATTTTATGACACCATCAGGGGCACATGCCACGCTTTGCATTGCTCTTGTTTTACTATTCTTTTCTTGAAATGAAGATTGTTCAGTTGTTTCAGTATGGTGGATCTTGAGGATCTCTAATGAACTGCGATTTAAAATGAAATTTCTGAACTGAGTTAACCACAAAAATAATGTCTTGCATTGTCAAAGAAGTGATAAATGCGGGGTTTTCTCACCCGGTTGGCATTGTTTCGAAGTTAGGTGTGAACTACCTGGTGATCAAAGAGGTGCCGACTATAGTCCTTATCTAATAAAGTACAAGCAATTTATGAAAAATAGTCAAATTTATTGAAGTCTATTAACTCTAACAGTGCCGTTTAATAAATATATTACACATATTTCTAACTATATATATAATCTATAAACACAAGAATTTGATATTTTTATACTGTACCAATGACCCAGACATAGCTGGTGCTAACTCTTAAAATATAGGGCCAAACACAAATTTTGCCCCCCAATCCCCAAAATTTGCATCTAAAACTAAAGAAAACATGTCCTGAAAGGCCCTCCACACTTCGCCCCTACTGCGCATGCGCAGTGTCAAGGACGTTCCGAAATTGGCGCCATTTATCATTCTAAGTTTGGCCCTTCATCAGTTAACATCTGACTGATCTTTGTGCTTTTAAATCTCAGTTTAAATGATGCCAGACACATAAATATTAGTGAAATGGTGATTCTAAGGAGGATAGAGAAGGAGGAGAGGAAAAGAATGTGTGACAGAATATTATCAGGGCTGTAACTTAAAATTTTTTAATGAAATTATGTTAAGTTACCTATTTTCAAGGCAGCAGCCATTTTGTTGTCATTCTGATTATTTAGTTACACTGTTTTTTCAAGTGTTTTCCTCTCTCCCTGTCCTTTAAGTTCCCCCTAGCTATTCTCCCATGCTTTTGGCATAGTTTCTGTAATTATTATTACTAAAATTTCTTGGGAGTTTTAGCTGAATAACAGAATGAATTCTGTTCTTTCCCCATGTTTACGTCTTCACCTACGGGTGGTTAGGCGTTGTGTTCTGCATCTTCCATCTGATGTTCTGCAGTTTCTTCCCTGGAAGTCTCTGTTTTGCATCAGATAGTGTATTTTTGGTAACTGATTTTGGGCCTGGGTGCCTGGAGTCTTATTTTAGTGTTTTTACACTCATTGTTTACATTTACAACAGCCCTCTGTGTGAGGGGGGGATTTCTAAAAAATAATATCTTTATGTTATTTTAATCATAACTAGATACATTATTATTGTTCGTAAGTGTTGAATAAATTGTTTAAAATATTTTTAAAATTTTTGTCCACACTTAGGCTTGGGATCCATTGGGGCTCAACGTTACTTTTCAGAAACTTGGGCTGTTATGAAAAAATATTTTTTCAAAATATTTTGATTTCAATTATTTTTTCTATATTAATGGATCATATTATTATTATGTATTTTGATTGCCAGGGGTTAGTGCGAGTACCAGGACTTGTTTTCTTTTCACATTGAAAGGATATTGATCAATTGTTTTAAGAGGAAGTCTTCCTCTGACTTTATTATCATTCTATATGTGGTCAGTGTACTCGCATTAACTCCTGTTCTGTATCGTATGATTTCGATGACAATATGGGAAGCGTATGTCACGGTATGTTGTTGGGGATTTGGACACTCCGGTCCTTTCCCCGCAGGGTCACTCTACTTTATCAATTTCTATTTCAGACGATCAAGATTAGGGTGATGTATCTGTGATGTCTTCCAACAGTGTGCCTCCGTCGTCACAATTAATGAAGGGCTAGCGGAAAAGTGCTCATGTAATACGCCAATTGCCTAAGAGGACCCTAGTAGGTTCGACGGCCTTTGACGTCCGCTAGCTCGCCCGGTGTAGCGTCCATTCACCGAATGGTTCGGCAGCCGGGTTCGTATGTTGCGGTCTAGAAGGAATTTTGGGGTGATGCGAGCACTATAAAATTAACTTAATGCACACCCAGTGACGGCGGATCGGAGGGAGAACGGAGGAAGCCTTTTAGTCCGGTTCATAGCTCGTTCCGGTCCATCCGGACGGCAAGCGAGAGAGGCCCCTCTCTCGTTCAACAACATCTGGCCCCAGATGTTGTGGTACAAAATGTGTCGCTAGCGGAGCATACGTCCGTCGCTCGGGACGCTCCGTTGTATAGGCAGTCCGCTGAGACTGCTAAGGCTTCCTCTTCTCGTCAGCGCACACGACCGCACCTTGGCTGCGTGACCGCCGTTATATTACCAGCTTCGCCGATTAAGGATTCTTCGGCGACCAGGTCACACCATCCGGCAGCCAGGGATTCGAGACCGATGGACTCCGGACGTTCGCATAGGAAAAGTATGCGGGAGCCATCTGATGCGGAGCTGCCCTCGGCGAAGCAGCGATAGACTGTGCCTCCGCAGGTCTCGACGCCGGACATTCTTGTGCACATAGCACAGCTTATCGCAGCATCCCAGCAGCCGACAGAAACGGTGTCGGATCGAGAATTATCCGACAGCGCTGGGTCGGTAGCCGGGGACTCGAGGCCTGCAGACTCCGGACGTTCGCATAGGAAGTGTGCGGGAGTCTACGTACACGGAGCTTCCGGCGGCAATGCATCGTAAGTCCGCTAATGCACAGGCCTCGGGAACGGACGTGCTTTCCTTAATAGCACAGTTTATCGCAGCATCCCAGCATCAACTGAATCTGTCGCATATATTTTATCCGACGATGCTGGGTCGGGACGCTCCGCGGAAGCGGGTACGGACGTCCGAAAGTTTCATCCGGTCCGACGGGATACCGAAAGGGATTCGGAGGATTTCAAGCTTTCCCTTTCGGAACAACATATGCTGCGATGCCGGATAAGAAACTGATAGCGTCGGTGGACTTAGAAATTTTTGGTTCGGTTCAGGGACATCGTCCCTCAGTTCCGACATAGTCCAATAATGTCACACAAACTTTCGAATTATTGAACGACGCTATATATATTATTATTTTATGCTTGCTATCCAAGCATTTCTGGTTTCTTGTTCGAAGAGTTATGGAGATGTCTTTCAAAAGTGTGCCTCTGTCGTCATAGTTAATGAAGAGTTAGCGGCAATAAGTGCTCATGGAATATGTCTATCGCTTACGGAGTGACATTCGCTAGCTCACCCGGTGTAGCGTACATTCATCGAATGGTTCGGCTGCCGGGTTCGTCCGTTGCGGTCTAGGAAGGAGATTTGGGTGATGCGAGCACTTTAATTACTTTAGTACTCACCCAGTGACGGCAGATTGAGGACAGATCGGAGGAAGCCAACAACATAGGGGACCACATGTTGTGGTTCAGATATTTTACATTCGGAGCATATGTCCGTTGCTCGGGACGCTCCGTTATATTGACAGTCCGAGAGACTGTCTTTAATGCTTCCTCATCCTCACAGCAGGGCACACGACCGCACATTGGCTACGTGACCTCGAGTATCCGATCAGTTTCGGCATTCAGTGATTCCACGGCGAATAGGTCGCGCCATCCGGTAGCCAAGGGACACGAGGCCTATACACTCCGGTCGCTCGCATATTGGAAGTATGCATGGGGTAACGATCACGGAGCTTCCAGCGGCAATGCATCGTAAGACCGCTTCTCCTCAGGCCTCAGTGACGGACGTGCTATCCGAGTTAGCACAGTTGTTTCGCAGCATCCCAGCAATTGACAGTTTCTCGGTCGAATCAGGAATTATCCGACGGCGCTGGGTCGGTGCGGTCCGCGGTTGCATCAGCTACGGACGACCGAACGCTTTATAGGGTCCGACAGGATGGCGAAAGGGATTCGAAAGATTTCGAGTTTTCCCTTTAGTAGTATCGGAAGATGCCTTTCATATCTTCTGGCATTTCTTCCAGTGATTATTTTTTGGACTTCATTGCTGCGATCTTGGATAAGAGACTTATAGCGTCATTGGACTCGGATTTTTCGTTCGGTACAGGGACATTGTCACTGACTTACCGACGCAGTCCAATATTGTCATTACAACATGTGTTTTATTTTTCGACGCTATATATTTATATATATATACAAGCCTGCTACTAAGCATGATAGTTTAGTTTCTTGTCCGCGTTGCTCATTTCTGCCATTTTATCATTTTTACAAATAGTTTATTTTGGCAGAGCAGGGCATACCGAGAGTTCATATGCGTCTAGACGGTGTGATTAAAGACTGCATATATTCTTTTTCGCCGTTTATGTCTTTTCCAATTTCATTGTTGGGAACGACATTATGTATAGTAGACTTAACTTAGACGCTTTATTATACGTAATCCGCCTTACTGAGGCGTTATCATTACGTCTTCAAGAAAAGATTTACGGGATATTATTCTCAATGTAATTTCTTTTGAGGGCAGTAGTTTGTTCACGTATAACTCCGCCCTTCAGTGGCTGATTGGAGTTGGTTAGACGTGACGCAGCCCTAGCTACATCCACACGCGTGGATAGTAAGGTTAAGAACTCTCTCAGAGTCGCTTCGTTCTCGGAGGAGCTTCTCTTCGACGGCAACTTTCCGGCAATCCATGAATTGCTCGATTTATACATTCTCTTGTCTATCTAGTGTTACAAGAGATTCAGACTGGGGCAAACATTCGGTGGTTGACTCAGAGAGTGCCGCCTCAGTTGCCGGACCCGAGTGTGGCTGTTATGACGGTTGCCAGTCAAACAGATTGGGATATATACTGATCCCTACGGATTCGAAGTGCCAGGGTCTTTGGGTTCCGCAGTCTTTTAGCTATCAGTTTAACTTCCGCGGAATAATGTTTTTTAGGCTTGCTTTATGTCATTGCATGAACATTATTCAGAAACGCATGCCCAAATTCCTGTCCTTTAATTCGACAGTAGTGGCGTATCTCCGGAACCAGGGAGGCACTCTTTCGTTTCCGTTATTCAATTTAATGGAAAGAATCCGTCTGTTGGTTATAGTACACCAAGTTCAGTTTTGGTCCGTCATATTCCGGGTCGTCTGATTGTTTTATCGGACTCCCGTTCTCTTACGGGTCGCTTGTTGCTGTCAGAATGGACTCTCAACAAACAAGTATTCAATCAGATTTGCTATCTATGGGAGCGCCCAATGATGATTATTTATGACACAGCTTGCTAATCAATTGCAGACGCATGTGTTGGCTTGTCCAGATCTCTGAGCTAATAGTGTTAACGCTCTATTGATCTATAGGACGGAATGATAGGATACGCGTATCCTCCGGCGCTGTTGTTTTAGCAGGTATTGCTAAGATAAACAACCACAATACATTTCTGTTGATAGCATCTCTATCTTCACAGAGATCATGAGTAATTTACTCTCTTGTCTACTGTGGATCTTAACGTGAAATCTTCCTCTATGTGAGGATCTTTTTTCACTGGGTAAATCGTGTCATCTTTATCACAACCAGCAAGGTCGCAACCTTCATGTATTCCGTTGTGTGGTCCGTATTGCATTGTAAGCACTGTACTGGACGAGCTTTGGACGCGATTTCTTACTATAGGAGATCCTCTTCTTCGCTATTCTATGCGACTAAAGTGGAGGCTCTTCCGTCGTGGTGTAGGGATCATTATGTTCATATTGTTGATCCCTCCATACTACTCATTGCTATTTTTTAGTATACTTGTTTCACAAGATCTACTGCAGCCTGTTATTATTTAGGTTATAGGTTTATGTTACCTCATACCTATGCACTCTACGATAGTTTACAATTGAGTCTTTTGTCTCTTTATCTAAGTCAGTTAGTAACTTTTTGATAAATAGACTTAGAATCTTTAGATTAAATTCCTATACGGATTTTAACTTCGGTTCTTATTTAGCTAAGTAATCATTTGAGCCTCTGGAAACAGTAGTTTTCAAATTCTGACCTTTTAGACAGTAATTCTGTTGGTTTCTCTTTTACTGTAGAGTCAGTGAGTTTCATGCACTATCGATGGATGATTTTCACTTTCATAGTTTCGGAATCAATACTTCCGTTACTATTTAGGTTGGATTGTTGCATAAGAGTTAGGCTCCTATTATCCGGAACCTATTATTTTAAGGTCCTTCCGTCTTCGTATGGGCATAGGCCTTTACTCTTTCCGGGTACAGTTTATGTATTTATAAACAGATATCTGTTTATTACAAGGGCGTAAGCTTCTTCTGTCTTTGATGTCTAGTAGAAGGATGTTACGCTCCATTTTATTGTTAATGGATTCTATTAACTATCGGTACTGCTTATGGTATATCATTGACTTAGCAGTTGTGCTTAAGATTTCGGCTCATGAAGTAAGAGTTCTTCTACTTCTTGGGCTTACTTTAATAGTGTCGCTATTATAGATTTTTGAAGGCCGCTCATTGCGCTCAGCCATCCACATTCATGAATTTTATCTTAGAAATATCGAGTCAATTTCTTGAGGCCTCTTTTGTAGGTCTATTATCTACTGCTCAGAATGTCATTCTCTTAACAGTTGCTACTATAGCTAGGTAGGCTGTCTGTTTCGGCAGTGTCTCCGTTCGGCTGCCCTCTTCGCTCTGGGCTATTTGACCCAGGGCAAGAAAAAAGGGGGGGGGGAGGGTGTTCCCTTGGGTCACCTGTTTTACTATGAAAACAAGGGGATACCTCCTCCGGAGTTAGTAATTCTGAGCTGTTATTGGGATGGTTGTTTAGTGAGAAGTTTAAGTTTATAAAATTCATTCAAGTCTTAGTTTTTAAAGTATAGCTTTTGAATATTGCATATGTCGACGGACATGATTATGCAATTCTCAGACACTTTTAGGAGTATAAGAGTCTCTATTCTCTAGACTTACTTTATTATTGGCTTACTTTAAAAATTATTAGTATAAGGATTATATTGGATATTAATAGAGTACATGGATGTATGAAGCTCAATTTTGGAAGGTGTTGTATCTTTCTAATTTATCATAAATAAGAAAGATACATGTAAGGCCTATTACTTTTTTTCCCTACAGGGGATGACTCTATTTTATTTTATTGAGCGTATTCCATTTTGCTCTATGTCCTTGGCCCTCCAGCCTTTTTACTATTCAGCTATGTCTGGGTCATTGGTACAGTATAAAAATGTTAAAAAATTTATAGTAATTTATATATTTTTTATACTTACCAATGACCCAGACGGGGATGGCCCTCCCAGGAGTTGGGAACTCTTGCCTCCCCGCTGAGTACATAGCGCTTACCAGGCACTGGTTATTAGAATGATAAATGGCGCCAATTTCGGAACGTCCTTGACACTGCGCATGCGCAGTAGGGGCGAAGTGTGGAGGGCCTTTCAGGACATGTTTTCTTTAGTTTTAGATGCAAATTTTGGGGATTGGGGGGCAAAATTTGTGTTTGGCCCTATATTTTAAGAGTTAGCACCAGCTATGTCTGGGTCATTGGTAAGTATAAAAAATATATAAATTACTATAAATTTTTTAACTTTCTTAACCATTTACCCAATACAGCTTTTTCGAAAAATATTCTATGTCTTCATTGTCCTGATATAACATCTATAGGCCACATTTTTGTACATACCTCCACACAGCTTGGCCATGATGGAAAGTCACAGATGGGAATGTTGCTTGTGTGGCATTTTGTGTCGCATTTTCAAAATCCGTAAAAACTTGTCTTTGCACAAAATTAATTCCCACTAGCCTGGCATTGTTAACAAGTGGACAAAAAAAACGTTCATATGTCTGTTGAGTTTTATTTGGCAGGAGGCCAAAAACTAACGGGCACATTTTATTTTTTACAAATGCATGCACGGCGTACAGGTGGTAAAACACATTGGGACATTTATTGAAAAGTTCCATCACATAAGTAAATCTCAGCACTTAATAGATGTCGAAGATTTGATTCCATTGCGAAAATTCGTTGGGTAAATGGTTAAATTCTACCAAACCCACACACGGTAACCATTGTTCCTAAATTACAGGAATGTTCTCAAATTAGAGGGCATAATAGATAGTATATTTATTTTTTTTTTTATTCTTTTTGTCCAATTTCATACAGTGATTTAACCCTTGAAGGCTTGGTGGTTTTTAGCCTTTCTCAGGCCCTCCCGCATGTTTCTTTTGACTGCTGCGTGCTCTCTTTTTATAACCAATGCAATCTTAAAAAAATTAAAATTAAATGGTTTATGTCCGATATTTTACTCAATAAAATTGATAAATTTGTCCCTTGAGAGCAACAAGGCTTTACAATGCTTTAGCATTGCAAAGCCTTCTTTCACTAAAGGGACAAAATACACCACCACCCATGCTATTCTGTACATTATGAGGCCTAAAACATAATAATAATAATAATAATAATAATAATATGGAGTTTTTGTATAGTGTAAAACCACATAGTTGTGCTCTAAAACGCTTTACATGGAACAAAAAAAAATAAATACATTCAAGCTCCCTACTATACGCATAAAAGTAAACAAACAGATCAGATCTAAGTAGCTCAAACCTCGTAAGCCTCTTGATAAAGGTGGGACTTGAGATTTGTTTTAAACTCATTTAAACTTCTGGAAGACTGGATATGTGTTGGCAATGAGTTCCAGAATCGTGGACCTGCGAAGGAAAAGGCCCTGCTGTTCACCAAGGTAGAACGAGAAAAGGGAACATGTAACCGAAGCTGTTCGGATGAGCAGAGATTCCGCTTCGATGACTGAACAGTCAAAAGGTCTTGAAGATATTGTGGAGCAGATCCATTAATACACTTAAAGACCAAAACCAGAATTTTGAAAGTGGTACGTTGTTGAACAGTGAGCCAATGCAGCTTTTGAAGCAGTGGGGTTATGTGATCATAGCGTCTGCATCCTGTAATAATATGAGCTGCAGTGTTTTGTATTTTTTGCAGCTTAGAGATAAGCGATTGCGGCAAGCCTATAAGGAGTGAATTAGAGAAATCCAAATGTGCAGAAATAAAGGCATGAACAAGCCTTTCTAATGATTTTTGATTCAAATAATTTCTAAGATGTCCAAGATTTCTAATGTGCATAAAACAGCGCTTGCAAATTGCATTACTATTTGCTTCCATCGAAAGACGTGAATCAAACACTACCCCAATGTTGCGAGCACTGTTTGCTACTGTTTGTTTTGAATTGCCAATTTCTAAAGATTTAATCTGCAAATTAGAAGGAATTTTGATGCTCGATATAACCAACACCTCTGTCTTATCGTCATTCATTTTCATCCTATGACTAGCCATCCAGATTTGTACCTTAATAACACAGTTTTGCATCGTGTCTACTGAATTCAGTGAATCAGACTCACTAAGTGCATTAAAAGACGCATACAGCTGATAGAAAAGAAATAATTACAAATACAAACTAAAATTGTGTCATTTGTGTGTATCCCCACATTTTCAGTTTGCCATCATGGTGGTATTAATTCACATTCTCTAACAACAAAAGTGGCAGTCTAGGCACCACAAGGGTCCTGATCAAACATCTGAAACCTTTATGCACATCTAGAGACCCTACCTGAACATATGATCAAACTTTCAGCTTTAAAAATTGAAACCCCTAGGAGCATTTCACCAGAAACCGATTCTCTAATGACAAAAGTGGCACTATGGGCACCACATGGGGCCAAATCAAAAATCCGGAACCTATGTGCACATCTACATACACTACTGGAACATATGAACACACTTTAAACATTTCAGATTAAAACATCCTAGTAGCCTTTTGCTGAAAACTGATTCTCTAACGACAAAAGTGGCACTACAAATGCCACATGAGGTCGAATCAAAAATCCGAAACTTTTATGCACATCTGGCTAGAAACCCTACTTTAACATATGGTCACACTTTGAACATTTCGAATTAAAACCCCTTGGAGACTTTTGCCAGAAACCGATTCTCTAACGACAAAAGTGGTGCTACCTTGTGGTGGCCTTATACACTTTTCTACCCATTGACAGTGTGCATCCTGCAGCTTTGCAGTTATTTTGAAGCCTCAGAAACAAGAGTGAGACTCTGATAAAACATATTGTACATACGTACAAGGGTGATGATAGTTTTATCTTACAATTCTGAATTGTAATAACTTGTTCAACACTTTACTTAACATATCGGCTGCATCCTTCCATATGGTTTACAAATTGTGCAGTTGAAAAAACATATTTTTATACTGTACCAATGACCCAGACATAGCTGGTGCTAACTCTTAAAAATCTAGGGCCAAACACAAATTTTGCCCCCCAATCCCCAAAATTTGCATCTAAAACCAAAGAAATCATGTCCTGAATGGCCCTCCATACTTCGCCTCTACTGCACATGCGCAGTGTCAAGGACGTCCCGAAATTGGCGCCATTAATCATTCTTTGTTTGGCCCTTCATCAGTTAACATCCAACTGATCTTTGTGCTTGTAAATCTCAGTTTAAATGATGCCAGACACATAAATATTAGAGAAATGGTGGTTCTAAGGAGGATATAGAAGGAGGAGAGGAAAAATGAGTGACAGAAAATATTCAGGGCTGTAACTTAAAATTTTTTAATGAAATTGTGTTAAGTTACCTATTTTCGAGGCAACGGCCTCTTGTGGTCATTCTTGCTATAAAGTTACACTGCTTGTTCAGTGTTTTCCTCTCTCCCTTTCCTTTAAGTCCCCCCTTGCTATTCTCCCATGCTTTTGGCATATTTTCTGTAATATTATTACTAAAATTTCTTGGGAGTTTTAGCTGGATAACAGAATGAATTCTGTTCTTTTCCCCATGTTTACGTCTTCACCCTTGGGTGTTTAGGCGTAGTGTTCTGCATCTACCATCTGATGTTCTGTAGTTTCTTCCCTGGAAGTCTCTGTTTTGCATCAGATAGGGTATTATTGGTAACTGATTTCGGGCCAGGGTTATCAGTGCCTGGAGTCATGTTTCTGGTTTTTTTTACACTTCTTGTTTACATTGACAACAGCGTCTGTGTGAGGGGGATTTCTTGAAAATAATATCTTGATGTTAGTTTAATCATAACTAGATACATTATTATTATTCGTAAGTGTTGCATTAATTTTTTAAAATATTTTTAAAATTTTTGTCCACACTTAGGCTTGGGATCCATTGGGGCTCAATGTTACTTTTCAGAAACTTGGGCTTTTCTGAAAAAATATTTTTTCAAAAAATTGTTTGATTTCAATTATTTTTTCTATGTTAATGGATCATGTTATTATGTATTTTGATTTGCAGGGGTTGGTGCGAGTACTGGGACTTTCTTTTCACAATGAAAGGATATTGTTCAATTGGATTAAGAGGAAATCTTGCTCTGACTTTCATAATCATTGTATAAATGTAGTCAGTGTACTCGCACTAACCCCTGTTCAGTATGTGTTATTTTCGATGACAACATGGGAAGCGTGTGTCACGGTATGTTAGTGGGGAAATGGCCATGCTGGTCCTTTCCCCACAGGGTCACTCTAGTTTATCAATCTCTATTTCAGACGATCAAGAACAGGGTGATGTATCCGTGATGTATTCCAAAAATGTGCCTCCGTCGTCACAATTAATGAAGAGCTAGCGGAAAAGTGCTCATGGAAATATGTCAATTGCCTAAGAGGTCCCTTGTAGGATCGACGGCCTTTGACGTCCGCTAGCTCGCCCGGTGTAGCGTCCATTCATCGAATGGTTCGGCAGTCGGGTTCGTCCGTTGCGGTCTAGAAAGGAGTTTTGGGTGATGCGAGCACTATAAATCAACCAAGTGCACACCCAGTGACGGCGGATTAGAGGAGAGAACGGAGGAAGCCTATTAATCCGGTTCCTAGCTCGTCCAGGCCCATCAGGGCTGCGAGCGAGAGAGGCCCCTCTCTCGTACAACAACATCTGGCCCCAGATGTTGTGGTACAAAATGTTTTGCATACGGAGCATACGTCCGCCGCTCGGGACGCTCCGTTATATAGACAGTCCGGAGAGACTGTCAATAAGGCTTCCTCATTCTCATGACAGCGCACACGACCGCACCTTGGCTACGTGACCTCGGATATCCAGTCAACTTCGCCAATCAGAGAATCCGCGGCGGCCAGGTCACGCCATCCGGTAGCCAGGGACACGAGGCCTGTAGACACCGGACGTTCGCATAAGAAAAGTATGCAGGAGTCAACGTACACGGAGCTTCCAGCAGCAAAGCATCATAAGACCGCTGCTGCACAGGCCTCAGTGACGGACGTGCTATCCCAAATAGCACAACTTATCCCAGCAACGACAGAATCTCTGTCGTATCATGTAATATCCGACGACGCTGGGTCGGGACGCTCCGCTGATGCATCAGGTACGGACGTCCGAAAACTTCATAGGGTCCGACAGGATGGCGAAAGGGATTCGGAGGATTTCGAGCTTTCCCTTTTGGAACAACATAAGCTGCTGTATATGTCATCCGGCTGTATCTTCTAGAGGTTGTTTCGTCGGACCAGAATGCTGCGATGCCGGATAAGAGACTGATAGCGTTGGTGGACACAAAAATTATTGGATCGGTTCAGGGACATCGTCCCTCAGTTCCGACACAGTCCAATAATGTCACAGGAACTTTCGAATTATTGAACGACGCTATTTATATATATATGCTTGCTATTAACAAGCAAGTCTGGTTTCTTGTTCGCAAAGTTACTGAGATGTCTTTCAAAAGTGTGCCTCTGTCGTCATAGTTAAATGATGAGCTAGCGGCAATAAGTGCTCAGGGAATACGTCAATCGCCTAAGAGGTTCCTAGTAGGATTGACGGCGTTGACATTCGCTAGCTCACCCGGTGTAGCGTCCATTCATCGAATGGTTCGGCAGCCAGGTTCGTCCGTTGCGGTCCAGGAAGGAGATTTGGGTGATGCGAGCACTATAATAGACAATAGTACACACCCAGTGACGACGGATTAGAGGAGAGATCGGTGGAAGTCTGTTAGTCCGGTTCCTAGCTCGTCCAGGTCTGTCCGGGCTGCGAGCGAGAGAGGTCCCTCTCTCGTACAACAACATCTGGGACCGGATGTTGTGGTACAAACGTTTCGCATTCGGAGCATATGTCCGCCGCTTGGGACGCTCCGTTATATAGACAGTTTGAGAGACTGTCGATAATGCTTCCTCATCCTCACGGCAGCACACATGACCGCAACTTGGCTACGTGACCTCGAGTATCCTGCCAGCTTCGTCATTCAGTGATTCCACGGCGAACAGGTCACGCCATCCGGTAGCCAAGGGACACGAGGCCTGTACACTTCGGTCGCTCGCATAATAGAAGTATACACGGGGTAACGAACACGGAGCTTTCAGCGGCAAAGCATCATAAGACCGCTTCTCCACAGGCCTCAGTGACGGACGTGCTATCCAAAATAGCACAGCTTATCGCAGCATCCCAGCAAAGGACAGAATCTCTGTCGGATGAGGAATAATCCGACGACGCTGGGTCGGATCGCTCCGCTGATGCATCAGGTACGGACGACCGAACACTTCATAGGGTCTGACAGGATGGCGAAAGGGATTCAGACGATTTCGAGCTTTCCCTTTCGGAACAACAGAAGCTGCCATACAATTCTTCCGGCATTATCTTCCAGAGGTTGTTCCGTCGGACTAGAATGCTGCGATGCTGGATAAGAGACTAATAGCATCATTGGACACAGAGTTTTTGATCGGTTCAGGGACATCGTCCCTGAGTTGCCGACACAGTCCAATAATGTCACTAGAACTTTCGAATTATTGAACGACGCTATATATATATATAAGCTTGCTACCAAAACACGCTAGTCTAGTTTCTTGTCCGCAAATGCTCTAATCTGCCTTGCATCAATTCTAGGAATAAATTTGAAATGGCAGGACAGGGCATACTGAGAGTTCCTCTGCATCTAGACGACGAGGCTGAAGACTGGGTATTGTCTTTTTCGCCGTCTATGTCAATTCCAACCACGACGTTGGAAACGACAATGATGTCCAATAGACTTAACTTAGACGCTTTATCATATGTAGACCACCTTACTGAGGCGTTATCATTACATCTTCAAGAGAAAGAATTCCAGGATATGATTCTTAATGAGATTTCTTTCAAGGGCAGTAGTTTTCCACGTATAACTCCACCCTTCAGTGGCAACCTGGAGTTGGTTAGACGTGACGCAGCCCTAGCTACATCCACGCGTGTGGATAGTAAGGTGAAGAACTCTCTCAGAGTCGCTTCGGTCTCGGAGAAGCTTCTCTTCGACGGCAACCTTTCAGCAATCTATGAATTGCTCGATATACACGTTCTCTTGTCAATCAAGTGTAACAAGAGATTCAGACTTGGGCAAACATTCGGTGGTTGACTCAGAGAGTTCCACTGTAGTTGCCGGATCCGAGTTTTTTGATTATGACGGATGCCAGTCAAACAGGTTGGGGCACAATATTGATCCCAACGGATTCGAAGTGCCAGGGTCTTTGGGTTTTGCAGTTTTTAGGCAAGCACTTAACTTCCAAGAAATGATATTATTTTGGCTTGCACTACGTCATTCAATGAACATTATTCAGAAACGCATGTCCAAATCCTGTCCGATAATACGACAGTAGTTGTGTATATCCGGAACCAGGGAGGCACTCATTCGGTTCCGTTATTGAATTTAACGGAAAGAATCCTTCTGTTTGTTATAGAACACCAAGTTCTGTTTCGGTCCATCATATTCTGGGTCGTCTGATTGTATTAGCAGACTCTCTTTCACGTAAGGGTCGATTGTTGCCGTCAGAATGGACTCTCATCAAACAGGTATTTAATCAGATTTGCTACCAATGGGAGCGTCCAGTGATAAATTTATTTGCGACACAACTCACCAATCAATTGCAGACGTATGTGTCACCATGTCCGGATCCCCGAGCATATGTAGTTTACGCTCTATCGATCTAGTAGGACGGAATGATAGGATATGCGTATCCTCCAGCACTGTTGATTCAGCAAGTATTGCTAAGATAATGCATTCACAATACAATTCTGTTGGTAGCATCTCTGTCTCCACAGAGACCGTGGATAAATTTACTTAGGTGTCTTCTGTGGGACTTACCGCGAAAACTTCCTCCACGAGAGGATCTTCTTTTGCTGGGGAAATCGTGTCAACTTCATCACAACCTGCAAGGTCTCAACCTTCACGTATTCCGTTGTGCGGTCCTTCTTGCACGGCAAGCATTGTACAGGACGAGCAGTGGACGTGATTCCTAACTGTAGGAGGACCTCCTCTTCTCTATACTATGCGGCTAAAGTGGAGGGTCTTCTGTCGTTGGTGTAGGGATCTTTATGTTGATATTTTTTATCTCTCCATACCAGACATTGCAAACTTTCTAGTATACTTGTTTGATGAGATCAGCTGCAGCCAGTTACTATTAAAGGTTATAGGTCTATGTTATCTGATACCTATGCACACCATGATAGTTTACAATTGAGTCTAATGTCTCTTTATCTAAGTTAGTTAGAAACTTTTCGATAAATAGACTTAGAATCCTTAGATTAATTCCTATATGGAATTTAGCTTGGGTTCTTATTAAACTAAGCAACCATTTGAACCTCTTGAGACAGTAGTTTCAAATTCTGGCCTTTTAAGACAGCAATTCTCTTAGTCTTCTCTTCTGCTGAAGAGTCAGTGAGCTTCATGCACTATCGGTGGACGATTCTCACTTTCGTAGTATCGGAAACTCTATTACCTTTACTACTAATGTTGGATTTTTGGTTAAGAATCAGGCTCCTAATAAATATCCGGAACCTATTGTTTTTAAGGTTCTTCCGTGTTCGAATGGGCATAGGCCTTTACTCTGTCCGGCTAGACCTTTATGTATTCATTAACAGATCTCAGTTTACCAGTAAGGTCGTAAAGCTTCTTATGTCTCTGATGCCTAATAGAAAGGTCATTACGGTCCATTCTATTGCTAAATGCATTCAATTAACTATCGGTACTGCTTAGGATAATCTATCCTTAATTCAGCAGTCTGTGCTTAAGATTTCGGCTCATGAAGTAAGAGCTCTTCTACATCTTGGGCTTACGTAAATAGTGTTGCTATTATAGATTTAATGAAGGCTACATATTGGTCTCAGCCATCCACATTCACGAATTTTTATCTCAGAAATATCGAGTCCATTTCTGGAGGCCTGCATTGTTTAGGTCCATTATCGGCTGCTCAGAATGTCGATCACTTAACTATTGCAACTATAGCTATGTAGGCTTTCTGTCCCTGCAGTGACTCTGTCCTGCTGTCCTCTTCGCTCTGGGCTATTTGACCCAGGGCAAGGGGAAGGGGGGGGGGGGGGAGGGTGTTCCCTTGGGTCACCTGTTTTATTATGAAAACAAGGGGATACCTTCTCCGGAGTCAGTAATTCTGAGCTGTTACTGGGATGGTTTTAAAGTGAAAAGTTTATGTTTTTAAAATTCATTCATGTCATAGTTTTAAAGTATAGCATTTGAATATGTCACGTGTCAAACGGGCATTATTATACTATCCTCGGACACTTTTAAAAGAGTATAAAGAGTCTCAATTCTCTGGACTAACTTTATTTATTGGCTTACTTTAAAAATAATTAGTATAAGAATTATACTGGATGTTAATAGAGAATATGGATGTTATGATGCTCAATTATAGCAGGTATTGTGTCTTTCTAATTTATCATAAATAAGAAAGATACATGTAAAGCCTAATACTCCTTTTCTCCTTGAGGGGATGACTCTATTTTATATAGTTGAGCTTATTGGATTTTCCTCTATGTCCTAGGCCCTCCAGCCTTTTTACTATTCAGCTATGTCTGGGTCATTGGTACAGTATAAAAATGTTAAAAAATTTATAGTAATTTATATATTTTTTGTACTTACCAATGACCCAGACAGGGATGGCCCTCCCAAGAGTTGGGAACTCATACCTCCCCGCTGAGGACATAGCACTTACCAGGCACTGATTGTAAGAATGATTAATGGCGCCAATTTCGGGACGTCCTTGACACTGCGCATGCACAGTAGAGGCCAAGTATGGAGGGCCATTCAGGACATGATTTCTTTGGTTTTAGATGCAAATTTTAGGGATTGGGGGGCAAAATTTGTGTTTGACCCTAGATTTTTAAGAGTTAGCACCAGCTAAGTCTGGGTCATTGGTAAGTATAAAAAATATATAAATTACTATAAATTTTTTAACTTTTCCAAAAATTTCCTAAAAACCATATCATGTGACACCTCATTGGAACGAGGTCGACACAGTTTACTTAAATACAACATCAAATGAGGTAATTATGTCATTAATTTCATAAATGAAGCATAAAGTGAAGATAAGCTACAGTCGTTGACAGTGTAACTCGTTTGGCATGGGTGGCGACTGAAGTTGACAGCTAAGCAGCCCATGCCAGGCAACTATAGTCGAAATTTGGACATACTTATTGTATCCATTCCTTATCAACCTACTCACAATTGTTTACTACAGGCTTGCACTACAGTGGAAGTCCCTAACTCGGATAATATACTCTCTATTTTTGTCTTTCCCAAGCAATTTGGGAAAGAAAAGGGGTGCAAAAGCACCGAGAAAAAATAAGCCAAAACTGGGTCGAGATCAATCGGCGCAGACCCAGTATGGGATGCTATCTCCCAAGTACAATCCACGACTTCCGTTGCCAGTGCGCATATACGTCGCTAAAGAGTCATTCTTTTTTTCGTCCGCCATGTGATGAGATGTTCTGCATTCTTATCAGTGTTCATCCAACTCGTAGAATGTTGTTTCCTGCTTCATAGTGGATCCGAGTATCCTTTTGTATTCTCAGGAACAATTTATTCATTATATTCTCTTACAATTAATTATCCAGAATGTATTTTATATGTTCTTTCTTGAGTCGTGCGCGAATTTCGTGTGCCATGCAGTTCGGACTTCAATTATTTTCACAATTATTGTAAATGTTTAAATTGCTCATTTTTCTAATTGTGTTAGAGTTAGGTGTCAGCGGGGAACCGCTTCTGCAGTTTTTCTTCTCTCCTTTGAGAGTGGTCATCCTATTGTGTGGTTCCCGGTCGACTGTCTGGGGTCTTAATTTCTGTCACCTTTCTCTCTTCTTTGGGGGTGTTCTGTTCTCATCTGATTTCACCTTCTTTGCTCCTCTCACCTCTATCATGCCCAGGACTATTCCTTGTGGCCAATGTCTGCTTCTAAAGCATGTGGACGATTCACATGCTTCATGCTCCTCATGTAATGGGTGTTCGGCCGAGTGGCCATGTGGTCTCTGTGGATCTTGGTCATCCACTTTCTGGGCGTCAGTGAACCGTGTAGTACGTTCTCGTGGCCGTGCCTCCCGCTTCTGCGGGAAAGGAGAACGCGGTCGTTTGGGGGCTCCCGAGCCGACCATGTCTGGTGAGAGTTATTCCTCCTCTGTGGGGGATGTGCAATTGTTTCCTGTAGTGGATACTGCGGGAGCCGTTGAGTGTTCTGGTGAAGAGGTGCCTGGTTCCTGTAGTGGATCCCCCTCCAGTAGACATCTGAGGCTGTCACTAGGGTTGTGACTCCTCCTTCGGAGCCGAGCAGGGGGTACTCTCTCCACAATTCTACCAGCCTCAACGACTCCCGACGTATCGACTATTACTGCTGGTCCGTCTGCTTCGTCGTCAGTTTCAGCCGTCCTCGGCTTTTCCCTGCTGGGGACTGCAGGGATGTCTGGTAGTGTAGACGTGGGATATCGGCCTCAACCTTCCCTGACTTCAACTCGGCAAAGTTGGAAGGGGCTGCCGGCCAAACCCACCACTGTGGTCTCTACGCCGTCGGGCACCACAGTTGTGTCATTGGATTCGGATGTTCTTAGTGGGGACACTATGAACTCCGTGGCGTTTCCGTCTACTCATTCTGGCCACACGACCAGTTTTGGGGGTCCAACGCCTTTTGTGCAGCCTGGACCCTCTGCCCCGCAGTGACTCTCATGAGTTCTCGCTATATTGATCCTCGGGGTGCTTTGTACCCCTATACACGTCTGCCTTCAGACATTTCGGCTGCCGCCCATCGTCCCGCATCGGGTGTTTTGGAGGATCGTGACCCTTCGCTGGTTAAGAGGGTCAGAGGTGAAGCCTCTTTGCCGGTTCGCTCCCCTGTCGAACCGGCCAGTTCAGGCGGTGAGCTTAGGGAGGCCCTCTCCTTACTCACTCAGGTTCTGTCAAAGAGCCTTCCTGTTGCTTCCAGCGAGGCAGTGAGTGGTTTCCAGGCACCTCCTATGGCCTCCCGGGATTGGAAACAGGCCGGTTTCTGATCCCCCTGGTGTTCCGACACCATGGGAGGCGTCAGCTGGTTTGCCCACGATGGGCTATGTGTCTTCCGACTCTTGGGAGGAGTCCGACATGCTTGAGGTCGAGGGCCAGTAGTTTTCGGACTTGGGGGCAGCTCTTGACTTTGTGTTTGGGTTTCTGTCTGATCTCAAACCAGCTAACCAGCCGACACTGTCAGCCAGGCCCCAATCATCGGTCACGTGCCTACAGCCTATGGAGCAACCTGCTTCTGGGCGCCTTCGATCGAGCCAGTCGGTACAGGTGTTGAAGCATTTTCAGCATTGGACTTCAAGCTGAGTTCCAAGGCTATGAAGGCTCCGTTTTTCACCAGGGTTGACACCTTTTTGCCTCCTGTGCGTTATCGTTCCTACGATTCCGCCAATCCGTCAGTCTGCCAGACTTTGACGGTTCTGGACCAGGACTCCAATTCTCTTGGGCTTTCCAAGCCCAAGTCTGCCGTCATTCCAATGACGACTCTGGAGGCCACGTTGGGCTTATCGAGAGAGATGCTTGGCATGCTTTCTCTCTCAGATCACGTCATCTCAGCTTTAGCTGCTTATCTGCCTCCAGATAAGTTTGACGATGTACAGGCTCCTTTGCGTGTGCTGTCCAAGGTGCTCATGCATCTTACTCACACGCATGCCTGTAACACGGCTAATCTGGAATTAGTTCGAAGGGACGCTGTGCTGGACACAGGACGATCCCTTCCTGAGGAGCAGCACGCTGCTCTTCGATCTGCTTCTTTGGCAGGTCCGCAACTTTTCCATGGTTCCGTGTCTACGGTCCGGGATGACGTCCCACGTCATTCCAAAGATCAGCTGCTGTTTCATCAGCTTGATCAGCCTTCTAGTGGAGGCAGAGGCCGTTCCAAGCCTAACAAGTACCCTTCTGCTTCCTCTGCGAAGCAAAAGCTGGTCCTTCTGCCACCGCTTCTACTTCTTACTCAAGGGGTAAAGGTAAGGGTCGGCAGACTAGAGGGAAGTCTCAGGATTCTTCATTCAGTAGAGGAGATGGTTTCTCCTCTCGCGGGCCTCGTCGGGGCTCAAAATGAAGGTCCTCAACTCATCCCAGGTTGGAGGAAGGATAGCAGAGTTCGCAGGCCATTGGGCCACCATCACATCCGATCCGTGGGTGTTAGATGTTGTTCGGTCCGGCCTGCGAATAACCTTCCGAAGTCACCCCACTCTGTCCAGGGTGCCCCTTCCAACCACAGTTCCTTCAGACGTTTTACGTCGGGAACTTTTGTCCACGGAGATAGACAATCTCTGGGCAAAGGGGGCAATCGAGGTCGTCAAGAACATTCAGTCAGTGGGTTTCTATTCCCGCCTGTTCTTGGTGCCAAAGAAGGACGGCCGACTCTGACCGGTTATCAATCTGAGTATCCTGAACCAGTCTATCATTGCTCCCAAGTTCAGCATGGAGACTTTTAGGTCGGTCCACTGTTCAATTCACCAGGGAGATTTCGCTGCCAGCATCGACCTGCGAGACTTACACTTTCACATTCCGATGCATCGGGCGTCACCCAAGTATCTCAGGTTTGCTTTTCTGGGGTGAGTTTACCACTTCAAGGCCATGCCTTTCGGCCTCAACCTGGCTCCTTGGGCCTTCACCAGACTGATGTCGCATGTGATAGCTTTCCATCGCACACAGTCCAGGGTGACTACTTCGGCATATCTGGACGATATCCTCCAGAGGCATTCCAATGCTGCCTTACTGGAGTCGGATGTCGCCACTCTGTCGCCACTCTGTTGAGCTTGCTCACGTCGCTAGGATTCAACGAGGAGAAGTCGGACCTGGTCCCTTCTCAGTCGTTTTGTCATCTGGGGATGGCTTTCCAAACCCAATTCAATTTGGTAGCGGTTCCCCAGGCCAAGGCTGTGATTCTCTCAGTTTTTGCTCTGACTCTGTCCCAGTCCACATCCGCGACAGCACGGAGTATTCTCCGGCTGATCGGTCTCTGCGGTTCGGTGACGGATCTCATTGCTCTAGGTCGGCTGCGTGTCAGACCTCTCCAACACTTTCTGCTCAGTCGTTGGAGACCGAATGTAGATTCTCTGGATCTGGTGCTCCAGTTTCCGGAATCTCTTTATCCTCACCTTCTCCCCTGGATGGATGTCCATTGGATTATGCAGGGTGTTCCTTTGGACTTACCCACGTCCGATCGCGTTCTAACGGCAGATTCCAGCGATCTCAGATGGGGTGCGACGTTGGGTCCCCTAGGTTTTTCCCTCCACGGGATGTGGGACCAGGATCAGGCAGTTCTACACATCAACTAGAAGGAGCTTCTTGCTCTTCTTCTGAGTTTCAGCCAGTGGATCCCTCACCTGTCGAATTGCCAGGTTCTTCTGTTGTCCGACAATTTGACAGTGGTTGCTTACATTTGGAACCAGGGTAGCACGCACTCGGTTCCGATGTACGAATTGGCTCGGGATCTTCTACTGCTCGCTCAGGATGTCCACGCTGGTGTGGTTGTTCGTCACATTCCCGGTCGTCTGAACGTCCTAGCCGACTCCCTGTCCTGAGGGGGCAGGATTATTTCCACTGAGTGGATGCTCCACAGGGCAGTGTTCCAGTCGCTTTGCGATCTCTGGGGACGTCCCCACATCGATCTTTTTTCGACTCGTTGCAACCATCAGGTGGACACTTTCGTGTCCCCATGTCCAGATCTTCTGGCTTTTGCCGTGGATGCTCTGTCACTCGATTGGAACGGTCTAGCCGGCTACGCCTTCCCGCTGGTTCTGATTCTGCCTCAGGTTCTAGCCAAAATTCGAACCTGCAGTTGTCGAATCATTCTGATCGCTCCCCTGTCGCCTCAGTGGGTGTGGATCAATCAGCTCCACTCGCTGATGGCAGCGGTTCCCGCACGTCTCCCTCTACGTCGCGACCTTCTTTGCCCAGGTCACCCGAGGAGGTTTCACGTCGACCCGACTTCATTGTGCCTTCACGCATATCTTTTGTCAGGTCCTGTCTCCTCTGTTGAGGTTTTTCGAGACGAGCAGTGGAGTGCATTTTCTTCAAGGAGGCACTCCACTGGTTTAGCTTATGCAGCTAAGTGGAAGGTCTTCTGTCGATGGTGTGCTGATCACTCTGTTGATTATGCCAATAATTCGATTTCACAGATTGCGGAGTTTCTGGTATATCTGTTTGATTCTCGGGGTCTCCAGCCTGTTACCATCAAGGGTTACAGGTCCATGCTTTCAGAGGCTTTTTCTTATATGGGGAAGCGTCGTATCGGCACTAATCCTTACCTCTCCAAGCTTGTTTGGCACTTTTCTTTGAAAAGACCTTGGACTTTGCAGCTTACCCCACGGTGGAATCTTTTGTGGGTGCTGCTTTGCTTGGGGGAGGGGGGGGGGGGGCGCCATTCGAACCTTTATCCCAGGTGGATATGCATTTTCTCACATATAAGACGCTGTTTCTGATGGCATTTGCTTCTGCCAGACAGGTTAGTGAGCTTCACGCCCTCTCGGTTGACCCGGCCTTTTTTAAGAGCTCTCCCAACAGCGTTACTTTTACCACTGATTGCTCTTTTCTGGCCAAGAATCAGTTACCAGATACTACTCCTCCTCCTATCTGTATCAGGGCTCTTCCTTCTGTTGAGGGTAATTGCCCTTTGCTCTGTCCGGTCCGTGCTGTTCGCATTTATCTCGATCGGACATGATTCATACGGAAAGGCAGGAAACGTTTTTTTCTGTCTCTTATTCCTGGTCGACAAGATCTCTCATCAATCCATTTCTCGATGGATTTGTCTTGCTATTCGTACGGCTTGCGGTCGTTTAGCAGCTGGCGATTGTATTACCAATCGTATATCTGCCCACAAGGTGCGTGCATTGTCTACCTCTTGGGCTTATTCTAACTCCGTCAAGTTGTCGGATGTTATGCAGGCAGCCTACTGGAGAAATGCCTCTACTTTCTCCACCTTCTATCTGCGTCAATTGCAGGAGCAGGCGGAGGACCTTTTTGCCTTGGGTCCTCTTTCTTCTGCTCAGGCTGTTGTCTGCCCTAGCCATTAGGCTTCTTGAAGGTCAGTTTCTGCCTTGCGCTGTTACTGCCCTTTTCTGTCTCTGTGTCACCTGAACCCATATGTCTCCTTTCATTGTCTTTTACGAATGATTGTGACATTATGGTTGATAAGCCTCGGGACCTCTTCCTTCTGCTTCACGGTTCCAGTGCACTGGGCTTATGTGTGGGTTGGTTATGCGATTCCCTCTAGCCTATTGTCTATTCAGCCTGTAGTAAACAATTGTGAGTAGGTTGATAAGAAATTTAAATTTTATAGTAAATTTCCTTTCTTATTATACCTACCACAATTGTTTACATGGAGGCCCTCCCGTCTTCTTATACGGGTAAGAATCCTTCCTCCCTGCTGATCACATAACTCTAACGTTTGCAGATTCAAAAAGAATGAGTCTTTAGCGATGTATATGCTCACTGGCAATGGAAGTCGTGGAGTTGTACTTGGGAGAGAGCAAATAAACGTACAAAACAACTTCTAAAAAGTATAGGACAGTGCATGAAGCATTGGCAAAAGTAAATTGTGATTCAGACTCCAATTCTGAGACCGAAAATGATTCTGATAATGAATCAGAATTAGAATATCTAGAACGACAATCGTCATTGTGTGTCAGCGATGCAAATTCCAGTAGTATTGAGGATTCTGATGGTGGCCATGGACCACGCCCACCTCCCAGTGCATGCACCACTACAATATCCCCCACAAATGCGGTGAACCCAAAGAAATGCAAACAAAGCAATTCCGAAAATTTTGATAGACCAAAGTGGAAAACTATCGAGTTTTTTGATACACATGAACCTACCTGGTTCCCTGAATGTAATGAAATTCTGAGAGGGATCTGGGTGGATACAAGCAGCTTTGATCCCGTTAACTATTTCAAGTTATTTTCCCCTGATAAATTCTGTATCAAATATTAATAAAGCCTTTACATGTTATCGCAAAACTTTTTTACATTAGTTTATGCCTAAAAACGTTTTTAATAAATACTAATATTGTGGCAGTATATAGATTTTTTGATAAAATTTGTGTAAATTTTACGAAATCCAAGATGGTTTCCAAGGTCACATGACTTTGGCTTCTGGCACAAGTCTATATTTCATTACCTCATCCATCTAGCAATAATCACTGAAAGTTTCACAGAACTCCCACTCCTAGTTATAAAGTTGTGCCATATTACTCCCATCCCTTGTATTTGGGTGAAATTCCAGAAAAATATTACGGCTGAGAAATCTGTTTTTCAGAATATTACGGGCCAAAAAAGTTAATTTATTGTCTTCTGGAAATTTATTGTTAAAAATCAATTTTTCTTTTTTTTTAAAAAAACCCAGTTTACAAGAAACTTAAAGAACATTTTAATAGATTGCATTCATTATATCTTTTGTCGCATTTTTCTTCAAGATATGTCAAACAAAATTTGATGTAAATTCCTAATTTTCCATCAGAAAGTGGTCTGTTAGAAATATTTTTGATGGAACTTTTATCTCTACAATTTGAATTATTATGTCTTTGTCTTTGCATAACAAATTGACCGCATCTGCCTACTTTTTTAATTTACCACTTGAAAAAAAAAATTTCTACCAATTTGAAAGAGATTATTCAATGTTCTTGTTCCACAGGGGGGGGGGGGGGGGGGGGGGGGTGGGGGGGGGGGGGGGCTTGCACATGAAATGGTTTTGTTGAAATTTTTTACAAAAAATAATTAAAGTAATAAATTGTGATATTGTGTGCATTGCGTAAAGGGATAACTGTCATTTTAATTTCAGATTTCATTTTCAGATTCATAAAAATGCTTGTCATTTCGGGTGAAACTGTATTTGGTGCCTTGAACCATTGCGTTCCTTGGATAAACTTACATGAGCATGTACATGTTCAACATGTTCAACATTCTGAGAAAAGAATAATAGCATGTTGTTCCAGCTTGAATGCTTCCAGTGATTCAGATTAGAAAAGCTTAAAAGCAATGTAGTTCCATAATTTGATAATAACACTTTTGAGAAGTGTTTTTTTTTTTTCTCTCTTTTTGAATACAGAAAGATACAAGATTTCGAAAGCTTGTAGTGTTCTATAATTAGTAATGTAAATAAATCGTAAAAGAGCATGTGCTTGTATTATGCACTTGCAAGATATAGATTTTGTATCAGGAGCACCTGATACTCCATTCAGGTAATTATGGAACAAATACATACTTATGGTAAGATGATATTTGTTTGTGAGGGAATTCATAGGTTTTGTATAGGTACTTAAAGCTCTCATTTTTAATGATAACTTCATACAGTAATATGTTTATTGCATTTCAGGGGCTAGTCAAGAGTCAGAGTGAGATAAATAAACTACAACGACAGAAGACAATGCCAGCCAGAATTGCTGCTGATGTTGAAGTAGCCCATAATTACAGTACTCAGGCACTTAACTCTACAGAACTAGCAAAGGAGAAACTCAGACAGTTGTTAGCAAGAGTAAGACTATGTTTTAGTTTGCTTTTTAGCTAAACTTAACAACATCAAATATGAGCTAGTGGGATGAGTTGTGATACATTGTATGTCCGTACCTCAGTCTGTCCACAATTTCTTTAGGACACCCTACAGGCTGTATCTCTCACCTGATCAGTTTCAAATTTCATCTGTTGTTTTGGGGTGATGTTTAGATAGGAGCTATCAAATTTTTCTGAATATTGTTGAAAAACATGACTGCCAGCAGCCATCTTGGATTTGGCATATAAATTTTTAACAATTCCATCAACACACCTTATAGGCTACATCTCTTACCCGATCTTTTTCAAATTTCATATGTTGCTTTGGTATGGTGTCTAAATGGGAGCTATCAAATTTTTCTGAATTTCCTTGAAAAACATGGCCGCCAGTGGCCATTTTGGATTTGGCATATAAATTATCAACAATTCGATTAGCACACACTACAGGCTGCATCTCTCACCCAATCTTTTTCAAATTTCCTATGTAGGTTTGGTGTGATGTCTAGATGGGAGCTATCAAATTTTTCTGAATTTTGTTGAAAAACATGGCCGTCAGTGTCCATCTGGGATTTGGAGTATAAATTGTCAACAATTCAATTAGCACACCCAACAGTCCACTGGATCTTTTTCAAATTTTTTATTAGCTTTGGTGTAATGTCTAGATCTGAGTTATGAAATTTTTCTGAATTTTGTTGAAGAACATGGCCTCCAGTGGCCATCTTGGATTTGACATATAAATTGTCAATAATTCCATTAGCACACAGTACAGACCGCATCCCTCACCCAATCTTTTTCAGATTTCATATGTACCTTTGGTGTGATGTCTGTTCTGTTGAAACTTGAGTGAATGACTCGGCATTACCAACCTTTAAAGGCCTGAAGATTTTTCAAACATTTTTGCTACTCTATAACAGTTATCTGATTTTGCAGGTGTTTCTTGGCAAGTCTTGTCTGCCTGTATAGGCAGCCAAGGCTGATCTAGAAATCAAGAAGCAACTGCCATTGTACTTGGCATGCACTTTGCAAAGTTATCCTAAGAATGTTTGTTGGTGCACTGGTTCTGATCTAGTGAAAACTGATTAAAATTGGAAATTGGCCTTTAAACCTTTAGGGCATAATTCAGACTTTTATCACATTTTTTTGCATCAGAATAGGTACCCATACATGCAGTTTTAGGGTTAACCCACAAGGTACATTCTAAGCACCTTAGTATTTGTTTTTAGGCAAGTCTTGGCTGCATATATACACCGCTAAGACTTGCCAAAAACAGTGGCAAAATCACAGGATGTTGTCTGTCAAAGTGTAGCAAAAATTTCTAGACTCTTAAGGGTTAAGCGTTGAGATGATATTTGATAAATAATCTAGCCCTGTCAGTTGAATTATTTTGTTAGGTGACATGAGCATGCAGATTATTGGTTTACATTGCAGTATTTCTTAACCCTTACTCTAACAGTATATCACAGTCCATCTAATGCCATGCACAAATGTCATCATTTAGATTTTGATATTTTTTTCAGTTCTTGCTTCTATTTTATTACAAGAAAGTATTATAAATGTCATTTCTTTGTCAAGTTTGGTGAATGGTTAACTCTTTGCCTGCTGCAGGTGGGTTGACTACCAGAACAAACATACTATGCTACTCGGTAAATATGTGCTGCTGGTTGTTATCAAAATACACTCCAAAGCCTAAAAAAGTTAAAAATATGTTTCTCAGGTCCTCCAGTTTGGACATTTTGGCTGTCACATGCTCTCTTTTTATTACCAATGCAAACTTAAATAAAAATTAATTGTTTCATGTCAGATAAATTACCCAAGTTAATAGCATGGACAAACATGGAGACAGCTCTAAAAGCTATTGCTTGCTGCTGTATTCTTTTTCTTTGATTACTGTAAACTTCTGTTATGAACTCTGCGACGTTGTTCAATTATCATGTATAATGTTAGAAATAAAATATGATTTATATGAATAAAATCCACCACTGCCCATGTTATTCTGTATATTACGAGGCCTAAAACAAACCAAGTATATGAACCTTTGAGGATAAAGAAATAATAATTACAAAAATAAAAAATATAAAAAGAAAATAGTCAGCAGGTTAAGAGAGTTAACTCTTTATCAAACGTAACGGCCGAAACTGGCCTGCCCTATTCACAAAAATTGCCTTTCAGTTTTCATTATTTTTTTATTTTTTGTCTCAGAAACATAGCTTATGACCCTTTATTGGAACAAGCTTAATGAGCTTGTTCCTTTGAGGGGTCATAACATATGTTTTTGAAAAAATGAAAAAAATTAGTTTGAAAATATTGTTTGTAAGTGTTGTCTGCCTTTTGTGTTTAGTAAACAGTTAAAGTTGCGACAGATGCATGTTTAATTGTCCACTGCCTATATTTTTATACTGTACCAATGACCCAGACTTAGCTGGTGCTAACTCTTAAATTCTAGGGCCAAACACAAATTTTACCCCCCCCCCCCCCCCAATCCCCAAAATTTGCATCAAAATCCCAAAATTAGATGTCCTATGTGGTCCTCCATACTTTTATCCACTGCGCATGCACAGTGTCAAGGAAGTCCAAAATTGGAGCCAAATCCTCATTCTTTGTTTGGCCCTTCAATCAGTAACATCACACTGATATCTGTGCTTAAAATCTCAGTTTAAATGATGCCAGACACATAATCATGAGAGAAATGGTGGATCTAAGGATGAAATAAAAGGATGAGAGGAAGGAACAGTGGAAGGATGTGTTCAGGGCTTGTCTTATAATTTTTATGCAAAATTATTTCATGTTCCCTAATTTTGGGGCATGGGCCTGATATTTTCATTCTTGCTATGAAATGTCCATTGTTTGTTCAGTGTTTCCTCTCTCCCTTTCCTTAATACCTCCCTTGCTATTCTCCCATGCTTTTGGCATAATTTTTGTAATTATTTTTACTGAAATTTCTTGGGAGTTTTGGCTTGGTAACAGAATGTTTATTCTGTTTTTCCCCATGGTTACGTCCTCACCCTAGGGTGATTAGGCATTTCAGTCATGCATCTACCATCCGATGTACTGCAGTTTCTTCTCGGGAAGCCTCTGTTTTACATCGGATAGTGTTAAAATTGGTTACTGATTTCGGGCCATATTTTCAGTGCCTGGAGTCTTGTTTACAGTCTTATTCACTTTTGTTTACATTGACAATGGTTACTTCGGACAGTGATTCCTTGTTATCTATTTAGTTCTGCTCATAGCCAGATACATTATATTGTCCGTAAGTGTAACATTAATTTTTAGACATGTTTTAAAATTTTTGTCCACACTTAGGCTTTTTTGGGATCCATTTAGGCTCATCGTTCCCATTGGGAACTTGGACTCATCTTGAAAATTTTTTCTACAAAATTTTTTCTTTTGAATTATTTTTCGAAATGTTTGTAATGGATTATATTATTATCATGTATCTTGTTTTTAAGGGTTAGTGCGAGTACGATGACTGTTAAACTTTTTTCAAAATGAAAGAAGTTTGTTCAAATTGTAATTTGAGGAAGTCTTCCTCTGATTCTCATGCTCAGTGTATTTCTTGTAGTCAGTGTACTTGCACTAATTCTTGCTCTGTGTATGCCAATTGGAATGACAAACGTTGGAGACGTGTGCCATGGTATATTGTTAGTGGTGAGAGGTCCATGCGGGTCCTCTCGGCACAGGGTCACTCTAGTTTTTCAGTCTCTTTTTCAGAGGAACAAGAACAGGGTGATGTTTCTGTGATGTCTTCACGAAGTGTGCCTCTGGCGTCGCAGACAAATTAAGAGCTAGCGGCAAAAGTGCTCAATGAAATTCGGCAAATGCCTAAGAGGTCCCTAGTAGGATCGACGGCATTGTCGCCCGCTAGCTCGCCCAGTGAAGCAATCATTTACGAAATGGTTGTGATGCCGGGTTCGTCCGTTGCAGTCCAGGAAAGGAGATCGGGTGTTGAGAGCACTATAAACATGGATCTTGCACACCAGGCGACGACGGATCCAAGGATGGAACGGAGGAAGCCAGTCAGTCCGGTACCTAGCTCGTCCAGGTCTGCCCGGACCACGAGCAAGAGAGACCCCTCTCTCTTACAACAACATCTGGGACCAGATGTTGTTGTACGTAACGTTCGGCAGTCGGAGCATACATCCACTCCTCGGGACGCTTTGTCATATAGACAGTCCGGTGCGACTAGTCTATTGGCTTCCTCATCCTCATGGCAGCACACTCGACCGCAACTTGGCTATGTGACTTCTGATATCCAGCCTGCTTCACCGACCAGGGATTCCACGTCAATCATGTCACGCCATCCAGTAGCCAAGGACACGAGGCCTTACCAGTCGGGCCGTTTGTATAAAAGAAGTATGCAGGAATTAACGTCCCAGGAGCTCCCAGCGGCTAAATCACGTAAGACCGCGGCTCCACAGGCCTCCGTGACGGACTTGCTATCACAGATAGCTCAACTCATTGCAGCATCCCAGCAGCCATCAGAAACTTTTTCAGAACAGGAACTGTCTGAGGAAGCTGGGTCGGTTCACTCCCCTGTAGAGTCAGAAAGGGACGACCGACAGTCTCATGTGGTCCAGTCGGATGGCGAAAGGGAATCAGCGGAGCTGGAATTTTCCCTTTCCGAACAACATAAGGTGGCCGTAGATTTCATCCAGCAGCACCTTCCAGAAGTTGTTCCTCCAGAACAAAATGCTGCATTACCGGATAAGAGACTGATAGCTTCACTGGACAGACTTTTTCAGCCGGAATAGGTATATTGCACCTGAGTTTCCGACCCAGTCCAGTAATGTCACACGGACATTTGAACTTTTGAATGACACTATATTCAAGCTAGCTGCTAAGACTGGCAAATCCGGTTTCTTATCGCCTAACGCTATACAGCTGCCTTTCATCAATATTAGAAATAAATTTGAAATGGCAGGACAGGGCGTGCCGAGAGTTCCTCTGCGTTTGGACGACCAGGCAGAAGACTTGGAGTTGTCATTGCCGGTGTCCATGTCTATTAACTCCAGTATACTGGAGACGACAATCTCGTCTAATAGAATTAATTTAGACACATTATCTTACGCAGATCACCTTACGTCTCGAAGGGAAAGAATTCCAGGATGTTCAAACTTCCTTAAGAGTTCTTTCAAGGGCTATAGCATATTCTACGTATAACTCCGCCCTTTCAGTGGCAAATCTGGAGTTAGTCAGACGTGATGCTGCCCTGGCTGCATCCACTAGAGTGGATAGTAAGGTGAAAAACTCTCTTCGAGTCGCTCCGGTCTCTGGAGAGCTTCTCTTCGACGGAAAGCTTTCTATAATCTATGATTAGATTACTAAGAAAGCTTCGGATTTTCTTCTTTTTAAATCCGCTTCAAAAAAGTCGGACTCAGCAGAGAGGAGTAAGGCAGGTACTTCGGAGGCGAATACGTCCAAGGGAAGTTCCTATAGAGGATCTAAGAAAGCCTCTACGTCTTACTCCAGAGACCGTCAGAGTAGCGACTCAGGTAGGGGCCGTTATGCTGGCCGAGATAACCAGTCAGACACCCCTAGGTCGACTGGACGAGGTGCGGGTCATGGAGGACGTGGTTTCTCGTCGCGCAAGCCTCGCAGACCCAGGAGGTGATGATCTAAACCTCTATTGCGTTCCAGTCGGCGGAAGGCTGTTGAGATTCTTAACCAATTGGTTGTCAATTACGGACAACCCATGGGTGCAAGGGGTGATTTCCGAAGGTCTAAAACTGTCCTTCAAGGAAAAACCTCCGTTAACTCGAAGTCCACGTTGGACTCAGCTTTCGTCAAACGTTCAGAAGAGAGAATTGCTTCTATCAGAAGTTCAGTCTCTTCTGGACAAGAACGCTAACCTGTTTCTGGTTCCAAAACCAGACGTCTCATTTCGTCCAGTCATAGATCTGAGCTGGATAAACAAGCTGGTCGTGGCTCCGAAATTTTATATGGAGACCATCCGATTGGTCAGAGCGAGCATTCGAGTGAATGATTATGCTGCGAGCATAGATCTTAAAGATGCGTACTTTCACGTCATGGTACATCTGGCGTTCAGAAAGTATCTTCGCTTCGCTGTCCTAGGAGTCGTTTATCAGTTCTGAGCAATGTGCTTCGGTCTGAATCTAGCGCCCTGAGCATTCACTTGAATAATGAACTCGGTAATGACTCATTTCCAAGCTCATTCGTCTGTAGTAACATTGGCCTACTTGAACGACATTCTTCAGAGGTACGGCAACAAGTTAACGTTTCAGAACGATGTTCAGAGTCTGCCTTAATTGTTCCGACGTCTCGGTTTCATAGTAAACGAAAAGAAGTCAGATCTAGTGCCGTCCAAGTCATTCACCCACGTGGGAATGAGCTTTGAGACGCACAACAATCTCATTCATCTGCCGTTAACCAGAGCGAAATTAGTCAGTTGTTGCACTCGCTTTTGTCTTCACTCAGATGTAGTAACATCGAGAGAATTCATGAGACTGACAGGTTTGTGCAGAGCCGCTGCGGATCTTATTCCGATGGGGCGGCTACGCACTTGTCCACTCCAGATATTTTTTACTCAGAATGGAGTGTGAAGACAGATATTCAGTGGTTAACTCAGGGAGTACCACTGCAACTGCCGGATCCGAGTTTTACGATAATGACAGATGCGAGTCAAACAGGTTGGGGCACAACTTTGACCCCAACAGATTTGAGGTGCCAGGGTCTTTGGAATCCGCAAAGAGATGATGTCAATTTGGCTTGCGCTATGTCAGCAGATGAACATTATTCAGAATTTGCATGTTCAAATTCTGTCCAACAATTCGACAGTAGTAGCGTATATTCGGAACCATGGAGGCACTTATTCCATTCCGTTGTTCAATTTAACGGGAAGAATCCTTCTGTTTGTCCTAGAGCATCAAGTTCTCCTATTGGTCCGTCATGTTCCGGGTTGTCTGAACGTTCTAGCAGACTCCCTTTCTTGGAAAGGTCGCATGTTGCTGTCAGAATGGACTCCCAACAAACGAGTATTCAATCAGATTTGCTGCCAATGGGATCATCCTATGATAGACTTGTTTGCGACGCATCTCAATAATCAGTTGCAGACGTATGTGTCGCCATGCCCAGATCCTCAAACGTTTGCAGTAGACACTCTCTCGATCTCTTGGGACGGAATGATAGGATACGCGTATCCTCCAGCTCCGTTGATTCAACAGATATTGCTAAAATTCAAGCAATCTCACTGCAAGATTCTGTTGGTAGCATCTCTGTCACCCCAAAGACCATGGATAAATCTACTCAGGTGTCTGTTGTGGGACATTCCGCGGAAGCTTCCTCCACAGGAGGACCTTTCGCAGGGGAAATCGCGCACACTGCATCACAACCCGCAAGGTCTCAACCTTCACATATTTCCGTTGTGCGGTCCTTCTTGCACGGCAAGCATTTTACAGGACGAGCAGTGGATGCAATTTCTGACTGTAGGAGGACCTCCTCTTCGCTAAATTATGCTGCTAAGTGGAAGGTTTTCTATCGATGGTGTAGGGATCATTCTATTGATATTTATGATCCTTCCATTCCAGACATTGCTAATTTTCTGGTCTACTTGTTTGACGAGATCAAACTGCAGCCAGTAACTATTATTGTGTCTTTCTTTTTTGGTATAAACAAGAAAGATACATGTAAAGCCTGTTCTCCTCTTCTCCTGGAGGGGATAATTCTGTTTACATGTAATTGAGTCTATTGGATTTTCCTTTATGTCCTAGGCCCTCCAGTCTTTTTTTCTATTCAGCTAAGTCTGGGTCATTGGTACAGTATAAAAATGTTAAAAAATTTATAGTAATTTATATATTTTTTTATACTTACCAATGACCCAGATGGGGATGGCCCTCCCATGAGTTAGGAACTCATTCCTCCCCGCTGATTACATAACATTTACCAAGCACTGGTTGTAAGAATGAGGATTTGGCTTCAATTTCGGACTTCCTTGACACTGCGCATGCGCAGTGGATAAAAGTATGGAGGACCACATAGGACATCTAATTTTTGGATTTTGATGCAAATTTTTGGGATTGGGGGGGGGGGGGGGGGGGGGTGCAAAATTTGTGTTTGGCCCTAGAATTTAAGAGTTAGCACCAGCTAAGTCTGGGTCATTGGTAAGTATAAAAAATATATAAATTACTATAAATTTTTTAACTTTTTGCAGAATCCAGATACAAGGTACACTTACTGTCAAGAGTATCATCACTCAATGACTGTTGTTCCAGTCAACGTGGAGGCTCTCAAGAAACAAGAGCAGGAAGAGGATAAAGCTATGTGGAGAACCAACAAGGGATTCATCTACCCAGGAATGAAAACTATGCAGGAATCCAACATTAATCCAAAGAAACCGGATGATGCTCGAGTTGATGAGCTCAAGGAGGTAAGTAAAAACTCCAAGCCGCAAACCTGATCATGTTTCTGTGATGAATTGACAGTAACATGGGCTGAGGTTTGTGGCTCAGAGCTTTTGTTCAACTGAGACACAAAGCATCAAGGTTGTACATACACCTGAGCTGCAAACCTCAGACCATGTTACCATGAATTCATCTCAATAACGTATATGTTTCAATAAGACCCTACCCATAGCCCAAAAGCCACATTGAGAAATGAACAAGGCAACTTGAATGAACAAGGCAACTTGAACTGCTAGAGTGCTAAATTATTTTTGGCCGTTAAAATTTGTGAACATGTCTTTGCCTTGTTACAATTTATGTGGGAGTGCCCAATGGCACTCTCCCATAAATTGTAACAAGGCAAATTCATACGGATTAAAAAATTTTACTTCAAAGATAATATGAAGCACATCCACAGAATATGAAGTCTTTAAGTTGGGATACCTGCACTTCAGAATAAAGCCCAAAAATGCACTTCCAGCACTCTACCCGTTAAGGATAACAAATTTAGTAAAAAAACCTCTTGTGTACCCCATGATATCACTGGACAACACAAAATCGATAACTTTGATAAAGGTTGAGATTACTCCATCTCAGTTCAAATCATAAACTTATAAGTGGGTTGCGAGTACACATTCATAGAATGATCACTGGCCTTGAAAAATATGATTTTATTGGCAGTATGCACTTTGAATCTCCTTCCATTGTTATCTTTTCAAATATTTCGCGTGGTTACGTCAAGACGGTAACACGTGCCACTTGAGCCATAAACATAGCAAAAACTAAGCTAGCTCTCGTCCAATCAAAGAGTGAGGCCTTTAGTCTTGTTGGAACATGTTTATTTTCAGATGATACATCAAAATGTAGGAAAAATATTTCAATTTTACAAGTGATTCTTAGCTTTGGCTATTATATATATTTTTACACAGTATACCAATGGCCCAGACATAGCTGGTGCTAACTCTAAAATATCTAGAGCCAAACACAAATTTTGCCCCCCAATCCCCAAAATTTGCATGCAAAACCTAAAATTAGAAGTCCTAACTGGTCCTCCATACATTTACCCTCTGCGCATGCGCAGACGTCAGGAAGTGACCGGAATTGGCACCAACACCATTCTTTGTTTGTCCCTTGTCAGATAACAACAAACTGACTTTTGTGCTTTTTAAATCTCGATTAATAATGATGCCAGACACAAATCAATGGTTAAATTGGTGGATCCAAGGACACAATTGGATGAAGAAAGGAAGAAACGGTGATTTGAAAACATTCAGGGTGTAATTTTATAATATTTATAAAAATTAGTTCATGTTCCCTAATTTCGGGACATGAGCCTGACGTCATGATTGTTGATAATGATTTTGCCACTGTTGCTTAAGTATTTCTTCCCTAACCTCCCTTGATCCCCCCCCCCCCCCCCCCCCTGTTAAACTCCCAAGCTTTTTGGCTTGTTTTTTGAAATTTTTTATATAAAATTTCTTGGGAGTTTAACGTGTTATACAGAAAGTTTTTTCTGTATTTCCCCAGGGTTAGGTCCTCACCCTTAGGGTGTTTAGGCATTTTTAGTCATGCATCATACTTCCAATGTATCGTTTTTTCTTCAGATGAAGATCTTGCCTTACATCGGATAGTTCAAAAATCTGTTACTGACTTCGGGCCGTGTTGCCTGGGGTCTCGTTTCCGGTTTTCAGTTGGACGTTGTTTACATTAGCAACGTTTGTTATTTATGTGTAGGTTCCTATTTCTGATATGGTAGGTCTGTTGTAAGATACATTATACAGTCCCGTAGTGTGGCAGTTAATTTTGGGGAGAAAAAAATTAATTTTGTTCACACTTGGGCTCTTTTGGGATACATTTGGGCACTTCGTTCCCTTTGGGAACTTGGGCTCTTGTCTAAATTTTTCGAAAAATTTTTTCATGTAAACTATTTTTTAATTTATATTTTGAATGTTTTTGTTATGTATCTTTTTATTTGTATTTAATGTGGAATTGGTGGGAGTACAATCAACTTAGTCTGCTTCTTTATGTAAGCCTATTGCTCTTTAAGCAAGGCGATGAAGTCGTTCCTCTTATTTTCTTGTAGGTAGCCTTGCTTGTAGTCGATGTACTTATACTAATTCTTGCTCATATGTATCGCATGGGATGACAAACGTTGCTGACAGGTGTCACAGTTCGTTGTTAGTGAGGGACCACTGCCGGTCCTCTCGTAATGAGAGGCTGCCACCGGTCCTCTCGCCCTAGGTCGCTCTAGTTTATTAGTTTATATTTACAAAGGAACAAGAACATGGTGATGTTTACGTGACGTGATAGTGTGCTTCCATCGTCGCATTAATTAGTCAATCAGAGCTAGCAGCAAAAGTGCTCATGAATATTAGACAGGGCATTAAACCTCAGTGTGGTTTCAAATCCCTGTCGCCAGCTAGCTCGACCAGTGAAGCAGTACACCGCCTGAGGGTACCGTGATGCCGGGTGTGTCCATTGCAGTCAAGGAGAATGGAAAGGGTAGAGCAAGCACTATAATATAATATCAATATAAGGCTCACCCTGCGACGACGGAAAGGAAGAAGCCGACAAGTTCAGCAAGAAGCTCAGCAAGGTCTGAAGGACCGCGAGCGAGGCCCCCCCACCCCCCCACCCTCCTCTCTCTTTTATTATAATATCTGGGGCCAGATGTTATGGCTCGGAACTTTCGTCAGTCAGAATATACATCCCCGCCTCCTGTCCGGGATGCTCCGTTCAGTTTACAGCCGGGGTCGGCTATAATTACAGCTTCTTCCAACGTCTACCAAGCAGACCTGACTGCACCTTTGCTACGTGATTTCTGATATCCAGCCTGCATCGCCGAGAAAGTCACTCTTCGTCAGTGAAGTCACACCATACAGTAGCCAAGGAGATGAGGCCTCATTTATAGGGACATCCGCAGAAAAGAGCCATCTCAGACACACTGTCCCAGGAACAGCCGGCGACCATGCAACAGAAGAGCGCTGCTCCTTAGGCCTCCATAACGGACTTGCTGTCGCAGATTGCACAGCTCATCGCAGCATCCCAGCAAATGCAGAAGCAAACGACGGCAGTCTCAGAACTTGAGCTGTCGGAAGGTGCTGGGTCGGTCCAGTCATCTGCGCGTTCAGATGCTGATGACCGTGAGTATAATCTGATTCAGTTGGAGGATGAAAGGGATTTGGAGGAGAATTACCCTTCTCTCTCGGAACAACAGGGTGGCGATAGCGCTTATGCATCTATACTTCCCTGAGTTTGTTCCTGAGAATCAGAATGCTCGAAAGTAGCACTATTCAATAGCTTAGACGAGGCCTCATATTTCGGGACATCTGAAGAAAGTGCCGTCTCGGACATACTGTCCCGGGAGCAGCCGGCGGCTAGAAGACCGCTGCTCCTTAGGCCTCCGTTACGGTTTTAATCTGAGCTGTCGCATGGTGCTGGGTCGGTCCAGTTATCTGCGCGTTCAGATGCCGTTGACCGTGATTTCAGCTGATTCAGACGAATGATGATGGGATATGGAGGGAATTAACCCTTCGCATTCGGAACAATACAGGGTTGAGAGGATTTATTCCATCAACACTACCCTGAATGTGTTCCAACGAATCAGAATGCTGCGGCTCTTTACAAGAAACCGCTAGCGTTGTTGCACGCTAAATTATCTGGAAAAAGAGAAGGAATGTCTTTACTGGCTAAGTATAGACAGGTGTCGCAGGCTTTTGGCCTTTTAGACGACTCTACATTCAACTTTCCAGTGGAAAGAAGGAAGGTGCTTTCTTGTCATTTTCTGTAGTTCTGCTGGTCGGAAAACAGTGAAGATGTATTGAGAGTTCCTCTGCGTTTGAATGAGTAGGCTAAGGACCTAGCTATGGCCTTACCTTTGTCATTCTTTATTCGCTTTGTCACAGTTGAGACGACATTTATTCATTCAGAGCGAATTTAGACTCACTGTATTACTCAGATCACCATTAAGAGCTGTGATGCTACATCTCTACAGAAAGGAATTGGAGGACGTTTGTACCTCATTTAGAGTCCTTTCCAGGGCTATATATTTATCACATATAACTCTGCCTTAACAAGTTGCTAATTCAGAGTTAAATAAACATGACAGAGCCCTTGCGTCGTCATCCTTAATAGATGACAAGGGGAAAAACTCTCTTAGAGTCGCTCCGGTTTCTGGACACTAAGTTTTTGATGATAAGCTTTCATTGGTTTATGAACAAGCTACAAAGAAAGCATCAATACTCTGCTCCTTATGTCGACGTATATTTGACACGCATTAGCAGAAAGGAGTAAGGGAGGATGTCCTAGACAGAAGGTCGCCTATAAGGACTCCTCGTGAGGGTATAGTTTACTCTCCTATAATTACTCTAGGGATCGTCATATGGCGACTCGAATACAGGGCTCACGTCTGATCGAGACTTCTGGTCAGATGCCCCGAAACTGCTGGGTCGAGGCTCTTCGCGAATGAGACGCAGTTCCTCCTTCCGTAAGGCCTCGCAGGTGCTACAGGTGTGAGTTAGTACTCTGTTGTTTTGCGGTTGACGGATGGTTATCAAGATGAGCATCAATCTGGATAACTGTTATGGAGACTAGTAGTTCAGAAGTGTGGTTTCGGAAGGCCTGCGGCTATCTTTCCGAGAGAACCACAACTAATTTGATGTCTGATGGACAATGCTTCTGTCTAATCCTTACATAAGAGTCTCTCCAATTGGAGGTGAAGGTTTTCTTGACAATTATGTTATTAGAGGTCATCGAGAATCAAGATTCTCTGGAATTCTGTAGCCACCTGTTACTCGTACCAAAGCCTAAGAGCTTGTTCCGACAGATAATGGACTGGAGCTTGTTAAGTTTTCAAAGCTCTAAAAGTTTATTTATGGTTATCATTTAGTCGGTTAAAATGAGTGTTTGAGTGATTGACTATGCTATAAGCATAGATCTAAGGATAGCTTTGGTCTGGAGATAGCGCCCCGCACTGTCACTTGAATATTAACTTGGTAATGTCTCATAACAATCTGGTTCGTCTGCCATTATCCAGAACGAATTATTTTTATGCGACTGATGGAGATGTGCTGAGCGGCTATGCATCTTGTTTAGATGGGTCGCGTACGCACACGCCCCCTCCAGTTATTCTTACACAGAACTGGAGTGTGACAGTGCATTCGCTCAGGACCAGTATTGTTTTAACAGATATAGTAAACAAAAAGGTCCATATTGAGGCAGATTTTCAGTGGTTAACTCATTAGTTCTGCTGCAACTGCCAGATCCGGCTTTAACGATTATGACCGGTATGAGTCTATAGTTTGGGACACGGCCCTGAGTCCTACAGACTATAATTGCAGGGGTCTGAGACCCTCGGTTCCTGTAGAAACACATAATTTGTTTGTTGAACAACTCAATAGTGGTAGCGTACATCAGGAACCAGTGCGGCACCCATTCACTTTTGTTATAATACCTAACGGACTATCATTTTCATGTCTCTCTATCTGTCATATACCGGGTCATCTGAATGTACTAGCAGACTCGCTTCTCGTTAAGGTCGCCTGTTTCACATGTATGGACGCTGAACATGCGTTTATTTGTACAGTTTTGCTACCAGTGGGATCACCCCATGATTCTTTAGTTTGCGACGCACCAGAACAATTGTTACCTTCATTTGTGTCGCCATGCCCAGATTATTGAGCACAGGCAGTAGATGCTCTGCAAATTCATGGAGAGGAATAATAGGATATGCGTATCCTCTTATTCATTTGATTCAATAGCTTATGTTTAAGTTTAAACAGTGAATCCTACTGGTAGCGCCTCTGTTGTCACAAAAATCTTGGATCAATATTCTCAAGTGTCGGTTATGTAACGCTCCCCAGAAGCTTTCTCCCTGAGAGGGTCTTCTTTCAGGGGATGTTTTATTCTTCACGTTCCTCTCTGTCCATAGTGGTATATGGAGTCGGTTAGACGGGAGGAAACCATTTCGGTTCCTATATTTTTTATCTTAACTGACACAGATACGATTAAATAATACGGGTGAGGGGATTTCAATATTCTCAAGTGTCAGTTATGTAACGCTCCCCAGAAGCTTTCTCCCTGAGAGGGTCTTCTTTCAGGGGATGTTTATTCTTCACATTCTTCTCTGTCCATAGTGGTATATGGAGTCGGTTAGACGTGAGGGAACCATTTTGGTTCCTATATTTTTTATCTTAACTGACACAAGTACGATAGTTCGAATTCCACCCCCACCCCTCCCTCCCGTGAGAAAACCATTGCGGTTCCTATATTTTTCTGTTAACTGACACAAGTACGATTGAATAATGCAGGTGAGGAGATTTCATTATGACTTTGAATTCCCCCCCCCCCCTCCTCCCCCCCCCCCCCACACACTCAGACACTTCCTTATGTATTATACGCAATTACCAGGCAAGACGTAGTCCTCTTCCCGCAAGCTTTATTATTGTAATACATGCATTTTATGCATTTATGAAGTGTTCTGTGGCGCCCTGATGGGCTCATCCACTTTTTAGCTGAATTAATGCCCTATTATTTTGGTTGATTTGTTATATACAAGCATTTATTTATAAATCATCACAATTAAATTGCTACTCTTGAGTACCTCGCAGGCTGCATAACCAGTTAACTGGTATTCAGTTGATTACATGCTAATAGATATGCGATCTCACATTATTATTATTAGGCTAACGCTTTATTGTATAAGGTGGACCTTGAAATAATAATTTATTTTGGGGGCGGTCCGTGTAGGAGCCTGTTACCTTTGTACATCTCTAGATCCAAGTTTCTATTTTGTTTGGTACTCATATTACACATGCTTTTACGATCATAGATATCAGATTATTCATTGGAGAGTGTTGTTACTGGAATTTATTGTACAGTGGCCGCCAATGGATCATGTAGGAAGTGTGCTTTCTATTCAGGAATCGTTCAGTGTGGCTTGATTAGATATGTGTATGTTATATTTTATATCACCGGTTTTCGTCGTATCTGTGTACGTTGTCTGTAGTGTGTGCTATGTACTGTGCAATATTAATTGCCAGGATCGTCGCTATAGTTGTAACGTCTGAAGTAATGTTAAGCACCATTTATTAATCATGAATTAATACCTGAGTGCGTGTTCGACGATTAATTATATTGTTGTTGGGTACCGCTCTTATTGTTTCCAGAGCTCTACCCCTTTTTTATTTTGAAGATTTCTTCAAAAAAGGGGGGGGTGTTTTTACCCATAATCTGGCTTAAAATGTATGTATCTTTGAAGGATGCTGTTTTTATCCGTATTTATATCCTGCATACAGCTGAAATGTTATTGTAAGGCGTATGTTTGTGAGAGACTTTCTCTTATTCTCAGATAGGCTATCCTAATTTTTGGGGCTTAGTCTGGGCAAGCCTTGGAAAATTGGGAACTTGTCTTCATACTTACATTAAGGAATCACTTCATTGGGCTCCTTGTTTAGAATATGTCTCCTCTATTACTGTATAGAGAGACATACATGTAATTCCTAACTGTTCTACATGTAAGTTCCTTCATTATGGATTGCAGGATTGTAATTATTTCAGAAGTCTTAAGCCCTCCACCTATTTATGATTCAGCTATGTCTGGGCCATTGGTATACTGTGTAAAAATATGATAAATTTATACCAATTTGTATATTTTTATACTTACCAATGGCCCAGATGGGAAGGGCCCTCCCATGAGTGGGCACTCATACCTCCCCGCTGAATTATTATGTAATACTCTCTTTTACAAAGAATGTTGTTGGTGCCAATTCCAGTCACTTCCTGATGTCTGCGCATGCGCAGAGGGTAAATGTGTGGAGGATCAGTTAGGACTTCTAATTTTTGGTTTTGCATGCAAATTTTGGGGATTGGGGGCAAAATTTGTGTTTGGCCCTAGATATTTTAAAGTTAGCGCCAGCTATGTCTGGGCCATCGTATAAGTATAAAAATATACAAATTGGTATAAATTCACCATTTCTGAGCGAGTCTGGGCAAAGAATGTTGAAGGGGTAATTTTATCAAGCACTGACTATATATTTTTATACTGTACCAATGACCCAGTGCTAACTCTTAAAAATTGAGGGCCAAACACAAATTTTGCCCCCCCCCCCCCCCCCCCCCCTATCCCCAAAGTTTGCATCAAAATCCAAAAAATCAATGTCCTATATGGTCCTCCATACTTTTGTCCACTGCACATGCGCAGTGTCAAGGAAGTACCGAAATTGGCGTGAAATCTTCATTCTTTGTTTGGCCCTTCAATCAGTAACATCTCACTGATATCTGTGCTTATAATCTCAGTTAAAATGATGCCAGACACAAAATCATGAAGGAAATGGTGGAGCCAAGGATGAAATAAGAGGATGAGAGGAAGAAACAGTGGAAGGATGTGTTCAGGGCTGTAACTTATAATTTTTATGTAAAATTATTTCATGTTCCCTAATTTCGGGGCATGGGCCTGATGTTTTCATTCTTGCTATGAAATGTCCACTGTTTGTTCAGTGTTTCCTCTCTCCCTTTTCTTGATACCCCCCTTGCTAATCTCCCATGCTTTTGGTATAATTTTGGAAATTTTTTTATTGAAATTTCTTGGGAGTTTTAGCATAGTTACAGAATGTTTATTCTGTTATCCCCATGGTTACGTCCTCACCCTAGGGGTGTTTAGGCGTTTTGGTCATGCATCTACCATCCGATGTACTGCAGCTTCTTCTCTGGAAGATTCTGTTTTACATCTGATAGTGCTTTAAATTGGTTACTGATTTCGGGCCATGTTTTTTAGTGCCTGGAGTCTTGTTTCCGGTTTTTATTGACTTTTGTTTACGTTGACAACGGTTACTTCTGTCAGTGATTCCTTGTCTTCTGTAAGGTTCATTATATAGCCAGATACATTAATATTGTCCGGAAGTGTAACATTAATTTTTAGAAATGTTTTAAAATTGTTGTCCATACTTAGGCTTTTTTGGGATCCATTTGGGCCCATCGTTCCCTTTGGGAACTTGGGCTCATGTCAACATTTTTTCCAAAATTTTTTCTTTTGAATTATTTTTCGAAATGTTTGTAATGGATTATATTATTATTATGTATCTTTGTATTTTCAAGGGTTAGTGCGAGTACTACGGCTGTTTAATATTTTTTAAAATATGAAAGAATATTGTTCAAATTGTAAATCGAGGAAGTCTTCCTCTGATTCTCATGCTCATTGTATTTGCTGTAGTCACTGTACTCGCACTAATTCTTGCTCAGTGTGTGCCAATTGGGATGACAAACATTGGAGACGTGTGTCACGGTATATTGTTAGTGGTGAGAGGTCCATGCTGGTCCTCTCGCCACAGGGTCACTCTAGTTTTTCAATCTCTTTTTCAGAGGAACAAGAAAAGGGTGATATTTCCGTGATGTCTTCAGGAAGTGTGCTGCCGTTGTCGCAATCAAATGAAGAGCTAGCGGCAAAAGTGCTTAAGGAAATTCGATAAGTGCTTAGATCCTTAGTAGGATTGACGACCTTGTCGCCAGCTAGCTCGCCCGGCAAAGCTATCACTCGTACAGCGGGTGATGTGACGCCGGGTTCGTCCATTGCGGTCCAGGAGAGGAGAAAGGGTGTTGCGAGCACTATAATCTCGGATCACGCACACCCGGCTACGACGGATCGGAGGAAGGATCAGAGGAAGCCAGTCAGTCCGGTAGCTAGCTCGTTCAGGTCTACCCGGATCGCGAGCGAGAGAGGCCCCTCTTTCTTACAACAACATCTGGGGCCAGATGTTGTCGTACATAACGTTCCTCAGTTGGAGCATACGTCCACTCTTCCTTCTCGGGACGCTCCGTCGCATAGACAGCCGGGGGCGTTTAGTCTATTGGCTTCCTCTTCCATACTCCAGCACACACGACCGCACCTTGGCTACGTGACCTCAGATATCCAGCCTGCTTCGTCAACCAAGGATTCCACGTTGACCAGGTCACTCCATCCGGTAGCCAAGGACACGAGGCCTTACCAGTCGGGACGTTCGCATAAAAGAATTATGCAAGAGGCACCATGCCAGGAGCTTCCAGTGGCTAAACAACGTAAGACCGCAGCTCCACGGGCCTCTGTGACGGATTTGCTATCGCAGATAGCTCAACTCATCGCAGCATCCCAGCAACCTTCGGAAACTCTTTCAGATCAGGAACTGTCTGAGGAAGCTGGGTTTGTACGCTCCCCTGCAATGTTAGATAGGGACGACCAAGATTCACATTTCGTCCAGTCGGATGGTGAAAGGGAATCTGCAGAGCTGGATTTTTCCCTTCTGGAACAATATAAGGTGGCCGTAGATTTCATCCGGCAATATCTTCCTGATGTTGTTCCTCCGGGACCAGAGAGCTGTGATACCAGATAAGAGACTGATAGCGTCACTGGACACTGAATACTTCGGCCGGACTAAAGACGTCGCACCTGAGTTTCCGTCCCAGTCCAGAAATGTCTCACGGACGTTTGAACTGCTGAATGATGCTATTTTTAGGCCAGCCTCTAAGACTATCAGATCCAGTTTCAAGCTCTACATCTGCCGTTTATCAACAGTAGAAATAAATTTGAAACGGCAGGACAGGGCGTTCCGAGAGTTCCTCTGCGTTTAGATGACCAGGCAGAAGACTTGGAGTTGTCATTGCCGGCGTCTATGTTGATTCTCTCCAGTATGTTGGAGACGTCAATCTCGTCTAACAGAACCAGTTTTGACGCCTTATCTTTCGCAGATCACCTTGCCAGAGTGTTACCACAACGTCTCGATGGTAAAGAATTTTAGCATGTTTAAACTTCCTTGAGAGTTCTTTCGAGGGCAATCGCATATTCCACGTATAACTCCGCCCTTTCAGTGGCAAATTTGGAATTAAGCCAGATGTGATGCTGCCCTGGCTTCATCCACTAGGGTGGATTCTAAGGTGAAAAACTCTCTTCGAGTCGCTCCGGTTTCAGGAGAACTTCTCTTTGATGGTAAGCTTTCACTAATCTACGATCAGATTACCAAAACATTTTCGGACTCTCTGCTCTTTAAGTCTGTTTCGAAAAAAACGGACTCAGCAGAGAGGAATAAGTCAGGGACTTCTGGGGCAAGTACGTCCAAGGGAAGTTCCTACAGAGGATCTAAGAAAGCCTCTACGTCTTACTCCAGAGACAGTCAGAGTAGCGACTCAGGTAGGGGACGTATTGCTGGCCTTGACAACTGGTCAGATGCCCCTAGGTCGACTGGTCGAGGTGTGGGTTGGGGAGGACGTAGTTTCTCCTCCCGCAAGCCTCGCAGGTACAGGAGGTGAAGGTCAGAACCTCTATTGTGCTCCAGTGGGTGGAAGGCTGTCGAGATTCTTAATCAATTGGTTGTCAATTACGGATGACCGATGGGTTGAGGAGGTTACTTCGGAAGGTCTAAAACTGTCCTTCAGAGAAAAACCTCCATTAACACGAAGTCCACGATGGACTCGGCTTCCGACAAACCTTCAGAAGAAAGATTCGCTTCTGTCAGAGGTGCAATCCCTTCTGGAGAAGAATGCAATAGAGGTCGTAGAAAACCAGGAATCTCCCGGTTTTTACAGTCACCTGTTCCTGGTACCAAAACCAGACGGCTCATTCCATCCAGTTATAGATCTAAGCTGGTCGGTCACGATTAGCCATTGTGCATAAGTATGTGACCTTAATCACCAATAAATAAATAATCTAAGCTGGATCAACAAGCTGATCGTGGCTCCGAAATTTTATATGGAGACCATTCGATCGGTGAGAGCAAGCACGAGTGAACGACTATGCTGTGAGCATAGATCTCAAAGATGTGTACTTTCACATCATGGTACATCTGGCGTTCAGAAAGTACCTTTGCTTCGCTGTCCTAGGAGTCGTTTATCAGTTCCGAGCAATGTGCTTTGGACTGAATCTACCACCCTGAGCCTTCACTCGAATAATGAACTCGGTAATGACTCATTTCCGAGCTCATTCGTCTGCGGTAACGTCTGCCTACTTGGACGACATTCTTCAGAGGTACGGCGACAGATTAACGCTTCAGAACGATGTTCAGAGTCTGCTTCAATTGTGCTCCAACGTCTCGATTTCATAGTAAACAAAAAGAAGTCGGATCTAGTTCTGTCCAAGTCATTCATTCACTTGGGAATGAGCTTCGAGATGCACAACAATCTGTTTCGTCTGCCGTTACCCAGAGCGAAATTAGTCAGTTGTTACACTCGCTTTTGTCTACACTCAGATGTAGTGACAGCGAGAGAATTTATGCGACTGATAGGTTTGTGCGGAGCCGCCGTGGACCTTATTCCAATGGGGTGCCTACGCACTCGTCCACTCCAGATATTTTTACTGAGAATTGGAGTGTGAAGATTCATTCGATCGAAACGAACATCGTCTTGTCCAACCAAGTAAAACAAGAGATTCAGACTTGGGCAGATATTCAGTGGTTACCTCAGGGAGTTTCACTGCAACTGACAGATCCGATTTTTACGATTATGACGGATGCGAGTCAAACAGGTTGGGGCACGACATTGAGCCCAACAGATTCGAAGTGCCAGGGTCTTTGGGATCCACAATTCCTGAACAAGCACATAAACATCAAAGAGATGATGTCAATTTGGCTTGCGCTACGTCATTGGATGAACATTATTCAGAATTCACATGTTCAAATACTGTCTGACAATTCGACAGCAGTAGCGTATATTCGGAACCAGGGAGGCACTCATTCCATTTCGTTGTTCAACTTAACAGAAAGAATCCTTCTGTTTGTCCTAGAGCATCAGGTTCTTCTGTCAGTCCGTTCATATTCCGGGTCGTGTGAACGTTCTAGCGGACTCCCTTTCTCGGAAAGGTCGTATGTTGTCGTCAGAATGGACTCTCAACAAACGAGTATTCAATCCGATCTGCTACCAATGGGATCGTCCGATGATAGACTTGTTTGCGACGCATCTCAACAATCAGTTGCAGACATATGTGTCGCCATGCCCAGATCCTCGAGTGTTCGCAGTAGACACTCTCTTGATCTCTTGGGATGGAATGAAAGGATACGCGATCCTCCAGCTACGTTGATTCAACAGATATTGCTAAAAATCAAGCAATCTCACTGCAAGATTCTGTTGGTAGCATCACTGTCACCCCACAGACCATGGATAAATCTACTCAGGTGTCTGTTATGGGACATTCCTCGGAAGCTTCCTCCGTGGGAGGACCTTTCGCAAGGGAAATCACACACACTGCATCACTATCCGCAAGGTCTCAACCTTCACGTATTTCCGTTGTGCGGTCCTTCTTGCACAGCAAGCAATTTGCAGGACGAGCAGTGGATGCAATTTCTAACTGTAGGAGGACCTCCTCTTCGCTAAATTATGCTGCTAAGTGGAAGGTTTTCTCTCGTTGGTGTAGGGATCATTCTATTCATATATATGATCCCTCCATTCCAGACATTGCTAATTTTTTGGTCTACTTGTTTGACGAGATCAAACTGCAGCCAATAACTATTAAGGGTTATAGGTCTATGCTATCGGATACTTATGCTCATCATGATAGCTTACAAATTGGATCTAATGTCTCTTTATCAAAGTTAGTTAAAAACTTTTCGATAAATAGACCTAGAACCCTTAGGGTAATTCCTAAGTGGAATTTAGCTTGGGTTCTTCTGAAGCTAAAAGAAGTGCCATTTGAACCCCTTGATACGATAGACTTCAAATACTTATCTTATAAGACAGCTTTTCTGTTAGCCTTCTCTCCTGCTGGAAGAGTTGTTGAGCTTCATGCACTATCTGTTGATGATTCTCACTTTCGTAGTGTTGGTAATACTATTACTTTGACTACCAATGTGGGATTTTTGGCTGAGAATCAGGCTCCTGATAAGTACCCTGAACCTATTGTTATTAAGGCTCTTCCATCCTCAGATGGCCATAGACCTTTGCTGTGTCCAGTAGAGCTATGTGTATTTACAAACGTAGATCTGTGTTTATCAGAAAGGGATGAAAACTAGGGCCCTGCGAAGCTTCGAGTATTCGATTCGATGTTGACATCGCTTTGGTATTTATATATCGATCTCAAATAGTTTGCCGATTCGTTCGTCAAACGAAGCATCAAGGAAAATGAATCAGTGTTCGACAATGTACATTTTGAGTTTTTAGAACGGGAAGTTAAACATTCGTTTTGTGACTTTTTCAAATTGGAGCTGTTTTAACTTGTAGCCTGTTCACACCCCATCTTTCCAACCGAAATATCCAGCTATGGGCCTAAGCCCCGCTCCCAGTCCCAGAATCTTCTAACACAATAATCGGGGCATGTCGCCTGGAGCGCTTCCATTATTATGTTAGAAAACTGTGGGAAGAAAATCTCTTTAGTTTTTTTGCATTGTTCGGCGTTGGTACTTGGAAGTTGGAATGAAGTAAAAGCAATTTGTGTGAATGAGCACTGCGTCAATATACTAGTTAGATAATGCAGAAACTAACACAGTTTAACGCCTTCGCTGCTTTTGATGTATACTGAGTTATTGAGTTGAGAACGGACTGAAATCTACAAGACCTGAATCCTGATAATACAAAAACAACCAAACATTACAGTAATGAGGTTCCTATAAGATGTACATGTATTTAGCCAGGCTAACATACCTGAAGTTAGCGGCTGTAGCCGACTTCAACCCATGGGAATTAATGTGCCACTTGTATTACATTTGTGCTTTTAATTCTCATGTTTCAATTTAGTGGTTTTTCTCAAATGTTTCTGGGCAGTAACACCTTAATTTCTGTCCATATTTATGTCTTGAATTTATTGTCGGGCCAAGTGAACATCTGAATGGCCATTCAACGAGAAAGAAAATTAAAACAACGCCAATTTATCAAGTTATGTCAACTCTCTCTTCTCGCAGTGCTTTCCGGACATTTCTGCACAAGATAATGCCAGTTATAGTTATTTCTCGAGTTTATCTCGATTCGATTCGATGTCGACATCAGTCCCGATTCGATATGAGATTCGATTCGAACATAAATTTCCCAATTCGCAGGGCCCTAATGAAAATGTTTCTTTCTGTCTCTGCTGCCTAATAGATGGGACATCACGGTCCATTCTGTTTCAAGGTGGATTCAGTTGACTACTCGTACTGCTTATGAAAGATTATCTTCTCAGCAGTCTGTGCTTAAGATTTCAGAGCATGAAGTTAGAGCACTGTCTACATCTTGGGTTTATGCTAATAGTATTGCTATTACCGATTTGATGAAGGCTGCATACTGGTCTTAGCCTTCTACATTCACAAATTTCTATTTTATTGAGTCTATTTCTGGCGAACTTCATTGTTTAGGTCCGTTATCTGTTGCTCAGAATGTCGTCCACTAAACAGTTGCAACTATAGTTATGCAGGCTTTCTGTTCCAGCAGTGACTCTGTCCTGCTGCCCTCTTCATTCTGGGGTGATTGACCCAGAGCAAGGGGAAAGGGAGGGGGGGGGATGGTGTTCCCTTATATCACCTGCTTTATAGTGAAAAGCAAGGGAATACCTCCTGTGGAGTCAGTAATTCTGATTCGGTGCTGGAATGGTTTTAAAGTGTAAAGCTAATGATTATCTCATTTATGTAATATTTTTAAAGCGTAGCTCGGTGTGATGCATTTGTATATGTCACGTGTCATACGAGCATTAATATACAATCCGCGGACACTTTTAAATGAGTATAAAGAGTCTCATTCTCTGGACTATCTTTATTTATTGGCTTTCCTTTAAAAAATTAGTTTTATGGGTTATACTGGATGTTAATAGGGATCATTAATGTTATTGTGCTCATTTACAGATTGGTAATATGTCTTTCTTTTTTTGTATAAACAATAAAGATATATGTAAATCCTGTTTCTCCTTTTCGACTTGAGGGGATAATTCTGTTTATATGTAATTGAGCCTATTGGATTTTCCTTCATGTCCTAGGCCCTCCAGCCTTTTTTCTATTCAGCTAAGTCTGGGTCATTGGTACAGTATAAAAATAAGAAAAAATTTATAATAATTTATATATTTTTATTAACTTACCATTGACCCAGATGGGGATGGCCCTCCCATGAGCTGGGAACTCATACCTCCCTGCTGATTATATAACATTTACCAGGCACTGGTTGTAAGAATGAAGATTTGGCGCCAATTTCAGTAGTTCCTTGACACTGCGCATACACAGTGGACAAAAGTATGGAGGACCATATAGGACATTGATTTTTTGGATTTTGATGCAAATTTGGGGGGTTGGGGGCAATATTTGTGTTTGGCTCTGAATTTTTAAGAGTTAGCACCAGCTAAGTCTGGTTCATTGGTAAGTATAAAAAATATATAAATTACTATAATTTTTTTCATTTTCTGGTCAAGCTGATTTCCAAGTCAGAAGATGGATTGTTCAGTTAGGTTTTTAGCTCACCTGACTGAAAGTCCGGGTGAGCTTTCCTGATCACTCTTCGTCCGTCGTCTGTCATCCATCGTCCTGCGTGAAGGCGGTGTTTGAGCCTCTTTCTCCTAAACCCCTGGCCACATTTTAATTAAATTTCATGTAAGTAGTGGTTATATAGGGGCATTTTGATTTTTATGCAAATTAGGTTTCAGCTCATATTGAGAGGAGGGGTGGGGGAAAATGGCCAAATTTTGTGAAAATTATCTTCTAATGAACCACCAGCAGCAGAGACTTGATATGTGGTATACAGAGTCCTTTTGAGGTTTAGAATCAACTTTGTTCAAAAGAAGTTTGCTGGGCATTATTTGCCTTCATTATGGGAGGGGCAAAAATTTTGGCCATGCCTAAAATTTCTATTTTCAGAACTGTGAGGTTGATTTGAACCAAATTTGATATGAGATGATAATGGGTCATAGGTAGATGATTGATGCAAAAAAAATTTTTCACATTGCCTCATGGGAACCTCAGGAGCTAAAAATAGGAAAAACCTTAAAATTGCCATATCTCCAAAACTATACGGCACAGAGAATTCTTATTTTGTATAAAGCTTACTTTTATCCAGTAGAATAGAATGGTTAAAAAAAATCTCTATCGGTTTGATCACAAGGTATTTTTTTCAGGACTTCGAAAAAGTGCTGATTCAGCACTTTTTAACACCGTAGGCAATGGGAAAAACATTAAAAAATCTTCTTCTCCAGATCCAGCAGGCAGAATCTTTTGATATTTGGTATGCAACATTGTAGGGTGGATCTGATTCAAGTTTGTTCAAATCGGCCCCCTGGGTTCATATTTGAACTCAGTATAGGAGCCCGATTTCGAACTTAGCGCATTTCAGGCAAAATCTTCTTCTCCAGATCCAGCAGGCAGAATCTTTTGATATTTGGTATGCAACATTGTGGGGTGGATCTGATTCAAGTTTGTTCAAATCGGCTCCCTAGATTCATATTTGGGCTCACTATAGAAGCCCGAATTCGAACTTAGTGCACTTCAGGCAAATTTCTTAAAAAATCTTCTTCTCCAGATCCAGCAGGCAGAATCTTTTGATATTTGGTATGGAACATTGTGGGGTGGATCTGATTCAAGTTTGTTCAAATCGGCTCCCTAGATTCATATTTGGGCTCACTATAGAAGCCCGAATTCGAACTTAGTGCATTTCAGGCAAATTTCTTAAAAAATATTCTTCTCCAGATCCACAGCAGGCAGAATCTTTTGATATTTGGTATGCAACATTGTGGGGTGGATCTGATTCAAGTTTGTTCAAATCAGCCCCCTGGGTTTATATTTGGGCTCAGTATAGGAGCCAAATTTGAACTTAGTGCATTTCAGGCAGATTTCTTTGAAAATCTTCTTCTCAAGATCCAGCAGGCAGAATCTTTTGATATTTGGTATGCAACATTGTGGGGTGGATCTGATTCAAGTTTGTTCAAATCGGCCCCCTGGATCCATATTTGGTCTCACTATAGAAGCCCGAATTCGAACGTAGTGCATTTCAGGCAAATTTCTTAAAAAATCTTCTTCTCCAGATCCAGCAGGCAGAATCTTTTGATATTTGGTATGCAACATTGTGGGGTGGATCTGATTCAAGTTTGTTCAAATCGGCTCCCTAGATTCATATTTGGACTCACTATAGAAGCTCGAATTCGAACTTAGTGCATTTCAGGCAAATTTTTTCAAAAATCTTCTTCTCCAGATCCAGCAGGCAGAATCTTTTGATATTTGGTATGCAACATTGTGGGGTGGATCTGATTCCAGTTTGTTCAAATCGGCCCCCTGGATCCATATTTGGTCTCACTATAGAAGCCCGAATTCGAACTTAGTGCATTTCAGGCAAATTTCTTCAAAAATCTTCTCCAGATCCAGCAGGCAGAATCTTTTGATATTTGGTATGCAACATTGTGGGGTGGATCTGATTCAAGTTTGTTCAAATTGGCCCCCTGGGTTTATATTTGGGCTCAGTATAGGAGCCAAATTTGAACTTAGTGCATTTCAGGCAGATTTCTTTGAAAATCTTCTTCTCAAGATCCAGCAGGCAGAATCTTTTGATATTGGGTATGCACCATGCTTAGGGGGGTGAGATTCAAGTTTGTTCAAGCCAAGTCCCTGGGTTCATATTTGGGCTCACTGTGGTCGCCCGAATGATAACTTAGTTCAAAATGAGGCATTTTCTTTAAAAATCTTCTTCAGATCCATCAGTTGGAATGTTTTGATATTTGGTATGCAGCATCCTTAGGGGGGTGAGATTCAAGTTTGTTCAAGCCATGTCCCTAGGTCCATATTTGGGCTCACTGTGGGAGCCCGAATGATAACTTCGTTCAAAATGAGGAATTTTATTTAAAAATCTTCTTCAGATCCAGCAGTCGGAATGTTTTGATATTTGGTGTGCAGCATCCTGGGGGGGGGGGATTCAAGTTTGTTCAAGCCATGTCCCTAGGTCCATATTTGGGCTCACTGTGGGAGCCCGAATTATAACTTAGTTCAATATGAAGAATATTCTTTAAAAATCTTTTTTTTTTAGATCCATTGGTCAGAATCTTTGGATATTTGGTATAAGCTTTTCTTAGGAGGAGCAGATGCAACTTGTTGAAATCAATTCTCTGGGTTGATATTTAGGCTACCATGTCAGATGAGCTCCCTCTGGCCCCCTGGGGCCTCTTGTTTATTTATTTATTTGAGAGATATGTCCTTTGATATTGGGGTTTTCACATGTATGAACAATATATTACATTTTTTTGTGAATGCACTTTTATTAGATAGTGTTTAAACTTAGCATAGTGGACTATCACCACATGCACATGATCACACTGTAAATTTTATTCAACATTTTGTCCAAAGATGATATAAATAGCTTCAAAAGTCAATTTGATTCAATATCATCCCAGTAATTTGATTTGTTTCTAGTCACTCTGGTTCGGAAATTTTCAAATCCTCAAGATAATTTCTAAATCCTTCCATGTGTCTCATCTTGAACTGTTCTATCATCTGGCATCCTGGAGTTCTGCTTTCTAACCTACTTAAATTCCGTCCTGGAATATTCCAGTTTTTACATGCCTGTTTTGAAAAAATTATGTGACTGGTCTATCTGTCCATACATCCATCCATCCATCCATCTGTCTCTGTCCATCCGTCTGTCCATAACCTTTTCTGTTTCCAGATGATAACGCAAGTTTGGATTTATAGATCGGGACCAAACTTTGTTTGTGCCTCAGTTATATCAAAATACAGATTGAGTTTGAATTGGGGTTTGGTCTGATGATTTTTTTTTTTTTAGTTATGGGCCTTTCCAACTAAGAAATTGCCTACCAGGCATTTTATGCAATGCCAGGCATAGATTGACTTGCCCAAATAGATGAGTCACCATTGACTACATTACTTGATTGTAGACTTGCAATATTTACGGTTGGAAGAAAGTGACATATTTACAATTTAAAGAGCTGGAAGACTTGATTCAAAATTCAGTTTGATTAGAAATCTTCTGCCTAATTTGTTTCGATTCAATCAAATCTTAGGTTTGTAGGGCACAAATAGTTAAAGGTTATTACTTGCTACTTGTTTCATAATGGCTGAGATATCAGCCTGAGGTAACTTCATATTGGCCCAATACCACATCATCCTTCGACGTCAGTTTACTTGGACGACCTTCTACAGGGATAAAGCAACAGAATTATTCTTCAGAATGATGTTCAGAGTCTGCTTCTATTACTCCGATGTCTCAGTTTCATCGTAAACGAGAAAAAGTTGGATCTAGCTCCGTACAAGTCGTCTATTCTCTTGGGATTGAGCTTTGAGACTTACAACAATGTGGTTCGTCTGACGTTACCCAGAACGAAGTTAGTCAGTTGTTATGCTCGCTTTTGTCTACACTCTGACGCATTAATAGTGAGGGAATTCATGCAACTGTTGGAGTTGTGCAGAGCAGCTGTGGATCTCATTTCGATGGGCCGCCTGTGCATACGTCTCCTCCTGATATTCTTTACTCAGAACTGGAGTGTGAAGACGCTTTTGCTTGAACCAGTATTGTTTTAACGGACCTAGTAAAACAAGGGTTCAAATTGGGCAGATATTCACTCGTTAACTCAGGGAGTTACACTGCAATTGCTGGATCCAGCTTTCACGATTATGACGGATGTGAGTCAGATGGGTTGGGGAGCGACCCTAAGTCCCGCAGTCTTGAAGTGACAGGGTCTTTGGGATCCTTGGTTTCAGGAGAAACACATAAACATCAATGAGATGATGTTAATTATAGCTAGCGCTACAACATTGGATTCACATAATAACGGACGTCCATGTTCAATTTGGTCAGACAACTCGACAGTAGTAGCGTACATCGGGAACCAGGGCGGCACCCATTCATTTCCGTTATGCCAATTAACAAAGATTTTCCTAATAATTCACGAATCATCATGTTCATCTTTCTGTCTGTCATATACCAGGTCGTCTGAATGTACTAGCAGACTCGTTCTCTCGGGAAGGTCGCCTGTTGCAATTGGAGTGATCTCTAAACAAGCGAGTATTTGGACAGATTCGCTACCAGAGGGATCGCCCCATGATAGATCCGTTTGTGATGCACCGGAACAATCAGTTACCGTCTTTCGCGTTGCCATGCCCAGACCATTGAGCGTGTGCAGTAGACGCTCTGCCGATCTCATGATGATGGATGATAGGATACGCGTATCCTCCAGTTCATTTGATTCAATAGATTATGTTTAAGGTCAAACAGTCTCGTTGTGAATCCTACTAGTAGCACCTCTGTCGTCACAGAAACCTTGGATCAGTCTTCTCAAGTGTCTGTTATGGGACGTTCCCCGGAAGCTTCCTCCACGAGAGGACCTTTTTTATCAGGGGAAGTTTTTGTTCTTCACGTCCTTCTCCGCCCATAGTGGCATAATGGAGTCGGTTAGACATGAGGGAACCATTGTGGTTCCTATATTTTGTTATGTCTAACATAAGAACGATTAAGTAATGCGGGTGAGGAGGGTTCGATATGACTTTGAATCCCCCACACTGCCAATATGTTTAGAGGCGATTACCAGGCAAGACGTAGTTTTCTTCCCACAACCCTCATATGAGTTTGAATACATACATGCATTTCTTCACTTCTCAATTGGCGGTTGGGTCGTGTTTTATGGCGACATCATGGGCACATCCACTTTTTAGTTGGTTGGTTTCCTGTGATTATTCGTCTGTATGTCATATTTTTTACAAGCGCATATTTCATCATAAATAATTGCTAGTCTTTGGGTACCTCAGAGGCTGCATAACTAGTTAACTGGTATTCAGATGATTACATGCAGGATTTTAATGCTCATGCGCATAATAATTATTAGGCTGATGCTTATTGTATGTTATGGACCTTAGAAATTATGAATTTTTTCGGGGGTGGACCATGTCGGAGCCTGTTAATCATACCTTCATACCTACTTCCATTTCTAGATCCAGGTTTCTATTAATGTCGGTACTCATCTGGTATATTCACACATTTATACTGTGATTGATATCGGATAGTACACGTCAGGGAGTGTTGTTACTGGAATTTATTGTACACCTCAATGGGGTCGCCTGTGGGTTACCTCGGAAGTGTGTTTACTCTTCAGAGATCGTTCATTGTGGTTCGATTGGACATGTGAATGTTATATATTATATCACCGGTTTTTGACCTATCTGCATATGCCGTCCCCGCTGTATGTTATATAGCGGGCAATATTAATTACCGGGATCGTCGCTATAGCCTTAACATCTGACGTTAAGCACCATTTATTAATAATAAATACCTGAGTGCCTGTTCGGCAAATATTTATATTGTTTTTTGGTACTGGTTCCAGAGCGCTCCCCTCTTTCTTTTTGAAGATTCCTTCAAAAGAAAGGGGGGGGGATTTTTTACCTCTCCTCCAGCTTGATAGGTACGTAACTATGAGGTAAGCTGTTTTGTCCATAATTATATCCTGCACACAGCTGGAGTTTTATTTATATGGCATATGTTTGTGGGGGATATTCTCTCATTCTCAAACATGCCATCCTAATTTTGGGGGCTTAGTCTGGGCTAACCTTAAAAACTGGGAACTCGTTACATCCAATTAGCATAGTCTTCATGCCTAAGTATACGGAATTACTTGAACTGGGCTCCTTTTGTATGATATGTCTTCTCTATTACTGTATAGAGAGAAATACAAGTAATTCCTAATAATTTTAATTTCCTTTCACCTTGGATTACAGGATTGGAACTATGTTGATCTACTCACTCTGAAGTCCTAGGCTCTCCACCTTTTTACGATTCAGCTAGTCTGGACCATTGGTTTACAGTGTAAAAATATTATAAATTCATAGTAACTTGTATATTTTTTATACTTACCAATGGCCCAGACAGAGATGGCCTTCCCATGAGTGGGCACTCATACCACGCCGCTGAATTTTTATGTAGTACTCTCTTCTACAAAGAATGATGTTGGCGCCAATTCCGATCACTTCCTGACGTCTGCACATGCGCAGAGAGTAAATGTATGGAGGGCCAGGTAGAACTTTTAATTTTCGGTTTTACAAGCAAATTTTGAGGATTGGGGGGGTTCAAAATTTGTGTTTGGCCCTTAATAACTTTGAGTTAAGCACCAGCTAGTCTGGGCCATTGGTAAGTATAAAAAATATACAATTTACTAGGAATTTATAATTTTCCTGTATTCTAGAGATAAACTTAGCATTTATTCTATTATATCTTGTTTGACAGAGCTCCATGAGCTCTGTCAAACAAGATATAATAGATTAAATGCCTCTATTGGATGTACTGAGGCCAAATAGGTCTGTAAACAACAGAAAACTGGGGAGATTCAGGGTAATATCTCAACAGGTTACAAGATTTTTTATTCAATTAACAGGACTTTACTCTATAACAGATATTCGATTAACAGGTCAAATTTGTCCTGGAGGTATGGTAAATGGTTTTGTATTGGGAAATTTTTTCAATTAACAGTGTTATTCAGTTAAGAGATATCCAATTAAGTGGGCTCCACTGTAACTGTGTTTTTAGCCATATCTGCAGAGTTTGATGATGGGCATGTCTGGGAAAGAAAATGATATCTAATAAATAAATTGTTATATCAAGTATGAATCAGTTCTTTGAGCTAATTCTCATAAAGATTATCAAATAAGAGTATGTTTTTAATGGTAAATATGTTTTTTTAATGGTTTAATTAATGAAGAGATAAAACTGTGTGGCAGACTATGGTTAACCCTTTACCCAACATAACTACAAAAACTGGCCAGCAATAAAATCACTTTTCATATTTTATTATTTTTTTCATTTTTTTTTTTAAAAATGGCTTGTGATCCCACATTGGAACACACTGGTGAGCTTCTTCCATCGAGGGTGCATAAACTGTTTTTGAGAAAAAAATAAAAAATTTTAGTTATTCAAAAAAATCTTTGCAAGTCTCGATCGTCTTCTATTTCGTTGGGTAAAGGGGTAAAGTTGCTCTATTTTCTGGGATAAGAATAAATTTGTTCAGCTCTTTGCATACCTTAATGGCTAAACCTGCCTAGCACTGTAAACAAATGTTGGCTTTCAAATTTTGTTTTTTCAACTTTATCCAAAAAATTAATTATGACCAATCATTGGGACAAGCTCATTTTGGCCATAAGTGATGTTTTAATAGCAATAAATAAAAACTTTAGTTATCAAGGAAAATATATTGCATTATTTTTTAGTTGCATAAGGTAAAAGGTTAATTTAATATCAGAAATTTTGCTGTGTTTGATAAATGGTAAAAACTCTCCCAATTTTGCTTTTTCAGGAATGGAGGGAAAATATTCTTCATGCTAATATACTTCAGCCTACTTTAAACAGAAATACATTACCTTGGAAACATAGAACATTTGATATGGAATTATACAGGAAACCTCCTTTCAATTTTGGTCACTCAGATCCAATAACAATCCATGAAGCAGGAGAAAAACTCAAATTTGAACGATTAAATGCATGTGTTAAGGACTATGAAAACTGGAAATCTAAAATTGTTGTTGCTGACACAAGACAATACTTCAAAAGATGTTTACCTGCAACAGAAATGACTATTCAGGGCCGGAATGCAGCTTGTCAAATTGATAAACTCAAAGGCGTACTCAAAGATAGAGCAGTGAAATACTCTCTGAAAACTGATGGTTTTTCTTTGAAGGACATTCCCTCTCTCAATGTTGTTCTCAATCCAAGTGTTGATACCACCAGTCATACTGAAGGACATACTTTGAATGCAGCTCTAGAAGGCGAAGTGATAGAGAAAACCAAAGGATTTCAACCTGGACCTTTTTCGGAGAGAAGTTGGTGCTTAGAAAAAAACATAGTGCCATCCTATAATTATGAGCATACCAAATACATTGAAACTCGAGGACAAGACTTCAAGTGAGTATTCTTTTCTTTCACTGGCTTTTCAAAACTAGGGAATCCAGAAAGTATGCTGACTTTGTCGGGCTATATTATTTACAAAACAGGGATATTCTTGTCTTCCAAATTGTTGTGTATATCAGTTACGTATATCCCTCAACTGAATATACTTTTCAAATCAAAAATATATACAGTGGAAAAAGTGAAAACAGTGAATAAGAGGAATTCAGTGGTTGTCAGAGTAATTCTTCAATAGTTCACATCATTTTTTTTTTCTAAAATTAACAGGAGTTTCCTCAATAACCCAGACTTTTGATTTTGAAAAATGCATGCACACAATAGAATGCATGCCTGGCATTTTGTTTTTGTGCACTTATCAGGGTTTGATTGCACCACAGGTGGCCAATGTTTGGATCATTAAAAAAAAACAATAATTGATTTTATAGGGAAAATAATCCAGTATCCCTCTATTATGTAGAGATTTCGGAAAGAAAGATATGCAATGACAACATCAGAAAAAAATTCAGGTGACATTACGAGAAATGAAAGTTTCACACCTACGAACTGGTTTCTTTTAATATGAGAGCATTTAGTTTTGCATAATGGATTATTCTTCATGTCTGCATAAGTTGTGATTCATGGCACTTTCCTTTAATATCTATTTTTCATCAGTTTCATTGAAAATTTTATGTCAACTTTCCCATGGAATGCAAGTCCTGCTACAAGTGGTACATGATTGCCCAAGCTAGGATGCGTATGCTGGAAAAATACAGTTGTACACTTTTGTAGCAATGATTTACACATGGATTCAGCTGAATTCCCATGATTAGGACCAACAGCTGAAGTGTGCCATTTGCAGGACTATTATTCCAGTGTTCAAACCTGATCTAGCACAATGAAGTGCTACCAGTTGTAGAATGGCCTGCATTCTGTGGGAAAGTTGATATGAAAATTTTTATACTGTACCAATGACCCAGACATAGCTGGTGCTAACTCTTAAAATATAGGGCCAAACACAAATTTTGCCCCCCAATCCCCAAAATTTGCATCTAAAACCAAAGAAAACATGTCCTGAATGGCCCTCCACACTTCACCTCTACTGCGCATGCGCAGTGTCAAGGACGTTCCGAAATTGGCGCCATTATTCATTCTTAGTTTGGCCCTTCATCAGTTAACATCTGACTGATCTTTGTGCTTGTAAATCTCAGTTTAAATGATGCCAGACACGTAAATATGAGTGAAATGGTGATTCTAAGGAGGATATAGAAGGAGGAGAGGAAAAATGTGTGACAGAATATTATCAGGGCTGTAACTTAAAATTTTTTAATGAAATTATGTTAAGTTACCTATTTTCGAGGCAGCAGCCATTTTGTTGTCATTCTTGTTATTTAGTTACACTGATTTTTCAGTGTTTTCCTCTCTCCCTTTCCTTTAAGTCCCCTCTTGCTATTCTCCCATGCTTTTGGCATAGTTTCTGTAATTATTATTACTAAAATTTCTTGGGAGTTTTAGCTGAATAACAGAATGAATTCTGTTCTTTTCCCCATGTTTACGTCTTCACCTATGGGTGGTTAGGCGTTGTGTTCTGCATCTACCATCTGATGTTCTGCAGTTTCTTCCCTGGAAGTCTCTGTTTTGCATCAGATAGTGTATTTTTGGTAACTGATTTTGGGCCTGGGTGCCTGGAGTCTTATTTTAGTGTTTTTACACTCATTGTTTACATTTACAACAGCCCTCTGTGTGAGGGGGGGATTTCTTGAAAATAATATCTTGATGTTAATTTAATCATAACTAGATATATTATTATTGTTCGTAAGTGTTGCATAAATTGTTTAAAATATTTTTAAATTTTTTGTCCACACTTAGGCTTGGGATCCATTGGGGCTCAACGTTACTTTTCAGAAACTTGGGCTGTTCTGAAAAAATATTTTTTCAAAATATTTTGTTTTCAATTATTTTTTCTATGTTAATGGATCATATTATTATTATGTATTTTGATTGTCAGGGGTTGGTGCGAGTACCAGGACTTTGTTTTCTTTTCACTTTGAAAGGATTTTGATCAATTGTAATAAGAGGAAGTCTTCCTCTGACTTTTATAATCATTCTATATGTAGTCAGTGTACTCGCATTAACTCCTGTTCTGTATCTGATGATTTCGATGACAACATGGGAAGCGTATGTCACGGTATGTTAGTGGGGAATTGGACATTCCGGTCCTTTCCCCGCAGGGTCACTCTACTTTATCAATTTCTATTTCAGACGATCAAGATTAGGGTGATGTATCTGTGATGTCTTCCAACAGTGTGCCTCCGTCATCACAATTAATGAAGGGCTAGCGGAAAAGTGCTCATGTAAATACGCCAATTGCCTAAGAGGACCCTAGTAGGTTCGACGGCCTTTGACGTCCGCTAGCTCGCCCGCTGTAGCGTCCATTCATCGAATGGTTCGGCAGCCGGGTTCGTCCGTTGCGGTCTAGAAGGAGTTTTGGGGTGATGCGAGCACTATAAATCAACCAAATGCACACCCAGTGACGGCAGATTAGAGGGAGAACGGAGGAAGCCTTTTAGTCCGGTTCATAGCTCGTTCTGGTCCATCCGGATGGCGAGCGAGAGAGGCCCCTCTCTCGTACAACAACATCTGGCCCCAGATGTTGTGGTACAAAATGTTTCGCATTCGGAGCATACGTCCGCCGCTCGGGACGCTCCGACATATAGTCAGTCAGGAGAGACTATCAATAAGGCTTCCTCATTGTCATGGTAGCGCACACGACCGCTCTTGGCTACGTGACCTCGGATATCCAGTCAGCTTCGCCAGTCAGAGAATCATCGGCGACCAGGTCACACCATCCGGTAGCCAGGGACATGAGGCCTGCAGACTCCGGACGTTCGCATAGGAAAGTGTGCGGGAGTCAACGTACACGGAGCTTCGGGCAGCAATGCATCGTAAGACCGCTACTGCACAGGCCTCGGGGACGGATGTGCTATCCTAAATAGCACAGCTTATCGCAGCATCCCAGCAACAACTGAATCTGTCGCATAATGTTTTATCCGACGATGCTGGGTCGGGACGCTCCGCGGAAGCGGGTACGGACGTCCGAAAATTTCATTCGGTCCGACGGGATACCGAAAGGGATTCGGAGGGTTTCGAGCTTTCCCTTTCGGAACAACATATGCTGTTGTGTATGTCATCTGACTTGATCTTCTACAGGTTCTTTCGTCGGACCAGAATGCTGCGATGCCGGATAAGAAACTGATAGCGTCGGTGGACTTAGAAATTTTTGGTTCGGTTCAGGGACATCGTCCCTCAGTTCCGACATAGTCCAATAATGTCACACAAACTTTCGAGTTATTGAACGACGCTATATATTTATTATTATATGCTTGCTATTACCAAGCATTTCTGGTTTCTTGTTCGCAAAGTTACGGAGATGTCTTTCAAAAGTGTGCCTCTGTCGTCATAGTTAATGAAGAGCTAGCGGCAATAAGTGCTCATGGAATATGTCTATCGCCTAAGAGGTCCCTTGTAGGATCGACGGAGTGACATTCGCTAGCTCACCCGGTGTAGCGTACATTCATCGAATGGTTCGGCTGCCGGGTTCGTCCGTTGCGGTCTAGGAAGGAGATTTGGGTGATGCGAGCACTATAATTACTTTAGTACTCACCCAGTGACGGCGGATTGAGGACAGATTGGAGGAAGCCTGTTAGTCCGGTTCCTGGCTTGTCCAGGTCCGTCCGGGCTGTGAGCGAGAGAGGTCCCTCTCTCGTCCAACAACATAGGGGACCGCATGTTGTGGTTCAGATATTTTACATTCGGAGCATATGTCCGTCGCTCGGGACGCTCCGTTATATTGACAGTCCGAGAGACTGTCGATAATGCTTCCTCATCCTCACAGCAGTGCACACGACCGCACATTGGCTACGTGACCTCGAGTATCCGATCAGTTTCGTCATTCAGTGATTCCACGACGAACAGGTCACGCCATCTGGTAGCCAAGGGACACGAGGCCTATACACTCCATACGCTCGCATATTAGTAGTATGCACGGGGTAACGATCACGGAGCTTCCAGCGGCAATGCATCGTAGGACCGCTTCTCCACAGGCCTCAGTGACGGACGTGCTATCCGAGTTAGCACAGTTTTTTCGCAGCATCCCAGCAATTGACAGTTTCTTGGTCGAATTAGGAATTATCCGACGGCGCTGGGTCGGTGCGGTCCGCGGTTGCATCAGGTACGGACGACCGAACGCTTTATAGGGTCCGACAGGATGGCGAAAGGGATTCGCAAGATTTCGAGTTTTCCCTTTCGTAGCATCGGAAGCTGCCATACATATCTTCCGGCATTATCTTCCAGTGATTGTTATTTCGGACTACATTGCTGCAATGTTGGATAAGAGACTTATAACGTTATTGGACACGGAATTTTGGATCGGTTCAGGGACATTGTCCCTGACTTACCGACACAGTCCAATAATGTCATTAGAACGTGTGTATTATTTATCGACGCTATATATATATAAGCCTGCTACCAAGCATGATAGTTTAGTTTCTTGTCCGCAATGCTCATTTCTGCCTTTTATCATTTATACGAATAATTTATTTTGGCAGAACAGGGCATACCGAGAGTTCATATGCGTCTAGACGGCGTGGTTAAAGACTGGAAATAATCTTTTTCGCCGTCTATGTCTTTTCCAACCACAATGTTGGAAACGACAATGATGTCTAATAGACTTAACTTAGATGCTTTATCATACGTAATCCACCTTACTGAGGCGTTATCATTATGTCTTCAAGAGAAAGAATTCCGCGATATGATCCTCAGTGTGATTTCTTTTGAGGGCAGTAGTTTGTTCACGTATAACTGTGCCCTTCAGTGGCTGCTTGGAGTTGGTTAGACATGACGCAGCCCTAGCTACATCCACGCGCGTGGATAGTAAGGTGAAGAACTCTCTCAGAGTCACTTCGTTCTCAGAGAAGCTTCTCTTCGACGGCAACTTTTCAGCATTCCATGAATTGCTCGATTTACACGTTCTCTTGTCTATCTTGTGTAGCAAGAGATTCAGACTGGGGCAAACATTCGGTGGTTGACTCAGAGAGTGCCACTGCTGTTGCCGGATCCGAGTTTTATAATTATGACGGTTGCCAGTCAAACAGGTTGGGATATAATATTGATCCCAACGGATTCGAAGTGCCAGGGTCTTTGGGTTCCGCAGTCTCTAAGCAAGTACTTATCTTCCACGGAATAATGTTTTTTTAGGCTTGCTTTATGTCATTGGATGAACATTATTCAGAAACACATGTCAAAATCCTGTCCGTTAATTCGACAGTGGTGGCATTTCTCCGGAACCAGGGAGGCACTCATTCGTTTCCGTTATTCAATTTAATGGAAAGAATCCTTCTGTTTGTTATAGTACACCAAGTTCTGCTTCGGTCCGTCATATTCCGGGTCGTCTGATTGTATTACCGGACTCCCGTTCACTTATGGGTCGCTTGTTGCCGTCAGAATGGACTCTCAACAAACAAGTATTCAATCAGATTTGCTATCAATGGGAGCGCCCAATGATAATTTATTTACGACACAACTTGCTAATCAATTGCAGACGTATGTGTTTGCTTGTCCGGATCTCTGAGCTTATATTGTTAACGCTCTATTGATCTAATAGGACGGAATAATAGGATATGCGTATCCTCCGGCGCTGTTGTTTCAGCAAGTATTGCTAAGATAAACAACCACAATACATTTCTGTTGATAGCATCTCTGTCTTCACAGAGACCGTGGGTTAATTTACTCTGAGGTCTTCTGTGGGACTTAACGCGAAATCTTCCTCCATGAGAGGATCTTTTTTCGCTGGGTAAAATCGTGTCATCTTTATCACAACCCGCAAGGTCTCAACCTTCACGTATTCCGTTGTGTGGTCCTTATTGCATTGTAAGCATTGTACTGGACGAGCTTTGGACGTGATTTCTTACTATAGGAGAACCTCTTCTTCGCTATACTATGCGGCTAAAGTGGAGGCTCTTCCGTCGTTGGTGTAGGGATCACTATGTTGATATTGTTGATTCCTCCATACTAGTCATTGCAACTTTTTAGTATACTTGTTTGACAAGATCTACTGCAGCCTGTTATTATTAAGGTTATAGGTTTATGTTACCTCATACCTATGCACTCTATGATAGTTTACAATTGAGTCTTATGTCTCTTTATCTAAGTCAGTTAGTAACTTTTCGATAATTAGACTTAGAATCATTAGATTAAATTCCTATACGGAATTTAACTTCGGTTCTTATTTAGCTAAGTAATCATTTGAGCCTCTGGAAACAGTAGTTTTTAAATTCTGACCTTTTAGACAGTAATTCTGTTGGCTTCTCTTTTACTGAAGAGTCAGTGAGTTTCATGCACTATCGGTGGATGATTTTCACTTTGGTAGTTTCGGAATCACTACTTCCTTTACTATTTAGGTTGGATTTTCGCATAAGAGTCAGGCTCCTAATTAATATCCGGAACCTATTGTTATTAAGGTCCTTCCGTCTTCGTACGGGCATAGGCCTTTACTCTGTCCAGTTAGAGTTTATGTATTTATAAACAGATATCTTTTTATTACTTCGGGCGTAAGCTTCTTCTGTCTTTGATGCCTAATAGAAGGACGTTACGCTCCATTCTATTGCTAATGGATTCAATTAACTATCGATACTGCTTATGGTATATCATTCACTCAGCAGTTGTGTTTGAGATTTCGGCTCATGAAGTAAGAGTTCTTCTACATCTTGGGCTTACATTAGTAGTGTCGCTATTATAGATTTTTGAAGGCTGCTCATTGCGCTCAGCCATACACATTCATGAATTTTTATCTCAGAAATATCGAGTCCATTTCTGGAGGCCTCTATTGTTAGGTCTATTATCTACTGCTCAGAATGTCATTTACTTAACAGTTGCTACTATAGCTAGGTAGGCTGTCTGTTTCGGCAGTGACTCCGTTCTGCTGCCCTCTTCGCTCTGGGCTATTTGACCCAGGGCAAGAAAAAGGGGGGGGGGGGGGGGGAGGGTGTTCCCTTGGGTCACCTGTTTTACTATGAAAACAAGGGGATACCTCCTCCGGAGTTAGTAATTCTGAGCTGTTATTGGGATGGTTGTTTAGTGAGAAGTTTATGTTTTAAAAATTCATTTAGATCTTAGTTTTTAAAGTATAGCTTTTGAATATAGCACGTGTCAACGGACATTATTATACAATCCTCAGACACTTTTAAGGAGTATTAAGAGTCTCTATTCTATAGACTTACTTTATTTATTGGCTTACTTTAAAAATTATTAGTATAAGGATTATACTAGATATTAATAGAGTACATGGATGTATGATGCTCAATTTTGGAAGGTGTTGTATCTTTTTAATTTATCATAAATAAGAAAGATACATGTACTCTATTAATATCTACTTCTTTTTCCCTAGAGGGGATGACTCTATTTTATATAATTGAGTGTATTCCATCTTGCTCTATGTCCTTGGCCCTCCAGCCTTTTTACTATTCAGCTATGTCTGGGTCATTGGTACAGTATAAAAATGTTAAAAAATTTATAGTAATTTATATATTTTTTATACTTACCAATGACCCAGACGGGGATGGCCCTCCCAGGAGTTGGGAACTCTTACCTCCCCGCTGAGTACATAGCGCTTACCAGGCACTGGTTATAAGAATGAATAATGGCACCAATTTCGGAACGTCCTTGACGCTGCGCATGCGCAGTAGAGGTGAAGTGTGGAGGGCCATTCAGGACATGTTTTCTTTGGTTTTAGATGCAAATTTTGGGGATTGGGGGGCAAAATTTGTGTTTGGCCCTATATTTTAAGAGTTAGCACCAGCTATGTCTGGGTCATTGGTAAGTATAAAAAATATATGAATTACTATAAATTTTTTAACTTTTGAATAAAATGATCTGATCTGAAGATCTGAAAAAAGTGTTTAATGCAAGTGCCATGAATCAGAACTTATGCATACATCCAAAACAATGTATTGTGCATTAGTAAATGCCCTCATGTTGAATGAAAATGTTTTGTATGAAAGTCTGTCTGCCACATTAACTCTTAACCTGCTGAGTATTTTCTTGAATTTTTTTTATGAAATTCAGTCATGGCTGCTGCAAAACAATCTTTGCTGGATTTGATAAAAAATTCAAACAAATAATGCCCAGCTATGATTCATGAAATGATTGGTGCAATTTACAGCGATACATTCTGTTTAACAGAAGCCAAATAATATCATTTATGTTGAGAAGAGTTTTAATGTCCTGGCAGGAATATCTGCCAGCAGCATGCAATGAGTTAAAATGAAATCTGCATGCAACAAATTGTGAAGTGCTTACCATTTTATGCACAGCATTTCAGGCTTAATAAAATAGGGATAAAAACTGTTTAATCAGTTTAAGAGAAATGTTGATGTCCTGATGAAAAATATTCTTTAAAATTATAATTTCTTTTCAATAAAATTTAAATTCTGGCTCTCATATCTTTAAAACTGCCTTTGTATTTTAAATTTAAAAAAAAAAACTTTCCATGGATGAATTCTCCTCTAGGTCTGTGTTTTGTGCAGGTTAACCCTTGGTAAAAAATATCTTCAGCAACTGAAAGTTTTCATTTTCAGCCTCAAATCATAGCTTATGGCCCTTCATTGGAATGATCTGAGTGAGCACATTCTAATGAGGGGTCATAAGCTATGTTTTTGAGACACAAATTGAAAAAAATGATATTTGTAATTTTTGTGCATAGCACTGCACAGGCTGACTACAGAACATAGCTTAACCCCAAAATATGCAGGTGTTCAGAGATTTGACTTCATTGGTGTCTGTTGTGTTTGGTTGTGGGACAAAATCTCTTAGATGAGGCGCAGCATCAGTTTTATTGTCAGACATAGAAGCTCCACATGCAACATCAGATCCACTCTCAGCCATGTTAGTGCAACAATGTGGGACAACTTCTTTCAGAAGCTTATTGATCAAAGCCGACTCAACGAGAAAATGACCTTGTAAAGCCCAAGAAACAGCTTTACCTGATGACATCTGCTGAACAGCATTGGGACCATAAACAACTGTCATTGCATCCTTTATGCCTGACCCTCGCATCATTGATTTTGCTGTGATAATTTCACTTGCTTTGAGCTAAAGCGGTTGGTTGAAAGTGACAAGGCATCGGAATATTCAGATTATTTGCCTGGTTTGAATGAACAATAAGGTTGAGTAAACACAATCATAGTCAGAGGGATTCAAGTCAATCATTGGGAGAAACAATACCTCTGATTTCAGTGAAGAGGCATGGCTTGTGTCAAACGCATGTTGCATGTATCCAGACCATTGTGCTCTCGGGTTCTCTCTTTTACTGAGCATCCACTCAGATTGCCAAAGCAAATCTGAATTAATACTAGGTGGTAGGGCAGGGCTCAAAATAACAGGTATCGCATCGCATTTCGCGATGCAAATCTTGCTTTTAGTGACGCAAATTATTATCTCTCATCGCAGTTTGTGATACGCAAACTCTGGAATTTACGCTGGAATTTGGTAACGCCATCACATTTTAAAGGACAAAACCCACACTTTTTCCTATCACATACATGCATTATTGAGTCCCAAATCTTTTATTGGACGATTTTGATTAAATTAGCATGTTTTAAAAGAGAAAAAAGAAAATCATGCTGTGTTGTTTTCATTGTTTGTACGGACCTGCACTGGTCTTAACAGGCTATGGAAGTTTGTCAAAACAGTGCAATGCACATCAAGGAAGGTAATGAATTTACACACAATGAGGCCATGTCACAGCAATTCGAAGTGAAGTTTCAAATATCTAGTTTCTTTTAGCAGTGAAAACATGAAAGAATAAATAAATGAAGATGATTCCCTGTACTTTTTTTCTGAAAGAGAACAACCACACAAGCTGAACTGAACAGTTACCAGGGAAAAAATAGAAGAATAATCCATATTTAATATTGGTCAGACACATGTTATAATTAGATGAGATGATTACTATAGTGGGGGTGGTTCGAAGTATTATTGACAGAAATTGCACATGGCCATCTGGCGTTGACAGTTACACTTTCCGTCCACAAAAAAGAGACTAGTCAAGATTTTAATAAAGACAATGTTCTTAACGGTGCCTCATTAAAAGCACAGTAGTTTATTAAGGAGAACCCCCCCCCCCCCCCAAAAAAAAAGAACCCTTAGAAATGAAAACACCAAACAAAGTCCCGTTTACAAATTGGCAAGTAGAAAGTTACTATATTTCACCTGTTTTCATTTCACTACCCGTGGCATGGCTGGTGTGAAAAAGATGTCCCATGTGATTCGTAGGTAAACTTTCCTGTTTTAATCTATTTAATTTATATACCTAATTTTGTTCCAAGGTTTTGCATGTGACCCTCATGGAATTTTGTTGTCGTTTTATTGGTAGGGTGGGGGGGGGGGGGTGGTGTTCAGAGCCCCGGCTGGCATAGACATGGTAACTTGATGCTTAAATGTTGAAATATGGGGGACTACAACACATGGAAGTATGAGATATGTGTGATTTGTGTTTGTTAGCTCACCGAAGGGAGCTTAACTTATCACTTGCCGTCCGTTGTCATCGTCGTCCATCATGAAATTTACATTATTGACTTCTCACAAACTACTGGACCAAATTTAACCAATTTTGATGTGCATGTTCCTTATCATATGCCCATTTAAGTTTGTTTAAATAAACTTGCCGCGCCCACAGGGGGTACCACAAGGGGCATAACTCTGATAGCACCCATAATTTTTTTCAAAAATTCAAAAGATTCTTCTTTGGATCCACCAGTCAGAATCTTTTCATATTTGTTATATAACATCTCTGGGGGGGGGGGGGGGGGGGGCAGATTCAAGTTTGTTCAAATCAAGTCCCTGGATTAAGATTTGGGCTCTCTATTCGAGCCTGTATTTTAACTTAGTGCAATATGTGGAATATTCTTTAAAAATCTTCTTCTTCAGATCCACCAGTTGAAATCTTTTGATATTTGGTATACAACATCTCTAGGGAGGTCAGATTCAAGTTTGTTCAAATTGGGTCCCTGAGTTAGTATTTGGGCTCTCTATTGGAGCCCAAAGTTTAACTTGGTGCAATTTGATGATATTTCTTTAAAAATCTTCTTCAGATCCAGCAGTCAGAATCCTTTCATGTTTGGTATACAACATATGTAGGGGGGTCAGATTCAAGTTTGTTCAAATCATGTCCTGGGTTAATAATTGGGCGCCCTGTTGGAGTTTGTTCAAATCGGGTCCCTGAGTTAGTATTTGGGCTCTCTATTGGATCCCCAAGTTTAACTTGGTGCACTTTGAGGAAATTTCTTTAAAAGTCTTCTTCAGATCCATCAGTCAGAATCCTTTCATCTTTGGTATACAACATCTATAGGGGGGTCAGATTCAAGTTTGTTCAAATTGAGTCACTGGGTTAATATTTGGGGTCCCTATGGGAGCCCAAATATTAACTTTGTGCAATACATGGAATATTCTTTTAAAATCTTCTTCAGATTCACCAGTCAGAATCCTCTCATATTTGGTATACATCATCTCTAGGGGGACCAGATTCAAATTTGTCCAAATCGAGTTCCTCTGTTAATATTTGGGCTCTCTATGGGAGCCCGAATTTTAACTTAGTGCAATGTGAGGAAATTTCTTTAAACATCTTTTTCATATCCACAAGTCAGAATCCTTTAATATTTGGTATACATAATCTCTAGGGGGCAGATTCAAATTTTGGGTCTGGTTCGGTCTTTTTTTCGATTTATTATGCGTTCTGTTCAATTTTGAGAAGAAAAGACAATTTTTTAGCCTGAAAATTTTGGACCAAAATTTGGAGAAAAAAAAAAATTTCGGGGGTGGGGGGGTGGGGAGGTAGGGTGGTTTATGTGTTATGTTAAATTTTGAGACGAAAATTTTGGGTCCGATTCTGACTTGTTTTTAAAATCTTCTCATCTCTAGGAGGGTTAGATTCAAGTTTGTTCAATCCTAGTCCCTGGGTTGATATTTGGGCTACCTATGGGAGCCTGAATTTTAACTAAGTGCAATATGAGTGAATTTCTTTTAAAATCTTCTTCTTCAGATCCACCAATCAGAATCTTTTCATATTTGGTATACATACAACATCTCTAGGTGGGTCAGATTCAAGTTTGTTCAAATCGGGTTCCTGGGTTAATATTTTGGCTCCCTATTTGAGCCCATAGTTTAACTTAGTGCAATGTGAGGTGATTTCTTTAAAAACCTTCTTCAGATTCACCAGTCAGAATTCTTTCATATGTGGTGTAGGACATCTCAAGGGGGATCAGATTCAAGTTTGTTCAATTTGAGTCCCTGGCTTAATATAATGGGCTCTATTGGCGGGAGTGGGGTGTGGTGTTGGTGTCAGGTTAGGTTCAGGTTTGTTCAAATCCATTCCTTAGTGTTTTTCCATAAAATTTGCCTCTCATGACTTCATTCCTTTGTAGTGTTGATGAACCATGTCTAACTGAATGTGACCCCAAATACTTCTTTGAATCACTTTGGCAGGTGAGCGATTAAGGCCCCTTGGGGCCTCTTGTTTAGGTTACAGGACATTTTCAGCCCTGAGACCTTTCGGCCCCCGTGAGGCGAGAGGCCAACATGTCCCACTTGGAGGGGGGGGGGGGGGGAGGGGGTAGATGTCACACTTTGAACTTCGTATTTTCTGAGTTATGAATGTATATAGAATATGTGGATGTGCAGTGTCAGATCGACTAATTGAACAAGAAATACTGGTGTGAATTCATGAATTTAGTATGCATGTATGAGGTAATATAGATATATAGTCTACAAGTGCAAGAGTATAGTCTTCTGTCTACAAAGGTACTCAGAACTTGGTACTAGAAAAATTTCGAAATTGGGTAGCATTTTGCTACGCATTGAAAAAAATGATTTTGAGCCCTGTGGTAGGGTATATGGGGATTGCAGTTTGAGTAGATGCTTGTACTTTACTGAGGAAAGTCTGGTATCTCGGCACTCTGTGTAATGATGAATTGGCACTCCCTTACCTCTGACAACATCTTCAACCTTACGCCATTTTTGTTTGTTTCATGACAACTGGGTGTCTTGGTAGACGCACTGAGTCAATTGGTGAACAAACGGCAGTCATCTCCATCCCATGGAAAGTCCCAAGATCGTCATCATGGTCTACATTATCTGCAACCCATTGCGTGAAAGCCCCTGGAAAATAAACAGATATAAGGTCTCCCTGCATAACGGATTGGTTGCATCTTTCCACTTTGTTAAAGGTTTTTAGCTCACTGAAGGGAGCTAAACTTATCACTTGCCGTCCGTTGCCGTCTGTCCGCGTCGTGAACAATTTTTAAATGACTTTCCTCTGAAGCCACTAGGTCGATTTGCTCGAAACTTGGTATGGATGTCCATTACCATATGTCAAGTTTGTTCAGTTGAAGTGGACATGCCCACTTGGGGCTCCATAGGGGGCATAACTCCGATAGCACCCTATGTATATTAGAGAAATTACTAAAAAAATCTTCTTCTCCAGCACAAGTGGGCAGAATCATTTGATATTTGGTATACAGCATTATGGGGTGGATCTGATTCAAGTTTGTTCAAATCGGCCCCCTGGATTTATATTTGGGCTCACTGTAGAAGCCCGAATTCGAACTTTGGGCATTTCAGGCAAATTTCTTGAAAAATCTTCTTCTTCAGATCCAGCAGCCAGAATCTTCTGATATTTGGTATGCAACATTGTGGGGTGGATCTGATTCAAGATTATTCAAATCGGCCCCCTGGGTTCATATTTGGGCTCAGTATAGGAGCCTGAATTTGAACTTAGTGCATTTCAGGCAAATTTCTTTAAAAATCTTCTTCTCAAGATCGAGCAGGCAGAATCTTTTGATATTGGGTATGCAGCATTCTTAGGGGGCGGGGGGTGGGGGGGAGATTCAGGTTTGTTCAAGCCAAGTCCCTGGGTTCATATCTGGGCTCACTGTGGGAGCCCGAATTATAACTTAGTTCAAAATGAGGAATTTTCTTTAAAAATCTTCTTCAGATCCAGTAGTCGGAATGTTTTGATATTTGGTATGCAGCATCCTTAGGGGGGTGACATTCAAGTTTGTTCAAGCCATGTCCCTAGGTCCATATTTGGGCTCACTTGTGGGAGCTCGAATTGTAACTTAGTTCAAAATGAGGAATTTTTAGCTTACCGAAGGGAGCTAAACTTATCACTTGCCGTCCGTAGTCCGTCCAGCATTGTAAACTTTTTTAGCTCACCTGAGCGAAAAGCTCAAGGGGAGCTTTACTGATCACTTTCCATCGGTCGTCCATCGTCCGTCGTTAACTTTACATTATCGACTTCTTCTCACAAACTACTAAACCAAATTGAACCAAATCTGGTGTGCATGTTCCAAAACAAGTTTGTTCAAGCCGAGTCCCTGGGTTCATATTTAGGCTGAAAATTTGGGGTTCCGGTCCGGACATAGAAATTTTGGACCAAAATCCGGAAATGAGTTTTTTTTGTTAGCTCACCTGAGCGAAGCTCAAGGGGAGCTTTACTAATCACTTTCTGTCCATCGTCCGTCGTCCATCGTCGTCCGTCCGGCATTAACTTTACATTATCGACTTCTTCTCACGAACTACTGGACCAAATTCAAAAAAATTTGCTGTGCATGTTCCCTATCATATGTCAATTCACATTTGTTCAAACAAAGTTGCCACGCCCACAGGGGGCATAAATCTGATAGCACCCTAAATTTGTTTCTAAAATTAAAAAAAATCTTCTTCAGATCCACCGGGCCGAATTCTTTCATATTTGGTATACAACATTTCTAGGGGGGTCAAATTCAGATTTGTTCAAATCGAGTCCTTAGGTTAATATTTGGGCTCCCTATGGGAGCCCGAATTTTTACTTAGTGCAATATGAGGATTATTCTTTAAAAATCTTCTTCTTCGGATCCACTGGTCAGAATCTTTTTATATTTGGTATACAACATCTCTAGGGGGGTCAGATTCAAGTTTGTTCAAATCGAGTCCCTGGGTTCATATTTGGGCTCCCTATGGGAGCCCAAATTTTAACTTGGTGCAATATGAGGATTATTATTTAAAAATCTTCTTCTTCAGATCCACCAGCTAGAATTCTTTCATATTTGGTATACAACATCTCTAGGGGGCTCAGATTTAAGATTGTTCAAATCGAGTCCCTGGGTTCATATTTGGGCTCCCTATGGGAGCCCAAATTTGAACTTAGTGCAATATGACGATTATTCTTTAAAAATCTTCTTCTTCATATCCACCAGTCAGAATTCTTCCATATTTGGTATACAACATCTCTAGGGGGGTCAGATTCAAGTTTGTTCAAATTGAGTCCCTGGGTTGATATTTTGGGCTCTCTATGGGAGCCCAAATTTTAACTTTGTGCAATATGAGGATTATTCTTTAAAAATCTTCTTCTCCAGATCCACCAGGCAGAATTCTTTCATATTTGGTATACAACATCTCTAGGGGGGGGGGCCAGATTGAAGTTTGTTCAAATCGAGTCCCTGGGTTCATATTTGGACTCCCTATGGGAGCCCGAAATTTAACTTAGTGCAATATGTTGAATTTTCTTTAAAAATCTTCTTCTTCACATCCACCAGTCAGAATCTTTTCATATTTGGTTATATAGCATCTCTATGGACGTTAGATTCAAATTTGTTTAAATCGAGTACCTGGGTCAATATTTGCACTCCCTATGGGAGTCCGAATTTTAACTTAGTGCAATATATGCGGAATTTTTTTCAAAAATCATCTTCTTCAGTTCCACCAGTCAGAATCTTTTCATATTTGGTATGTAACATCTCTCGGGGGGGAGGGGGGGGGGGGGGGGGTCAGATTCCATTTTGTTCAAATTGAGACCCTGGATCAATATTTGGGCTCCCTATGGGAGCCCAAATTTCAACTTAGTGCAATATGTGGAATATGCTTTAAAAATCTTCCTCTTCAGATCCACCAGTCAGAATCTTTTGATATTTAGTATACAGTATCCTTAGGGAGTTTAGATTCAAGTTTGTTCAAGCCAAGTCCCTGGCTTCATATATATGCTGAAAATTTGGAGTCAGTCTGGACTTTTGGAGTTTTGGACCAAAATCTGGAAATGAGTTTTTAGCTCACCTGAGCGAAGCTCAAGGGGAGTTTACTAATCACTTTCCATCCGTCTTCCGTCATTGTCCTTCGTCGTCCATCCAGCATTAACTTTACATTATTGACTTCTCACGAACTACTGGACCAAATTCAACAAAATTTGCTGTGCATGTTCCCTATCACATGTCAGTTTGTTCAAATGAGGTTGCCACGCCAACAGTATGTTGTATTTCCCTCTGGTGGAAACCCTGATTATTGTTACCTAGGCTAACTAGCTCAAAATTTAGGGACGCAAAATTCTGAAATGTGAAGGCCTGGAAAGTTTTTTTCCGCACACCCCATACCCCATACCCCATCACAACTCCACCGCTAGTTAAAAATTCAAGAGGTCTCACCCCCTATTAAAACGACTCTAAACCAGGCTGACATGTGTGAGTTTGCCCCCTCCCCCCCCCCCCCCCCCCCCCCCCCCATGGGCGAAAAATTTCACGCGAACGCTTGTACCGTTCGCGTGTCGGTTACGCAAAATGTAAAACACGCGAATGGTTGATCGGTTAACGAAAATCGGGCCGCTACATTGAGCAATGCACCTATGTCCCTTTCTGACATGCAAAATGTTCTTGGAAGTGTTTACATGTACTGTAGACGGAACGGAAATTTTACCTTTCGATGAAAATTGAAATGCAGTTTCTTGGAAATGAATTGTAAAAAAAGAGTAGAATAAGAGAGATAACTACTCTTATCATTCTGACTGAAAATTGAAATGCAGTTTCTTGGAAATGAATTGTAAAAAAAGAGTAGAATAAGGGAGATAACTACTCTTATCATTCTGACTTGTCCGTGTTTAACTTTCAAACGAGTACAGTCACTACACCCATTTTGTCATCTGCTTCAGGGGCACTCAATTTCACTGAAATCAAGCAATACCTATCGGCTTCAAAACGGAAAGTATATTTTTTATAATTTCATGGTTACAAATTAAATCGGTTTAACTTTTATATAATTTGAACCCCCCTCGTGACCCATGCCTACACTCCCAGGAAGCCTAACACCCGAACAAAATTATATTTGAAACACTATTTTCATAGATTTTAACCAGTGACAAAAAGTTGCAAAATGGTTAGCCAAGAATTTTTGCGAAACCGAACGATCGGTTAGCCAAACCGAAATCACGGGAACGGTCAATTGGTTAAGGTAATTTTTTTAATTTTTCGCCCTGCCCCCCCCCCCTCCCCACCTACACACACTTTGAGCTGGCTATGCCACTGTATATCCCTGGCTGAATTTAGTCGAAAAGCTTCATGTGGCAAAGGTCTAAGCTTGCATAGTAAAAATCGAGTTCTTCGGGCAGTTTTCAGAATGTCTTTACCCCGAGCTTGCTTTCAAATAGCATTCAGACAGACAGACAGACAGACTTTCACCTTTTTTATATAGATTATAGATTATTGGAGAGTGTGGCTTTTGGCTCTCTCTAATAATTTGTAACAAAACTAATTTTAATGAACAAATACTTAATCCCAACAATATTCTTCCACTCAACCAGTTATGCAATGTTCTGAATTTCCTCATACAAAACCAGCCCAATTTTGTATTACTGTCTACTGAAAGCATGTCAAATTCTAGCCCAAGAAAGCTATTTGTGCAGGTTAAAATTATGGAAGTTCTTTGTGTGTCAGTTACAGAAAGGTAAGAAAAGTAAAAACAGGATGTCGTAAATGAAAGATTCATGACAGAGTAGCTCTAGATAGTTTTTACCCCCACACACTCAGAATCATTGAGCATAATGGAGAGTCTGTCAGTGTGTGTGTGAGGGTGTGTGTGTGTGTGTGTGTGTGTGTGTGTGTGTGTGTGTGTGGTGTGTGTGTGTGTGTGTGTGTGTGTGTGTGTGTGTGTGTGTGTGTGTGTGTGTGTGTGTGTGTGTACACATGTATGTACATATATAAATCAGTGTCATTATATTTTACTGTTTTATAGTTTTGAGGGATATACTCCCATCCCCTCCCCCACACCCACCCTCCCACCCACCCAAAATGTAAATGTTTATTTCTGTAAAACAAGAACCATACAACTGAAATTTGGGCGGGTTCCACTGTTTTTTTACCTTTTTAGAAAGCTGCCCAAAAAATGGAAAAAAAATACAGCTGGTCTGAATTTCACTGGTTCAAAATGGGTGAGGGTGTTTAGCTATAACTCTTCTCTACTCCGGAGTACATTGCTATGTGAACGGAATATGCCCACCACACTGTTTATTTGGGGAAACAGCTTCAAGAAACTGGAATGTAATTCTTGATTTATATTATATTAGAGATGTTTATTTGAAATTTAAAACATTAGACATCGAAATTACGAAGCAAACAAACTGCCAGTCTCATCACCATTAAGGCACAGCAGTACCAAAGTCGGGAACAGTGACACAATGATGTTAACAGTGACTGTCGCCAGTGTCGGGTTGTTTTAATGGTCAAAAAAATTCTGCCCTTCTCTCAGGCTTTACTCAGCCACGCTTCACCTTTACGTGATTTGCCCCGTGTCTAATCAATTCATCAAAGTGTATCTACTTAATTAAAAAAAATCAGCTGGTAGAACTTTGAATTCCCAGTTTTTCTGGAAACAAACTTCGTTTTTCAAATTGCATATTAACGCATACTACCCATACACCACAGGTACTACTATTGATAAGTATAGATGCTAGAAGTACTGTGGGTTCATAATCTTTACTCCAGATTGTTGTTATTGCCCAGAAATAATAATCACCACAAAATCCCACAACATTGGCAACTGGTGGATGTGGATAGCTCCTCCCTAGATTTAACCCCTAACTGCCACCCCCCAAGCTTTACCCCACCCTACCAAACGCATACACTCTCATTTTTTCTTTACAGTATTTCAAGACAATTTGAGAAAACAGTGGGTGATATGATAAAACAGTGGGTCTGTGTGTGTGAATGGTGGGAGGTTAAGGTTGAGTATTAAGAGTGTGGGGGTGGGGGTGCTGTAGGAAACCATATACGGGAAGCATAAGGTCTTGCAAAGTTTCAGTCATTGAGTCTCTAGGTGAAACCTGGAAGTCCACTGCCTGAAATTTGACTTGTTGGCTTTTTTTAGTTTGACAAGAGGCTCTATAAACGCCAAGTGTCTGTCTCTGTCTGTCCATCTGTCCATCTGTGACACTTCACAGGCCTATAACTTTCCATCAATTGATCCAATTTTGATGAAACTTACCTGGAACATTGATCCCCCTAGGGCATTTGAGATGTCAAGTTTTGAGGTCATGGGGTCAAGTGTCATGGCCGTAAGTGGCCATTTTGTTTTCCTATGTAATTCCAGCAAAAACAGTGGTTTCCAGACGTTATCTCGAGTTTCACTTAACTGATCTCGATGAAGTTCACAGGTATTAAGCGATGTACCCAGGGGAAGGTCCCTATTGATTTTGGGGGCGATTCATCAAAATTCCTGCCCTTGCCGGCCATTTTGTTGTCCAATTTCGCGCACAAATGGAGGTTTCCGACCAATAACTTGAGTTTGACTTTACTGATCTGATTGAAGTTCACTGGTATTAAGCGTTCTACCTAAGGGAAGGTCCCTATTGATTTTGGGGGCAATTCATCTAAATTACTGCCCTTGGCAGCCATTTTGTTGTCCAATATCGTGTGCAAATGGAGGTTTCTGACCCATATCTCGAGTTTGACTTTACCGATCTGCTTTAAGTTCAAGCGTATTAAGCAATGTACCCAAGTGAAGGTCTCTATTGATTTTGGGGGTGATTTGTCAAAATTCCTGCCCTTGGCGGCCATTTTGTTGTCAATTTCGCATGCAAATGTAGGTTTCCGACCAATATCATGACTTTGACTTTATCGATCTGCTTGAAGTTCACAGGTATTAAGCGTTGTACCCAAGGGAAGGTAAATACACAGAGTTTACCCATGTCACCATCTACGCTATACCCCTGCAGTACTTGTTGGGCATCGCAGCTCTGAACTGCATCACACTTCTGATAGCCACCCTTGGCATTGCACTTATTTCTTCTACATTTGTTGGTCATAGGTATGCCCACATTAGGCGGTACACCCCGTGGGGGTATGCAGCGGACGACAGTCCAGCTCTTGTGTTTTTTGCTGAAAATTTTCTTACAAACCGTCTAAGGAAGATGTTTGTTAATTTTGTTTCTGTACAAACTGTTCTTGAACCGAACGTGATTGCTCAAGCCTTACATGTAAATCATCTACGTCTACAGATGTGAACATTTGAATTAATCCGCCCAGGCATGTTGTTTTGTTTTGCCGCCATGCTCAATAAAAAAAAAAATCATTTTGAAATATGAAAAGTTGTATTATTTGATTTTTTATTTTTGTTTATTCCCTCCCATTGGGAACCCCTGGAAATGAAGCAGTACTTATTTACGGAGATAAGCAAGTTCTGTGTTTGACTAGGAAAATAGGACTTGCAGCACTTAATAATGTTCTGATTGGGGTGTATAATAAGATACATAATTATGACTAACTCTCTATTCACGTTTTCTTAAGTTTGGTATCAAATCAAGCCATGACTGCTATTAGCAGCCATGACTTGATTTCATACCAAACTCCAGAAAATGCGATGCATATTGTAAACATAAGTGGAAATGTTAATCATTTATTTTGTGATCTGACCAGCAACATTCAGCTGGTGTTTGCCGATTTTTTTTTACAGAGAATCACACCAGATTCGCAAGATAAGACAAATTTTAGGCCCTGGACTTGGTCACTAATGCCTGAAGTGGAACTACTCTAAAATGGGCAGCAAAGATGTACAGTTAAAACTAGAAGTCCTGTCATGAATTGCGTGCAAATGTGTTGATCTGCATGCTTTTCTTTTGTAATATGGTTATCAAATTCTGTACATAATTATAGCCTTAGCACAAGCCGTATTTCGGCCAGTGGACCTCTGTGTAACCTGAAGGTCCATTGGCTGAAAGTGCTTGTGCTTGCTATGGATAAATAGGAGACTCTACCGTGGTTTGGTTGCCATTCGATAAGGAAATTGCACGAAATTCCAACATGCAATTAAGGCTAGATAAGCACACAGTTCATGACAGGACTTGTACTTTGAACTGTAAACAATTGGCTGAACTTGACCTTACACCTTTGTTGTACTTTCAATGAACCATACATGTAGCTGCAAAAAAGTACTTAAACACCAATAAATAAATAAATCAATTCCCAATTTCCCACTCCTTATTTCCCCACCATTGCTGCAAGATACATGTATAGTAGAGTACTCATACCCCTCCTGCACATCCCTGCATACTGGACGCAAAATTTCAAGTGGCAAATTTTCCCCATAATGCATCTTTGAATTGAACCAATTTGATCTTGTTTGACAGCTCATTAAGGTTTGTCAAACAACGTTGAATTGCTTCACTTTCTAAATACATCATGGGAAAAACTAGTGATAAGATGATTAATCAGTATACTATTAGGCGTAGGATGATATATGGACATCAGTTCAGAAGGGTTGGTATATATTAGCCAATGCCATTTGTTTAACATTTTCATATCGCTACGCCTCGAATTTTTGAGCTTACAGAAATTCTCATGCGAGTTCAGCAGGGCTATAATATGAATCGAATCGAGTGGGCTTTTGAATTACATTTTGTTGTTTTCATGTTGCAGTTGTTGTCATAAACTTTTACCACCTGAAAACGTGCGTTATATATAAATTTACATTTACCATCACTTGATGCAAACTGTGTTTGAACAGTCTTTCAGCTTTTCATTAAGCCAGTTGACAACCTTGTAACACAAACGCACCATTTAAGCATGTTACATTACAATGTGTTTTTCTCCTACAGGAGTCAACCAAATGATCACTGTCAGTGATTCATGTTCAACCAATGAGAATGTACAAACATATGGTTCAACGTCGAGCGAGGTTAGTAGCTGGATGGATGACCATTTCAGCGACTAATTCGCGCTCCCGCGTTGTGTCCTTGGGCAAGGCACTTAACCCCAATTGCCCACATGGGGGCACGATAACGCTGTGTTCTAAGGCATACTGCACATTGATGGTGCTCATGTCTTCATCCACTCTACATGTAACACTCCCTGTGCCGCGGTGCAGAGTTCAGCATTACAGTGTTGGAGAGCTGACAGCTGCTTGTATTTGCTCGGTGGTTCTCTCCGGGTACTCCAGCTTCCTCCACCCGTAAAACTGTCACCGACACAAAATGACCCTGGCTGTTAATGTGTCGTTGAACCTCAATAAATGGTTGCCAGATTGATGTTATATTCGCCAGAGGAGATAATCCAAATGACAAAACCATTTCTTCTAACAGTGCAAAGTCTCATTTACACTGTTGCACTTAACAACTGAGGTCGCTTTGAAATTTATACAAACAGTTATTAATGATTTTCATTAATTTTAAATACTTAATTCTCATCATCCAACAGAACTTAACAAGTGCCAAATATAAGCCCAAGTGGCAATGACAAGTTAACGTCGAACATGTATAGGGCTAATACGTTGTCTGACTGACAGCAATAGTCAGCCATTTGCAGCCATATAGTTTCCAAATCAAATCTACCCAAAGGCAAAAATAAGCTTGTGTGTGTGTGCTGGAGTGGAGTGCCTAATACATGTATCTGCCTACAATTTATAGCTTAGGGGTGATCAATTCTCAAATTAGCCATTGAAAGAAATACGGCAAACTTGTATGTGTGTGGGAGGGCAAGGGGATGAGTGGAGGAGGTAGACTTCACAACATTGCTGTATTGCCGTACATTAAATGCCATGTTTCAGAATTGAATTAATTGCCTACACTTAACTTTATCTCCATGTTGTGTCACAATTAGCCATTGTGCACAAACACATGACATTAAACACCAACTAATAAATAGTTGAATCTCAAAATATCCAATCCTTCGATTTTAGCATGCGCTGGCACACGCAGTTCGCAGGTGAATGCCGATAGTAGCGTGTTATGTTCGGCGCATGCTGCCTTTCAGAAAGTAGCGCTTGCAAATAAAAGATTCCCAGTCGCAGTTGGGAATGGTTAACATGTCATTTAATCAGTCACTTATCAGTTCCAATTTGTGTGCAGCCTCTGTCGGCATCCTTTGAAGATGAACGTATGCATACAGACAGTCGGGACATAATCACATTGTTCACAGACATAAAAGAGAATAAGACACTGTGTTTTCCAATATCATTGAACTGCGTGCAGTAAACTGCAATATGCATGGTCTTTATGTGACATCACTCATGATCACCCTAGCCAATCCTATTTATTGTTTTAATCACAGACTTCTCTGCCGATTTCATTTATTAATTTACTCATGTCCATTCAGTGACCCATTTCATTCTGGAAGTTTCCACAGGATACGTTTTTCAATCTAATCAATTTATTTTTGTTCAGGAATCGAACAGTTATGCGCATTCTACAGTATCTTTAATTTAGAAATCAACTAAATGTATCTGGATTGTGGTGAGTTTTATTGTTTCCTGGAATATTTCAGAATGATCATTCAGCATTTCTGAGAATTCTGAATAGTTGAAGTTGACATTGTGACATTTTCGTGGTATGTGTTCCAGTTTGGGACACATAACCACGAAAACATCACAATGTGCACAACAGTCAACTTCATCGCGTGACTGACTGGATATGACTTGCAATGTACATCACTACATGTACACCACACGAGGAAGATGCCAGAGAAGGCTGAATAAAATACACCAGTTCATGCATGCTTACGTAGGACACCGGGACCCAGTGAGTTCAGAGTATTATATTTTAATTAAATTGTCTGCCAATTGCTAAGGCTGCACAGTATTTGATTTTTCAATACCGAGTACGGTAATAAAATAAAATACCGCAGTATGATTAAATACCGTTATCATCATCGGCTTTACATTTTCGGGACAGCTGGCCAGGTAAAATTTGATTACAGGTGTCTGGAAACACGTTCTAAAGAGATATATCACACCTACTTCGAAATACCCCCTCTCACATACATGTAGATACTATACACATGTATTTTAAATATATAAGAGGGGGTATTTTAAGGTATAAGGGTGATATCTCTTTAGATCAAGTTTCCAGACGCCTGTGCTTCAATGAAGAACGAATGAACATAGTTTTTTCAACGAGCATTTTTCAGAGAATGTATTTTTTTTTAACTAATTTGCTGTTATGAATTTCACTCGAGCAAAAGTGTTTTTAAAACTTTTAAGTTGGAAGGCCAGTTCCTTTTAAAAGTAATCTACAGAGCCTGGTTGTTTTGGACGTAGCCACCCTAATTGGCTGGAAACATTTCTTATTGAAACCTCTGGTGCCATTGGAGAGCGAGATCACCCCCCTTCTAAATAGTAAACCCCCTTCACCAAAACCAGCAAACATGACTGGAGGGAGGGAGGAGTGGGGTCATCTCTATTCTGAAATTCTGCATTAACAGTAATATGTGTAGAATGTGATTGGGGGGGGGGGGGGGGGGGGGGGGTTGCTCAATTCTGAAATTTGGCATTGACAGTAAAATGCCAAAATTGTGTGGTTATTCCCCTGTGGAGGGGAAACATCACAATTTTGCCGTGTTACTATCGATGCTGTGTTTCAGAGCTTGCGTTTTAGAATCATGACCAGGCTGATTGATAGGCCCGATAAATGGGGCCATTAAGCCTGATTTGTACTGTTCAGAGGTGATTTTTCATATTACATATATTGGAAACCAGCCTTGAGCCAGTCCAACTGATCAGTCTTTTGAGAATTTGGTTGGGGTTGGGGGGGTGGGTGGAGCTTATTACCAGGCTAGGGCCTGGTGAAAATGCAAGCCCTGGTGTTTGAAGATTGAGTTAATTTGCATCAAATCCCTCATTGGTGTGATGTCGCCGGTTTTAGGTAAGTGCTTCTGAATGGAAGTTTATGGAACAGATGTCAGAATATCACTCTTTGCTCAAGAGAAAGCAGCACAGATAAGATGTCACAGGTTGAGTATACTAATGAAACTCAAGGAAAAGAAAATCAAATTATGTTTAATTTTCACCCCGGCATAACATAGCACTACAGGATAAGCATTTGGCCTTCTCGTCAGTGGAAGTTTCAATGGTAAAGAAATCCCATATTTTACTGTATTTTGGTGGTAATTTTTAGACTTTCTGCCAAAGCTGCAATGTCGTGATTCATGAACGTATTTATTTGTAATGTTGATCGAATCTTAGACAAAATTTGCAGAAGAGATTTACTATAGAAGGGGTGGTATCCAAGGTTAACCCTTTACCCAAATCTAGCAGTACTAATGCATTATTCACACAAATCTCCATTCAAATTTTATGACCCCTCATTGGAACACACACATTCAGCTCATTCCAACAAAGGTCATATGCCATGTTTTCGAGACAAAACAATAAAAATTTTAGTTATTCATGAAATTTTTAGGCAACTGTTGTCTGTTATTCACATTGCTTCATGAAATTTCAGTACATTTAGAAGTTACCTCAGTAATGAAGGGTTAATTCCCCTTAATTAAATGTCACCTCTAAAAAACAACCACTTTGCATACCTTACCTTTTTACCAGCATAACTGCCAAAACTTGTCCGCATTCTTCGCAAAAGTCGCTATTCAAATTTTAATTTTTGTCTCTAAAACATACATGTACTTATCACTTGTAAATACCCCATTGGAATGAGCTTTTTGAGCTCATTCCAATGAGAGGTCGCACACCATGCTTTTTGAGACAAAAAAGCAATTTTTTAGTTATTCCAGAATTTCATACGTAAAACACAGCTTTATGACTTCACATTGGAATGAGCTCTCTAAGCTTGTTCCAATCAACATTCACGCACTATGTCTTTGACACAAAAAATAAAATTTTCCACTTATTCAGGAATTTTGTTTGCAGGAACACTCTTACCCAACCCCCCCCCCCCTCCCCTCCACACACACAAACACAGACACACACACCAAAAAAATCGTCAGCAAAAAAAACTGAGTTACTTCAATTTTTAAATGCATTATAGGAACAACTTGCCAAATAAAATTTAAATACTTTTGCATCATTCTGTGTCGAGAACAAACCATTTACCATATCTTTACGCAAAACTCTCCAGCGTCATTCACAAAAAACACCATTATATATTCACATTTTTGTCTAAAAAATATACCTTATCTTCCCATACCCCTATTGGAATAAGCTGTTTGAGCTTGTTCCAATGATGATAAAAAAACCCAATATTTTGGAAAATGTTTGTTCTCTTGCATGCAAATATATACATGTAGCACATGGAAGATATCCACAGTTGGAGAGAGATGTCCAAGGCTATCTCTTCTGACTCTGTAATCTTAACTATTTGAGCACTGGGAGCCACTGTCATATTGGCTTTAAGAAAACATATTTGCCAGGCTATAGTCTTCACATTCCTTGCTTGTGCTTCATGCTAAACCAGTTTGTCTGCAGAGATAAATTTGTTTTATTAAAAATCATTGGAGAGTGGCTGTTGGCACACGCCAATGATTTTAAATAAAACAAATTTTAGGTAACAAATGTTGACCTTCAAAGAAAATCTATCACTCAACCAGTTAATGTTGATGAGGCATGACATGGTGAAAGTGACCTAAAATACTTATGAGAGCCACTTTGTCAGGTGAGCGATTAAGGCCACGTGGGGCCTCTTGTTTTTTATGCATTTCGGTCAATTTAAGACAAACATTTTTTTTTTTTTTTTTTTACACTGAAAATTTGGGGTTCCGGTCCGGACTCCGAAATTTTGGACCAAATTACTGAAATTAAGTTTTTTTGGTTTTTTATGGATTTTGGTCAATTTTAAGACAAAAAATTTTTACACTGAAAATTTGGGGCCCGGGTGGGACTTGAAAAATTTTGGACCAAAATCCGGAAATTAGTTTTTTTGTTTTTTATGTGTTTTGGTCAATTTTAAGAAGAAGAAAAAAAAATTTTAGTCTGAAAATATTTTGTTTGGGACTTAGAAAATTTCCGAAACAAAAATAAAAAAAAAATCTGTTTTTTATGCGTTTATCTCAATTTTGGGACGTAAAAGTGCAGGAACTGAAAATAGAAGGAAAATCCTGTGTATTGTGTGGGCACAATCACTTCATCTAGTTGGAATATGCTTTTCTTAGGAGGGACATATGCAGCTTATTCAAGTCAAGTCCCTGGTTTAATATTTAGGCTACTATGTTGGTGAGTGACCTCAGGCCCCAAGGGGCCTCTTGTTTTAAAACCCTAGTCTATATAATTTGGTTAATAACCATTTTGAGCCGAACACATGATCTAACTCGACCCCAAGGCCAATTAAGACTGGCAATATCACGGATTTCGGTCGTGCGGACTGAAAAATTGACTGCCCAATACTCATGTTTTATTTCTGATGGGACACTCCCAAGAAAGCTTGAAATATTTTGGCACCCAGCGCTTACCCTGCTCAACATTAGAAATTTCTTCACTAGTAGGGTACGATTCATTGCTGATTAACATTTCTCGAATCAAAGCTGTGAGAAGTTTAGCCACCAACAGTATGATTCACTCAGCTTCTTCTTCTATGTTAGTTTTACATTCCGAATACCACTTCTCATTGACAATGAAGTTTACCATGTTTCGGAAGCAAACCACGTTTTTTCTCCCTTGAATGCCAGCGAAAAATAGACACTCCCCGTAGTGATTGATTAATCTCTCTTTTAGCCATTTAACTGAATAGATTTCAGAATTACCTGCAATTTCTTTCATTTTTTAGTAGAGATCACCAAGGGTATGAAGTTCCGTGCCACCATGGGTTTCGAACCAGGTACAAAGCTGGTCAAATGACTTTAACATAGCATGGTCAAGCTAGCGGCCGAGCGGTTTTTGAGCAACTGATGAAGGGTGATCCCTACCCGAAGTGAACAGTATATAGAAATTTTTATGGTAAATTGTTTTGGCGGCCACCGAAGTCTATACACCTGGTCAGGTGGGTTTGAACCTCACTGGCTCATGAACCATTTCTTTTTTGGCAAACCTCTGAGAGATTTGAATGTATTAGTAATATAACCCTATGTATATCTGTTCTTGTGGGGTGTTTCGCATCAAATTCTGCACGCTTACTTCAGAGAGGGCAGTAAGCTTTGTAGTTGAATTCTGAGAGATCCAATCTTAATTTCTTATCTGGTGTTTTTCCATCCAGGTCGCTGCTACTATTACCCAGTGCCGGCTTTTTGTCTGTGAAATTACGATGACGGACAGATTTCATGGACTACAACTTTGCGTAATATTCAGTGTCATATTGACACGATCATTCAAGTACCTCTTAACTCCCTTCACTCTGATGTCAAAATATCCAAATTTCAAGTAGCCATTTTTCCCATAATGCAACTGGGAATTTAACCAATTCAATCTTGTTTGACAGAGCTCAGTGAGCTCTGTCAAACAAGATTGAATTGGTTAAATTTCTAGTTGCATTATGGGAAAAATTTGCACCTTGAACTTTAGATATTTCGACATCAGTGTGAAGGGGATTAAGCATGGGCCTCCCACGTTTGCCACTGAAATCTAGCAGAGTCAACAAGCCTTTCTTGCCCACAGTGATAGGTTTCTCGATGTCTCGCCCACAAATAACACAAAAATCGTCAGGAAAATCTGAATAATCTATTTCGTCTGACTCTTGCATCAGCCATTGCATAAAACAAAAGAGAACAGAGTATAACAATTTAAAAAAGCTATGCAACTATGCAATCAATAAAATAAAATACGAATGAGCACTCCCAGTTGGACATCCTGCTCACCAATGGGAATCACACACACAGATTATCGTTTCCTGCATACGTTGTCACCGTTAGGTTTCAACAGCATACGATTGTCTAAATATGAGTGAACCTAAAATGTTTTTGCACCAGAAATTGAACAAATATCTTTCAGAAAGCAGAAGAAATCACGAGACACTAAACTGTATGGCAGTGAATGTCGAGACAAAGTGGCATAGAGCACGCAGTCTTCACAGGTGACATCATGGAAGCGAAACACGCATACCAATATTCAACTAAGAATGACTTAAATCACCAACACTCTTTATTTGCAATGAAAAATTATTCTATGTAATTCTACATGGTTCTCTGTGATTCTATTGACTTTCGAATCATATGACCACTATAGGCATTGATTATTCAACAAGAATATTGTAATACAATATCGCAAAGTGCAAGCTCTATTACGAGAAGCTGACCAAAAAGCTGGCGCCACAGTGCAGATGACAAGGTAGTTTGGAAGCGCTGTAAAATATTTTTCCCAAAGCGGATTTTAGCAGATTTTGGATATGTTATAGGGGAGATATTCCTCTTCAAGATGACACCAAGAAACCTTCGTCACAAATTTCTTCCGGGTAAACCTAAAACATGACATACCACGACCAGACTATTTACTCTTCTTAACTGGTTGAGGGCTAGATTATATTTGGTGGTCTGAATTTGTTATCCAAAATTTGTTTTATTTTAAATCATTGGAGTCTGACTGAATATGAAACATGAGCAAGAAAAATGTTGGCGTTTGCTCAGGGGTCCCTTATTTGTTTGGAAGCCCTGATTGTGGCTTCTAGCACTCAACCAGTTAAATATATTTAATTTTTACCTCAACTTGATGAAGTCAAGGTAAACTCTTGTCATGGCATGTGCAGATGTCTGTAAATCTGTTAGTCTGTCAACAATTTGTTCTGCAAAGCCCACATTTATTTTCTGATCCTTACTGTTTCCTTACGAAACTTCATAGGCATGTTCAGGTTCATGCCTAGATCTGAATGTCCCATTATGGTCACAGTCAGCTGCCCACAATGTCCACCACAGCAGTCATCTTGGATTTCTTCAGCACAGGCTACAGGTCGCAATTCCGCATCAATTTTTGGTTGATTTGTGTTAACAACCGAGACTTATGGTTTGGTGATGGTAGGTGTGCGTCTGGGCAGGCATCATGCTGCATCTGGGCATCCTCGCACTGTTAGCGCAATAACTTGAACAAACGTTCTCCAATTTGACTAATATTTGCCATACAGGTCTTTTACAATAATATCTCAAGCAAGTTCGAAAACTGACCCAGAATGATTTTTTGTTACAGAGTTATGGGCCTAATTAGTCAATTCTTATGAATTTTGAGCTTGTTAGCGCAGTAACTTGAACAAACATTCTCCAATTTGACTAATTTTTGCCATACAGGTCAATAATATCTCAAGCAAGTTTGAAAAGTGGCCTGGCCTGATATTTCATTACAGAGTTATGGGCCTTAATTAGTCAATTTGCAAAAATATCACAAGCACTGGCCCAGCCCAATTTTTTGTTACAGAGTTATGGGCCTTAATTATTTTTTACGTATTCTGAACTTATTATCATTATAACTTGAACAAAGGTTCCAGATTTGACAACCGGCATATGATTGTTGAACAAAGGTTCCAGATTTGACAACTGGCATATGATTGATAACCGGGTTATGGACATGCAACACTCTCTGATTGTCACCACAACTCCACACCTGCATCTCCGCTGCACACCTCTTGTTTAAAATTTGCCAGGGTGACTTGAGGTATTATTTTTGGGTGAAATGGATTCATGTTTCACCTGTTTCTGAAACATGCTGATTTGGTGAGGTAAAACAGAAAAGTGTTTCAGTTTGACACTGATAATATTGCTCAAAAAACAAGTGAAACAACTCTACAGGCTCTTTCAGTTGTTTCTGTTTGGGATAATCACGTTATAATTATTGTGGTACCATAAATGAGAAAACAAGCAAAATGTTCAGTGAATACTCAATGTTTAATATATGTCGCATTATTTATTTATTGGTGCTTAATGCCACAGCAACTAAGGCTATATGTTGTTAAGTAAATGGTAGTCAGTAAACCATATTATTGTCAGTTACGAAGAAAAATGATTGATTAAAAATAGGAAATAATTACAATAGAATGCTACAGACAGGAGTAGTTTGAACAGTAATGAGTGATGATATCAGCGATTAGCTTATAAATCAACCTGGTGATTTGAGACTTGAAGAATTTAGTTTAAAAGAATAAAAACAGTTTTATTAAAATTTATTAGAAAGGTTAGCTACTTAAAGAAATGATAGGATTTTGTAAGGGCTTGTATGATAAAATAGATCTCTTAGAGATCGTACAAAGAGGATATGGAATGAGTGTTTTTCTCATATAATATTTATGAAACGAGTCTAAGAATTTTCCGTTTCAGCCAGAAGCTCGCCCAAACTGAAAATTCGGACGAGTTTCATAAATATTATATGAGAAAAACACTCATTTCATATTCTATTTATCATATGACACACACACACACAAATTAGCCACTTAGTATGACTTTTTTACCCATCACCTAACTTGAGTTGCAGGCTGCACTTGGAAAAAAACATCCTCGTATAACCAAAAATTTTCATTTTTTGCTTCCAAAATATAGGTCATAACCCCTCATTGGAATGAGCACGACACGCTAGTTCCAATGAGGGGTCATAACCTATGTTTTGGTAGCAAAAAGTGACAACATTAAAAAAAATGAATGGCGTATTTCTTGTATTGCGCGAGACATTTTTTGTCAGATAACGTAAATTCTCCCTACTGAAATTATGCAAATGTGACCCAGTTGGATTTTGTTTAGCCAATCAAATTGTCCAGTTTTGAAATTGACCAATGAAAGCTCCCAACTCTAATTATGCAAATTATGAAAATGTGGCCCAGTTGTATTTTGTTCAGCCAATCAAATTGTCTAGTTTTGAAATTGACCAATGAAATTGATGGAAGGCTTTATTTATCACTGATTAATATGAAAACAAAATATCAAATGTTTTAAAGTGAACAAAACGGGCGAGTCATATGATAAAGTTAAATACTGCCCTCTAACATGATTAAAATCAGTTCATTGTAAAAGAATGTGCCCCACCATCATCATCTGCTGGCAAGGAACACACTCTGGTCACAGATAACCCTCTAATAAAAAGAAATGTGTGTCTCGAATGACCAATATGACATTGTGTCAGAATTACATGATATTTTCTACAAAGGTTACTGGAAGGATATTTGTCATTGGTAGTTGGTCAAAAGCAATGGAGCTTGTTATTTGCTGACCCATCCCAATCTGTCTGACACGTAGATTTGATGTAGTTAATAACATGTGGTTTAAAATCATTGAAAGGAATTTTAAAATCAGTTATAGGCTTGTTTAAAGCCTGTTTTCCTGCACTGCCAGCCCTGGAGTTGCCAGGGATACCAACATGTCCAGGAAACTAGCAAAACATTGTCTGTTCCTCAAAACATTGATGCCAAATTGAGTGGATAGAAAATTACCATCGACTGAATAATAATTTTTAAAAACCTTCCAAAGAAACCAAACTAGACATATTGTATTACTTTTTGGTTTTCTGATTAAGTTTAATACTTAATGTCAAAATCAATTTATCTTGGATCCATTTGTCTTGTTAAGGCAAGGTGGGAACACAGAAAAAACTGAAGATGTTGGGATTTAAATAAATGAGCTTGGAATTAATATATTTAACCCTTTACTCAACATGAAAAGCTGACTACACTTGCAGACAAAATTCTTGAATAAGTAATTTTTTTTATTTTTTGTCTCAAAAACATAGGTTATCACCCCTCATTGGAACGAGCTTGATGAGCTTGTTCCAAAGAGGAATCATAACCTATGTTTTTGAGTAAAAAAATGAAAGAAATAATGAACATTATTTGATGATTTTTGTGAATAGCGCTAACCGGTTTTGGCTGTTACGTTGGGTAAAAGATTAAAAAAGCAGTAAAACTTGGCTCATTCCAACTGTGGGTCAACATTCAAAAACAAAAAAAATAGCTCCCATTGTATGGTCAAGTGTGCCCAATTTCTGGAAAGTGAGTGTACAAGTGCCTGAAAAATTGTTTGATGAGAAAAAAAATAGGCTTAGAATTACAATATACGTTTGTTCAACTTTATTGAAGGTTCAACTGGACATGCCAAATGTATCACTGGTAAGTCTCACTCTATTAATTCACACACTGCTGGATACACCTCACCCATAATTCTAAGATAAATAGAGGATATCTAGTGTTTTTGAGTGGATACCGAAAATTATCTCATGAGTGACCGAGACAAGTCTTTATTTTGCGTGAGCAAAAATAACCATTTGTCTCAGTCACAAGTGATCCATTCAAAAACACTAGATTTTCTTTTTATTATACGCTTTTTATAAGAATCTGTTAATTCCACTCGTTTCAGCCTTGAATTGATGCATGAAAGTAAACAGCACATTGAATCATTGATATGCAGAAGTGATTTGATCAATACTCGGAACAGATTGCGCCTTGCAATCGGATTTAGCCGGCAGGTTTCTAGTCCAAACATGGCCTGAAAGTCTGTAATACAAGTTTTTGGTTTGGTACGTCCTTTGAAAGGACATGCCAAACCAAAAACTTCTATTACGGACTTTCAGGCCATGTTTGGACTAGCAGGTTTCATGCATCAATTCAAGGTCAATATGTGTTGAATTATTGCTGAAAATGATCCACTCAAAAACATTAGATTTACTTTTCATTATTCGTTTTTAGAACATATTGATCATTTCCAGTGATAATTTGACTCATATTCATCTTGAAATGATGCTTTGAAAGCCGCCATTTTGATTGATACAGTGAAAGTGAAAATTTCTATATCTTCACAGTGGGGGATACAATTCTATCTTTCCGCAATTTCTTCGATAATCTATCGTTTAGCGTATACAGTAAAACCTGTCTTGAGAGACCACTGTCATGAGAGACCACTGTCATGAGAGACCACCTGTCTTGAGAGACCACCTGTCTTGAGAGACCACTGTGGCTATGCACCGATTGGTTTCACTCTATAATGGACCTGTCATAAGAGACCACCTGCCATGAGAGACCACCTGTCTTGAGAGACTGCAAAACTGTGGCAAAAACTCAGTTTTTCACCTGTTTTGAGAGACCAGAAAATCAATTTTTTAAATTTCAGAGTAACAAAATCAATTATGATTAATACAATGTGTATAGAAATCAATAGTTCAAAAATTTAACCGGGACATCTGCCGAACAGTAAAATTGTCAGGACAATGTGTCCCCTGAAACCTTAATATCTGAAATCATCAACAAGTATGACAAATATCTTTCACTGTAGATTATCTGAAAACTATATTAATTGGCTTTCAGTTACATTGTTATTCAGTTGTATAACACTTCAATTCTGATAAATTTTTACCAAGATCCCTTTGAAAATATCAAGATTATTGTTAAAAAAACAAACTTAGTTTATGTCCATTATTTGCTCAAGTGTGACAAAATCGAAGAGGATTAAGCCAATAAAAACACCTGGTCAGCTTATTTTTACTTAAAGTGTGACTGAAACTATTTTCTATTAAAACAAAATCTGACAGACACAAAAAAAACAGACTTTTCAAGGTATAACTTTAAATTAATATAAAAATAACTCGTTTGAAAATATTGATATTGTCCCAAACCATCCCTGCATGCCTTCAGCATGCCAAACCATTCTTCTTCTTCTCCATATTGATAGAAAGAGTAGAACACTGTTTGTATAAAGTGAGAAATTACTATTTTGGATGGACATCACATCATAATCTCAAAAGGTTTTTCAGTTTATGAACTTTTAACTGTAATTTCTCAAACAGTGCCTCTGTACTTGTATTAAAACTGAATTAAAATAAAACAATAATAAAAAAAATTGAAGAATCAAATCTTCTCCATTTCTGCAACAAATATTCTAAAATAAACCCCTCTAACCTCTTATGAGAGACCACCTGTCTTGAGAGACCACTTTTGCTTGGCAAAAGGGGTGGTCCCTCAAGACAGGTTCTACTGTAATAAAAAGAATTTTTCACCACCAGAGAGAGGTCCATGCTTCCAAAATTGTTCCAAGAGTGAAAAATAGGTCTCACGATCAAAAAGTTGGGAAAACCCAGTGTAACCTCAGTGATTACTCTCATAATTTTGGTGGGCCTGCATTAATAAGCTCTTGCATAATAGTTTTCATTTGTTTTATTTTGCAGTTTGTATCACAAAGATAGAGATGTTTTTTGGAAGCGGAGCATACATCCATTGGATAGCAAAGAAAGAGATAACCATTTGTTTCGGATACCTGACTACTCTGGCAGCTATGACATTCTTCCTGAAATAAGTCACACCAAGACTTCCTTAACTGACAATGTTATTCGAACTGACACGACCCTGGAAGATTCTAATGTTCTCAAAACAGTTGGAACTCCGAAAGTTGTGGAGACTGTAGTTAATTAATGGAAGCTCAGATTTTCAAAGTATACAAGGTTTTTGGCCCAGCCTAAAATGTGTTTGTTTTAAACTGATGAGCCAATTTCAATGAAATTTGTTATGTGGTATTATTGAGTCACAAGTACTTGAATCCTGTAAAAAAAGTTTCGTCTCTCTATTGGAGCCTGAATTTTAACAGAATCCAATAAGAGGAATAATCTTTAAAACTCTTCTTCTCCAAAACGACCAGTCAGAATCTTTTGTTATATGGTATACAGAATCCTTACATGGGTTGGACTCTACATGGGAGCCCGAATTTTAACATAATGCAATATGGGAAATGATCTTTAAAAATCTTCTTCAGATCCATCCACTCAGAATCTATTGATATATGGTGTACACTCTCCTTACATGGGGGCAGATTCAAGTTTCTCAAAATCAAGTCAATCAGTTAATAACTGGGCTCTCTATGGGAACCCAAATTTTAACATCGTGCAATATGGGGAATTATCTTTAAAAATCTTTTTCACATCCATCAGTCAGAATCTCTTGATATATAGTATACTGCATCCTTACAAGGGTCAGATTCAAGTTTGTTCAAATCAAGTCCTTTGAATAATATTTGTGCACCCTATTGGTACCTGAATTTTTAATTGGTGCAATATGATCAATATTCTTCCAAAATATTCTCACGAAAACCTCGATCAGAATCTTTTGATGTTGGGTTTACACTTTCCTTTGGGGAGTCAGATTCAAGTTTGGAAAAATCAAGTCTCTGGGTTAATATTTGGGCTACCTGTTGGAGCCCAAATATTAACTTAGTTCAATATAAGGAATAATCTTCAAAAATCTTCTTCTCCGGAACCACTAGTCAGAATCGTTTGATGTATATGGTATACAACACCCTTACTGGGGTCAGATACAATTTTGTTCAAATCAGGTCCTTTGATTAATGTTTGGGTTCCCTGTTTTAGCCCAAATTTTTATTTTGTGCAATATGAGGATTATTCTTTAAAAAATCTTCTTTCACGAACACCCAGTTAGAATCTTTTGATACATGGTTTTCACCGTCCTTAGGGGAGGTAGATCTGTAAAAAAATCTCTTTCTTCAGTTCCACCATTCAGAATCTATTGATATTTTGTATACAACATTCTGGGGGTGGAGGGGGAGGTGTCAGATTCACGTTTGTTCAAGTTATGTCCCTAGGTTGATATTTTGACTCCCTAATTTTTTTAGCTCAACTTTGACGTAAGTCAAATTTGAGGCTATGCCATGGCCCGTCGTCTCTCTGGTGATCTGTCTGTCTGTCTGACTGCCCGTCTGTCCATCAACAATTCAATACAGCTCGGGCTAGAGGCCGTATTTGTGATCCGATCTTTATGAAACTTCTTGAGTACCTTTTTTATCACTGTGGGACGAGAACGAGTGTTTTTGGGTGCGGTCCAAAATTCAAGATGGCCACCAGCAGCCATTTTGTATCTTAGTTAGCGCAATCAGTTTTTTGTGCAGAACTTCTGTTTGAAAGTTCTGATTTGAATAAATTTTTGTTTGAATGTTTAGTAACATGGAATACATCACATATAATACAGGTTTTTTCTCATGCAGACATTATGAAAATTAGATGGACTTTGATTTATTCCGTGCTACTTATACACAGTGAGTACACATGTCAATATGGCTCGGGCTAGGGGCTGTATTTATGAACCGATCTTCACGAAACTTCTTATAATACAGGGTTTTTTCTTGTGCAGAAATTATGCAAATTAGATCAACTTTGATTTATTCAGGGCTACTTATACACAGTAAGTGCACATGTCAATACGGCTCGGGCTAGAGGCTCTATTTATGTACCTTTGTTATCACCTTTGGACTAGAAAGAGTGTTTTGGGGTGCAGTCCAAAACTCAAGATGACTGCCAGCAGCCATTTTGTACCAAAATTAGGTACAATCAGTTTTTGGTACAGAACTTCTATATGAAGGTTCTGATTTGAATAAATTTTTGAATGAATGTTTAGTAACATGGAATACATCACATATAATATGGGTTTTTTACTCGTGCAGAAATTATGCAAACACAGTAAGTGCACATGTCAATACGGCTCGGGCTAGAGGGTGCGTTTATGAACCGATCTTCACCAAACTTCTTGGGTAACTTTGTTATCACCTTGGGACAGGAATGAGTGTTTTGGGGCGCCTTTGTTATCACTGTGCTATGAGAACAAATATTTTTGGGTTCAGTCAGACCCACTCCGGGACTCAAAGATTTCTTTTCTAGTTTAGCATCTAACTGTCGTCCACCTTTACAATACTTCACCTATACGTTTGTTACAGGCTACGGTCAGCATTTATGTACAGACCGTTACAGTACTTTATATGTACCTTTGTTATCAGGTCATTACCTAGCTGTGTGGCATTGCTGTGTCACATACTATACATGTACACAAGTTGAGCTACAGTGTCATTGACACTTCATTTTATAATGCATTGGGAATTATTAGTGGCAGCCAGCCAAGTCTCTCTCTAAGACTAAACCCACCTGAGACCTGTCTGGGCTATTAGCCCAGGTAAGCCTGGGACAGAGGCTGAATCTTGCAGTTCATAATTTTATGATCTTGTGAAGTTATCCGAGTTATTGAAATTAGTTTTTTGCCTTACTCAATCTGGGGTTTGAGGATTGCAATGCAATGCAATACAATGGTAAGGCCTAAAAAAGTTAAAAAAAATCTTTTTCTCAGGCCCTCCCGCATGGTCCTTTTAGCAACCACATGTTCTTTTTTTATAACCAATGCAAACTTCAAAAAATAAAAATTAAATGGTTTATGTCTGATATTTTACCCAAATTAATAAAATTGATAAATTGTCCCTTGAGTGCAGCAAGGCTTTGCAATGTTTTAGCATTGCAGAGCCTTCTTACACTCAAGGGACAAAATACCCCACCACCCATGCTATTCTGGACTGTAGATTATGAGGCCTAAGACATAAAACAACCAAGAACCTGAACTTTTGATGGCAAAGAAATAATTACAAAAAATAAAAAATAAAACAAAAAACCACCTGCCCACATGCAATTTTACAAAAAATGGCCTGAGAAACAGAAAATCTACTTTATGAGGTGTAATGTCTAGAATCCATTGCAGTGCTCTCTGACTTACATTATTACCCTGTATCATAGGCGTACACTCTCTTTGTTCATTCCATGGCATTCGCAGCTCAACTCAACGAAGCATCCTGCCGGTGATCCACAGATGGGCATGCAAAGCAAGCACTTCACCAGGTCCCTATTTTACACCTAGGTACGGTGAGGATTGCGTAGTACTGGTGAACATTCCCAACGTTCACAGCTGGCACGTGATTCAATGTCGCAGAGTTACACACTCAAACAGCAGCCACTACTATGGAAGCACCCGAATCAATCGCTGAATGGTCACCCATCCAAGGATTAACTGGGCTTGATGTTGCTTAACTTTGGTGTTTTGACGAGAACCGGTCTCGCTTTGCCAGTGCACCAGGGATTGGGCCCAAACAGTTGTTAATTGGGAAACTTACTGACAAAATGCACTTGGAAATGGGGCTGATAAAATGACCCCTGTAGACTTCTGATGAATTTCCTTCTTCAGTGATAAGCAAATGATATTTTGTTCATCATGTATTTTTATTTTTTTACCATTCAGTGACTCTTAGGAATCATGAGAAGTGGAGCCACACATGTTTACTTTGGTAGAACAGTTCTTCACTGGTTTTTGTGAGTCCTCTGAAGTGTCAGAATAATTATAAATTATTGGCTAAATTGTTTGTGATGTAGCCTAAGATGCTGAAAGTAATATTAACAAAATACATCATACTTTCATTAAGTAGGATGGCTGCTAAGTTAAAAAGTGGGGTAGACCAATCAATATTTTCACAATGCAGCCCCAAGGCTGCTCATTGAAAATATTAAATGGTCTATCCCCAATAATAAATCTGGACTCTTCCAATTGCTTCCATTGAACTTACTTTGAAAATACCACTAGGGTTCAAAGGGTTCAACCCAAATAAACATCAATGCATCACATTGTTATATAGTTTAAAAGATGAGAATCATAAAAAAAATTGTCTGAAAAACATGTCCGGACAGCGTTAACCAAAATGAATCTAGCACTCTACTGGTTGAGAGTGAAGTGCAGATATTTTCAAGTTTTCAGAAATCCTGTTGAGTCTTCTAGACAATAAGCAAATTTAGTTTATGAAATTGCTCATTCAAGATATTTTGCTATTATCCACTAACCTGTTAACACTAAAGGGCCTATTTCTGACTTTCTGGTTTTACTGCAATAAAACAGATGCGTCAGCAGCATGTCATTCTGAGTACCTTGGCAGTTGTTTCTAGGCAAGTCTTGGCTGCCTATATAGGCATGTTAAGATTTGCCTAGGAACAGCTTCAAGTCACAGGATATAAACAGTCAGAATGAAGCAAAAATCTGTAAAAATCTTCACACCAATAAGGATTAAAATATATTTTGTAATACATGTATAAACGTTTTGTACAGGAAGAAAATTGTCAGGTTTGCTTATTATCATAACATTGTATACTAACAGGTTATTTTTGCTCCTTGAATACCTGGAAAGTCTTGAAATTTAAAAGTCTTTTACCTAAGGTAGTGTTGTACGGTTAACCGGTTTTATAAGTCGGTTTCGGTTTTACTTGAAAACCGAAACCGTGTAACTGGTAAATGAGTACGGTTTCGGTTTTTTCCTAAAATGTTGGGAAGAGATGTTTTCTTTATTCAGTTTGCACTAACAATGTCTGAAATTTCAAGCTTTGTCAGGAAATAACAGTGTCGTCAATGCACGCCACATTCTGGATGTAAAGAGGCCACTGCAGCATGTCCAGATCACTCGAGAATGATGTATGACAAGTTGTCAATCACACATCGTTGACGTAAAAATGGGTTGTGTTTTCTGTGAGAATGACAAAACAGACAGCCAACACGCCTACATTTCACTGATTACAGGAAATACCTTGCGCAATTGGCTTCGTTTTTGAACAGGTTTATATGACATAATCAATCAGTTTAATTAAAATTACTTATTTACAATCTGTTGGACAGGGAATAATATCATATCAGAAAAAGGTCTTGGTATTTCATTGTCGTATTCAAAAAATAACATTTGTCACGGATTGCCCCACCACGTGCATCGGATGTAGTCTCCCTTGATGTGCTTATCTGGGAAGAGGTTTTTCTGCAATTCAGTTTTGGGACGTTCCGCCCGAGATGATTTGTCCTGAATGCTTCGGCCCACTAAAACGCAAAACCGCAAGTTCTTATTCTATTTAGTTCAATATATGAAGGCCAAACGTCTTGAACTGAAACGTCCCGAGGCCGAAACGTCCCAAGACCGAATCGTCCATATCCATGGGATAAAGCTGCGTTCCATAATATCGCTGTCAACGTGCCACGGTTGCATTCCCACACAACTTACTTTAAGGGGGCCAACCAAAGGAACAAATCAGCGGTAGAAATTGGAATGGCAAGAGGCAAACGCAAAAAAGTTACAATATATAACAGTACACCAGTGAATTTGTGAAATCAATTCCGTTGAGCTAAAACCATTCCGTGCGCGAGGTGGGGGGGGGGGGGGGGGGGGAGGGGGGGAAAGACAATAGGTATGGTATTTGGTAAAGTGGTTCGTTTTGAAGCCCATCCAGCTACAAACAATATGACTTTCCCATTCCAGGCTGACATGAAATGATTGCTGATTATTTTACTAGGGCGGGTGGTGGCACTAGTCACCACTGTGTGTGTGTGTGGGGGGGGGGGGGGGGTATTGAAAAGAGTCCATACATCAGTTCATTGTCAAATATGTTAGGATGGGTGTCTAGGTGACCCACTTGGCAACGCTTGTTATTATTTGCAATGCCTGGTAGGGTCATTTTGTTAGGCTGCCCAGGGCCCCACCTAGGAGCGAGCACTGAACAGAGCCCTGGGAAATTGTGAATTAGCTCTTTTCACACCCATGTGTTAATATCAATTCATCATAGTCTCTCTATGCCTGAACTTAAAGACCAGAGGTGGGGAGGGGGGGGGAGGCATGTGCCTAGAATTGGTGAGTGGTGATATTCTACGAACACTGTTACATTTTATTTTCTTTTATATTATTTTGTTTTGATAATGACTGCCATTTATACACTTAGCACAAATGCTAGTCAATGCCAATTAAATCATCATTGAAAATATGACAGTATGGGCATTATATCGACACTACATAGTTTCTGTTGGAAACTGCAGATGTCGTACTATAAAAAACCGAAAACCGACCTATAAACCGAGTTTTTTTTAAATAACCGAACCGAAACCGAACCGAAACAAGAAAAATAAAACTGCACAACACTAACCTAAGGTCTGTAAAGTCATTGAATAATGGACTCTGCCTTGAAAACCCTTGAAAAATGAGATATCGGGCAGTCAGAAGAGATTCATTCAGAACTAGATGAAGTGATTGTGCCCGCACAATACACAGGATTTTCCTCCTATTTTCAGTTCCTGTGCTTTTTCATCTGAAAATTCGCAAACATCTGAGTTAGTATAATATCCAACTGCTAGTTTTATACCAACTAAAGGTCAGTCTTCGATATGCAGTCGGTTTCAACAATTGTCCTCTGCCATAATTATTTAGATCAGAGTTCCATCATGTCGCAAAGTGAAAGATACAAATTCTGTCATAACGCTGTGTTGTGCAGTGCACAGCCTTCTTCGCGAAACCACGTGAAGTGAATAACAATGCGTTTTTGAAACAGAATGCTTTGGCAAGAGAATTGGATTGACTACTCTCCCTTGATGTACAGAGCAGTTAATTACAGCTTTCTTCCTTAATTTCACACTCCCGGTTTTTTATAAACTTTCTGTTTTCGAAATAACATCATACCAAAATATTTCTTTATTGAGTAACAATTCTTGCAATATATTTACCAGTATGTATTATTCTTTGGGTTTTTTTTCACCAAATTTCTTGCCGGTACCCAAGGTAAACTGTTTGATATTTGTGGGACATCACTAGTCACTGGATCGGCAAAGCTCAACTAACTTCGTGTTGATTCAAGTATAGGCCCGAACCCAGTCGCCCGCTTTTGATGAATTAAGGTGGACAAGAATGGACCTCCTGGACCCATTTTAGATGGAACATTGTGGCTCTCCTGCCATTCTGATAATGACAAGCCTGGATTTGTACGACCACAAAAAGTACAGGCCTAAAGAGTAACCAATCATGTATACTGTTGTCACTTTGGAGGAATTCCACCAGGCATCATTGGTCATATTGCCCCAACTCTTCCTGTTGCTTCTTACCTACGTGTACGTCGCAGGGTCTTCGGGTAGATGAATAATTCTCAGTTATTTATCTATGCCGTGAGCTCTTATGGTGAAAGCCTGAAATTGAAACGCGGGTACCAGAAGGCAACTTCCCAGGCTCGAAGTCAGCAGTATTTAAAAATTTGACATGGGTGTGGGGAGAGGAGGGGGGGCATATGTATACCTAAAGCTAATTCAAACTTGGACCCAAAGTCCGTAACGTATTAGGCAAACTCAAAGTGCACAGCCCTGAGATGGGGGGGGGGGGGATCTGAGGGGGTCCTCCCCTTCCCGACTTTTTTAAATAAGAGGCTGTGATAACAATTCTAGAACCTCGTAATGCGTCATATGAGGCTTGTCATGAGGCTTGTCATGGCTCTGCCTTTAGTCAATGGTTAACAATGGTGTGTGACATTTTTAAATCTCGCACTTTCCGGTCTCGGTTCTGGTATGGTGTTGGGAAATCTCTTTGCCGACTTGAATAATGAGTTCTTTGACAATCATGATATTCTAACAGTTATGTAGGAGATGATCGGACATTCGTTAACTTCTGTGGGCTGCTGGATCTGGGTCTATGCCTCGGCTCACTGGTCAGAAATTATTTTCCAACAGAATGTGTAAATTTTCGACAGAGATGTTTATTGGGGTCGCGGTACGCCACCGTCGCAGCACACCCACCTTTTTTGGGGGGGAGGGGGGGCAGAGTTTCCTAGTCCTCAATCTGGCTACAGCAACTAATTCCAGGCCTTCGTGGTGCTCTATTACTTTTGGCGTCCATGTCAGAATGTTAGGAAGCAAATGGGTAGTTGCAGGTAGGTAATTGTCGGGATATTTCTTGTAATTAGACACCCTTCAAGTTTAAATGATTTTTCACTCAAAACGTAAAATGTCACTAAATGCCTACCCTATATAATCTAAAAGCGCATATTTTTCTGAATATATTACAAATTACAACAAATGATTTGAATTGGTTTTCTGTCCTCAAGGACTGATTAAGTAATATTAAATATTTAAAAGAAACGCGAATTCCAATGTCTGCGGGTTTTACTGCAAATTTTGATTTCTAATTATGTACAGCGATCACTGAAGTTGAGGTCGCCGGGTGCAAACTGATCATTGTTTTTCAGACGTGTTTCCTGGCATGGACGCCCGAGTTGTAGAATCCAACTAATGGGTGTTTGTGTTGGGTGGGGGATGGGCAGTCGCATCGGATAGTTTTACGGGTGGCGGAAGAGCCTCAACATCCAAATCCTGAATAACGGCCACTTACAGTTTTGTCAGGTGAAAGTGGCGATCGAAAGAAAAAAGTTTGGTTTTTGATAAAAAAATTTCAGTCGCAACCAGACCAAAAAAATTCAGGTAAAAAAATTTTTTTTTTCGTATCAAAATTGACCAAAACGCATAGAAAACCGAAAAAAAGATTCCGATTTTTGTTCAAAATTTTCCAAGTCCGAACCGGAGTGGTAGTTCTCCAGCCATCAGAAGCCAAATGGAATAAAACCCTATTCCCATGGGATGGGGAAAGATTTAAAGAGACCGTGAATGTTGCCATTTCAATCACGGAAACCTTATACGAGTCAAGAACGCCGAGTATTATCATGCCAAAAAGAGGGTGTACGGACCGTTCAGAGGCCGAGAGTGTACCTTTGGCGACCACCCGAAGCCAAAAGCAAACTACGGGGAATCTTTCTACCTATATACAGGCTACACATTCTCAATCACCGCCGTTTTTAACCGACTCCTGTAGTACAGTTTTTCAATCACCACTCCTTTTAAATCACTCCCGTAGTAAAGTATAATCAAGGTCGTAGTACAAGTCCGAAGACCGGACCAAAAACATGCAGGTAAAAAAAAAAAATTTTCGTCTCAAAATTGACCAAAACGCATACAAAACAGAGAAAAAAAAATCCGATTTTTGTCAAAATTTTTCAAGTCCGAACCGGACTGGTAGTTCTCCAGCCATCAGAAGCCAATTGAAATGAAACCCTATTTCCATGGGATGGGGAAAGGTTTAAAGAGACCGTGGATGTTGCCATTTCAATCACGGAAACCTTATACGCGTTAAGAACACAGAGTATTCTCATGCCAAAAAGAGGGTACATGGACCGTTGAGAGGCCGAGAGTGTACCTTTGGCGACCGCCCGAAGCCAAATGCAACAAGATTGTGCTTCCACACTACGGGGAATCTTTTCAGGTATATACGTGCTACACATTTTCAATCACCACCGCTTTTAACCCACTCCGGTAGTAAAGTACAATCAAGTCGTAGTACCAGTCCGAAGACCGGACCGAAAACTTCCAGGTAGAAGAATTTTCGCCTCAAAATTGACCAAAGCGCATAGAAAACCAAAAAAAAATTCTGATTTTTGTTCAGAATTTTCCAAGTCCGAACCGGAGTGGTAGTTCTTCAGCCATCAGAAGCCAAGTGAAATAAAACCCTATTCCCATGAGGCGGGGAAAGGTTTAAAGAGGCCGTGACTGTTGCCATTTCAGTCACGGAAGCCTTATACGAGTCAAGAACGTCGAGTATTCTCATGCCAAAAAGAGGGTGTACGGACCATTCAGAGGCCGAGAGTGTACCTTTGGCGACCGCCCGAAGCCAAAAGCAAACTACGGGGAATCTTTCTACCTATATACGGGCTACACATTCTCAATCACCGCCGTTTTTAACCGACTCCTGTAGTACAGTATAATCAGGGAGGAAGCCCACTAGCATTAATGTTGGCAGCTCGTGGCAGAAACATCCCACCACCCCCCTGTCCTCCCCCCATCCCCCCCCCCCCCTCCTCCACCGATTTTTCGATTTTTGTTCAAAATTTTCCAAGTCCGAACTGGAGTGGTAATTCTCCAGCCATCAGAAGCCAAGTGAAATAAAACCCTATTCCCATGGGGTGGGGAAAGGTTTAAAGAAACCGTGAATGTTGCCATTTCAATCATGGAAATCTAATACGAGTCAAGAACACTGAGAATTCTCATGGCAAAAAGAGGGTGTACGGACCGTTGAGAGGCCGAGAGTGCACCTTTGGCGACCGCCCGAAGCCAAACGCAACATAATTGTGCTTCCAAACTATGGGGGAATCTTTTTACCTGTATACGGGCTACAGATTCTCAATCACCGCCGCTTTTAACCCACTCCTTTAGTACAGTATAATCAGGTCAAATTACCAGTCCGAAGACCGATTTTTCGTTTTTTTGGTCGTGGAGTCCGAACCGAAATGTTTTGGGAGGAAAATTTTTGGTGGGTGTTTTTGGGGTTAAATGACTGATAGAAAACACTCAAAAAATCAATTTTTTTTTTCTCGATTTTTTGGCCATTTTGGGCGTTTTGGAGGACGTTCCGGCTCCAAACCAGGGTCATAGGATAATTTAGCCTGGAACGGTTTAGCGACACAAGCACATACTTTGGGACGCTCTATGCGTTCCCCAAATTTAAAAAAAATTGTAAAGTTTTTTTCGGAGATTTAGTGATTATAAAAGGGTTGGAAAAAATAAAATAATAAAAATAAGAATTCCGAAGAATAACAAATATATTTTCCTTTTTCAAAGGAAAATCCAAATAAAATTACTCCATTAATAGACACAAATATTCAGGCCCATGGCCTGTAGCAAGTGGAAACAAGTTTTAAAGGTTACAGTCTATGTAAAATCCGTCTTGTCACTATATACGTTACACTTTGCAGTGACAGTGTAAACATTGTAGTGACAAATTGGAATTTATATCGACAGAAACCAATAAAAAAATGTTCCCTTTGATGAAGCTACTCTTTGATGAGGCTATGGGATCAGAAATTTGAAGATATATTAATTGAGTGATTTGTTCTGAATAATTTATACAACTTCCCTTTGGAGAAATTTTGAGTATTGCTGGTATGATTTTCTCTGCCAAATAGACTGAGAATAATGCATTAGGTTTGATGTGACATTTATAAACAAGAAATATTGAGTATAGATTCTATCATCTTACATGTTCATGTAACTGTTTGGCACATTTGGAAGAGATCTCCCTTTTTTTTGGACTAGAACATATTTGAATTTTGCATCTCTAGTTCCTTGAAAACCCTTGAAAGTTCACTGAAAGCTCAACCCTCTACCTGATGAATCCTCTACATCCTGCCACATAATTTAGATACTGGGCAGTTGCAAAAAAGTATTTTTCAAAACATCTCAACAAAACCACATCATGTGACCCTCATTGGAATGGGCACATCAAGCTTATTTCCAATGAGGGGTCACATGCTATGGTTTTATTGAATTTTAAAAAAAAAATAATAAAAATCATAAATTTTGATATCTTGTGCTTTGGGTAAAGGGTTAATTGACCACTCATGCAAGTGCAGGAATCCTGATTCCCAAGTATTCTTTATGAGTTTGTTCCATTGGGTGGTCATATATCAAATTATGGAAAAAAACAACAGATTTTTACATGTAGAGAAATATTTATTTATTTATTTATTTATTTATTTATTGGTGTTTAAGGTCACATACTTATGCACAGTGGCTATTCGTGACCGTGACAGATTTACGGGTGGAGGAAGCCGGAAAGAACCACCGAGCATCGACGAGCAACTGTCGGCTCCTCAACATTCTAACTCTGTTCAAGCTCCGCTCATGCATGGTTACTGTGGTTGAAGACATGCACCTTTGACGTGCAGTATGCCTAAGTACCCGGCATCATCGTGCCCCCATGTAGGCAACCAGGATAAAGTGTCTTGCCCAAGGACACAAAGCAGGTCGTCACGGACGGGCATTGATCTCGGGACCTCTAGCATAGAAGTCCAACTGTCTACCACTGAGCCACCGCGCTTCTAGAAATTAAGTTAAAATTTGGTTAATGATTTTGTGAAAGTTTCTTTCAGAAAATTGTGATTCATGATATACCAACTCAGATGATTATTTGTACAAGATTGTGGAGCAGTCTTAACCTTTACCCAATGTAACAACCAAAACCAGCCAGCCCTATTCTAAAAAATCGCCAATTAATTTTCATTTTTTGTCTCAAAAACATAGGTTATGACCCTTCTTTGGAATGAGCTCGTTGAGTTCGTTCCAATGAGGGGGTCATAACCTATGTTTTTGAGACATAAAATGAAAAAATTAGTTATTCAAGATTTTTGTTTGCAAGTGTCGTCTGCTTTCCATGTTGGGTAAAGGGTTAAGCAAGAATTTTTCAGGGCGTGGCAAACATTGTATCACAATTCATGAAACATAAGGGAACATGATGGCTCATTGGTTGTTGTAATGGAGTTCAGATCAAAACATTGATGGGGTTTGGTCCTGTACCTTGGGGAAGGCACTTAACTTCTTGCATGCTGCTGGTGGATATTCCTGCCCAGAACAAGAAATAGCTGCCAAAGAAATAAGTGTAATTTAAGCACTCTTTTCCAAATTGTTCCCTGTACATTGAATTACCTGTTCGACCAATAATTTCTTGAGTTGAATTAAAATGACTTTTTGTCAGATCTAGTCATGGCTGCTTCACTGCAGCCATGATCTAGTTGTGGCTGCTTCACTGCAGCCATGACTAGACTGATGAAAAATATTTTTAAAAATCTCAGCAGGTTAAGAGTTAATCCCTATTTCCCAGTCTTGAGCAGTGTCTGACATGATATGGCCATGGCTGTTGAAAAGGCTGTTAAACCTCAATATGCAAACACACATTAGGTCTGCAAATAAATTTAATATCTGACAAATATTTATGATCTCTGTAATCTCCAGGAAAAAGCATAAAAACATTAGCAACCTCTTAGCTCATGGACCACAAGGTGTAATCTGGTAGTTTATGAGCAGGAAGGTTGTTAATGCTTCCTATGTTTTTTATGCTCCTGAAAAAATTTGGGGGAGATATAGCCGTGGCACTGTCCATCCATCTGTCATTCTAAAATTCTGCTTGGCTGATTAAAACCAAATATGGCATGTGAGTTAGGTATGATGAGAACAAGAACCCTATTCATTTTGGGATCATTGTGCCAAAGGTCATGGTCACATTGACCTTGGACTTTAATTTTTGATCAGTGTTTGTTTCCGCTCTGTAATTAAAGTTCCGCTTGGAACATTTACCAGAGTTGGCTTCTCTAATTGAAATTTTACTTGCCCGATTAAAACTAAACTTGGCTTATGGGGTGAGCATAATGAAAGGAAGAATCCTATTTATTTTGGGGTTACTGTGTCAAAGGTAAAGATTCACAGTGACCTTGAATTTAAAGTTTTATCAGTCAGAGTTGGTTTCCGCTCTCTAATTAAAATGTTGTTTGCATGATCGAAACCAAACTTGGCATGTGGATCGGGGCTTAATGAAAGGAAGAACCCTATGTATTTTTTAGGTCATTGTACCAAAGGTCAAGGTCTCAGTAACCTTGAAATTAAACTTTTGTCGATCATAGCTGGTATCGGCTCTCTTCATTATTAAAATTATGCATTCCTGATCGAAACCTAACTTGGCCTGTGGATTGAGCATGATGAGAGGAAGAACCCTACATATTTTTAGGTCATTGTGCCAAAGGTCAAGTCCACAGTGGCCTTGAACTTAAAATTTTATCGATTCCAATCGAAACTAAACTTGACATGTCATCAAATGCAGGTAATCTTATCTGTATTATTTGAGTAAATACTACCAACAGTATTATATTACCAAGATTACTGTATCAGGGTGATTTTTCAGGGGGGATTGGCCACCCCTGGTGGCTACCTCTAGTTTCTGAATGTATCCGAATTAGAGAGAAGAAAATACCCACCAATCTGAAGGCTGATTGACTGTTGGTTACCTCCATGATTTGTACCAGTACTCCGATTTTATTAGCCACAGATGTGAGCAAAAGACAAGAAAAACAAGCTATTAATGGAAAATAGAATATGTTTTCATTTTTGGAATTCACTAAAAGAAAACCCATCAAGGAGTCTTCAGCTTAGTTTGAATAGTTCTGGTATTTTTATAACCAGAAAGTGTGACTAACCCTGTGCAGTGCACAGGGTTAGTCACAGATTCCGGTTATAAAAAAACTGTTAACTGCCATATCGCAAGCTACATGAATGTATTTAATGACTAAGACTGTAAAAATGCATAGGTTAGTTGGTTACATGTTGTTACACTGGGTGCAGGATTCAAGGAACTATTGGAAATACTTTTTTTTTACATGCCTGTTCTACGATATCCCCATCTACAGCAACACTAAACAATGCAGAAAATGAAAATCTGTTCCACACACATGTGCAGAATGGAAATGGTTGACAGACTATTTTTATACAGAAGTGAAATTTCACTGGAAGTTTCCACAAATCGTGCATCGAAATTATAGTTTGAATCGCTAGCGATAGCTAAAAATTGTCCCCTGACTTCCAATGTGTTCTATGTGCCAGTAGGCACATAGAACACATTGGAACTCAGGGGACGAAATAATACCACAGGTTCCCAACGCAAATTTGGTTGGTGATAAAATGTGTTCTTTTTGTTGATAGTTGTCAAATGATTTGCTGAGTGGCCTTCTAATAATTGTTTTTATAGACGTGAAGGCATGCAATAAACACAGAATGACATGCATGTGTGAATGGGTTAATCGATATGGCATGTGTACCATCGCGAAGGATAAAACTCGAGGCCTCTCATTCTCTCCTTCTGCGCAAAACCTTATCACATGACTCCCTAATTGGAACAAGCTCATTTCATTGAGAGGTCACATGATACAGTGGAGCCCACTTAATTGTATATTTCTTAACTGAATAACCCTGTTAATTGAATATAATTTCCCTACACAAAACCATTTACCATACCTCAGTACAAATCCAACCTGTAAATTGAATAAAGGTTATAGAGTAAACTCGTGTTAATTGAATAAAAAATCTTGAAACCTGTTGCGACATTACCCGGACTCTTCCCAGTTTTCCTTTGTTTATAGACCAATTTGGCCTCAGTACATCTAATACAGGCATTTAATCTATTATATCTTGTTTGACAGAGCTCATGGAGCTCTGTCAAACAGGATATAATAGAATAAATGCTAAGTTTATCTCTCAAATACAGGAAAGTGACACAATCCCTGTTAAATGAATACTCCTGTTAATTGAATAATTTTCATTGGCAAAGAGGCTATTTAATAAACAGGGTTCGACTGTATAGTTTCGTTGAATTGTTTTGAATTTTTTTTTTTTTGTTTCAACTGTTCAAGTTGTAACTTATGCAGGAGGATATGGCCGATTCGTTAGGTAAGAGTTAATACCAGTTGTGGCATCTTCAATCCTGTAGTGACAATACAAAGTCTGAAGTTCACTGTTCATGTTTGCTTGCAGAGTATTAGATCGATTTGGGAAACCAGAATTCATTCATCATTAACTCCTTGCTTGTTGTCGTAGATATTCCTGCCAGGATAACAATGCTCTTGTCACCGTAATGGATATTTGCCTGCTTCTTTATAACAAAATTATCCCAGTAAATTGAATCAACCAAGACTATCATTTCATAAATGGTTTCTGGTCTTCATTTCTTTGTATTTTTTCATCAAATCCAACATGGCTTCTGCACAGAGCCATGACTGCATTTTATGAAAAAATTCAAGAAAATACTTAGCAGGCTAACCCTTTACGAAATAAGTTGGATGCGTCCGCCAGGGTATTCTACAAAATGAGCAGTGGGAAAAAAACATATTTGTCAAAACATTTCAACAAAACATTATCTTGTCGAACTTGTCCCAATGAAGGGTCACATGATATGGTTTTGTTGAAATTTTTTGAAGAGTAGAGGAAAAAAAATTCAAGTAACAAATTTTGATATCATGTTCGTTGGGTAACATGTTAACTGGTTGAAGGCTACATTATTTTTGGTGGTGTGAATTTGTTATTCAAAATTTGTTTAATTACAAATTATTGGAGAGTGCCCATAGGCACTCTCCAATAAATTGTAATAGAACAAATTTATATAAACAAAATTTTATTTGCATTTGACTGAATATGAAACATGAACAAGGAAAATTCTGGCTTTTGTGTGTGTACCCTCATTCTTCTGAAAGCCCTGTTAGTGGTGTCTGGCACTCAACCAGTCAAGGGTTAATTGTATATTCTGGTTTACCAGAAATGCATTTATAGACACTCTCCAAAATATTTTAAATAAATTAATCCCTATGACCAAAATGTTGTTTTCTTCTTGCAGAAAATGTAGCTGATCCTGGTCAGGTGTAACTGCATTGTGTAAACTTGGGCAAGGCACTTAAGTCTGATTGCTCACATGGGTGCTTGATGGCGCTGTATACTAAAGTACTTGCCAAGCATGTCGATAGTGCACTTGCCTTAAACCAATTCTAAACCTGCATGTGCAGAGTTAGTATGTTGGGGAGTCTGACAATTGCTTGCTGCTGCTCAATTGTTCTCTCTGGGTATTCCGGTTTCCTCCACCCATAAGACTGTCTGACACAAGGTGATCCTGGCTGTCAAAAGTGTTGTTAAACACCAATAAATTAATAGACATGAAGCTCATTCCTAAAATATGGAACCTTTATCATGGCAGGTGGAGCCCACTTAATTGGATATTTCTTAACTGAACAATCCTATTAATTGAATATAATTTCCCAACACAAACCCATTTACCATACCTCCAGTACAAATTTGACGTGCTAATTGAATAAAGGTCATAGAGTAAACTCCTGTTAATTGAATAAAAAATCTTGAAATCTATCGCGACATTACCTGGACTCTTCCCAGTTTTCCTTTGCTTATAGACCTATTTGGCCTCAGTACATCCAATACAGGCATTTAATCTATTATATCTTGTTTGACAGAGCTCATGGAGCTCTGTCAAACAAGATATAAAAGAGTAAATGCTAAGTTTATCTCTAAAATAAGGAAAGTGACACAATCCCTGTTAATTGAATACTTCTGTTAATTGAATAATCTTCATTGACAAAGTGGCTTTTCAATTAACAGTGTTCCACTGTATCATCCTATTTCAGTAGAGCTTTGATATAGGGCTCAGCACAGTTCAGGAGCTTTGATTCGATTGATTTACAAATTCTCAATTTGCATTATTGGAACAATTTGCTGCTTGAAATTTTGGTCTTGACATCAATTTGCAGAGGGTTAATACCACCATGCATGACTCTGAAAAGAAACCGAGCAGATAGATGCCAGAAATGCCAAAAAGTTAGGGAATTTCTTTGTTGTTAGCTGGTCAGGATGATGTATCCCCCATATAAGTAACTCTCCAATTGGTTCTCTTGACAGGCAGTTTGAGATTCTAATCGATTGAATCGCTATTCTTTGCATGATTTCTACTGATATTCAATTCGAACCACAAATTTAGATTATGAGGAACCTACCCTCTTGGCAGCTTCCACACTAGGTCCGTTACACATATGTAGAGTTATATTTGAAATGCAGTTCAGTTATTTGATATTTTATTAATTATTTTTTATTTATTTATAATTTTTAAAAAAATTGTTGTGTGGTTATTTTTATAATCCAGTTTTCCTGATTTCCTTGCATTTATGTTTATTTTGGAAATTGTAAATATAGTGCTTTGTGAAAATATTTCAAGTTGTCTGTGATATTTGCCATTTATCTTGTATATTTTTGTTAAGACCAGTCTTTTTTGATGCACCTGATCACTGCCTCATAAAGTACATGGAGAGTGCATATGTGCATCCACTGGAATTTTTCAGGGGAGGGGCAAATCACTGCAAGTAGAAATTTTTACCCGATATTTACCCAATGAGTATTTTTTATTTCAAGAAAAGTGCATAGGCTGCATCAGTAACATTTCAGTCCATGAACTGAAATGTTACCAAAAATTATCATCTATTTGTGATAGATAAATGGTTACACTTTCACACAGTTAACAAGTAATGCACAATGACAATTGCTTTTCCAAATCGCAGTGTCAACTTTAGAGTGAGATAATTTTTTGTTCACAAATGCTTTGGGAACAAGTATCAAACATGTAAAAGAAAATCTACAGTGTTTGTGTTAACTAGAATAAGCCCCGCACAAACTTGTAGTTAAGATGAAGGCTATGATAATGAAGAAATAAATATATATATTATGTATGGCGTCATGCATTATTAAGGCAGGAGCACAGAAATTCCATGAAAGAGTGAGGAATCCACAAATAGCGATGACCAGTTTCCATTGAAGCTACCACTTGCCCATGTTGAGTTTATCCAGGATTCCTTGTGTTACGTTTTAAAAAAGAAAACTACAATCAAAGATTAACTTTGACACTGTGTCTGAGGATTGAAGTCATCTGATTATTGGTTGTAAATTACCAGAAAGTCTCTGCCATTTTTATGCCCCCTGACTTAAGTCGGGTGGCATATAGTGATTGAAGTGTCCGTCCGTCCGGGCCAACATTAGGGTTTTAGGGAATATTATTGTTAGGGGCTACCTCCAAATTAAGGTAGTGTTAGGGTTAGAAGTGGGGTGGGTTAGGGGTAGCCCCAGAGTAGGGCTTAAGGTTGGGGGAGGGTTAGGTCCCCCGGGGGGGGGGGGGGGGGGGGGGGGCATCAGGGGTGAGGGGTTTAGTTTTAGTGGCCCCTAAACTGAAAAATAGCTCCTAATCCTATTGGTTTGGCTAGGGTGGGGTTGGGTCAGGAGTGGGGTTAGGGTTAGGGGTAGCCCCAGAGTAGGGCTTAAGGTTGGGGTGTGGTTTTTGGGTGGAGGGGTGGTGTTAGGGTTAAATATAAGATCTAGGGTGGAGGGGGTGGTGTTCTGGGTAAAATAAGGTTTTGGACTTGCAAAATGTTTCTTTGGTAGCCCATAAACCCGAAATGTTAGAGCGTCCGTCCGTCCGTCCGTCCATCCATCCATCCATCCGTCCATCCATCTGTCTGTCCATCCATCGGTCCGTCTGTACATCTGTCTGTCCGTGTGTGTGTGTGTGTCTGTGTGTGTCCGAGCCAATAACTCGAAAACTGTTAGGGCCACAGTCATCAACCTTCACACAATTATAAAGGACTATGGGAGGATGTGTCACACACCATAGCCGGGCTCGTACCTTCAAGCTCAAGGTCACACTAAAAATCAGTCAATATTCGTGTCTTAGCCATAACTCAGAAATGAATCATAGTACAATTGTTAAACTTTTTACAAATGTTAAGGACAGTCAGAAGGTGTGTCGCATATAATAGTTTCTGCCACATCTGCAAGGTGAAGGTCAAAGGCGGGGGGGGGGGGCGTTTATGTGTTACCTAAGTAACATTTTTCTTGTTGATTTACTCTTTTGGGCACAGCGGTACTCATTGCTAAGATACCCATGTGATGTCACACTCTTCTTAAAAATAATATATAAAAAATCCCTCACTTTAGATCAAATCTCCTCAGTTTTTTGTTTCATGAAAAATAAAGAACTCTAACATATGATACTTTACAATTCCCATCTATGGTTGGTGTGCTGCAACTTGGAAAAGCACTTTCTGGTGTATATGCCCACACAAAAGCCAAGAAGTTTCCAGAAGAAACAATGGTTTATTCTTTTAGTATAATAGATCAGGCTTGACTTTTTGAAAAGTACATGGTTGGCAAAAAATTGCTCTCTTGGGAGCTAATTAGCCGAGCAAATTACTCTCCTGAAATAGTTTTCATTGTTTCGCTTCACAGACATCCTCTAAATTCCTAGTAAATGGTGTGTGTTCTCCATGGAGTTCATTCGAGCATTCATCAATAGATATTTGCTGCTACTCAGCCTGTGTTCATTTTTTACAAGCCCCCCCCCCTCCCCCCTACATCTGCATGGGCTGATTGAGCAAGAAGTTCTGTCTGCAATCCAGACAGAAACATCTTACTCATTTGGCCTATACTAGGGTAGAGTGGTATGTAAAAAATTCAAACAATTCTCCTCATGAGAACAGATACTGCTATATGCAAAACAGAATTAATATTATAGATAATATAACAATTAATAACTTCATTTTAGTGGGCACTACCATTTATTGATGGCCCAACAGGAATTATTAAGGCCCATTTCACCCCATACTGATCATACATAATAAATTTACTTCTTTGAAGCGTCAAGTCAACGGCAGGCTTAATGCCAGTTCTCCTTTACCCTTTGCAAAGGGAGATTACTGGATGTCTGGGATAACTAAAATGATTGAAACAAGACCTGCAAAAATGCTTACATGGAATTAAAATTGCATGTGCATAGGCGTTAAAAAAAAAAATGCCTGCGTAAGATTTTCATCACTGATAGATTCCAAATTCATCTCCTTTCCAACAATAAAAACATGACCTGTCAGTTGTAAATAGATATAGGTTATATTGTAAATTCCTGTTATTTGTATAAAAGTATTGTGATCTGAAGACAAAAATATTTGATCTGAATTACACTGCTTATCATATCTCTTAACCCTTTAAACAGTGCAGAGGATATCAAAATTTAATTGCCTGTCCTTCCCCGTGGGAACCCCGGGAAGTGAGCAGCACTTGTTTACTGTGGTAAACCAGTTCCGCTTTACTAGTAAAATAGGACCCAGTCACCAATGCTTGGGGTGAAAGTCCTCTAAAATGGGCAACATGTAGATCAACGATTGACTAAACTTGACTTCATCTCCCTGTTGTGTCCTGATTAGCCATGGTGCATAAATATGTGATGTTAACCACCAACAAACAACAACAAACAAACAATTGCCTGTCCTAATATATTTATATATTCACTTGGGTTTCACCTGAAAGGGCTTACATGTAGTTCTAGTTTTGGTGATGTTGTTGTTTTGCATGTACAGTACGGCTACCATGGACTGTTCACTTTCCACAGTGGGAGATATTTCCATGAACACAATAATATTAGATTCCAAGCAGTAGTTATAGGAATAATCATCAAAAATTTAATTAATGAAGCACAAGGTTGTTTATTTAACAGTATTCGATATACTCCCTTCTAAACACTTTCCACAGGTAGGAGATATTTCCGTGGACACAGTAATATTAGATTCCAAGCACTAGTTATAGGAATAATCATCAAAAATTTAATTAATGAAGCACAAGGTTGTTCATTTAATTAGTATTCAATATACTCCCTTCTAAACTGGTCTGACACCACCTTCCCCACCTTTTTATGGAAATCCAATGAAGTGAATCATTGATTGTTTTACTGTGGTAAACAAGCTCTGTTTTACTGGTAAAATTGGACCCAGTCACTCATGCTTGGGGTGGAAGTACTCTGTACTCTGAAATGAAATGGGCAACATGAGTATAAACGATTGACTAAACTTGACTTTATCTCCATGTTGCAGTCACGATTAGCCATTGTGCTGAAATATGAGACCTTAAACACCAATAAAAAACAACAACTGGTCTGATATTGTATATATAAGATGGCAAAATGCTGATCAGATCAGTGGTACTGATCCTGCTGAGTGTACAGTATTAGTTTTAGAAATAAATATAGATATTATATATATATAAAAGGCAATATATTTTAGTGTAAATTATATATATATATATATATATATATATATATACATGCCCACAACTAGTGCCTTATTGTTCAATGTAGTATTTCATGATGTCAACAATATACATGCAAGACAGATTTTATTTCCATTTTAATCATTGTCACATATCATTTTTTGTTTTATGTGAATGACAGTTCAGTCATGCTGATTTGACACTTGGACACTGAGCAGGTGGACATCAGCCCATACCCTTTCCTGCTGGCCAAGATGATCAAAACAGAATAGAACAAGCAAATTTTTCATTCATGCACCACTGGATAATTTTTCTGATGGCCCATGAGCTGAAAAATTTCCTTTTTGAGTTCTCAAGATGCAACTGGTATTTTATGTGAAGCTGTAGACTCCACAAGCAAATTTACAATTCATGTACTACCATGCAGGGGCATCACTAAGGGTGGTGGAGCGAATATGTGATATCCCCTAATAATTTTTCCAGTCAGGACATTTTCATCCGGATTGGAGTTGTAAGATATCGATTTTCTCCAGCTAGTAATCAGATACTTTCTTAACCCTTAAATCCCCAGATTAACTTTTACAACAATGACTACAAAATATATATGTACACAGCTGCAGATAACTTAACAGCGCTTCTACGTCATTGTTGGCTGCCTCTACAGGCAGCCAACAATGATGTAAAAACATTCCCAAGATGAATGCAAGCTATCATGCAGTTTATGAGTAGAGCACATATAGAAGAATATACTTGGGGCCAACTTTTCCAAAGCAATATAAAATAAACAGTGTGTGTTTATACGGGGACCCTAAAGGGTAAAAGGCTAGGTTTGATATTTGGACTTGTGTCACACACAGAGTCAGTTATACAAATTGAGGTTAGTTCCTGATGTGGGCTGTTGGGGGCCTAGCATGTACCTGTATGGTACATGTTAATTAAATAAGAAATTGTGGCATGAATACTACATGCATATTTTATTTATTCTCTAATAAATTTCCAAGAAGCCTTGAGGTGTTTTTTAACTGTGTACTCCTGACTAACTTATATTCCAACTGCATTATCAAAGCGTCCCTTCATTGAAGGAATGCCTTGAGTATGTAGTTGGAAACTTAGTCACTCTGGGCTTGAGCCACCACTGTCAGGATAAATCGGTACCAGATTTATGGCTCATGTTACACTTGGAAAATGGCTCATGTTACACATGGAAAACTTTCCATATGAACATTTTGCACATAACACAACCATCAGTTGTTAGATTTTGATGTCCAATGGCATGGTGAGAGACCAACATGGAGGAAAGGAAATACACACATTACAGGTTTCATCCATGTATATGTACCAGTGTTATATACCTTGTTTACCCTCAGAAAACTTCCTTGTTAACACTTGGAAAATCAGTTGTTTAATTTTGATGTCTTTTGGTATGGTGACAGAACCGCATGTGCGAAAGGATATGCACAAGCACATATTACAAAGTTATTTCCCATGTTGCGACTCCATTGTCTACAGCGGGTGCCTTTTGGTGACCAGACTGTCCATTTGTTCATCCATCCCTCCCTCCATCCATCTGTTCATTTGTCCAACCGTTTTACCCTTGTTTTCCCAAACTTTTTTCAGCTATCGATAGAAATATTGAAATGATTTTTATATGTGTCTTCCTGGTGGGTACTTACAGATCCAGTTTCATTCTGCTGAGTTGGTTTATTACAGAGTTATTGCCCTTGAACTTAGGAACTCAACAGTTTTCTGTACTTTTTTCAGCTATTGATAGAAAGATTGAAATGATTTTTTGCTCAACTTTGGCGAAGCCAAATTTGAGCTAATGCCATGGCCCATCATCCGTCTGTCCATCTGTCCGTCTGTCCATCTGTCCGTCAACAATTGGATACGGCTCGGGCTAGAGGCCGTATTTATGAACCGATCTTTACGAAACTTCTTGGGTACCTTTGTTATGACCATGGGACGAGAACGAGTGTTTTTGGGTTCGGTCTGAAATTCAAGATGGCTGCCAGCCGCCATTTTGTACCGACGATGCAGAAATCTGTTTTTTGTACAGAACTTCCATATGAAAGCTATGATTTGAATAATTTTTTGTATGAATGTTTAGTACCATGGGATACATCACATATAATACGGGTTTTTTTCTCGTGCGTAAATTATGCAAATTAGACTAACTAACTAAGTGCAAATGCCAATACGGCTCGGGCTAGAGGCTGTATTTATGAACCGATCTTTACGAAACTCCTTGGGTACCTTTGTTATCACCGTGGGACGAGAACGAGTGTTTTGGGGTCTGGTCCGAAATTCAAGATGGCCGATGGCAGCCATTTTGTACAAAATTTGGTGCAATCAGATTTTTGAACAGAACTTCCATATGAAAGCGCTGATTTGAATAATTTTTTGTGTAAATGTTTAGTACCATGGGATACATCACATATAATACGGGTTTTTTTCCCGTGCAGAAATTATGCAAATTAGGTGAACTATGATTTTTTCAGTGCTACTTACACACAGTAAGTACACATGTCAATACGGCTCGGGCTAGAGTCTGTATTTATGAACCGATCTTCACGAAACGTCTTGGGTACCTTTGTTATCACCTTGGGACAAGAACGAGTGTTTCTGGGTGCGGTCCAAAATTCAAGATGGCTGCCAGTGGCCATTTTGTACCGAAATTAGGTCTAATCAGTTTTTTGTACACAACTTCTATACGGCTCAGGCTAGAGGCCGTATTTATGACCCGATCTTTACGAAACTTCTTGGGTACCTTTGTTATCACCGTGGGATGAGAACGAGTGTTTTGTGGTGTGGTCCAAAATTCAAGATGGCCACCAGCAGCCATTTTGTACCAAAATTAGTGCAATCAGTCTTTTGTACAGAACTTCTGTATGAAAGTTCTGATTTGAATAAATTTTTGTATGAATGTTTAGTAACATGGAATACATCACATATAGTACGGGTTTTTTTCTCGTGCAGAAATTATGCAAATTAGATGAACTTTGATTTATTCAGTGCTACTTATACACTGTAAGTGCACATGTCAATATGGCTCGGGCAAGAGGCTGTATTTATGAACCGATCTTCACAAAACTTCTTGGGTACCTTTGTTATCACCTTGGGACGAGAACAAGTGTTTCTGGGTGCGGTCCAGAATTCAAGATGGCTGCCAGTGGCCATTTTGTACCGAAATTAGGTCCAATCAGTTTTTTGTCACAACTTCTACACAGCTCATATTTGTGAACTGATCTTCACGAAACTTCTTGGGTACCTTTGTTTTCACCTTGGGACAGGAATGAGTGTGTTTTGGGGTGCCTTTGTTATCACTGTGCTATGAGAACAAATATTTTGGGGTTCAGTCAAACCCACTCTGGGACTCAAAGATTCCTTTTCTAGTTTACCATCTGACTGTCACCCACCTTTACAATACTTTACCTATACATTTGTTACAGGCAACGGTCAGTATTTATGTACAGACCATTACAATACTTTATATGTACCTTTGTTATCAGGTCATTACCTAGATGTTTGTCATTGCTGTGTCACATACTATACATGTACATGTCTTTGTCTTGACAAGTTGAGCTACAGTGTCATTGACACTTTCATTTGTATGTTGCTTCCTGGTGGATCCTTACAAATCAAGGTTCCATTCCATCCAGTTATTGCCCTTGAACTTGGGAATTTGACAGCTACAATTGGTTTTCTGCACTTTTTTCAGCCAGTTATAGATCAAGTTTCAATTGCATTTCACTCAGTTGGTTTATTACTGAGTTATTGCCCTTGAACTTCAGAATTCAGCAGTTAAAATAGGTTTTCCTCACTTTTTGCAGCTATCAATCGAAATATTGAAAGGATGTTTTGGTATATCACTTCCTGGTGGGTACTTATAGATAAAGTTTCAATTCAATTATGCTCAGTTGTTTTCTTACAGAGTTATTGCCCTTGAACTTAGGAATTTGACAGTTACAACTGCTTTTCTGTACATTTTTAGCTAGTTACAGATCAAGTTTCAATAGCATTTCACTCAGTTGGCTTATTGCAGTGTTATTGTCCTTGAACATAGGCACTCAACAGTTTTCGGCACTATTTTCAGCTATTGATAGAAAGATTGAAATGATTTTTACCTCAACTTTGGCAAAGCCAAATTTGAGGTATTGTCATGGCCCGTCGTCCGTCTGTCCATCCGTCGCTAGAGGCCGTATTTATGAACCGATCTTTACGAAAATTCTTGGGTAACTTTGTTATCACCGTGGGACGAGAACGAGTGTTTTTGGGTCCGGTCTGAAATTCAAGATGGCTGCTGGCAGCCATTTTGTTCAGAATTAGATGCAATCAGATTTTTGTGCAGAACTTCCATATGAAAGCTCTGATTTGAATAATTTTTTGTGTGAATGTTTAGTACCATGGGATACATCACATATAATACGGGTTTTTTTCTTGTGCATAAATTATGCCAATTAGAGTAACTTTGATCTATTTAGTGTTACTTTCAGCACTGTAAGTGCAAATGCCAATACGGCTCGGGCTAGAGGCCGTATTTATGAACCGATCTGTACAAAACTTCTTGAGTACCTTTGTTATCACCGTGTGACGAGAACGAGTGGTTTTGGGTACGGTCCAAAATTCAAGATGGCCACCAGCAGCCATTTTGTACTTTAGTTAGTGCAATCAGTTTTTTGTACAGAACTTCTGTATGAAAGTTCTGATTTGAATAAATTTTTGGTTGAATGTTTAGTAACATGGAATACATCACATATAATACAGGTGTTTTTCTTGTGCAGAAATTACGCAAATTAGAGAACTTTGATTTATTCAGTGCTACTTATACACAGTAAATGCACATGTCAGTACGGCTCGGGATAGAGTCTGTATTTATGAACCGATCTTCACGAAACTTCTTGGGTACCTTTGTTATCACCTTGGGACGAGAACGAGTGTTTCTGGGTGTGGTCCCAGATTCAAGATGGCTGCCAATGACCATTTTGTACTGAAAGAAGGTTTTTTGCACACAACTTCTATACAGCTCAGGCTAGAGGCTGTATTTATGAACTGATCTTTACAATACTTTACATGTACCTTTGTTACCAGGTCATTACCTAGGTGTTTGTCATTGCTGTGTCATATACTATACATGTACATGTCTTAAACAAGTTGAGCTACAGTGTCATTGACACTTTCATTGGAATATACCTTCCCTGAGTCGGGAGTGCAGTGGCTCAGTAGGTAGAGGTGCAGGCTGCAAGCCGAGAGTTCCTCGGTTTGAATCCCACTTGTGGCAACCGCGTTGTGTCCTTGGGCAAGACACTTCATCTCCATTGCCTGTGTGGGGGCATGGTGGCGTTGTGTACTAAGGCGTACTGCACGTCGATGGTGCACTTGTCTTCAACCAATGCTAACCCTGCTTGTGTGGAGTTAGTATGTTGGGGAGCTGACAGTTGCTTGCCATTGCTCGGTGGTTCTCTCTGTGTACTCTGGCTTCCTCCACCCGTAAAACTGTCACGGTCATGATTAGCCATTGTGCAGAAATATGTGACCTTAAACACCAATAAATACCTTCCCTGAGTCAAATTACAGATGGAGGTGTTTTTGCTCCCTTAACTCAGTTTTCCACGCAGTTACAGAGTTATTGTCTTTGAACGTGGAAAGCTGATCGTTATAACAGGTTTTCCACACTTTTTTTCAGTTATGGATGGAATTATTGAAATAATTTTTTGGAGGTAACTTCCTGATGGGTACCTCCACATCGAGTTTTAATTCCATTCTGATCCTTTCATTTATTGAAGAGTGATTGCCCTTGAACTGGGAATTTTCAGATATAAGCTGCAGTTATAGCTTGTCATCCATCATACAGAGTGCTGTTGTTGGAAATTTGACTGGAAAACAAGACTTTTCATTATAAATATCTATTTTATGTGTACCCATACTATGTATGGTACACATAATGCCGGCATCCGGGGTGACCATCCGTCGTTCGTCCATCCTTTGTCCGTCCGTCTGTCCATCCGTCCGTCCGTCCGGCATCCATATCCATTTCTTTGGCATTCGATAACTTGAAAAATATTGCTTGGATTGTCAAGATACTTTATATTTGTGTTCAGGTTACTGATGTGCTGAGCTGTATAGTTTTTGGTGTAAATCTGATAATTTGATCTTGAGATATTAACCCTTTATCCTTCAAATTGAAAATTCCTCCAATCCGTTTGGCATTCGATAACTTGAAAAATATTGCTTGGATTGTCTAGTTATTTTATATTTGTGTTCAGGTTATTGATTTGCCGAGCTGTATAGTTTTTGGTGTAAATCTGATGATTTGATCCCGAGATATTAACCCTTTATCCTTCAAATTGAAAATTCCTCCAATCCCTTTGGCATTCGATAACTTGAAAAATATTGCTTGGATTGCCAAGTTATTGTGTCGCCTGCCCCACGAAGTGGGGAGCGACATATAGGGATTACTTTTGTCGTCTGCGTCGTCGTTCGCGTCACACTTTCTCTTATCCGCCACTCCTCTTTAACCTATGAATGGATTTTGATGAAACTTTCAGTGATTCTTTATCACATAATGGCATTGTGCACCTCCTATTTTATTTTTTGATCCGCTGTATTTTTTCCAGAGTTATGCCCCTTTTCCACTTAGAATTCTGTCTGAAACGCCTTGGAGTGTCTCTTATCCACCACTCCTCTTCAACCTATGAATGGAATGAAACTTTCAGTGATTCTTTATCACATAATGGCATTGTGCACTTCCTATTTTATTTTTTGATCCGCTGTATTTTTTCCAGAGTTATGCCCCTTTTCAACTTAGAATTCTGTCTGAAACGCCTTGGAGTGTATATATCTCAGTCATTGTCAGGCGGATTTTAATGATATTTGGTGTGCCATGAACCAGGATGGGGGAAAGGATATCCACATACAACCGTTATATCAGAGTTATGTCCCTTTTTCGACTTGGAATTCCATATAACTTACATAGAAGAACTTGATTAACAAGGTTTGAGGTAAATATTTAAAGACACGCTATTAAAATATAGTGCAGGCGACACACGTCTTCCATGGAAGACTCACATCTAAGTTTTATATTTGTGTTCAGGTTACTGATGTGCCGTGCTGTATAGTTTTTGGTGTAAATCTGTTATTTTGATCCTGAAATATTAACCCTTTATCCTTCAAATTGAAAATTCCTCCAATCCCTTTGGCATTCGATAACTTGAAAAATATTGCTTGGATTGTCAAGTTAATTTATATTTGTGTTCAGGTTACTGATGTGCCAAGCTGTATAGTTTTTGGTGTAAATCTGATAATTTAATCCTGAGATATTAACCCTTTATCCTTCAAATTTAAAATTCCTCCAATCCCCTTGGCATTCGATAACTTGAAAAATATTGCTTGGATTGTCAAGTTACTTTATATTTGTGTTCAGGTTACTGATGTACCGAGCTGTGTAGTTTTCGGTGTAAATCTGTTATTTTGATCCTGAGATATTAACCCTTTATCCTTCAAATTGAAAATTCCTCCAATCTTTTTGGCATTCAATAACTTGAAAAATATTGCTTGGATTGTCAAGTTACTTTATAATTGTGTTCAGGTTACTGATGTGCCGAGCTGTATAGTTTTTGGTGTAAATCTGATAATTTGTTCCTGAAATATTAACCCTTTATCCTTCAAATTGAAAATTCCTCCAATCCCTTTGGCATGAGATAACTCAAAAAATATCAATCCCATTGTCATGTTACTTTATATGTTTATTCACGTTACTGATGTGCTGTGCTGTATAGTTTTTTTATGTAAATCTGATAATTTGATCCGGAGATATTATTTATATTATCCATCAAATTAGACACTCCTCCAATCCATTTCTATATGTACCTATACCATGTATGGTGTACATAATGTCGGCATCCGTGGTGGCCCTCTGTCATACAGCTTTCTACTAGTTGCGCGTATGGGTACACATCTGACGATTTCATCGGCCTATTTTTTGTAATAAAATAATAATGATGTAGATACCTTGGTACCCAAAATAGCTATTCATTCATTGTTTCACTGGTCTATCAAGGACGGTTTTACTCTATTGTATTATGTTTTCTCCACAGATATAATATTTGGTGAATGGCAGCAGAAAATTGAATACTTTTTTATTGTTCTTGTTGAATGAGTATGCAGGGGAAATTTACTGGGTTAATCTGTATGTATGTTCATTTGCTCAAAGTGGCAAACATGCCATCTTGAGAAATGCCAAAACGCCAATGAGCAGCATATGCTATTGGTATTGCAGGAAACGACACATGGAACGCTTTGCATTGCTCCAGTGAAACTGCATACTTGCTTGGATTCTTCTGGTCTCACTAGTGTGGAGGTGAGCATCCACCTGGCAGCTGACAGGGTTCTGAATTGCCCTGTGCATCTGAAGGTTTAATAGATTATTTATATGACAAGTATTTTCATTTCCCATGAAAACTATGGGAAGAGGAATAAGGCAATTCTATTTTACTGGTAAAAAAGGCCTTGGGTTGAAGTTCAGTGTGAAAGAATTTTCATCTGCTGATCAAACCCCAAGCTAATGCATACAGTGTAAAGCCACTAAAGTGGCTTCCTGCACATTTTAGTAAAGCCATGAGGGTGGCTTCTAGCACTCAACCAGTTAATTAGCGCCCCACCGACTTTCAGCAGAAGCCCTATAGTAAGTAATAAATATGTCCATATGCCCATCCATCCATCCGTCCTTCTGTCTGTCAGCATATTCCTGTGCCATATGATAACTTGTGTTTCCTTTGACAAATTCTGATAATATTTACATAATATTGAAATTGATCAACCGAAGATCCCTGTCGTTTTTGACAGTTTTTATGCCCCTGAAAAATTTTCGAGGGGGTAGAAAGTCGAGGTCTCCATCCATCTGTACGTCTGTCCGTACGAACATTTTGTATTATAACTCGAGCATCAGTTGTCAGATTTTAATGTTCTTTAGTACATGTATGGTGATAGGGCAGCTTGGGGGAACAGATGCCCTCATAGCTAGCGTTTCGTGCATTCATGTTTGGTAGAGTTATGGCCCCTGTTTGTTTTGGGGGGGTTTTTTGGCAGCTGTTTCTGACTAAGGTAAATTGTACCATAGCCTATAGGGCAAAGTGCTGCCCAATTTTTTTTTAGTTCATTATTTTTCTGCGGCCCAGTGCTTGCAGGGGAGGTTGCATGACATTTTATCCTCAACATATCAATATATCCATGTAAATATGGATGACACAAGAATTATAGTGATTTTGGTTCCAGACCATTTAAAATTGTATCACCGCACCAATCGATTTCAAATTTTTTTTGCTTATTACTAATGTCAAAATACAGGTCAAGTTCGATTTGGAGGATCACTCTGACCATTCTTGCAAGAGTTATGTCTCTTTTTGAATTATAAAATCACCAAATTTCCCAATTTCAGCTTTATTCTTACTGTCCAGTGCCTACAGGGGAAGTGCTGCCCGATGTTTTTAGTTGCATGTCATTTTGAACTACATATCAATATAACCATATAAATATGGATGCCATTTTCAGCTTTATTCTTACTGGCCAGTGCCTCTGTGGGAAGTGCTGCCCAATTATTTGTAGTCCACTATTCCTGTGCTGCCCAGTGCTTGATGGGGAGGTTGCATGTCATTTTAACTTACTACATATTGATATAACCATATAAATATGGATGCCAATTTCAGCTTTATTCTTACTGGCCAGTGTCTTACAGGGGAAGTGCTGCCCTTTTTTTTTTTAGTCCACTATCCCAATTTTTTCTAGTCCACTATTTCTGTACTGCCCAGTGTTTTCAGGGCAGGTTTGCATGCCATTTTAACCTACTACATATCGATATATTCATATAAATATGGATGGCACAAGAATCATAGTGTTTTTAATTTCGTTCATTCAAAGTTGTTTGGATGAACCAATTCTCTTCAAATATTCAGAAGTTATTTATTTACATGGAAGTCCCACTTTGCTACCTTCGGGGGCATCAGCACACGCGTTAGCGTTGCTCTTGTCTGTTTTTTCTTTCCAGAATTATGGGACATGAATCTTCAAAAAATGGCAATTATTTACATGTCATATAACTCAATAATGCTTTCAGCAAGTCTCTTGAAATTTTGTACCAATGTTACAATTAGTAAAGGCAACATCCCTTTCAATTTTAACAATTTTCAGGTTTGTCATTCTGGAGTTATGGGACTTAATCATAAAAAATTACAATTTTTTACATGTCATATCATTACTCAAATTTGTTTTGACCGCTTCTCATAATTTATACACACCCTATTGATATTGATCAAACAAAGCTCCCTTTCATTTTCTGACAATTTCCAGATTTGTCGATCCAGAATTTTGGGACTTCACTCGCCTCTCAAGACAGGTGGTCTCTTAAGGAAGGTTTTACTGTTCTGTATGCTGTTTGGGTTGCAAACCGTTTCAAATGTGAGGCCTACAGTGATGGCCCCCATCACTTTGCATCTAGTTATTTTTGTTTCAAATTTTCCAAATCTTTCAATGAAACCATAACATGTGACCCCTCCTTGGAACGAGTTTGACGAGCATGTTCCAGTGAGGGGTGACTGGATGTTTGTTTTAAATGTTATCAAAAATAATTCTTTTTCTTCTGCTCATAGTGTTATTTATGTATTGGTGTTTAAGGTCACATACTTATGCACAATGGCTAATCGTGATCGTGACAGTTTTACGTTGGAGGAAGCCGGAGTACCCGGAGAGTATCACCGAGCATCGAAGAGCAACTGTCAGCTCCTCAACATTATAACTCAAGCAGGGTTACAGGGGTTGAAGACATGTGCACCATCGATGTGCAGTTTGCCCTAGTACAGAGCGTCATTATGCCCCCATGTAGGCAACCGAGATAAAGTGCCTTGCCCAAGTACACAACGTGGGTCGTCCCGGACGGGTATCGAACTTGGGACCTCTAATATAGAAGTCTTAACAGTCTACCACTGAGCCACCGCGTTCCCCTGCTCATAATGTAAAATACTACCAATTCTTTAAATAATGGGTTAAAAACCTGTAAATAATAATAGTAATAATATATAAACAATTTACTGGAATTTGTCAGATATTGAGACCATAGAAACTGAAATTCAGTTATTGCTGAAACCAATCTGTAGGGAGCGGGGTCAACCACGTTCCCTGCAGATTGGTTTTAGCAGTAACTGAATTTTCTGAAAGAAGGGCGACTGTGTCATTCTCGCTCGTCCCGTTTGATCACCTCACTCGTGATCGCCTGTGGAGATCATTCTCCCCGTTTGAGGATAAGAGGGATGTGACGTGAGGCTTCACCTCAGACGCCTCTTATAGCCCAAGAACATTAGGTTTCACTAGGGAAAAAAATCGGAGAAAGCTGATTTTTTCATGGAATGTCGAGTACATGTCACTGAACGATTAGACAAAAGTCCCCAAAAATCCCAGTTGAGCTTTTTTTTCTACAGCCTTTTTTCGAAAACGCGTTTGAAAAAAATTTAAAAAAATCGCACGAACTTTGTAACCTCGAATTGATCCAACTGTATTTTTTGTTTACGCGTATTTCGAGCTACATAATGTCTAATATACATTTACCTAGGGGAAAATGTGCATTCTGTGACAATTTCTGCGAAAAATTATTGAAAATTCACAAAAAAGTATCGGATTTACGCAAAAAATGACGATTTTCCTAACGGATTTGCCCAAAGGGTCGTAGTACAGAACGGGATGTTAGTTGGACAGACGATAAAAAATCCACCACCATTTGAAGACTTTTATCATTGCTTACAAAATAGACATTATGGAAGACCCCCTCTGCTTCTGGCCGAGTTCCCCTTTTGGCATAAAATTCGTCAGCATGAGAACTCAACTATTTTCGGGCTTGGGACCGAACAGACACGTCTGTGTCTGGCAGCATTAGATCAATAAATAATATTTACAGAATGTACAAAAATCAATAAATAATATTTACAGAATGTACAAATCAATCAACATGGATTAAGTTACATTGACTATTATCAACGCTATATACAGAAATGACATGACCTATATACATATTATTCATCGAACTCAGAAATTTCCGACAGGACAGTGTTTCTGTGGTTGTTACAAGAATCCGAACTGCAATTACACAAACCTGAGCAAGAGAGTCCTGCCTTCTTACACCCACACCTTTTTGTACAAGCACTCTTGCAACCACAACTGATCAGATTCAGTAGGTTATCGGGGGCACATGGCTTTGTGGCTGCAGTCGGTACAAGAAGTCCATTGTCTAGCGACCACCCCCAATCCGCCGGAGGAAGCGAAGTGCCCAGCCATTGTTGGACCTGGAGATAACATCTGTAGACATGTTGTTGTGCAGCATCGCTGCTTGGTGGGAGTGAGGCTAGGTCGATGGGTTTATTCAGTTTAGATTTTGCTACATAACGCTTGTAAGTGACATATCTATATTGGTCGAGAGAGGAAACAGTTTTACTCCCGTATAAGATCAGGAGAAGTTGTTCCCCGGCAGCGGCTACTGCACTTGGTGTACTGTCATCCGCCAAAACTGTGTTGACATACTGTTGTGAGTCGCTAGTAACATCGGAGACAATTGTACTGAATACTTTCTTCTTACCTACTCGAAAGAGTGCAGAAGTAGTGTCACAACCACTTATAGAATGTGCTACAAGGAGGTTGCTTCTATGGTCACCCATTTTGGTTGCTATTTCACTAACTGAAACTAGTAAGTTTGGGGTAATGGAATACATTATGTGAATATGACATCCCGGTTGAACTCGAGAGGTAAGAATGACTAACAAGTCTGTGTCTGTTCCCACAACGACAACATTGTCAAGTGCAGTTTCGGCTATCAGTACATCAGCATCAGCCTCGGCCTGCTTGGACTGAATATTGATAGCAGATAGCTCCTGCATTAGGAGATCGATCAGTTGGGTTTTGTTCTTGGCATTTGCAAGGAAATCGGATTGGGGTGTGGTGGCTGGTAACTCGGGTGAAATATTGATATCAATGGAATACCTGTCTTTAGATCTACGGGCTTGTTCCATGCCCTTTGTCGACATTGTACAAGCATAACCATCAAAAACAACCACGACGTTCGCCCCAAAATGTCTCACTAGATAATTGGAATATGATGTACATATGTCCTTATATGACGACTGTTTAGGCCATACAACTGCCCTCAATAAAAATCCACCATCTACAACAAACAGAGAATGTTCTGGGATTATAGTTTGCTCGGAACCGTATGTTTTGAGGATCTTACCGAGCGTGCTTTTCTGTGTCTTCCTCATTCCAGCAGAATCAAACAATGCTGGTGGTTTCGGGGCGAGTTCATATTTGAGATACTCTTCCATCTCTGCTTGTGACTGAATAACACATGTGATGCGGTTGAACAGAATTGTGGGGTCAATCACTACCTTACTTCCACGGACTTTGATGCTATTTGCCATCGATGCGAAAGACTTCACAGTGTCAACACGTCGTAGTTTGATGCTGTTGAACGTTTTGCTTACAACATTCGATACGCAACATTCACCAATTTTGCGAACTTGGTCACAGTTCACAGTTTCGTCGGCCACAAGCCCGGTCGCTATAGAGACTAATTGTAGTGGATCTCTATTCTGAAAGGGGGAATGCACTCTGAGCCAGTTCAATAATTTGGTGATATCATTGGCATCAGTCAATTGTGAACTTTGACGGAGATCCCGATGTTGTTCGCCATGACCAGTGTGAACAGGAACAAAATTTTCGAGAGCATTACATATCGGAAGGCAAAGAGGTAGTCCATGTACCCATTTCGCAACAGTGCTATCGGTTATCCCCCTGCCATGTGTGAGACCACCAGGGAGCTTGAACATTCTCATTAAACACTGCTCTATGGTCTGATCAGAATATATCCGTCCCAGAATTTATCTGGGCGCCTTATGGTAAAGTAACCTTTCTCAGTGAACAACTTCAAATCATCCTGTTGCATTATTTCTGTTAGCTCATTCATCTGCTGCAAATAGAGATGAGAACATTTTGCGTATGCAAAATGACCACCTGCGTGAAATACTGGAATCATATTGCGAACACAATATGTGTGGAGTTCCCAGTCGCCTGTGCGCTCTGCTCTCAAGAACAACTGGAGAAGACCTATTTGCTCGTAGTATTGTACCCAAAGCTTTCCTGTGCGTCCTACGGACGCATTCTGGAGCAGTTCGTGTAATTTTGACAGTAGATGGTTGACACTTTCTTGATTGACAGCGTCAGCTGTTGTACAGTCACCTCTGGCAAGTCCATAGAATATTTCATTGACTTCTGTGCAGTCTATGTTATCCAGTGTTCGGCTTTCTTCAAACACAAGTTTTGTAATGGCAATTTGTGTTAGCAAATGGGCACGAACTGCTCTTGAATATGCATGACCACTGATCAAATGATGGATTGACCCACCAGCATAAACAGTCCCCCAAAGTTCATCCAAGCCGCTACCAGCCATGATCGAACCAATTGCCCCTAAATATGACATAATCATATGGAAGCCGCCGAGTCTAACGAAAACTTTTGTCAACTTATCTGACGAAGACACAATCTCCACTGCTTTGATATAAAGTGGTTGGTCAAACGTCACTGGACAAACGTTCAGTCCCTGTTTCTCACATTCAGTTTGTGCAAACATGAGAGCAGTGTAAATTGTGAGAATGAGAAAAGTCGATGCCGTTTGAATTTGAGTTTAGGGGGTATGGTTAATATTTCATACGTTTCACCAGTTCATTATGGAATAAATGCCTCTTGTTATATATCATTATAAAGCCACTGCTTTTCTGCAATTTTTGATATATAATTTAACTCCCAAAGTAGTCGTAGATTTGATTTAATTGACGTTGTGTACCGTTGTGTGTATGAAAACAATAAATTTTTTTTCGTAATTTTGTACATTTTCGTGAATATTTCACCATTGAGTGTGAGGATTGGTACAAAGTTGGCATTTTCTGTTGGGGATATGTATTCTCAATATAATTCAGCACGATATTTATGATTCTCACCCTACTAAGGCAAATAAGAATGAGAAATATGGAGCTGGGTCGAATTTTTTTTTAAATTTTTTTTTTCATCAAAAAAAACGCTATAACTAAAAAAGCTCAACTCGGATTCGCGGGGACTTTTCACACTTTATCCGCAATGTGTGTCCCGGAAACATAAAAAAATCAGCTTTCTCCGATTTTTTTCCTTACTTTCTCATTTTTATGTCTAATGTGCCTGGACTATTATCCTCACCTCGGTTCAAGTGATCACAAGTGATTGCCTGTAGTGATGACTAGTGATCACCTGTAGTGATGACTAGTGATCGCCTGCAGTGATCACTTGTGATTGCATGGTTCTCAATGGTTACGGCGTTGGACTTCAAACGAAAAGGTATGTGGTTCGATCACCACCAGGGGGAACTGTGCTCTGTTCTTGGACAAAGCGCTTACTCCCGATTGCCCATGTTGGAGCTCTATGTAATAAGCTGTACTGCACGATGGTGCACTTGTCTTGAACCAATGCTAACCCTGCTTGTATGGGTTTACCATGTTGGGAGTGTGACTGCTGCTCTGTGGTTCTCTCTGGGAACTCCAGCTTCCTCCACCAAGAAATCTGTCTGATACGAGGTGACCCTGCTGCCAAAAGTGTCATAAAATCCAATAGAAAAAAAACAATGCAGAGTTTATAGCTCTCACTTAACAGATATCCAATGTATTAAAAACTAATCTCAGTGCTCTTCCAGAAATGATAACATTCTTGTACTTGACTATCAAAGTCATTTGTGGTAACCATAATTAAAATTATCGTATTTTGTATTACTAAATACTAAAAGCCAGTTACATTGTTCCAGCCCCTGTGAGCATCCTGGGAAATGGAGCAGTGTTTGTTTACCATGGTAAACAAATGCAGCATTACGGGTGGAATAGGACCTAGGAACCAATGAATGAACTTAAAATCCTGAAGCGTGCTAATTAGGTGTGAAAGATTGGCTTAATGTGATTTTATACTTTTATTTCAGTCATAATATAGTCAAAGTTGCCGAAAGAGACCTTAAACACCAATAAATAATAAATTTAAGTACATAGTTTACAAGGGTTCAGAAAACTTTTCTTGTAATCGTGTGTTGTTCAATACATTATAGCTTGAAGTAAAAAATTAATGTCTCTGACCTCTAAGTTGAATATTGTGTACATCTCTTCAAACTAGTAACATTGATTCGATTTGAGTACAGTAGAAACCTGTTAATTGATCAGTCACTTTCCCAGTAAAAATTATTTGATTAACAGTAGTTCCTCTTGGGGAAACGGGGAAGTGAAGCAGTGCTTGTTAACTGTGGTAAACAAGCTCTATTTTACTGGTAAAATAGGATCCGGTAACTAATTCCTGGAGTGGAAGCCCTCTGAAATGGGCAACATGGGTATAAACGATTAGCTGGACTTGACTTTATATCCATGCTGTGGTCACAATTAGCCATTGTAGAAATCTGTGACCTTAAACAAATAAGTAAATAAATATAAACAGCATTATCCAATTAACAGGGATTTGGTCACTTCCCAGTATTCCTAAAATACACTGAGCATTTATTCTACTGTACCTTGTTTGATAGAGCTCTGTCAAACAAGATATGATAGATTAAATACTTATACTGGATCTGCTGAGGATAGAGCGGCATAAAAACAATTAAAATTTCTTGACATTTTTTCTTAACTGATGCTAACCCTGCGTGTGAGGGTGTTAGTAAGTTGGAGAGTCTGACAGTTACTTGTTGCCACTGGTTCATTCTGGGTCCTCCAACTCCAACTTTATCCACCCATAAACCTCCGACACAATATGACTCCAGCTGTTGAAAGTTTTAAATCCCATTAACACCTTTACCTAACATGAAACGCAGACGACACTTGCAAACAAAATTCTTGAATAACTATTTTTTTAATTTTTTGTCTCAAAAACATTGGTTATTATGACTCCTCTTTGGAACGAGCTCGACGAACTCGTTCCAAAGAGGGGTCATATCCTATGTTTTTGAGATAACAAATGAAAAAAATAATGAAAATTAATTGTCGATTTTTTGTGAATATCGCTGGCCGGTTTGACCGTTACGTTGGGTAAGGGGTTAAAGGATAATCTTCAGAAAATGTTCAAGAATGATTCTGTGTTTGAAAGGTCTATTGATTTAAGATATCCATCCAACTGGGCTCCACTGCACTACATGTATTCTTACTTGGGTTGTATTTTGGGATGTTTTGACAGATGCAAGTTGTTGCTTTTCTTGTTTTATCTAGACCTACATAACTGCCTGAAAGTATATTGCTTAAATAATTAACCACTTGGGGGGAGGGGGGAGGGGGGGGGGGGGGCTCAGTGGTTACGGCATTGGACTTCAAACTGAAAGGTTCATGGTTAGATCCCCTCCAGGGGTTACTGTGTTGTGTCCTTGGTCAAGGCACTTAATCCTAATTATCCACATGTAGGCACGGTGGCGCCGTGTTCTAGGGCATACTGCACATCTATATGGTTTTAGACTGATACACTGAGGTATGTTAGTGACCATGACACCATATCACTATCCTAAGGTACCCTTAATATTTTAACCATGTTCAGCACGATCTAGAATTATTTTCCGAGGCATATACCAAGGTAACAAGAAAATTACCTCACAATTTTGGGGAACCTCGGTATGTTTGAGCGTTTTTCAAGCTATCTCGAAAGGACAGTTGGACCGTTGTCATTAAGTTTTCGATATTTTTAGCTCAACTTGACAACGTCAAGCTGAGCTATTGCCATCACTTCTCGTCCGTCGGCGTACGTACTAACGTACGTACGTACCTACGTACATACGTTAGTACGTATGCCCACAATTTCCTTTGGCACACCTCAAAGGTCGCATTTATGATCAGATCACTTTGAAACTTAGTATGCTTGTTTGGGGTGACCTCTATATGGGAGCTATCGATTTTCATCAATTTCCGTCAAAAAGTGTTGCCGCTGGCAACGTTCTTAGAACTTGGTTTAGTCATACTTCATTTTTTCCATTTGGCACACCCTACAGGACACATTTATGATTGGATTGCTTTGAAACCTGGCATGCTTGCTTTGGATGACCTGTAGATTGGAGCTATCAATTTTCTTCCATTTCCGTAGAAAAATGTTGCCGCTGGCAACGACCTTTGAACTTAGTTTAGTCAGGTATCAATTTTTCCATTTGTCACACCCTACAGGGCACATTGGTGATTGGATTGCTTTGAAACTTGGCATGCTTGTTTGGGGTGACGTCTAGATGGGAGCTATCGATTTTCTTCCATTTCTGTCGAAAAATGTTGCCGGTGGCAACTCCCTTTGATGAACTTAGTGCTGTTATGCATCACAATTTCCCTTTGGCACACCCTATAGGGCACTTTTATTATCGGATTGCTTTGAAATTTGGTATGCTTATCAGCGGAGACTAAAAAATGAATTGAAAGTTGATAGTTTTTTTGTAGTTTTTTTTAGAATAAAAAAAACATTACAGAATAGTGACTTTTACGTGCAGGGGACAGACGAATTGTAGGCTTCAACACACACGTCTGAGTTGAAACTAAACCACAGAAGTGTAGAGAAAAGTTACAGATCAGACCAAAACGTATAAAATCGCAATGGAAAAGCGCTACATTCACAGGGGCCGCAATTATTTATGGTAACAAAATACAGTCGCCACACACTTTATAAACTGATTTGCATGAAAAACGATAATGTTTAAGGAAAAAAAATGTCCACCTCCCCGGCGAGGAATTGAAACCCGGTCTCCCGCGTGACAGGCGGGGATACTTACCACTATACTACTTAGGATTACCTTAACGTCCTTCAAACATGCACAGAAAGATCTTATTACCGGTAAGTTTTTAGTTGGATGTGGTTAAAACCATTTGGATGCTAGTCTGCGACAGTATTCGACCAAATAGGAAAACAAAAAACCAACAGAATAGAGGATTGGTGCACGTAAACTAAAAGTAGCCAACAAAGTTCACAAGTCAACGTGTACTTTGTTACACTCTGTGCTCTAATCTTCTGGTAATTTCATCGTATTCTAAACACGTTTCCATGGAGAAATGTGCCTTTTCCACCCGCGTTCAGCAACTAGAATCAACGAAATTCACTCATTTTGTTTTGAACAGGCATTCCAGCGTCAGAAGTCGGAGCTCAATCTCAAGAAAATTCCTCCTCCCCGGCGGGGAATTGAACCCCGGTCTCCCGTGACAGGCGGGGATACTTACCACTGTACTACCGAGGAACTGCAAAACGTTCATTCAATGTACGGTTCGAAATTACACTATATATTTTAAACTGAAAGAATAGAATTTTCAGACAGTAACGTGTAATACGGCCGTCGACAGATCTAGTTACAAACTGGGATGAGGCGGGAAAATATTGCACTGCAGTTCAACCTCCAAATCAGACTGTGTTATTTATATTCATCTATGATTACTTGGAGGTATGCGTCTACCAACATGTTACGTGCAGGGGACAGACGAATTGTAGACTTAAGGGGTCGTCCAACCTAACTTTGGTCAATTTTTTGACATTTTTCCCAATGCCTCAGAAACATATAAGAGAAGTAAGGAAAGACAAATTATATATCAAAATAATGAGTAAAGTGCATAGAAAAGGTACATATAATTTTTTTCAAGAAAAAAAGTGAATTTTATGATTTTGAAGAAGATTAATTTGCAAATGGCATAAGTAACGGACCGGTAAAACCACAAAATAATCGGTAATTCGAAAGCCTTGTCCTCAATATAATGATAACATACTACAGACTCGGAGAAAGCATTTTTTTGACACACACTCTGGTGGGTTTTGACGTTTGAATGTAATAACATCAACACAAATTTTTGATGTTCCGGATGTGGCCATGCTTCAACGATGTTTTTCCGGTCATGTGATTACGATGTGGTTCTTGCAGAAATACTCAATTTGGGCAATCGTAAGAATGCAAAGACGTGATCACGCCCTTTATTTGTTCGAGACAATGTATGAGCGGATTTGCAAACAGGTGACAGCAAGTACTTGAGCTGTTAATGTCATAACTGCAAAATATGGTTCGAAATTCCCTCTCGCGTTTACAGGCCGTCTGAACTTTTTTGTTGACAAAAAATCTGAATTATTGCGCACTAGAAAGACAACATGAACCACTTGTAAAAAAAATAACCGAGTGTATAAAATCGGGACGATACACACAAAATAAGGCAATATTCATAACAAAGTAAGCAGAATGCTTCAGAAATCACTTTTTCACGAAGTATATTCCAAGTGACCTGGAACTATATTGAGCGTGTTAATTTTCCCCTGTCGCTGCGAAGTTATTTACTTCCTAGTAACCATGGAATTTGAAGGCGGGTATGTTTGATGTCTGCAAAGGACCGATTGAAGATGGGTTGAAAATGATGCATTCGTGCTTTTAAATAAGGTGCGCTTGGACGATGCTGAGAATTTAGTTTTTTCTTGCAATCAACCATAGTAATACAAGCGTCGATCAGTGTCTTTTATGATCGTTTTACACTGACAAATGTGACAAATCTCCTTCACCGGAAACCATCCCCCAATTTGCATATCACAATAAACATAACCGCTGTCACGGAGTGTCAGCGTGGCCGTGTGGTCAAAACCGAAACGAATTATCGAATGTACGGTCAATATTAGCTGCAATTGGCTTTTAAATAAATGAAATACACGAAATATTCGCAATTTCTTCATTATTCATGCCGAGTTACTTTTTAACCAAACCACATGCGTTCAGTTTCGTTTGTCGGCATCAAACTGATATTGTTTGTGGTAATTAAATAGTACGAGAAGGCGCAGGAAGCCAAATATTTTCCATCATCTATTATTCAATTCAAATTGATAATTTCTTTTATTTTACTGAAATTATGAACTGATAAGGTGGGTGTGTTGCGATTATTATGCCCCAGACCTGGAAGTTGGAAAATCAAAGGTGCATCTAGGGCCGTGCAGTGGTGACCCTTGTCCTCTTAATCTTAGTCTTACCCATTCATCATTACATGTACGAACATTCCCCCTTGTATCTCAACCATTGCTACTCCAATTTGAAGGATATTTGGTTTTGTGATCAAGCATCATGGGGAAACAATGCCTGTGTAGCTGCTGTAGCATGTTTCTTCCCACATTTTTTCAGAGTTGTGGTACTTTTTCACTCTTTTGAGTTAGAAAATTTTGTTTATAACTAGTTGATTTGTTACAATTTGTTGCAAAGTGCCTGCTAATACCCTCAATTGTATTGCTACAGAATTTTGTTGTGAAGATTTTGTTCCTATTACTTATCAAGCAACAACCTAATGAATATTCTGTATAAAGCCACCAATCTGATGTTTGACACTTTTATCGGAGCTGTTTTGAAGGCTTATGGAACTCGAAATGTTGAATATGGCAGGACTTTTCTATTCACCCATTAATTGATAAATTAAGTGTTATAGTTGGAAGTAAGAAGCATGAAAGGCCCAGAACTAAAACTCTAAAAAGAATGTTTTGCAATGTAACATGATTTTTGCAGATACACTTATTTGGAGGTTTACCTGTCTGATAGTGTTTGGAACATGTGTGGCCAGGATCTTCAAAAAGAAAAAAGAGTTAAACTTTGAGAAAAAAGGCATATGCCTTGAGTGTCGGAGGTAGAGTCATACAAGGAAGAGAGCCCCCCCCCCCCCCCCTTCCCCGAAATTTTTTGTGTCAAATGGAGCTCACTTGTCATCTTTTTGGGATTGCTTTGTGTACTGCGTTCTTGAAAAAAATATGTGAGACCCTCTGGATGTGCCCTTCTGATCTCAATATGTCAATAAGCCTCCTTGGGGAAAGTACATGCAATAATGGTTATGTAAGGTTGATTTGATGTGTTTTGAATAACAATGCACTTTTAAGTACATTAGATGGTTTATTGCAGTGACAGGTTACAGTTACCCTTATTTCTTCTCCAACAGATATCATGAGTGTATTGGTGTTCAAGAGTTAAACAAAGCTAATATACTTATTGATAAACCAGACAAATTTAACAATTTAATCACTATCAAATTGATGCATGGGATAAAAGGGGTTACAGTGCAAGGGGTTTGTATATATATTTATTCAACTACAATGTATGACTTTGCAGTGCATTCTACATAGGAGAATATCATATTTTCTTTCCAAACCATTACAGTAACACATAATCTTGATATTGGGAGACACTCTTTTGTCCTTCCATACTTCTTCTGCTGGACTCCTTCAAGTTGACCTTTGTTGAACTCCCCAAATCAAAACATAAACAAAAGAAAATGTCTGCCTTCAATCAGTGAGCACTCCACTTATAAAATTTGGTCTCAATCTTCATTACTTTCATGAATTAGGAAAAGATTTCTTCGAGTATGTACTTAAATGTTTATAGAATACAGCTGTTATTTTATTTTGAGGTATTTTATTGTAAAAATTTTGTTCTCTTACTTATGCCATAGCAGACTTTCAGGTGGTGCTATTTACACATGGCAGCCGTTCCATGGCAAATTTCAGTTTCCACATGTTCTATGTTTCATTCCAAGCATTTTGGTATATAATTTATTGGGGTTATTCATTTTGGGCCTTTTTTAGACTTGAAAGAAAATTACATGAAATTTGACCAAAGTTAGGTTGGACGTCCCCTTAAAGTTCAACACCCACGTCTGAGTTGAAACTAAACCACAGAAGTGTAGAGAAAAGTTACAGATCAGATCAAAACGTATAAAATCCCAATGGAAAAGCGCTACATTCACAGGGGCCGCAATTATTTATGGTAACAAAATACAGTCGCCACACACTTTATAAACTGATTTGCATGAAAAACGATAATGTTTAGGGTAAAAAATTTCCACCTTCCCGGCACGGACTTGAACCCCGGTCTCCCGCGTGACAGGCGGGGATACTTACCACTATACTACCGAGGATTACCGTAGCGTCCTTCAAACATGCACAGAAAGATCTTATTACCGGTAAGTGTTTAGTTGGATGTGGTTAAAGCCATTTTGGATGCTAGTCTGCGACTGTTTTCGACCAAATAGGAAAACAAAAAAACAACAGAATGGAGGATTGGTGCACGTAAACTAAAAGTAGCCAACAAAGTTCACAAGTCAACGTGTACTTTGTTGCACTCTGTGCTCTAATCTTGTGGTAATTTCATCGTATTCTAAACACGTGTCCATGGAGAAATGTGCCTCTTCCACCCGCGTTCAGCAACTAGAATCAACGAAATTCACTCATTTTGTTTTGAACAGGCATTCCAGCATCAGAAGTCGGAGCTCAATCTCAAGAAAATTCCTCCTCCCCGGCGGGGAATTGAACCCCGGTCTCGCGCGTGACAGGCGGGGATACTTACCACTATACTACCGAGGAACTACAAAACGTTCATTCGATGTACGGTTCGAAATTACACTATATATATATAAAACTGAAAGGATAGAATTTTCAGACAGTAACGTGTGATACGGCCGTCGACAGATCAAGTTTACAAACTGGGATGAGGCGGGAAAATATTGCACTGCAGTTCAACCTCCAAATCAGACTGTGTTATTTATATGCATCTATGATTACTTGGAGGTATACGTCTACCAACATGTTACGTGCAGGGGATAGTCGAATTGTAGGCTTCAAGTTCAACACACCCGTCTGAGTTGAAACTAAACCACAAAAGTGTAGAGAAAAGTTACAGATCAGACCAAAACGTATAAAATCTCAATGGCAAAGCGCTACATTCACAGGGGCCGCAATTATTTATGGTAACAAAATACAGTCGCCACACACTTTATAAACTGATTTGCATGAAAAAGGATAATGTTTAGGGAAAAAAACTGTCCACCTCCCCGGCGGGGAATTGAACCCCGGTCTCCCGCGTGACAGGCGGGGATACTTACCACTATACTACTTAGGATTACCGTAACGTCCTTCAAACATGCACACAAAGATCTTATTACCGGTAAGTGTTTAGTTGGATGTGGTTAAAGATAGTTTGGATGCTTGTCTGCCACTGTTTTCGACCAAATAGGAAAACATTTTGGATGCTAGTCTGCGACAGTATTCGAAACTAAACCACAGAAGTGTAGAGAAAAGTTACAGATCAGACCAAAACGTATAAAATCTCAATGGAAAAGCGCTACATTCCCAGGGGCCGCAAGTATTTATGGTAACAAAATACAGTCGCCACACACTTTATAAACTGAAATGCATGAAAAATGATAATGTTTAGGGTAAAAAATTTCCACCTCCCCGGCGGGGAATTGAACCCCGGTCTTCCGCGTGACAGGCGGGGATACTTTTTTTTTATTAATAAAATCATGAGTTGATATTTTCACAAATATTTACAAATAACACAGAGACGCTTAATTTCACATAAAAATTGAAAACTTTTTTATAAGTCTAAGAGGGTACATGTTCCCAACCCCCGACAGTAAGACCGACGTATTAGTCATACTATCGCATGTACCCTCCCATTATCCCCATAATTCATGAATGTTATGTTTGTGCATGTGTTTTCTTAATTTTTAAATTAATTAACCATAATGAATAAGCTCTATTCTAAATCCGATTTACCCAACCTCTGTGTCTAGATTACAGGTTGACAACTTATGACATCGAATATGTGATCATACACCTGCACCAACAAACAGATGTTTAATCAGATTTATGGATACACGCCTGCAAGAGTGTGAAGCTGTAAGCAAAATAAAAGTAATGATAATCAACGTCTTAACTGCTTCAACATCTCCCACTAACCTCGAATGCCTCCCCCCCCCCCCCCAATAAAAAAAAAAATATATATATATATATAAAAGAAAAGAAAATACTGTCCAGTCGATGTGTTTTCCGCACAACGAGCCAAAATATTGGATATCAAAAGTTTCCAATCCCACCTACCCTCTTAACAACCACCTTATTATCTCCCATATGTCTCTTCGTAAAAAAAGATATTATTCTGACAGTTGACTGACATACTCAACTACATGTTAACGCCTTTAAGACAAAGAATGAAAGCATGTCAACCACAATACTGTTGAGATCAGAATCGCAACAGTGCTGGAAACACCCAATTTTTATGTCATGTGATGTCAATGGCTACAGAATTGTTCAGAATAAAAATTAATTTATTCTTTCTCAGGAAAAGTTTTTCAAACTTATAATATTCACGAGAATCTTTAAAATGTGTGTAGAAATGAAAAACGGTTTTGTTCAGTAAAGTTTCAAAAAATTTGATGAGTGGAATTAGTCTGTTTTCCTTTATAAAGAAGTTCCTTCTCGTGAAAATAGCAGTTCTATAAACTGACAGCACGAAATTTACGAAGAAGATATTAACATTTTCAACATGAGAGGTCATACCAAACAGGAGACTCTGAATAAATAATTCGTCAGTCAGTGGGACTGCGCTAACAAACAAAATATCAATCAGATATCGGCATTTGGTTTGTAGGTCAAGAACGAGCGGACAATTAACAAACATGTGTTTGACTGTTTCTGTTTCTGTGTCACACATTTCACAAGTGTCGACCTCACAGTGGCCAACCAGTTTTTGTTTTTCTTTTGTAAAGATAATGTTATGTGCTATCTTAAAATCGACTTCCCACATGTCTGGAGTTTTTAACATATTTAAATTCCGCCAAATAATATCAAAATCAAGCTTGGGGTAAATGGACGTCCAGAATTTAACTCTAGATGGGATTTCATTGGATTTATCATTTAGAAAGTTATATGCCAATTCTGTAGAAAGATTGTCAGCTGAATGAATTTCACCACCAGTGATGTAGTAAATACTGTGATCTGGTTCACATTCAATTGGGTCATTCACAAATGATTTCCAGGCTACAGGGATCGAATCAAGGATCATGCTGTATTGACTAACTATTGTTTGGGGGTTACACACAATTACTGTATTAATTAATTCACATATCGCTTCTTCAGGTAGAAAACTAGGGATTACTTCGTAAGAAATATCCTTGATTTTCGTAACTCCTGCTTTTATCCATTCTGGAAATGAGAGAAGTTTTGAATCATAAGACATTAGTGGATTACTAAATAAACTCAGTTCTGGTATATCACAATTCGGAATAATAATATCGTTTCTGGCTGATTGAATTTTATCCCATGCAGCAAGAATTTCTTTTACAAATTTTGGTAAATCTCTCAAAAATCGGTTTTCTGGTATTATATAAAAAAAAACCTTTTCTAAATTTAAATTCTTATAGGTTTTAAACCAGTAAGTCATTACAGAAATCCACGGGACGCGACTAGAGTTTAGTCGTTTAACCCACTTCAATCTTAATGCATATTTTTTTTTGTAATATCAGGAATACCTAACCCCCCTTTCTTGGGTTTGAATGTTAAGGTTTCTCTGCAAATCAAGATAGGGAATCCATTCCAAAGAAAATTTGCCAATATGTGTTTTATTTCGTCCTCATACTTCACTGGAATTGGACACACATTTAATATATACCAAATCTTTGATAGAGCCATGGAGTTTAGAATAATTGCCCTGCCATTTAATGTTAAATATCTTTGCTTCCAAAGACTGAGAGTTTTCCTAATTTTTTGAATTAGGGGATTCCAGTTCATTTCGTGGCACATTTTCGTATTGGGACCCACATAAACGCCCAATATTTCAATAATATCTGTTTGGATTCTGAAAGGGCAATTGACAAAATCTGTATTCCTGAATTTTCCCAAGGGTAAAATTTCACATTTTTCTGAATTAATTTTCGCCCCTGAGCCCTGACTATAAATGTCAAGTTTAAATAACAGATTTGAAAAATCGTTTTTATTTTTTAGGAAGATTTCAGCATCATCCGCATGTTGGAACAACGAGGCAGTAGAGTTATCAGGAAGTGTAATGCCCTCAATATCACTAGAATGTTTAATGAGTTAAGCAAAAGGCTCAGCAGAAAGTACATACAGCATTGCTGAGATTGGACAGCCTTGTCTCACAGATCTTTCGATGTCAAAAAACCCAGTTGTGTGCCCATTTATTTTTAAGCAGCTGCATGTCCCATTATAGAGTATTTTAATCCATGAAATGAAATTTGGTCCTAAACCTAATTTTTCTAAAACTTTGAAAAGATAATCATGATTAGCCCTGTTGAAAGCCTTCATCTGGTCCAGTTTTATCAGGGCACCCTCTAAATTTCTATGCTCTATATATTCTATAATACATTTTATACTGAGAACATTTTCACTTATGTCTTTACCAGGAACACAGCAGGTCTGAGTATCTGATACAATGCTTTGTATAACCTGTTTTAATCGGTTAGCCAAAGACTTGGAGATAATTTTATAGTCAATGTTAAGTAAAGTTATGGGTCTCCAGTTTTTTAACTCACTTTTATTAACACGTCTTTTGAAAATAAGAACAACTAACCCCTTTCTCATTGAATTTGGTAATTCTTTACAAACATATGATTTTTTGAAAACTTCAAATAAAACTGGACCCAGAGAATTCCAGAAATGTTTATAGAATTCACACGTTAACCCGTCTAATCCAGGGGATTTACTGTTTGGCATGGAGAATAGGGTTTTTTTCATTTCATCCAAAGCGATAGGCTCATCAGTGAAACTTGAATCATTTGAGTTTAATTTCTTTTCAAGGGAGTTAATTAAAATATCTTGACATTGTGTGTCAACCAGCTCGGATTGATATAATTCATGGTAGTAGTTTTTTGCAGTGTCCAAAATACGGAAAGAATCTTTCATTGTCAGGCCAAATGGGTCCAAAATTTCACGAATTGAATTTGAATCTTGTTTGTCTTTTTCACTTCGAAGGAAAAACGCTGTGTTCTTCTCACCCTCTATGATCGTTTTAACTTTTGACCTGAGTACAGCACCTTTCAATTTTATATTTTCTAGTTGATCCAATTCATTTTCAATCATTTGGATTTTCTCATTAATAAATGGTAAATTCCCCAATCGATAGGCCCTAGCACACTCATTTCGCAACTGATTTCTAAGATTATTTTCTGTCTCGAATCTATCTCTGCTGAGACGAGTCGCAAACATAATAGAATATTTCTTAATTTTAAATTTTAAATTACCCCACCATGTCAGCAACTCATCCCTGTAAAGGAAACACAATTTTTTTTTTTTCGATAAGTTTATTCACTTGTTCAATGAAGTTTATATTAGTTAACAACTGATTATTAAATATCCATACCCCGGGTCCTCTTTCAATTCTATCCAAGTTGTATTTAGATACAATTAAACTATGGTCACTCAGTGTGGTAGTTTGCATGTAACAATACTGGTTCAAGACAGTTAAATTAGTGGAACTGATTACAAAGTCTATTCGACTTTGTTGTATAGTTTTGTTGCAAAATCTATGCCATGAAAACTGCACTTTATCAGGGTTATTATGTCTCCAAAGCTCTGTGAGACCATTATTGTGTATAATGGCCTCAGGAGCTCTGGTGGCATTATTCCGAATATAATTCTTGGAGTCTAAAGGGCCCAGATAGGTATTGAAATCACCCATCATTATTACATTTTCCAAACTTTTTAATTTTTGTTCCACGTTTGGAAAAAAAAAACTAGCCTATCTTTCAAATTATTTGGTGCATACACAGATATAATATTATAAAATATTTCCTCTAATTTTATCTTTAATATTAATAATCTCCCTTCATTGCATCTATATATATTAATAACAGAGGCCCCTAACTGTTTAGAGAGTAAAACTGCCACCCCACAGGAGGTGCTACTTATGATGTTTGAAATTATTTTTCCTCCCCAGATGTTTTCAAATTTTTTAACTAAATCTTGATCAAAGTGCACCTCCTGTAGGCTGACAATATCACATCGTTTTTCCTTGAGCAGACAAGAAAGTTTTTTGAACTTATCTGCATCTCTCAACCCATTAGTATTAAGGTTACATAATATTGCCATTATGACAATAATTGAACAAAATGGGAAATACATGGTTTTGATAGATTCTAAAAAACACTAGTTAGATTTATGTAGTGTTCTCGATTATTTTGCATTCTCTAAATTTGGCACAAAGCGCATTTTGGACCTCCTTTTCACACATGTAGGGTCAACATCTATGCCATCCTCCTTGGGATGTGATATTTCATCTGCACAATCAATATTTGCAGATATCTCCACATCACAAGAAATCGGGTCTACATCATCATCTGCCAAATTTACAACTGAGTGTTCCTCAGAACCTCCCACAATCTGTGTATCAGGATCAACAATTTGTTTCAAATCTTGACTAGAATTTTCATTTGATAATAAATCACTTACACCCTCTTCAGCTCTGTTATTTTCATCACATTTTAAGGCACATTTGTGTGGATCTTCTGAAATATTTACCTGTGAAGAACCCCGCACTGAATCATTGAACATTGAACATGAACAATCAGAGAATTTCAAACATTTATCACACAGTTGATCAAAGTATGGGTGCTGACCCACTTCAATCTCATTTGTTTTTTCGATTGTACATTCACAAAATTTCAATATTTTCAACAGTTTTCACATTTGGGTTCCGTGCAAAATCTCTCCATATGTCCTTTCTGATGACACTTGAAGCAAAAGATTTCAGGACAGTTTTTCAAAATACGTTGGTCACTGAGGCATTTTGAGCACACTTTCACCTGGTTATTATGTAATACACGAAAATAAGCTGATCCATCCACCGTATTAAACCGCATACTATAAGGCAAGGACTTTATTTGTGGGGGAAATTTCACCTTCACATATCTCGTACCATCCGCCACATCTGTCCCAGGATAAAACCTCCTCTGTACTGATAACAATGTTTCAATGCCTAACCCACTTAATTTAGAAATAATATCAGTGTCTTCAATATAATTTGGTAAATGCAAAAATGACACAACAACAGTTTCTGAAAAAAATATTTTAGCATTATGGCTTGGCTTTTTCTCTCTCAAATTATCAACTAACAGTTCAGCTGAACATCTGTCTACTAGAGTTATATCAAACGAATCACCACACACCGGGACGCAGGCTAAAATTGCATTCTTTCCACAAGATTTATTCACTAAATTCAGTATTTCTGGTACTTTTGTTTTCTGATTGTCACCTACTAATATTCGAACGGTACAGTCCTTCTTGTACACAGCTGATTTCAAAATACTCTTTGAATTCAAAGGAGACTGTGAGCTATGAGGAGCTGCTGCATTTTTCTCTTTGTCAACAATGGTAATCGTAGTCGCCATATTGCCTTCTCCTAATCGTCGAAACTTCGACCACCAATTCAATCACAACCTTATCCCTTAATTAGGGGATAATATGAACGTGAAAGTTACTAAATCACAATCTATATGTTTTTTATAAACACCTCCAATCAGACATTTCACTAAATAAAGTATAACTTTGTAAAAGAAGTGATATTTGATTGTCATGAAATTCAAGCATCCACACAGCTCTGCTTGACCTCTGACCCGCAGGGTAAAAAATTTCCACCCCCGGCGGGGAATTGAACCCCGGTCTCCCGCGCGACAAGCGGGATACTTACCACTATACTACCGAGGAACGGCAAAACGTTCATTCGATGTACGGTTCGAAATTACACTATATATATAAAATTGAAAGGATAGAATTTTCAGACAGTAACGTGTAATACGGTCGTCGACAGATCTAGTTTACAAACTGGGATGAGGCGGGAAAATATTGCACTGCAGTTCAACCTCCAAATCAGACTGTGTTATTTATATGCATCTATGATTACTTGGAGGTATACGTCTACCAACATGTTACGTGCAGGGGACAGACGAATTGTAGGCTTCAAGTTCAACACACACGTCTGAGTTGAAACTAAACCACAGAAGTGTAGAGAAAAGTTACAGATCAGACCAAAACGTATAAAATCGCAATGGAAAAGCGCAACATTCACAGGGAAAATACAGTCGCCACACACTTTATAAACTGATTTGCATGAAAAACGATAATGTTTAGGGTAAAAAATTTCCACCTCCCCGGCCGGGAATTGAACCCCGGCCTCCCGCGTGACAGGCAGGGATACTTACCACTATACTACCGAGGATTACCGTAGCGTCCTTTAAACATGCACAGAAAGATCTTATTACCGGTAAGTGTTTAGTTGGATGTGGTTAAAGCCATTTTGGATGCTAGTCTGCGACAATTTTCGACCAAATAGGGAAACAAAAAACCAACAGAATGGAGAATTGGTGCATATAATCTAAAAGTAGCCAACAAAGTTCACAAGTCAACGTGTCTGAATCTGAATCTGAATTGGTTTACTGTGTAGCCCGCGGTGACGCGTATGTTGACACAGGGAAGGAGGCATGGTGTTATTAATTGCGCTCTGCGTCCTTCACACAAATTGTCTCAATGGCTGTCTGGCTACTGGCATTCCAGTCCACAATTGTACGTGGAAAAAGGAGTTTCTGAATTCTTCTGTTGATGTTCTGTATACAGCCAGTTTTGTGTTGTTGTTGCTCTTTGTCCGAGATGGACCCTTTTGGATGAAGCGCTCTTTGGTATTGCGTCGCAACCAGAGATGATGTTCTGGAGTGTTTGGATGCGTTTGTTCTTCCGGCGCTCTTCCAGGGACGGCCAGTTGAGGGAGCGGAGCAGATCACTTACGCTGCTATCTCTGCGATAGTCATTGCAGACAAAGCGTGCGGCACGTCTTTGGGTCATCTCCAATTTCTGTATGTCTTTCTTTTTATAAGGATCCCACACTATGCAGCCATATTCTAGTTTCGAGCGGACCAGTGATTTGTAAGCCGTTTCTTTCAGGCTTTTTGGTGCATGTTTCAAGTTTCGTTTGATGAATCCCAGTGTACTGTTTGCTTTGGAGTTGGTCTTATTTATGTGGGTGTCCCACTTTAGATCATTTGAAAATGTCATACCCAGATAGGGTTTTGTTGTACTTTGTTGCACACTGTGCTCTAATCTTGGGATAATTTCATCGTATTCTAAACACGTTTCCATGGAGAAATGTACCTTTTCCACCCGCGTTCAGCAACTAGAATCAACGAAATTCACTCATTTTGTTTTGAACAGGCATTCCAGCATCAGAAGTCGGAGCTCAATCTCAAGAAAATGGGTTATGGACTATTCGATGAAAGACATATTCGACGAATTTTTTTTAGGACAATTCGACGAAATTTTGGACGCTTCGACGAAACTTCTGAACAAATTCGATGAAACTTTGGACGATTCGACGAAACTTTGGACGATTCGACGAAACTTTGGACAGTTCGACGATAAAAAAGTACAAGTTCGACGAAAACTTTTTATTTCCCCAAGCGGATTAAAAGAAGTTATTTTTACAACATACCCCACCCAATATAACGTTGAGTAGAGACTAGAGTATGTTGTGAGATAGCGTCTTTTATCTCGGAACCTATTGGGTGGAGGCAAGAGTGTGAGTGCATGAACAGCCGAGAATTTTTCTCGTAAATTACACCGAATTAAGGTGTCATAGCCTATATTTATGAGACGCTCACACTTAAGGCGCCAATTATAGGATTATCGGGGTGTCAAAAATAAAAACAATTAATGAATGGATGGATCATCCCAAGGAAGTTGACTGAAAAATAACAGACAATGAATGGGTACCAATGTTTTTATTTTAATTATAATATAAAACTTATCTTATGTTAACAATAGCGCATCATTCAAAGGAAATAGCGCACCATTCATCGTCATCATTACACATTCGCACCTCTGATTTCAGAGAGCGAACATCCAATCATGGAAATACCGGATAGATTGTTGAAGACTATTACAGCCTTAGGGGTCTCTCGACCTATCACCTGGACTGTCCAGGAGATAGGAACGAGAGTCCACCTGTCTATGGAATTCCTAGTTGAAGAAGAGAAAATATCACCGCCCTCCTCGGGGAGAGGTAGTACCTTTGTTGAGAGGACCTCCTCTCGCACTGGTCCTCATCCGAAGAGAGAAGAAGGCCCTGAAAAGAGAAAGAGAAGAAAGAAGAGCCCGTCCACCAAGCGGAGGGATTCCCGACGCTTGGAGGCATTCTTGGAGATGAAGAAAGAGAAAGGTGAGGAAAAGAAAGAGCCAGATGCGGTCACCACTTCCCCTCCCACTCCCACAGACAGCCCCATCCAAATGCCGGCTTCCCAGTCGGTATTGTCGGATGTGGAAGAGTCTGTGGAGACTGAGGTGGAAATGGAAGCTGCCCTCTCGCCTCTTCCTGATCCCCACTCGCCTCTTCCTTCTAAACCAGAATGCCAGAACGCGGACGACAGGATATGGAACATCTTACGGGAACATCAAATACAAGGGGACCTTCACAGGCAAGAGATGGACAGGAAATACTAAGTATTCCTCCAACAAGTCGAAGAAGCCAAAAAACTAATAGACGCCAGAAACCTACAACAACAAAAGACTCAGCAATCACCCACAACCACTCCAGACTCGGCTAGGACCAGACCCTACAAAACTCAGCAACCACCATCAGGCAGCCCACCAACAACACCAACTACCACTGTCTCTCCTTCCAAACCTCCACCTCTGAAAAAGAAGCAGAAAAGACACAAGCGCCGCTAACAACCCACAACTTCTCCTCCTTTACCACGGTCTGACACTTCAAAATTCTACAGCTAATGAGGGTCGAAAGGGGCTTGCGCCCCAAATCGTCCTTGCGCGCCTTCAGCGCGCGAAACCATTTGATTCGGGCAATAGCGCACAGAATAAAGACCATAATGGAGAAGAAACGTAAATGAACAAACGTTTGAACAACTTGCCCAACAGAATTATGGCTGCAAGTTTCACTTAACTCTTTATCTTACAAAACCGGGAAAAATGTCAGTGGAAATGGCTAAACAAGCCGATTTTAATGATAAACATTTTAGCATGGATTCATAGATCCCCTCCCCCCCCCCCCCCCCCCCCCCCACACACACACACACGCACACACACACAATTCTGTTGGGAGAAGTTTTTAGTACAATTACAATTTACTGCAACTGCAACATAATAATTTTAAAGTACAAAATTTATTTTTCTTTTTCTTTTGGACCATGTATCAATGACATGGATGCTATGAATTCCTTCGTTGTTATCCCAAGAGTATTTGAGCTTTTCAAATAATGTTTGTATGCTGAACTTAATTTTTGATGTCTTTGAAGCAACTCTTCAGAAACCAGCTGTGCTTGTGTCGGGATTTAATTATTTATTGGTGTTTAAGGTCACATAGTTATGCACAATGGCTAATCATGACCGTGACAGTTTTACGGGTGGAGGAAGCCGGAGTACCCGGAGAGAACCACCGAGCAACGGCGAGCAACTGTCAGCTCCCCAACATACTAACTCCACACAAGCAGGGTGACCATTGGTTGAAGACAAGTGCACCATCGACGTGCAGTACGCCTTAGTACACAACGCCACCGTGCCCCCACGCGGGCAATGGAGATGATGTGTCTTGCCCAAGGACACAACGCGGTTGCCGCAGGTGGGATTCGAACCGAGGACCTCTACCTACTGAGCCACCGCGCCCCCCTTGTGTCGAGATCAACCCGTAGTACGTAATCTCTGTGCCACATCGTATGTGGTTCCATCCCCGGCATTTATCGCAAGCAACTGCAATACTTTTGGCACTAACCACTTTGTTGCATGTTAGACAATCGGCATCACCGATGTCGGTTTCCATGTTTGAATGCTGTCGATGATGAATGAATGAAAGGTTTAAGCGCGCCGATGATGATGAATGAAAGGTTTTAGCGCGCCAAAGGCGCGCAGGGACGATTTGGGATTTACAAATCCCTTGCGACCTGGTTAACCTTATTTTATTTCACTTGGATCACACAGGCCTAGCTTTCCTGTTGCCTCAAATGGGGTCTGAGGGGGGTACGCGGTTAGAATTTCCGGCAGTTTTCGTTGGAGTGATAGATTGTCAATAATCAATCCCTCAACGCCATTAAGACTACTAGAGAGTGGGCTCTATTCGGTTCCAGCTTGGCGATGGTAGAGGTTTGAGTCCCGTTGAATGAATGAAAGGTTTTAGCGCACCGAAGGCGCGCAGGGACGATGTGGGATTTACAAATCCCTTGCGACCGGGTTGGCCTTACTTTTTGAGTCCCGATAATCAAATTTTCAGAAATATATACTATTTGGAAAATGGTTATCAAAACATATCTCATGCGGTAAAATGTTTGTCGGCGACATCAACAATACCAACACCAAGCTATATGGACATCTAAGTAAACAAGCAGATGTTTCGGTTGTTCTTCAAAGAGCGGTTTAACAAAAGGCAAGAAACAAATAGCGTGGTCAATTGTGTCTTTAATATCATTTTTAAAAATATATTCGTCGAATTGACCATTTTAAAAAAGTTTCGTCGAAATTGTCTTCCGTCGAATTTGTCTTTCGTCGAATGGTCCAGATCCCAAGAAAATTCCTCTTCCCCGGCGGGGAATTGAACCCCGGTCTCCGGCGGGGATACTTACCACTATACAAACGAGGAACTGCAAAACGTTCATTCGATGTACGGTTCGAAATTACACTATATATATAAAACTGAAAGGATAGAATTTTCAGACAGTAACGTGTAATACGGCCGTCGACAGATCTAGTTTACAAACTAGGATGAGGCGGGGAAATATTGCACTGCAGTTCAACCTCCAAATCAGACTGTGTTATTTATATGCATCTATGATTACTTGGAGGCATACGTCTACCAACATGTTACGTGCAGGGGACAGACGAATTGTAGGCTTCAAGTTCAACACACACGTCTGAGTTGAAACTAAACCACAGAAGTGTAGAGAAACGTTACAGATCAGACCAAAACGTATAAAATCGCAATGGAAACGCGCTACATTCACAGGGGCCGCAATTATTTATGGTAACAAAATACAGTCGCCACACTCCTTATAAACTGATTTGCATGAAAAACGATAATGTTTAGGGTAAAAAATTTCCACCTCCCCGGCGGGGAATTGAACCCCGGTCTCCCGCGTGACAGGCTAGGATACTTACCACTATACTACCGAGGATTACCGTAGCGTCCTTCAAACATGCACAGAAAGATCTTATTACCGATAAGTGTTTAGTTGGATGTGGTTAAAGCCATTTTGGATGCTAGTCTGCGACAGTTTTCGACCAAATAGGAAAACAAAAAACCAACAGAATGGAGGATTGGTGCACGTAAACTAAAAGTAGCCAACAAAGTTCACAAGTCAACGTGTACTTTGTTGCACTCTGTGCTCTAATCTTGTGGTAATTTCATCGTATTCTAAACACGTTTCCATGGAGAAATGTGCCTTTTCCACCCGCGTTCAGCAACTAGAATCAACGAAATTCACTCATTTTGTTTTGAACAGGCATTCCAGCATCAGAAGTCGGAGCTCAATCTCAAGAAAATTCCTCCTCTCCGGCGGGGAATTGAACCCCGGTCTCCCGCGTGACAGGCGGGGATGCTTACCAATATACTACCGAGGAACGGCAAAACGTTCATTCGATGTACGGTTCGAAATTACACTATATATATAAAACTGAAAGGATAGAATTTTCAGACAGTAACGTGTAATACGGCCGTCGACAGATCTAGTTTACAAACTGGGATGAGGCGGGAAAATATTGCACTGCAGTTCAACCTCCAAATCAGACTGTGTTATTTATATGCATCTATGATTACTTGGAGGTATACGTCTACCAACATGTTACGTGCAGGGGACAGACGAATTGTAGGCTTCAAGTTCAACACACACGTCTGAGTTGAAACTAAACCACAGAAGTGTAGAGAAAAGTTACAGATCAGACCAAAACGTATAAAATCGCAATGGAAAAGTGCAACATTCACAGGGAAAATACAGTCGCCACACACTTTATAAACTGATTTGCATGAAAAACGATAATGTTTAGGGTAAAAAATTTCCACCTCCCCGGCGGGGAATTGAACCCCGATCTCCCGCGTGACAGGCGGAGATACTTACCACTATACTACCGAGGATTACCGTAACCTTCTTCAAACATGCACAGAAAGATCTTATTACCGGTAAGTGTTTAGTTGGATGTGGTTAAAGCCATTTTGGATGCTAGTCTGCGACAGTTTTCGACCAAATAGGAAAACAAAAAACCAACAGAATGGAGAATTGGTGCACGTAAACTAAAAGTAGCCAACAAAGTTCACAAGTCAACGTGTACTTTGTGCACTCTGTGCTCTAATCTTGTGATAGTTTCATCGTATTCTAAACACGTTTCCATGGAGAAATGTGCCTTTTCCACCCGCGTTCAGCAACTAGAATCAACGAAATTCACTCATTTTGTTTTGAACAGGCATTCCAGCATCAGAAGTCGGAGCTCAATCTCGAAAAGTCCTCCTCCCCGGCGGGGAATTGAACCCCGGTCTCCCGCGTGACAGGCGGGGATTTTTTTTTTTTTTTTTTTTTATTCATAAAAAACAGGTAATTTTTACAATAAAACTTTTTGCAATACATAATTATATGTAATAATAAATAAATATATGATCTGTACTGACAAATGATCATCTATCGCTACACACATTCACACCCTGGCACATGTACCCAACCCCTTGATTGTGAAACCGACGTGTAGATTTCACAACCAGTAAACCCCTCCCTATGCCAACCTTATATAAATGTGTTAAAATGCCAATGGTCAAAAAAAAAAGAAAAAAAAAAGAAGAAATCCCTTGTATAATTTAGGAATTAATATGGACAGAATCACCCTCTGCATACATCAATGAGTTATTTCTTAAAAACAAATCCTCAAATCTCCATCTTTTATTCAACAAATCAAAGTAGCGTTTAATGTAAGTCATTTGGTTCAGAAGAATTGCAAAAAATAACTTGTTAGGGTGAATGATCTTTTGTTCAGATATGTAAAGGTTCCGTCTCTGGAATATTGCTAACCTATAAGAACTGAGAACAATATTAATAATTTTAGAATTAATCCCCCTTTTCGAATTAGGACCATTTCCAAATAATAAAAGTTGTTTGAAATCATCATCCAACAATCCATCTGTATGACTAAAAAGAATATCTAGAAACTTACGACAGAGTAATATCAAATCACTTAACAAGGGACATTCGAGGAACGAAATGTCGAAGGTCTTCTGAATCATTTTTACACAAATCACAGATGGAATCATCAACCAGTGAACATTTTGCTAGAATGGACTTAGTAAAAACAACATTATGAACAATTTTGAAGTCCAGGTCCACCATATCAGGTGACTTCCATTTACAGTGAACTGCCTTCCAAATAGTTTCAAAATTGCAGTCAAAATTTGATTTACTCCAATGTAATAAGCAGGTAGGATTCTCTGAGTGCTTTTGCAATAATAGTTTATAAGCATGAGAAGTAGACAAATTTTCAATTGGTAGTTGAACATCATCCACATTCTGGAAAGAAAACTCTCTTCCAGGATTAATTGGAAGACAAATTTGCTTATCGCTTATTGCCTGGACACAGCCCAAAAAGTGCCTAACACTAGATTTCAGAATCTCATAATGTCGAACTATGGTATCCACTGGAATGGATGAGTTAGTGGAGTGAATTATTTCAACAACTGCATCATCTGGTAGAAACCCTGGACCAACTTCATAGAATACATCTTTGACTTTAGTTAACCCTGCTTGTACAAACTCATGGAAAAATAATGGAGATTTGGAATAAAAGATATCAGGATTGTCAAATAAGCATTGTTCACTTGGATGAATATTATGGTCAAAATCTACTTTTCTAGATTCCTTTATTAAACTCCAGCAAAGCAAAACCTCACCATAAAATTCATCCAAAGCCCTGATAAATTTCACTTCGAGAATTAAATTGAAAATTCCAATGCCCAAATTTAACCCCTTATATGTAGACACATGAAATTTGAAAAAATATGTCCAGGGAAAGTGACTTGTCTCTAATTTTTTAATCCATTTAGCTCTTAATGCTAACATCTTAAGCCAAATATCAGGAATATTTAACCCACCTTCATAGAAAGGCTTTATTATAGACTTGTATTTGATTAACACTTTTCCTCTATTCCACAGGAATGACAATATCTTTTCTTTCAAAGTTACTAAAAACCTGTTCGGAATGGATACAATATTCAATGTATACCAAATCTTTGAAAGGAGTAATGAATGAATAACCACAGCTTTACCCTTAGTAGTCAAGTTTCTCTGATACCATAAGTTAAGAATCATTACAATGCTTTCAATTTTAGGTTCCCAATTCAAAGTATTGCACAGATCCTTATTTGGGCCAAGATATATACCTAGTATTTGAAAGCAATCCTGAACCCGTCGCAAAGGAATGTCATCAAATTTATTAAATTTAAATTTGCCAATAGGAAGAAATTCAGATTTTTCTAGATTGACAACAGAGCCAGAGCCCTGGGAATAACACTTCAGGATATTACATGTTTCCTTGATGGAGTGTTCATCAGAAAGAGTTAATTCAGTATCATCTGCATGTTGAAATATTTTGGAATCAATATCGGAATTTGGAATTCTTATCCCTCTAATAATTGGACTTTTTCTGATAAGATTAGCTAAAGGCTCAGAAGATAAAACATACAGCAATGCCGAGAGTGGACACCCTTGCCTTACAGATCTCTTAATTGAAAATAAATTAGAAAGATGACCATTAATTTTGATGCATGTTTGTGCTTCAGTATATAATTCTTTTACCCAAGTAATAAAGTTAACACCAAAACCAAATTTTTCTAAAGTGTGAAAGAGATAATCATGGGATACTCTGTCAAAAGCTTTTGACTGGTCAAGTTTAACTATAAACCCTTCTAAATTATAATTCTCAACATAGTTTATGATGTCCCTGATACTGGCTACACTTTCACTCAAATCTCTGCCAGGTATACAGCAAGTTTGAGTTACAGATACAATTGATCCAATAACCTGTTTTAATCTATTAGCAAGTACTTTAGCTAAAATCTTATAGTCAACAGGTAGTAAACTAATTGGCCTATAAGAGTTTAGTTGATCTTTATTACCATTTTTTTTATAAACCAGTGTAATTACACCCTTTTTCATTGATCTGGATAACTCTCCACTTTTAAAACATTCTTGAAATAATTTTAATAAAATACATTTCAGGTCATCCCAAAAAAACACATAAAATTCTCTAGTGAGACCGTCAAGGCCTGGAGATTTTCCACTCTGCATAGAAAAAAGTGCTGACTTAATTTCATCAATACAAATTTCCTCCTCACAGAATGTCTTTGCATCATCTGAAATGAAATTTTCTATTGATGAAATCAAGACTTTCTCACTTTCTTTATCAATATCCACATTTTGATACAATTTCTCAAAATAAAGTTTAGCTTCATTAATAATTGAAAATGTGTCAGACACCGCAACTCCTCGCTCAGTTCTTAACTCAGAAATACCGTTAAAACACTGTCTGTATTTCTCTAGATGCAGAAAATAGGCTGTGCAACTATCGGACTCAAGAGCCCAGTGGGCTTTCAATCTCAAAATTGCCCCTTTACATTCATGATTTTCAATAGTTGCAAGTTTACTTTTCAAAGTAAATACAAGATCAGCATCCGGACTAGCTTTACTTAAAACATTGGTTAATTCTTTTTGGGTTCCAAGTTTGTCTGCTTTAATATTTTTATTAATTTTAGCTGCAGGAAAAATACTTAGTTTTTTAATTTTCCACTTTAAATTGTCCCACCACACAGGAAGCTCACTATGATACAAAGGGCCATCTAAGTTTTCCAAAATAAGATTTTTTATAGCCAATACATAATCAGAATTTGATAAAATAGAATTATTAAAAATCCAAATTCCAGGTCCTCTCTCAACTGAACCCAAATTGCAGATTGTAATAACAAGACTGTGATCACTGAAACTACAGTTTTTCGTACAACAAAACTTAATTAATTGAAGCAGCTCAATAGAACAGAATGAAAAATCAATCCTACTTCTTTGCACATAGCCTGAATTAATTCTATACCAAGAAAATTGCTTTTTGTCAGGATTAAAATACCGCCACATGTCCTGTAAATTAAGACAGTGTAGGAGATCAATAACTGAGTGGGCTGAAAAATCACTTCTGCCTGAATGTCTATCAAGGGAGCTAATTGCAGTATTAAAAGTTCCATTCAACAAAATATTATTTTTCTGTGACAATGCATTCTTTATAATGTTTAAAATTCAGTTTTAAGCTTATCAGCATGAGGTGCATATGCTGAACATACCGTGTAAATTTGATCATTGATAGAAAGATCAACCGAAATAAATCTACCATTTCTGTCTTTGAAAACACTAGTCTTGCAAATATTATCAGTAAATTTCTTGGAAATGAAAATTGCTACTCCCCTGGAAACCCCATCAAAATTATTGTGTATAATTTCTCCCTCCCACATATGGCCAAACCCGGCAATAAATTTTTCACCCCAAAAGGTTTCCTGAACACACAAAATATCAATGTGCTCATTGTGACAATAATTAATAATGTTTTGAAATTTGTTAACACTTTTCAAGCCATTAACATTTAGGGAACCAATTAAAACTATACTAATAAAAATCTTAAGCACAAGAATCAAATATAAGACCATAAAAATATCTAAGATTACTTGGATTTAGAAGGGTCATTAGTATTTTTCACCCTCGGGCATTTAACTTTTTCTGAATTTTTACTAGATTCCATATTCCTCCTTTTCATAAAAGTATCATGCCTCCTGATGTGGAAGAAGGACCCATCATTTTCTACATCTTTATCAGCAATTACGTTATGTGTATTTGAAACAGAAACCAATGTTGAGCTACTTTGTTCTGTTTTTTCCTCAAAATCGCCCATTTCACCCCCTTCATCAAATTCTGCTTCCATTTCATCTGAAACAGAAGAATCATTATTATCACAGTCTTCATTATTATAACAAGAATCTTTAATCTTTGAATTATCACCTGAAAACCCTAAGCTACCATCAAGAATAAATGCTGGAATTTTCTCATTTAGATATTTCTCTCTAAGAATTTCAGATTCCTCTATATTGCACCAGGTCTCATTTCCTTCACTATCAATTTGACCGATACAATGTTCATATTCTCTCAAAGAAAGATCAGTAGATGAAGTCTTTGGCTGAATGTCAGGTTGGACAGTAGGTTTAGTAGTAGGAGGACCTGAAGGATTAGAATCCGGATTACCAACTTTCTCTACTGAGCACTTACATGATTCACTGTTACACCTATTACACAGTTTTGAACTTAAACAATTTCTAGCGAAGTGACCCTGATGTTTGCAAAGATGGCAAATAATTTGTGGACAATCCTTGAATAAATGCTTATCTGATAAACATTTAGAACATAACTTAACCTGGTTGTCATGCAACACTCTAAAATAAGACATGCCAGAAGCTGTTTGAAACTAAATCGAGTACGGTAGCGATTTCACACCCTCTGGAAATTTGACTCTCATATATCGAGTGCCATCTGCAACAGAAGTTTCAGGATAAGTTCTCCTATGCACTGGGGAAACTACTTTAACATGGAAGTCATTTGTAAGTTTGTCAATAATCTCATTATCTGTAATATATGCTGGTAAGTGTAAAATTGAAACCACAATTGTCATAGAAAAAACTTTGCTGCATTCATATTTCTTATTGTCAATCGTCAGACCATCACACAACAATTGAGCTGTCTCTGAATCAGAAACCGTTACTTCATACAAGTCTCCTCCAACAGGCACACATGCCAAAATAGAATCTTTTCCATATATGTCTATAATAGATATAATTACTTTCACAGCTTTTAGTTTCGAATTGTCAATCACATTTATCCAAAGACTATTTTCTTTCAAAGGATTTGCATGCATTTTAACATTTCCATCTTTGGACGCTCTTTTCTGGCTCAGCTGTACAGTTGTTACGGGTGTCGCCATGACAGTTCACTGTTTACCACAGAAATCTTCACCTTCTACTCAAAATACCCCGACTTAACGGGGGATCATTGGATCAAAGCAGTTCAAAATATTCCTTACAAACAGATAAATATATACACGTGAAGGTAATCCAAAAAAGGAAATGAAAAAAGCGAAAAAGAGACTTAAATGCAGGAGCTGCAACAAAAACATCCATTCAGCTCACACATCGCGCATGCGTCCTCACACAGGCGGGGATACTTACCACTATACTACCGAGGAACTGCAAAACGTTCATTCGATGTACGGTTCGAAATTACACTATATATAAAAAACTGAAAGGATAGAATTTTCAGACAGTAACGTGTAATACGGCCGTCGACAGATCTAGTTTACAAACTGGGATGAGGCGGGAAAATATTGCACTGCAGTTCAACCTCCAAATCAGACTGTGTTATTTATATGCATCTATGATTACTTGGAGGCATACGTCTACCAACATGTTACGTGCAGGGGACAGACGAATTGTAGGCTTCAAGTTCAACACCCACGTCTGAGTTCAAACTAAACCACAGAAGTGTAGAGAAAAGTTACAGATCAGACGAAAACGTATAAAATCGCAATGGAAAAGCGCTACATTCACAGGGGCCGCAATTATTTATGGTAACCAAATACAGTCGGCACACACTTTGTAAACTGATTTGCATGAAAAACGATAATGTTTAGGGTAAAAAATTTCCACCTCCCCGGCGGGGAATTGAACCCCGGTCTCCCGCGTGACAGGCGGGGATACTTACCACTATACTACCGAGGATTACCGTAGCGTTCTTCAAACATGCACAGAAAGATCTTATTACCGGTAAGTGTTTAGTTGGATGTGGTTAAAGCCATTTTGGATGCCTGTCTGCGACTGTTTTCGACCAAATAGGAAAACAAAAAACCAACAGAATGGAGGATTGGTGCACGTAAATTCTAAAAGTAGCCAACAAAGTTCACAAGTCAACGTGTACTTTGTTGCACTCTGTGCTCTAATCTTGTGGTAATTTCATCGTATTCTAAACACGTTTCCATGGAGAAATGTGCCTTTTCCACCCGCGTTCAGCAACTAGAATCAACGAAATTCACTCATTTTTTTTTTTGAACAGGCATTCCAGCATGAGAAGTCGGAGCTCAATCTCAAGAAAATTCCTCCTCCCCGGCGGGGAATTGAACCCCGGTCTCCCGCGTGACAGGCGGGGATACTTACCACTATACTACCGAGGACCTGCAAAACGTTCATTCGATGTACGGTTCGAAATTAAACTATATATATAAAACTGAAAGGATAGAATTTTCAGACAGTAACGTGTAATACGGCCGTCGACAGATCAAGTTTACAAACTAGGATGAGGCGGGAAAATATTGCACTGCCGTTCAACCTCCAAATCAGACTGTGGTTTTTTTTTTTTTTTTTTTTATTCATAAAAAACAGGTAATTCTACAATAAAACTGTGTACATAATATAAAGATATGATCCACTCTGACAAAATGATCATCTTACACACCCCAAGCTCACACTGGCACATGTACCCAACCCCTTGACTGTAAGACCGACGTGTAAGTTTTACAGTCAACTTAACCTTCCATATCCCAATGCTACTCAAGTTAAAGCAATTAGTTACAAAAATAGAGTTTCAAAGAAATTGAATCAGTTATGTCCCTATGTTTAAAAGAACTGTGTCACTAGACAGGTAAACAAGTGAATTGTTGTACAAAATATTTTTTTCAAACTTTGACATTCGAGAATTTTGTTCACAATTTTCTTTCAAGTACTTTAGGTGAGTAGTAAACAATAATTTCCAAAGGTTTTCAACCCCAATTAGTTTTTGATTTTTTATAAAAAAATACCTTCGACGAAAAATTGCTAATCTAAATGAGCTCAGTAAAAGATTTAAGAAAACACAGTTGACATTTTTTCTGTTCTCAAAGCATCCAAACAACAAGAAAAGTTCAAATGTATTATCAGTAACACCTTGTGGATGTTTAACAAATAAAATATCAACCAGACGTCTACAAGTTTTTTTGAAATTCTGCAGAAGTGGACAATCGACAAATATATGTTTCGTGTTTCCAACATTAACCTTACACAAGAGACATTTATCAGATAACTGTTTCTTAGCTAAGAATTGCTTTCTTATAGTGTAAATAATATTATGGTAAATTTTGAAGTCCAGGTCAATCATGTCAGAGGACTTTGTCCAGTTACCTAAATAAGACCATTTCAATGAAAAAGAGAGGTGAGAAAATTGTTGGCACCAAAATAATTCACCAGTCGGAGTCTCAAAGTTTGACTTTCTAAACACTTCATATGCAGATTTTGTTGATAGGTATTCAACATCCAAAGTTTCACCAAGAACATTAACGAAGTTAAGGCTAACTTCTTCACCATAACTCTTTTGAGAAAATTGAAATATATCTGAATTAGAATTATCATTAATTATGTTTTTCCAAGTTTTACTAATGCTGTCCAGCAACAAATTTATTTGTTCTTCAACTTGCGTACAAGAACAGTTTGGATTACCACATACAAGTTCATGAATCGCAATTGAAGGTAAAAATCCAGGAACTACTTCATAACAAATATCTTTAATCTTTGTAATACCAGCTTGAACAAAATTCTTAAAAAACAGAGATTTCCCCTTATAAGTTATATTGGGATTATCAAATAGTGAATGGAACTTGATATTAAGGTCATGACTTAATGACTCATGAAAATTGCATACCAATTTGTACCAGGCTAATAGAATTTCACTGTAAAAAGTAGGTAAAGTGGACATATCACTACCCTCAATCTTAATGAAAAAAATACTGTCATCTAAACCAAGATCTTTGTACTTTTTAAAATAATAAACCATAAAATTGGTCCAAGGAAAACAACTAGAATATTTTTTCCTGATCCATTTACAACGCAGAGCATACATTTTCATTGTTATATCTGGAATATTGAGACCTCCAAGTTCCATCTTACCAAGGACCGTTTTATACTTAACAATATGAATGGAATCGTTCCATAAAAAGTTCAGAATAAGTGATCTAATCTTTTTTAAATACAATTCTGGAATAGAAACAACATTCAACACATACCAGATAGTTGATAATAAAAGTGAATTTATCACAATAGCCCTCCCTCTTAGAGACAGAAATCTTCCCCTCCAGAAATATAAAATACTTGATATTTTTCTCACTCTATTCCCCCAATTCAAATGATCACACTGTTCGTGGTTATGACCCAAATATATGCCTAAGATTTCAAGATAGCCATCAGCCACTTTTATTGGAAAGTGAGAAAAATCAAACTCCTTCAACTTACCCAGAGGTAAAATTTCAGACTTTTCGAAGTTAATCATAGCACCAGAACCTTTTGCAAAAACTGAAAAACACTCTATAGCAATGGTAGCAGATGAAATATCTGCAAGGGTTAACTTATTATCATCAGCATGCTGGAATAGCTTATAAGTAGTAGAACACCCTGGCACCTGTAAGCCATGGATTAAACAGTTATCATTTATAAGCCCAGCCAAAGGCTCTGAACACAGAACATAAAGCAGGGCCGACAAAGGACAGCCTTGTCTAACAGAAGATGAAACATTAAAAAATGGGGAAAGGTGGCCATTAACTTCAACGCAACTTCTAGAAATCAGGTATAAAATCTTGACCCAATTAACAAAATTAACACCAAAACCAAATCTTTCCAGTAAAGAAAATAAATAATCATGATTGACCCGATCAAAAGCTTTGTTCAAATCAATTTTCATTATCAAGCCATCCAAATTATTGTTCTCAAAATGATAAATAAAATCTCTCAAGGAAGCAACAGTTTCACTTAAATCCCTACCAGGAATACAACATGTCTGAAATTTAGATATTAATTTATGTATAACTAATTTGAGTCTATTTGCTAACACTTTGGCTACCAGCTTCCTGTCAACATTAAGGAGAGAAATGGGACGCCAGTTTGACAGGTTTCTCTTATCCACCTTTTTCTTATAAACAAGAACAATTAACCCTTTAGTCATTGACATTGGCAACATGCCAGTATTTACCACTTCATCAAAAATTTTACAAAGTATTGGACCTAATTTGTTCCAAAAAGCTTGATAGAATTCTTTACTGAGACCATCAATACCTGGGGACTTAGATGGAGCCATACCATCTAAAGCAAATTTTAATTCACCCAATACAATGGGCTCATCACACATATCTCTGTCTTCAGTGTTTAAGGTATCATGAACACAATCCAGTAACTTAACAATATCTCTTTGGTCTAAATTCTGGTTTTTATATAAATCTTCGTAAAATGTTTTAACACAATCTAATATATCAAATGTATTTTCAACAATTTTACCATCACTTGCTAAAATCTCAGAAAATACATTACTTTCTTGTCTAAATTTTTCCAACCCCCAAAAATATTTGGTACACCTATCTGACTCTTGATGGTGTTTAGATTTAGAGCGTATAATAGCCCCTCTACATCTCCCCATTTCAAGTTTGGCTATTTCTAATTTTAACCCTTCTATTCTCTGAATATTTATAAATTTCTGATTTCTGCTACACTCGAGAGCTAATGCTCTCTGTAAATTATACTCTTGTTCCCTAATTAACCCATTTTTCTCCCTACAATAATTTTGAGTGAATTGTTTAATTTTATATTTTAAATTATCCCACCAAACCAATGGTTCTCTGTCCAAAAGGGGGCAGTCTAACTGCTGATCAATAAGACTAGACATTTTCTTCATGTAATCCTCATCATGGAGTACCGAATTATTGAAAGCCCAAACCCCAGGACCCCTCTCTACTTTTTCTAAATTAAATTTACCTACTAGTAAACCATGATCTGAAAAGCTAGTGTAATTCATGAAGCAATAACTGTTAAAAACAATCAAATTGCGAGAACATAAAATGTAGTCAATACGACTTTGCTGCACTTTTCCTTGAACAACCCGCTGCCAGGAATATTGCTTTTTGGTAAAATTTTTATGCCTCCAAACATCCATCAAATTACTGTTTTGAAGAATGTTTTGAAAATGTGTGCTGGAACTGTCAACAATGCCACTGTGCCGATCGATTGGCTGCATACAGCAGTTTAAGTCACCAAGCACAATGAAGCTATCACCAGTTCCAACACTGTTACCCAAGGAATGGAGAAAATTAACTTTATCTTTATAACAAGTCGGAGCATAAACACTGCAAATATTATAAATATTATCACCCAATGACAATTCAATTTGAATAAACCTACCCTCACTATCAGCCTTGACCTCTCTGACACATTCCTTATATTTTCCTGTTACCAAAATAGCTACCCCCCTGCTCTTCCCATCATAATGTGACTGAAAGATCTTCCCATTCCATGTATGAACTAAACCCTGTAAAACAGTTTCATCCCAAAAAGTTTCTTGCAAAGCAATTATATCAAATCTTTTTTCTTGGAATAAAGAAAAAATATTATTCAATTTATTAATATCCCTTAACCCATTCACATTAAAACTACAAAAAAGTACCATACTTAAAAACTGAGTTAATATTAAGCCCATCATCTCTAATATTAAACAGCAGGATCTGTTTTACCGGGCTGAGGGGCAGTCTCAGCAGGCTGAGGGGCAGTTTGAACTGTATGAGGGGCAATTTCAACTGGATGATGTCTTCGACCAACTTTAACATTTGGTGCAGGATTAAACCTGTTCCTTCTTTTTCTGCCGAGACGTGCTAGCTCAGAAGCTTCACCCATCTCAACAGAAACAGAATCAACAGCCTCAAATTCACCGTTATCACTACCCAGATCCATATCATACTGGTCACCCACAATTGATTCATTCTCAGACAAAGAGTCCAAATTACTTTCTTCTACAACTGTATCAGAACTACCGGAAATGGGGTTGTTGTCACAGTTATCAGTTTTTACAACAGAAACTTCAGATTCATCTACATAATTACTTTTCTTAGACTCCCAAATAGATTCACAGTTAATGACAGGTGACTTGTCAGAAATTTTTGCTGACAACTGTATCGAAGATTCAGACGCACATGAAGAGAAACAAGACTCTATGTCTGAGAAAGGATTAATGGATTTACTAATAATACTTTCTGGCTCTGTTCTGGAACTCTGAATATCTTTATCTACATTACTGGTAATATTATGAACAGTTACAACAACAGAATTTTCCTCAGGTTTTTTTGAAGTGATACAAGAACAGGAATATGAATTGCACTCATCACAATACACACTGGAACAATTTCTGGCAATATGGCCTGACTTCTTACACTTAAAACATGTAAATAACGGACAATCTTTAATAAGATGTTTATCCGAAAGACATTTAGAGCACACCTTCAATTGATTGTTATGTAATACCCTGAAATAACTCGGCCCACATGCTGTCGTAAATTTAATTGAATATGGAAGAGACACTAAACCTGGTGGAAATTTAGCTCTAACATATCTAGTGCCATCTACAACAAGTGTTCCACTATGACATCTTCTCTCGATTCGAGTTAACAACTGCAGTTTATATTCTCCCTCCAGTTTATCACGGATTTCCTCATCAGTAATATAGGCCGGCAAGTGTAAAATAGATACAACAACAGAATCATTGTAAACTTTAGAACAGTCATATTTATTTGTACCTAATGGCAGTCCATCCTTTAGCAACTCAGTTGAATCTACATCGTTCAGAGTTATTTCATATAAATCATCTCCAACGGGAATGCAGGCTAAAATAATGTCGAGACCACATAAGTCCTCAACAGCTTTAATGACCTCTGCAGCCTTAATTTTGGAATTGTCCAAAACATTTACACGAACAGTCAGTTCCTTTCTAAAACACTCACCATGAAAACAATTATCAGCTTTAAATGGTGTCTTCATACTGCTGCTTTTCATTTGCAAAACTTCATTTGGGTTTTTCAATAAAGTTGACATCTCGATTCAACTCCAAATATATATCAATTCTACTGAAAGTCAACTCGAAATACAGCAACAAAAGTGTTCAATGCGGAATACAAAAGAAGTGAGATGTGAAAAACGACCAGTTTTCCACACACAATTCCAGGATGCTTGAGATTTTCATTGAAAACAACAACACCTCCAAAAAGCTGTCCACCATCAAGGCAAGGGCAGACAACTCTACTGTGTTATTTATATGCATCTATGATTACTTGGAGGCATACGTCTACCAACATGTCACGTGCAGGGGACAGACGAATTGTAGGCTTCAAGTTCAACACCCACGTCTGAGTTGAAATTAAACCACAGAAGTGTAGAGAAAAGTTACAGATGAGACGAAAACGTATAAAATCGCAATGGAAAAGCGCTACATTCACAGGGGCCGCAATTATTTATGGTAACCAAATACAGTCGCCACACACTTTGTAAACTGATTTGCATGAAAAACGATAATGTTTAGGGTAAAAAATTTCCACCTCCCCGGCGGGGAATTGAACCCCGGTCTCCCGCGTGACAGGCGGGGATACTTACCACTATACTACCGAGGATTACCGTAGCGTCCTTCAAACATGCACAGAAAGATCTTATTACCGGTAAGTGTTTAGTTGGATGTGGTTAAAGCCATTTTGGATGCTTGTCTGCCACTGTTTTCGACCAAATAGGAAAACAAAAAACCAACAGAATGGAGGATTGGTGCACGTAAATTCTAAAAGTAGCCAAAAAAGTTCACAAGTCAACGTGTACTTTGTTGCACTCTGTGCTCTAATCTTCTGGTAATTTCATCGTATTCTAAACACGTTTCCATGGAGAAATGTGCCTTTTCCACCCGCGTTCAGCAACTAGAATCAACGAAATTCACTCATTTTGTTTTGAACAGGCATTCCAGCATGAGAAGTCGGAGCTCAATCTCAAGAAAATTCCTCCTCCCCGGCGGGGAACTGAACCCCGGTCTCCCGCGTGACAGGCGGGGATACTTACCACTATACTACCGAGGACCTGCAAAACGTTCATTCGATGTACGGTTCGAAATTACACTATATATATAAAACTGAAAGGATAGAATTTTCAGACAGTAACGTGTAATACGGCCGTCGACAGATCTAGTTTACAAACTAAGATGAGGCGGGAAAATATTGCACTGCCGTTCAACCTCCAAATCAGACTGTGTTATTTATATGCATCTATGATTACTTGGAGGCACACGTCTACCAACATGTTACGTGCAGGGGACAGACGAATTGTAGGCTTCAAGTTAAACACCCACGTCTGAGTTGAAACTAAACCACAGAAGTGTAGCGAAAAGTTACAGATCAGACGAAAACGTATAAAATCGCAATGGAAAAGCGCTACATTCACAGGGGCCGCAATTATTTATGGTAACCAAATACAGTCGCCACACACTTTGTAAACTGATTTGCATGAAAAACGATAATGTTTAGGGTAAAAAATTTCCACCTCCCCGGCGGGGAATTGGACCCCGGTTTCCCGCGTGACAGGCGGGGATACTTTTTTTTTTTTTTTTTTTTTTTTTTTTTTTTATTTATAAAACACAAATAATTTTTACAATAAAACTTTGTACAATACATTAATATATTTGTATATATTAAACATATGATCCACACTAACAAATGATCATCTTGCCCACACTCATTCACACACTGGCACATGTTCCCTACCCATTGACTGTAAAACCGACATGTTGGTTTTACAATCACTGAAACCCTCCCTATCCCAAAGTAGTATGTATGTAAATTGTGTTTTGTTATCAGAATTCTTATAATAAAACTGTATTTGGTTAGACACATAAACAGACATGATTTGAATATAGAAAATAGAAGTTCCCTCATAAAAAAGTACCACGGCAAACCACGGCAAATCCCCAAATACCCCGGCAGTACCATAGTAATACCATGGCACTACCAGGGCATTCCGGAACCCACCACGGCCCACCACGGCACCCCCTCACGAGGGTTCTACCGCAGAACCTGAAGCACAGGACGAATTATTTCCACTTGGTAATTAATAATGTATAAAAGGAAATAATTGGAGAGAACAAGTATATCTGAATCGTTACCCAATAAAAGAATTGGGGGGCATTACTGATGAGATTTATGCATGCTTTAAAGGCTTTAATGGGGAACACGTTTTCTCGGGACATGAATTGTTAGCGTCAACTGCTTACAACAATATTTGTCTAAAATTAACTCCCTTGACACTGTGAATTATTGAATGGAAAGACTGTTCACTTTGTTGAACAGCAGCTCATTCCATCCAGATAAAATAAAGAGATAAATGGACAATATATATATCTACTGCTAACATCTATTTCTGAGCTCATAAGACACATATTTAAGGAATGAGACATTTTTAGGGATTATAAAATATCTCATTGAATGAAATGCATTTACCAATTATCGCAATATCTGCGATGAATGAATCAGTATTGTTTCGATTTAGGACTTGGGTGGGGGGGGGGGGGGGGGCAATATTATGAACCTCCAGGGTGTAATTCTTAAATTTCCATGCTGCTCACCCTAAATAGTTTTATAATACATAATTCAATAATCTGAAAAATCTTCAGGTATGGGACCTATCACGTAAATTGTAACTTTAAAACAATCTCAGGAAGTGCAATCTCACTGACACTGGAAGAAAAACTACCATGCACACCCAACTCAAGCTTCAAAAATTTTAAATTAGATTCAAATATTCATTCGCAGAGAATTATCTTGTAAATATAATAAGCTGTTATGATGAAGAAACAATTCATCAAATTTCCAGTTTTGATTTAACCTATCAAAATGCATTTTTATATAATTCATTTGATTCATAAAAATTGCCAAAAATATCTTGTTTGGGTGTAAGATTTTCTCCTCAAGATTGTAGAAATTCCTTCGTCTAAACACAGCTAGTCTGTAAGAACTCAAAACAATATTAATAATGTTAGTGTTAACCCTATTCCCACTTGTTGGGTTGATTCCAAATAACAGTAATTCTCTGAAATTACTGTCTGCCAGTGGCTCAGAATGTACAAACATAATATCTAAGCACTTTCTACAAAGCCTTTGGAGATCATATAACTGTGGACAGTCTAAAAACAAGTGTTCTAAACTCTCAGGAACAGTTTTACAAAGGTCACACAATGAATCAGAAATAAGAGCACATTTGAATAAAAGAGATCTGGTAAATATCACATTGTGAACAATTTTAAAATCCAAATCTACCATATCTGGTGACTTCCATTTACTATGCACTGACTTCCAAATAGTCTTAAAATTCAAATTGAAAATAGACTTGCCCCAGTGCAACAAACAAGTGGGGGGTTCTGTCACTTTTACCAATAACAATTTGTATGCTTGAGAGGTAGTCAAATATTCTATCGATAATGGTAAATCATTCAAATTGAGAAATGATAATTTTCTTTCAGGATATATTGGTATACTAACTTCTGCATCACTAATATTTGATTCAAAACAAAAAATCTTCTTAATGCTGGATTTTAAAATATTATAATGTGACAAAATAGTTTTGACTGGCACAGCTGGATTATTAGAATGTACTATTTCAACAATAGCATTATTTGGCATAAATCCAGGAACCACTTCATAAAATATGTCTTTAAATTTGATTAACCCTGCTTCTACAAATTCTGTGAAGAATACTGTGGAATTTAAATACAAAACTTTAGGATTATCAAATAAAGATTGCTCACAAGGATGAATGTCATGATCGAACTCAACTCTTCTAGATTCTTTTAATAATTTCCAGGAAAGCAGGACCTCACCATAAAATTCATCCATTGATTTCAAAAAAATTTCTTCTAAATTTAAATTAAAAATCCCAGTCCCAAGATTTAACCCTTTATATTTTGAAATATGAAATTTGAAAAAATATGTCCAAGGGAAATTACTGAACTCAAGTTTTTTAATCCATTTAGTCCTCAAGGCCAACTTCTTTAACCCTATAACAGGTATATTTAACCCCCCTTCCACAAAGGATTTAATAACAGATGTGTACTTTATCAGAACCTTTCCGTTATTCCATAAAAATGACAATATTTTCTTTTTCAAAAGTTCCAAATACCCATTAGGAATAGTAACAATATTCAGTAAATACCAAATTTTAGAAAGCAATAAAGAGTGAATGACAACTGCTCTACCCTTAATTGTCAAATTCCTCTGAAACCACAAATTCAGAATCCTTGAAATGGCCTGAATTTTTGGCTCCCAATTCAAAGAATTACATCGACTCCTGTTTGGGCCAAGATAAACCCCGAGTATTTGTAAACAATCATCTACACGTCTCAAAGGCACGTCATCAAAGTTTCCAAATTTATCCATTCCAATGGGAAGAAATTCTGATTTTTCAATATTAACAATTGAACCAGATCCTTTTGAATAACAATTCAAAATTTGACAGGTTTCAAGGATGGAAT